>JBBHAA010000095.1:3650000-4400000 GCA_037953035.1 Aquarana catesbeiana
TTAGGAGAGAGCAGAAGTTGAGTCAGCAAGCTCCAGCCATCCAGCAGCCCCAGCCTTCCAGCTGCAGCTATTCCCAGGATTATTCCCGGACTCCCCAGGGGAACCTGCGGGGCCCCCCACCTACACATCGGGTACCCATCGCCTTTCCATCTGGAACCCGAGTCCCAACCGGCAGCTCTTCCGACCGAGCGCCGTAGGAAACTCCGCGGCTTCGGCCTAGCATCAGGGCCGTCCTGCCGCTTCTCTGCCCATAACCGGATCGGCGGGCTGGCCACCAGGCCCCAGGATTACCTCCTCTCAGAGCGATCCAACCCCCATCGCCATCCGGACGGGCCTGTAGTCGGGCCGGCATCAGTAAAAACCGGACAGCCGTGGCTCTTGGTCCTCCCTCCCGAGGCCACAGCACTCCGTCCGCCGCCCGGAGATCAGCCAGACACCCAGCAACTCCACTAGGACCTCGGCCTCATCGGACCCCCAGCCCAGGTCACCAGCATCCCCACCACCACACTCCCCCAAGGCCATAGCACTCCCACCGCGGCCCGGGCCTTGGCCGTCAGCCATCTTGGTCCACCCACTCGGCTGTGATCACCACCTCCTGCTCCTATTAATACCACAGGCAGGCAGCTACAGTATTTACAGTTAGTGTACTGTCTCCTCTGCACAGTGTGCACCTAAAGCTACCTAAAGAAAATTGGTGGTGTTTTTCTGATCCTATTAGTACCGCAGGCAGCTGCAGTATTTACAGTTAGTGCAGTGCGTCCTCTGCACGGTGTGCACCTAAAGCTACCTGAAGACAATTGCTGTTGTTCTGCTCCTATTAATACCACAGACAGGCAGCTACAGTATTTGCAGTTGGTGTTCTGTGTCCTCTGCACAGTGTGCACCTAAAGCTACCTGAAGAAAATTGGTGGTGTTCTTCTGATCCTATTAGTGCCACAGGCAGGCAGTTGATTCTGCTAGCTGCAGTATCAGTATATATATACATCCCAGCTTTGCGCAGCTACATCTCACTGCAGGCCATTAGTATGTCTGGAAGACCAACAAGGAGAGGCAGACAGTCACAAGCCAATAAAAGAGGGCAAGCAGGCTCTGTGACTAGAGGCAACAGTACTGGTCATGGAGACGGTGCATCCTCATCAGCACGTGGCCGTGGGACACGCTTGTCCTTTTTTTCGGCAGATGCCCCAGCTGCTGCACCACCGAAAGAAGTTTGCTCCCAGCCATCCACATGCCCAGTGGTTGAATGCTAGCTTGGCTAAATTGCTAGCACTTCAACTGCTGCCTTTTCAGTTGGTAGACTCTGCCTCCCTCCGTGAGTTTGTGGAATGTGCGGTTCCTCAGTGGCAGGTTCCCAAAACGCCACTTTTTTCACGGAAGGCGATTCCGGCTCTCTACCAGCATGTGGAAGGCAATGTTTTGGCCTCACCGGACAGGGCGGTCAGCGGTAAGGTGCATATTACCGCTGACTCATGGTCCAGCAGGCATGGACAGGGACGTTACCTATCTTTCAACGCGCACTGGGTGACTTTTCTGGCAGCTGGGAAGGATGCAGGACAGCGTGCAGTAGTGTTGGAGGTTGTTCCGCCACCACGCCTCCAAAATTCTACTAGTGGTGATTCTGCCACACCTCTCCTCCACCCCCTCCTCTTCTTCTTCCTCCATGGCCTTTTCCTGTGCTGATTTGTCCTCGGAATCAGCGGTGCTCTGTAGGTGTTCAAGGGGCTACGCAAGCACGCAGGCAAAAAGATGCCATGCGGTGCTTGAGCTGGTGTGCTTGGGGGACAGGAGCCACACTGGGGCAGAGATTCTGTCAGCTCTGCAGGGGCAGGTTCAGAGGTGGTTGACGCCATGCCAGCTTAAGGAAGGTATGGTGGTTTGTGACAATGGCACCAACCTCCTCTCCGCTCTCCGACAGGGACAACTGACCCATGTGCCCTGTTTGGCTCACGTCCTTAACTTGGTGGTGCAGCGGTTCTTGGGCAGGTACCCGGGCTTGCAGGATATCCTGAGGCTGGCCAGAAAAGTCTGTGTGCATTTCCGCAGGTCATAAAATGCCAATGCTTGGCTGCCTGACCTCCAAAAGGAATTTAACCTGCCCAAGAACCGCCTAATCTGTGACATGCCCACCAGGTGGAACTCAACGTTGGCCATGCTGCAGCGGCTGTACATGCAGCAGAGGGCCATCAATGAGTACCTATGCGACTATGGCACAAGGACAGGGTCAGGGGACCTTGTTTTTTTTTTCCCCATGCCAGTGGGCTATGATCAGGGATACACTGTCCTGTCACCACTTGAGGAGGCCACGAGGATGGTGAGCAGTGACAGTGCATGCATCAGTGACACTGTCCCTCTTGTCCACCTGTTGGAGCACACGCTGCATGGAATAATGGACAGGGCTCTTGAGGTAGAACAGAGGGAGGAAGAGGAGGACTTCCTTATCTCTCAAGGCCCCCTTTATCCAGACAGTGTTTCTGCGTGCCCGCCGATCACACAGGAAGAAGACAAGGAGGAGGAGGATTGTGTCAGCATGGAGGTCGAGCCTGGCACTCAGCATCAGCAGCAGTCTTCAAGGGATCATTTACAGTCCGAAGAAACCCATGGACTTGTACGTGGCTGGGAGGAGGTGGCTGCGGATCATGTCGTCCTTAGTCACCCAGAGGACTCTGGATCGAATGCCTCAGCAAACCTACGCTGCATGGCCTCCCTGATCCTGAAAGCCTGCGGAAGGATCCTCGTATTTGTGGTATAAAGGGGAGGGATGATTACTGGCTGGCAACCCTCCTTGATCCACGTTACAAGGGTAAGGTTGCGGACCTTATCTCGCCATTGCAGAGGGAGCACAGGATGAAACATCTTCGGGAGGCCTTGCAGAAAGGTTTGTGCAGTGCGTTTCCAGAGCCTGGAAGGTTACAATTTCCTGGTCCTCCTGGACAATGTGTTGCTGAGGCTTCGGTCAGTCACAGAAGGAGCGGTGGAGAAGGTGGCCGTCTGACCGATGCGTTCAGACAATTTTTTAGTCCGCAGCCCCAAGGTCTGATCGGTTCCAGCAACCATCGCCAGCGTCTGATTCACACGGTGCAGGATTACCTAGGGGCAAGATCAGACTTGGCCACCTTTCTCACCGAAAATCCTCTGGGTTACTGGGTCTTGAGGATGGATCACTGGCCAGAGCTTGCACAGTATGCAATTGAGCTACTGGCCTGTCTTGCATCCAGCGTTCTTTCGGAACGCACATTCAGTGCTGCTGGAGGCTTTGTAACCTATCACAGGGTGCACCTGTCCACCGAATCAGTCGATCGGCTGACCTTCATAAAAATGATGCTGATGTAACCGATTGATTTTTTTTTTTAATGTGAGATCCCTTCAAGACTGCCTATGCTGATGCTGAGTGACTATCCTGTTATGCTGAGTCACAATCCTCTTCCTCCTCAATTTTCATGCTGTTAGCTTGTAAGAACATTTTTGGTTCTGGGCACCGCAACCAGTGGCCAAGGCCCAAATTTTCAGCCCCTGTTTAACAGGGGCGTATAATTACAATTTTTGATGCAGTACTTTGCAGCAGGGCTCATTCCTGCGCTCCAACTATAGCATCTTTGAGGGGTTGCAGTGTTGTGGCACCAGTGCCTAAGGCCCAATTTTTCTGCCCCTGTTCAACAGGGACATGTAAATACAATTCTTGATCTATTATTTCACAGCAGGGCCCATTCCTGTACCCACCAAGAGTAACTGTGAGGGCTTACAGTGTTGTGGCAACACCACCACCAAAGGCCCAACTTTTCTGCCCCTGTTCAACAGGCACATGTAATTACAATTCTTGATCTAATATTTCACAGCAGGGCCCGTTCCAGTGCCCACCAAGAGTAACTGTGAGGACTTACAGTGTTGTGGCATCAGCACCACCACCACCAAAGGCCCAATTTTTCTACCACTGTTCAACAATGAGATGTAATTACAATTCTTGATCTAATATTTCACAGAAGGGCCCGTTCCTGCGCCCACCAAGAGTAACTGTGAGGGCTTACAGTGTTGTGGCAACACCAACACCTAAGGCCCCAATTTCTGCAGAGTATATAGGGCAGGCCCCTACTTTCAAACATCCAACTTACAAACGACTCCTACTTGCAAATGGAAGGAGACAACAGGAAGTGAGATGAAATCTACCCCTAGGAAGGGAAATTCTCTCCTGTAAGAGTTAATATGGGAAAAACATGTCTCCTCTTCACTGATGCTTTATCACCATCCTTGTTTCACTAAAAACCCCAAATTTTCAAAAAACATTTGTCATTGGGACAGAAAGTGAGGTGAAATCTTCTGAAGAGGTGCACAGACAGCAAAACAGGGGTGATAACAGGGGTGATAACCTTTCCCTATGTTTTCCAAAAGCTTAAAAATAGATTTTTTGGCTGGAGCTACACTTTAAAAAAGTACCAGTTCAAAATTACAAAAAGATTCTACTTAATAACAAACCTACAGTCTTGTTTGTACCACCTGTATACTGCTGTTCAGAGTATATAGGGCCTGGGGGCCCCACGCCTTTCATTTTTTTAATTTGGGTGCGGGGTTCCCCTTAATATCCATACAATACCCAAAGGGCCTGGTAATGGACTGGGGGGGTAACCATGCTGTTTGTCTCAATGATTTTCATCCATATTGCCGGGACCCGACATTACATTAAAGCCGCAAGCAGTTTTAAATGACTTTTATTCCTTTAAAAATGTCATTTTGTGCAGGGACTGTTCTAAGCACGGGAAACACGTGCCTCTTTACAGGCATACTATAGACACCCCCCAGGTATGATATTTAAAGGAATATTTCACTTTTTTTTCACTTTAAGCATCATTAAAATCACTGCTCCCGAAAAAACGTCCGTTTTTAAAACTTTTTTTTGCATTGATACATGTCCCCTGGGGCAGGACCCCGGGTCCCCAAACCCTTTTTAGGACAATAACTTGCTTAGCCTTTAAAATTTGCAATTTTTTTCGAACGTTCGAGTCCCATAGACTTTAATGGGGTTCTAAAGTGCGCACGAACATTCGGTCCGTTCGCAGGTACTTGTATAAACCGAACCGGGGGTGTTCGGCTCATCCCTAATTATGATTGGATAACTGCTCTGGCGGCAAAATACCACATTAGTTAGCCATGGAAGGGTTGGGTTCACCTCAAACCTATTTTAGATCCGAAACTAAATCTCAACTTGAATCATTATATACTATAGAAATGAGTAATGAGCCACCCAGTGCTTACACAGTTCCATGATATTAATTAGCCACTTTATAGAACTCAGGTGCAAAGTTGGTGTGCTCAGGGGGTTTACATACAATAAATGTATTCCCCAGGTATTCTCCCATCCACCATGAACATTATAAAGTCTCCTCAAAAGCTGCCAATTATCAGAACTTGCATAGAAAAACAGAAAAAGCTGCTAATGCTGAGAAAAACACACCTGTACACCTGTAAGAGTACTACTGACATCAAATGATACTGTTGTCAAACACAGGTATTTATTGGTGATACTAAATCCAGATATATCCATCATTTCCTCATTGAATTCAAGAAAAAAACTGCTATAGCGAAGGTCATGCTACACAGATATTTTTTTTCACACAATTTTACATTTCCGGTTATTTGTTATTTTAAGAAATGTACTGTTTAATAATGACTTGCACTTATAAAATTGTTACTGCTTTTTAAAATGTTAATTGTACGTCTAAGGGAACTTTATGTATGACCTAAAAAATTACTAGAAGGTAAGAAATAACTACACCCAAGAATTCAATGTAGCAGCCCTTAGATGTGGTGGCTGCTTTAGTTAGCTTTTTCTTAGACTAAGAACATTTTCTGAAAGTACAGATGCTTGCTAAAAACTAAAGCTGGCAACAGATTATACAATTTTCTTGTTCAATTTAATTAAAATTTACCTTCAACTATGTAGTGCAAGGGCCTGCCTGATAGCATCCAACTTGAAAGTGTTTAGGTTTGACCTCATATTTTATCTTGAAAGAGTTTTATGGTTTTGGTAAATGTAAAGGAAACGTGTACAAGAAAATTGTATAATGTGGAAGATTGGCCTTAACACTGATCGAAATTTGTCTGGTACATCAGAGACCATCCAAATTTCTATCAGTGTGTTGGCTTCCCTGCTCAACAGAAGTTGATTATTTTATTTTTATAATATTTTTCGATCACCATCAACCTCAGCCACTGATCGGGATATTTTGACAATGGCGGGTGCCTTGTTTGTGTGGATGAAGATCTGTTATTGGCCAACCTTGTATGGCTAGCCTTTTTTTTAAATTTGACTTTATTTACATTTTTTCCTAATACATAGAATTTTTCGTACAAAAAAGGTCAAATACATTTCAAAAAATACATACTTTGTATGGCTAACCTTAGTGTCTTTGTAACTTTCTTTGTATTGAATTGAAATCTCAAAATAATGATATTGGCCTTTACTGTTATTTTCTGTAATCTATGGATCACCTTCTCCCTGTATAAAGTAGATAAGGAGAAGAAGAGACACTCTGTAGAATTCAAACCAAGCGGCAGCAACTATAAGTGACAACATTGTTCTTCCATGGATACAGCCCACTGAGTGAACATTGCTGCCCTAGACCAGAAAATGTATTATTGGCATGATAACCATGTACAATTAAAGGAACCATTATTAATAAGTATGCAAGTCAAAACTGATTTGTATACTGTATGTTGTATATGCTCCTGGTCAGTGACTTAGAAAGTATTAAATTGAAGATTTTTTTAAACATTTTTATTACAATGATGTTTAATTGTTTATTTTACTTTAAGCAATATAATTTTGTTTTAACCTTTGGATTTATTAATTTTAAAGTGTTTATTTTCCTCCTCTGTGGTCTTTTTCTTGGACCAAGTTACCTGGTAAACATACTTTTATGTTCATTGACAGATAAGTAATTATTATTATTATTATTGTTATATAGCGCCAACAGGTTACGCAGCGCTTTACAATATAAAAGGGAGACAGTACAGTTACAATACAATAAAATAGAGAGTTAAGAGACCTTACAATCGAATAGGGTGGGGCAAGTGGTACAGAAGGTAGTAACTGTGGGGATGAGCTGATGGAAGTTATAAAAGATTAGTTGGAGGTGGGATAGACTTCCCTGAAGAGATGAGTTGTCAGGGATCGCCTAGAGGCAGCTAGAGTAGGATATAGCAGGACAGATTGAGGTAGAGAGTTCCAGAGGATGGGAGAGTCTCTGGAGAAGTCCTGGAGATGAGCATGGGAGGGGGAGACAAAGGAGCTTGAGAGAAGGAGGTCCTGGGAGGAGCGGAGAGGATGGTTTTGGGGATATTTGGAGACAACATTGGTGATGTAGCTCAGGGCAGCGTTGTGAATGGCTTTGTATGTTGTTGTTAGTATTTTGAATTTAATTTGCTGGACGATCGAAAGCCAGTGTATGGATTGGCGGAGAGGGGAGGCGGTTGGTAAGGTAGATGAGGCTGGCAGCAGCATTCATGATAGACTGAAGTGGGGATGGCCTATGAAGCAGTAGGCCAATGAGAAGGGAGTTGCAATAGTCGAGGCGAGAGATAACAAGGGGAGTGAATGAGTAGCTTGGTGGTTTCATTTGTTAAAAAGGGGGGAATTTTAGAGATGTTACGGAGGTAAAGACTACAAGCTTTTGACAACGATTGGATTTGGTCAGAAAGGACAGGTCAGAGTCTAGGATTACACCTAGTACCCTGGAGGGAGGGGAGGGATTGATGGTTGCATTATTGACCTTGATAGAAAAGTCATGGAGGGGGGCACGGGCAGGGGGGAATATTATCAGCTCGGTAATAAGCACTTTTGCTTAGCAGTGCTGGAATTTTATCCCCCAGTTGCTTAAAGTCAGTGATTTCTTTATATGTGCCTGAGTTTGAGCTGGTAATCCAGTTTACTTCCACAAAAACAGCCATACTCTGATTTTTCTACTCTGCCATAGCTAGTCTCACATTTGCTACTGTTCAGTTATAGTACTTCTCAACTATGTTTTACAATCTACTATCCAAACTGAAATTGTTATCATCTAAAATGTATTCATAGGCTTCTGTTTGTGATGTATTTTTTTCACCAGACATCATTTTCACAATTCCAAAGAAAGTGAGGAACTTAAAACCACAAAATATTTGTTACAAACAGTAAACTTTACACACAATCGTTTTGAAATTGTCAGTTAATAAACTAAGTTTTCATTGCAACTTACTCTGCAATTTTCATATTTAAATCTCCCTTGTTGGGATGGAATATTTTCTGTGCACATCTGCTGTACCACATGCTCCTGGAGAGACTTTTATCCTCATTTTCCTAATTTGCACAAGTGCCAAGTCGCTGTGAATGAAAGGGTCCCTGGAATAGCCACACCGGCATCGAGAGTGACCTACCTGGAGACAGTAATATCCTCCACAATTATTCCATCTGATTGCAGATTCCAATTTAGGTTCTAGCAGTTCTTTAAAGTGGTTGTAAACCTCAGACATAAAATATGAACAAAGCATATCCCTCTATAATGTGTACTTGTCTCAATTAAGAGCACTAAGAGTCATTTCTATCTGTTGTTTTATTCCTCTGCTATCAGCATGAATCACTTCTGACAAGTTTTCCTGACACCAAGAGAAAAATGGTGACAGGAGAGGGATCTCTAACTGACTGACAGCCTCAGCTCTATTCCTGTGTGCTGTGTGGAGGGAGGTGTGTCCCTTTCCTCCAATCAGCTCTCAGAGCTCTCCTCACTGAGCTCTACAATGTGTAATTCCTGCTCTCCTCCCCCTGCTTTCTGTTGGCTCAGACAAGCTTTATAAATTCTGGACCTTGAATGGATGTAGAGAAGACAATCCTGCAGATAAATAGGTATTTTCTATCTGCTGCTTCATTCCTCTGCTATCAGCACAAAGTGATTCATGCTGATAGCAGAGGAATGAAGCAGCAGATAGAAATGACTCTTAGTGCTCTTAATTGAGACAAGACAACACAATAGAGGGATATGTTTTGTTCATATTTTATGTCTGAGGTTTACAACCACTTTAAAGAACTGCTAGAACCTAAATCACTGGATATTTGCATTACTCATCTCTGTGCATCACCTGAGGCCAGTCACTTTACTGGGTATATGTAAGGGTTTACAACCACTTTAAGTAATTAAGCACAAGTCTTTTTTATCACTCCATATCAATATCCATATTTTGCTGGCATCAAGAGACATTAGTGTTTATCAGGCTTTAACAAAGGCCACTTAGTGCATTCTTTTGGGATTTTATTATATTTGACTGCTCAAGCCCTGAAGAAAGGGGGAGACTTTTTTTCCCCTGAAAGGTCTCTTGCCCTTTAAATCTTTCAAAAAGTCCTTCAAGTGAAATTAACTTTTGTACGCTTCTCCATATACACATCCAAGAATATCAATATTTTGGAACCAATCATTACATTAAGGGGTTGGTTTAGCTGGAGCGTGCAAAATCTGCATAGAAACCAATCAGCTTCCAGTTTTTTTTTTTGTCAAAGCTTAACTGAACAAGCTGAAGTTAGAAGCTGATTGGCTACTGTGCACAGCTGCACCAGATTTAGCGCCCTCCGGTTTTACTAACTAAATCAACCCCTATGAGTCTCTTTCCTACTTTCCTTCTCCTTTTTTACATGTTTGTTTAGTACTTGACTAGCAACCAAGACCTTCAAAACACAGAAAGAACAACACTTCTGGTTAGTAGGCACAGAAATTGATTAGTGAATTTGTGAAAAAAAAACTTGTTTTCATTTTAATTTTGGTTAAAACTGTATGTTCTGTCATCATGCGTGATCATATTTTATTTTTTAGGAAAAAAGATCATTGGTGTCTTCCAATATTTTTCCAACTAAAGAATGTGTGACCCCAACCAGACCCAGGTCACACAAATAAAACTACTTGGATTTCAGGGTCTTTATAAATTCAGGATTCTGCTGTTTATTGTGTTCCTTCTAACATACATGATGATCCTAAGTGGAAATATTTTAATAATCTTTTTAGTGACAACTGTTGATCAGCTTAAATTTCCAATGTACTTCTTTCTCAAGTACTTGGCTACATCTGATGTCCTACTGACCACCAGTGTGGTGCCCATGGCACTTGATATCATCCTCAAAGATGAAGGAAGATTATCACTGGATACTTGCATTACTCAGCTTTATTTTATTGGTATATGTAACTACTTGCAATGTTTTCTGATCGCCATCATGTCCTACGATCGGTATTTGGCTATCTGCAATCCATTACGATATCCCTCGCTTATCAATTCTCATGTTTGCCTCCAGGTGATCATTGGGTTATGTTTCTGTGTTATCATTTTAGTATCAAGTGAATTGATTATGATATACAGGTTTGATTACTGTGGACTGAATTATATAGACCACTTTTTCTGTGATTTTTTCCCAGTGGTTGAATTGTCCACCTCGGATACTTCTGCTTTGAAGCTACAAGATTTCATTAGTTCAATTATCAGCATATGTTTACCATTTGCTTTTATTATAATTACATACATCTGCATCATTGTCACTATTTTAAAGATATCATCTGTACATGGGCGTAGAAAAGCCTTTTCCACTTGTAGTTCCCATGTAACCTTGGTTGGGGCTTTCTATGGGGCATTGATCATAGTTTACATGACACCATCAGATGAAAGCTCAAGCTACATGAATAAGTATAGATCTTTGTTGTATGTCATGGTGTCTCCACTGATAAATCCAATCATTTACAGCTTAAGAAACCGTGACATCAAGGCAGCTCTGCAAAAAACCTTAGCTGACTTTAGGAATTTTGTTAGGAAATAAAGATTTTTAAACAAAGGTGTGTTTCTCTGATGAATTGTAATGAGTTTTCAAAGAGCTGCACCTATATACAGGTCCGGATTGACATAGGGGCTTTTGGAGCTGCAGCACCAGGCCCCTTCCTTAAAATAGGCCCTGGCTGGCCAGACTTACTGTCACTGTTATTTTCTGTCACTTGTAAACACAGAAGCCTGGCTCCTGTGTTACAAGTGACAGCGCGCTGCTCAGTGGCATCAGGAGGGGGGTAAGCATCGCCGTTTTACAGAGCGTCCGGGGATTTCCATCTTCCACTTACCCAGCATGGCCGAGTGACACACGATGTCCCGCCTCCCAGACCGGCTGAGCCATCCATCATAGGAGCCTACCTGGTCCAGGAAGCGGGACCTCATGTGGCATTCGGCCACACCGCGGCCTGCTCTGTGTAAACCGGCTGCGGTGGCTCTCCTCTTCAGATGTCTGGGCACAACACAGCCAGCCAAGCCAGGTAAGGCTGATGGGATGGGGCCAGGCACTGATGATGAGGCTGTATTGATGAGCACTGATGGCTGGGCACTAATGAGGCTGTATTAATGGGCACTGATGGCTGGGTACTGATGAGGCTGCATTGATGGGCACTGGTGAGGTTGCATTGATGGGCAATGCAGTGCCCATCAATTCAGCCTAACCAGTGCCCATCAATACAGCCTCACCAGTGCTCATCAACGCAGGCTCACCAATGCCACATTGGTGAGGCTGCATTGATGGGCACCGGTGAGGCTGCACTGATGATGAGGCTGTATTGATGGGCACTGATGATGAGGCTGCATTGATGGACATTGGTGACTTGAGGCTGCATTGATGGGTACTGGTGGCTTGAGGCTGCATTGATGGGCACTGGAGAGGCTGAGCTGATCAGGCTGCATTTATGGGTACAGGTAAGGCTGCATTGATGGCTGGGCAATGATGAGCTGTGTATTATGCTGTCCTGAACCCAGCGCTCTGTATTACGCTCTCCTGAACTCATTGCTCTGTGTATTACGCTCTCCTGAACCCGGCGCTCTGTGTATTACGCTCTCCTGAACCCAGTGCTCTGTTTATTACGCTCTTCTGAACCCATCAATTTGTGTATTACGCTCTCCTGAACCCAGTGGTCATTGTATTGCGCTTTCCTGAACCCATCGCTCTGTGTTTACGCTCTCCTGAACCCAGCGCTCTGCGTTTACGCTCTCCTGAACCCAGCGCACTGTGTTTTATGCTCTCCTGAACCCAGCGCTCTGTGTATTGCGCTCTCCTGAACCCAGCGCTCTGTGTATTATGCTCTCCTGAACTCAGCGCTCTGTGTAATATGCTCTCCTGAACCCAGCGCTCTGTGTATTACGCTCTCCTGACCCCAGCGCTCTGTGTATTACACTCTCCTGAACCCAGCAATCTGTGTATGGCACTCTCCTGAACCCAGCTCTCTGTGTATTGCACTCTACTGAACCCAGCACTCTGTATTATTCTCTCCTGAACCCAGCAATCTGTGTATGGCACTCTCCTGAACCCAGCTCTCTGTGTATTGCACTCTCCTGAACCCAGCGCTCTGTGTATTACGCTCTCCTGAACCCTGTGTTATGCATTCCTGGTTTTATTGAACAATTTCCCTTTAAGACCTTCCCACTGTACAATTTGGCCAAACCCACCATAAGATGTGGTGTTCTCCCCACAGGAAAGGGGGGTTTCTGCACCTATTCCCTGAAAAGAAAAGCCCTGGGCCCAGCCGACCAAAAGGAACAGGCTTCACACAGTAAGCAATGGGCCGACAGGGAGAGATCCCCCTGGCCTGACTGGTCCTGCATCCGCATGCACCACCTGGGCTGGGTGGAATTAATAATAGGCACTGCTAATGGGAGCCAGGTATTCAGCTTCTGTAGTGTTGTGTTAGGTCTGCACAGTTGTGCCCTTCAGGGCGCATCACGCAGGCCAATGCAGGGCTCTTATTGAAACCTGAGACTTCCATATCATTGGGCCTGTGCTGCTGCACTCTTTCACTTTCACCTCAGGGCACATGCCAACGCACAGCCCTTAAGGCCCACCAAAATCCTCAGCCCCAGGCCCATAATGCTCTTAATCTGGCCCTGCCTATATAGCATACCAAAAGTGATGTGAAAACATATATATATATACATAAATAATAGTGCGCTTCTGGTTTCTATGCAAAAAAAAAAAAAAAAAATTAAATATATCAATATACAATCAAACAGTGAATTGAATAGTCCATAAAGTTCAATATGGAAATGGGTCATGTCCCAATAGCAATGAAAGCATATAGTGGAATAAAAGTGTATCTAATTCTCCTCAGGATAATAATTATCCCACTGGGTGGCAAACCATGTGAATTGTTATTTCACCAAACACACGTGCCCTTCACCATATTCAAGCCTCTTACCAGATGGTTGTAATCCTCAATTACAGAGATTGTGAGAAAGAATGGACCCCTCCTGGTGTCTCTAGATAGGATCAATATGGTCCATTGGGTTTGAACATATGATGTTCCCCAATACCAATGCCACAACTTTGGATCCTACTTAGACAGTCGTCATAGAGGAAAAGGAACATAGGCTGCACATAGCATGAATATGCTCATGTTCCCCTGAGGACGAACTGTGATGTGAAACACGTTTGATAGGGCCACAAACATGTGACACTATCACGCTGTCGTCGAGGCACCATGCTGTTTGAATGCTTTTTATTGTCTTGGATCATGTGAGTACCTTGTGGTGTTTTTAACAATAAATTTGTCCTACCGGTATTCACATTATGTGCGGCTTATGTTCCCTTTCCTCTATGGCAGCTGTCTGAGTTGGATCCATACTGATCCCATTTAGAGACATCTGGAGGGGGTCTGTTATTTCTCATGTGTGTTTGATCTCTGTAATTGTGGATTAGAACCAACTGATAAAATGCTTGATTGCGGTGGAGGGCACATGTGTATGGTGGAATTTCTTAAAGGGGTTGTAAAGTTTCAAGGTTTTTCACCCTAATGCATTCTATGCATTAAGGTGAAAAACATTCTGTGCTTCAGCTGCCCCCCAGGCCCTCCCCCCCTTTTTTCTTACCTGAACCTGAGCACGAGCATGTACTATTCTTGTTTTGGTGTGAACAGCTTTGATTCTATTGGCGAGGTACTTGCCTGCTCTATTAGCATTTGCATAGGAGTTTAGTTGTAAGTGTCTGAGGTGTTTGTCATATTGCTGTGGTAAAAGCTCTCTTAGATTCTCTGAGAGCTGTGAGAGTGTTTTGGCAAGGGTCATGTTGGGCGAAGCTTTATTTTGGGTTGGGTGTATCGTTTTTTTTCTCTATTGCCCCTATTTTTATGAGTATACCTCTCATGTATGCCTTGTGGGCATTCCATAGAGTATAGGGATCTTCTACAGATGTGTCATTGTTTTGAAATAAATTTTGGAGATGCTGAAAGATTAAGGGGGAAATTTGGGGTTCTTGTGATAGCCCAACGTTGCAGTGCAGGTGGGTGAGGAATAGGAGGCACCCTGTTTGTTAACAGACAGTGAGATCGCAGCATGGTCAGACCACGTGATGTCATGAATCTGTGTGGAGTCTACTTTCTGTAGTGTCCACTTGTCTGTTAAAAACATGCCAATGTGTGAGTATGAGCAATGCCTGTGGGAAAAGAAGGTATAAATCCTTTTGTTGGTATGGAGGCATCTCCACGTTTCGAACAGTTCCTCATTGTGAAATAGATTGCGTAGGTATGCTGTATTGTTTGGTTTATGGGTAGAAGTGTCCATCTTTGGGTCAACAATCAGATTAAAGTCTCCACCTTTAAGGAGACTGCCATACTGCACAGAGTGGATTTTTTTTTTAGCAGTTTTCTTAAAAATCTGAGCTGATGTGAGTTTAGAGCATAAACCGTCACCAGCGTGTACGGCTTTGAGTTGATGTCACCTGTTACGATTAAGTACCTGCCTCCTTCCTCCAGAATGGTTTCCCTTGGTTGAAAGGACAGTGAGTTTTTGAGTGCTAGTAGTACACCTCCCTTTTTATGTCTGGGCGTGCATGCCAAAAATACATAAGGGTAGTCTCTGTGTGAGCATAGCGGGGATTTATTCATCTGGAACTGGGTTTCTTGTAGGCACAGGATGTCAGCTCTGTGTTTACTAGCCTCATTCCACATGGAGAATATTTTTGTGGGGTGGTTTAGGCCCCTGGCATTAATAGATAAGCAAGTAATGGTCATTGATAGTGGCTTGGGAATTGGTGTGTACTGGTGTAGTGTAAGTACTCACTACATCCAAAGATTCTCTTCTTGGTTGGATCGCCACTTTCTTATGATGTCAGAAGAAGCCTTACATCAACTTTAGGGACGTGTACCCTTTGTAGAACATTTCCGTGTGTTTAAATCATAGGTGTGCACAGCCTATTGCATTAGGGTGTGCACCCCAAAGCTCAAACACACATGAACGCCACCTGCTGTCACAGGGAGGAGGCTCTGATGGTGGGAGAGAGTTGACTGGGAGCATATTACCTTACATCCTAAGTATAGGTGTAATGTGTTCCTAGTTGAACCTAGCCATTAATATAATGGGGGCATTTACACTGGCCACCGGTACCCCAACCACCCACCTGGTGCCACCCCTAGATAATGCTAATGCACATGGGGTGATTAGGGTGTGCCGAGGCACACCCGGCACACCCTGTGCGCACGACTATGGTTTCAATCATGGTGCTCAAAGAACAATAATAAGGAAAAAACAAAGTTAGTGTAAAGAACAAATATAAAACCATATGAAAAGGATCTTACAACTGATCTGCATGCAGGTGTAACTGCTTTAGATATTCTGAGGGGAAAAACAGGGAGTTAATCTGTGAACTCCTGTATCCAGAGAGAGTTATGAAGGATTATATGCATCTTGTTCACGAGTTTTCACCGGCATGTTTTTTATTTGAACGCTTGCGTGATACCACCTGCCATTCGTTTTGAAGTGGCTGTGGCTGTGGCTTGATCAGGGAGGGTGCCCCATTGACATAAAGGCATCAATTCCTTCCTCCAGTGTTGAAATGAAAGTTGTGGTCCCATTGTGGGTGATAGATAGCTTTGCTGGGTATTTCCCATTTATAGGAGACCTTGTGGTTTCGTAGAGCTTTAGTGACTGTCACCAGGTTGCAGCGTCGCTGTAAGGTGTGTCTGAACAGGTATGGAAGGAGTTGTAAGGTTGCTTATTGGGGATGGATATTTTCAGGAGTGCAAAATGCAATCAGAATCTGTTCCTTGACATGGTAAATGTCAAGGAACAATGGGAATGTTCAACATTGCTTGTGTTGTTAGGCCCGCTTACCTCCATGTTTGGGTCTGCTTACGGCCTGGCTGGGGGGTTGATGCATTGCTTTTGCTTCGCTGGGCTTCTGGTAAAGGGACTAGAAGTCCCAAATGATGACCTGCTTTGCCGTGCAGCCCAGGTGTGTGATTTTTGAGGCCCCTTGTAGCCCTTGTAGCCGCTGTGAGATGCCCCGGCCTTGTGGACTGGCTGCTGTGCTCGGACACCGCCGCCATTTTGTTGTAGCCCGCGCGGGGCTGCAGTGAAGAAATGTGAAATTTTCTGAGGCTCCGGTGGGTACTTCCTGCACCTCGTCATGCCTGGAGGGTTCAGTATTGTAATGACGTGTGTGGCAAGGATGGAGCCGGTGGGCTCATATGGTGGTGGATTCTCTTTGGCGGCCGAGCAGAGCTCCTAGTTCAAGTGTCCATCTTAGAGCTCGGTCGCCATGCACCCAGTATTGTTCAGGAGGGGGAGTACTCGCTCGTCCCCCCCCTTTTCTGACCAGCCAGGCTATATGATCGGATAAGGGTCTGGTATGGATTTTGGGGAGTACCCAATGCCGTTTTATTTTTTTACAGTTTTCTATCGCCGTCAATGTTTTTTTTTTCATTCAGATGCCCAGAGAAGTCTGGCCCCAAGTCGTCTTTATGGAGGAATTGTGGCCAAAAGGAGTTGGAGATTTAGTAAGGATCAATGGTTTCCTCAATGCTGAGAAATACAGGCAGATATTTATCCATCATGCCATACCATCAGGGAGGCATGCAACTGTCCCTAAATTTATTGTGCAGCAAGACAAAAACCCCATACATTCAGCCAATGTCACTAAGAACTATGTTCAGTTTAAGGCCCCTTTCACATGGGAAATCCACCCGCCGGACTCCACTGATCCTCGCTGACCAGGTGGATGACAGGTCTGTCTCTGCTCAGTGTGCTGAGATGGACCTGTCAGAGTTCTGCTCTCCCCTATGGAGAGATTGGATGAAAACAGACCGCCTGCCTGTATTCATACAATCCTATCAGATCTGATCCTCCAGACGAATGGAAAATAGGGTCTCCATCTGTCTATATTTCACGGACAGGATTGGATCAGATAGTGGCGGATGTCAGCAGACATGTCACTGCTGACATCTGCCTCCCCAAGGAGTGAATCGAGACTCCGATCAGATCCACCTGAAAATCTGACAGGCGGCCCTGATCAGAAAGCCTGTGTGAAAGGGGCCTAAAGAAGACCAAGGAGTCCTGGAACTGATGGTTAGGCCCCCACAGAGCCCTGATCTCAACATCACGGAGTTCTGTCTTACATAAAGAGACAGAAGGATTTGAGGCAGCCTACATCCACAGATTATCTGTGCTTAGTTCTCCAAGATGTTTGGAACAACCTACCTGCCGAGTTCATTCAAAAACTGTGTACAAGTGTACCTAGAAGATATGATGCTGGTTTAAAGGCAAGGGGAGGTCACACCAAATATTGATATGATTTGGATTTCTCTTCTGTTCTTTTACTTTCCATTTTATCAATTGTTAAAAATAAACTATTAACACTTTTGTTTCTTAATATTCTTAACCTCTTCCAGACCGCCCACTGTATATATATCTCATTACTTTGATGTTATATACCATTGTTATGGCAGCAGCTAGCTGCCATAACTCTGGTATTTTTCTATACAGCAGGTGATTCGACGTCTGATAAAAGTGGTCCCAGCGGCACTTACTGGAGCCATCGGTAAAGGGAGAAGGGCAGGAAGTTGAGTGAGGGCAAGATGGGCAATTTTTTTTTTTTTTGTAAATGTAAATGTGAGATCTGAGGTCTTTTAGACCCCAGATCTCACAATGAAGAGGACAGTGTCAGACTTATTTCTATTACAAGGGATGTTTACATTCTTTGTAATAGGAATAAAAGTGATCACATTTTTTTTTTTTTAAGGGACAGTGTAAAAATAAAAAATACAAAAAATAAGAAAAAAATTTAAAAAATGTAAAGCTCCCTTCTAGCTCGCGCGCAGAAGTGAACGTATATGTAAGTCATGGCCACATATGTAAACGGTGTTCAAACCACACATGTGAGCTATCGCTGCGATCGTTAGAGTGAGAGCAATAATTCTAGCCATAGACCTTCTCTGTAACTCTAAGCAGGTAACCTGTGAAACATTTTAAAGCTTCACCTATGTAGGTCTTTAAGTACTGTAGTTTGTCGCTATTCCACGAGCATGTGCAAGCATGACATGTTAGGTATCTATTTATTCGGCGTAGCATCATTTTTCACATTAGCCAAAAAATGTGGCTTACCCTTGGGTTTTTTTTGTTTGTTTTTGTTTTTTAATCATGTATATATATATATATATACAGTACAGTTTACAGTACAGTATATATATACTGTTTGGTTGTCCTAAGTGATTTTCTAGCAAAAAATACCAATTTAAACAAGTGTCAGAAAAAGGCCTGGTCTTATTTTTTCACATATTATTATACAGTATTATATATACTGATCAGCCATACCTTTATGTCCACACACCTAAATCTAATTTTGAGTATAACAAAATTAATAACTATCCTCTCTAGGATATAACAAAATAAGTGAATAAATAAATAAATTCTGTTCAAAGGACTGCTGCTGCCACACAGGTATTACAACCTTGACTACTAACAATATGAAAACTCACAGCCCTATCCTATACATCAAATTTCTAAGAAAAGTATACAAAATTCACAGTTTTCATATGCATAATCACAATAAAGAGCTCATATACTAAGAATGTGCCCAGTGTCCCTATTTGCATAGTCTCTTTATAAAGTGTTGGTGCTCAAATAAAAATCTTGTGTACCGTAATCTTCAAAGGGCTGTGCTCCTGTGCAAACCACTTCAATTCACTGCATGCACCAAACTCCCCTCAATTGGTCCCGCAGTCACCAGAACTTGTGGACTCTATGCCGTATCTTTAAGAGTCATAAGCGCTTGTTTGCAGGTTATGCAGATATGTAGTCTCACTTTGAGATCCTCTCTCCTTTTCATCACTTCCCTCTCCTCCAAATGCAGCATATTATGTTCAATATTAATCTTCATGGAATGTAACTCTCACCATGCAGAAAGGATAAAGCAGAGAAGGCCCTCCCTAGTGTAATGCCCCGTACACACGGTCGGATTTTCCGATGGATAATGTCCGATCGGAGCGTGTTGTCGGAAATTCCGACCGTGTGTGGGTGCCATCGGACATTTTCCATCGGATTTTCCGACACACAAAGTTGGACAGCAGGAGATAAAATTTTCTGACAACAAAATCCGATCGCGTCAATTCCGACCGTGTGTGGCCTGTTCCGACGCACAAAGTGCCACGCATGCTCAGAAGAAATTCCAACACGGGACAGCTCGTTCTGGTAAACTTAGCGTTCGCAATGGATACAGCACTTTCGTCACGCTGCAATGTTAAAAATGGTTTAATACAGCGCACTCTCTTCTTCTTTATAATGTGACAAGAATTAAGTCGTTTTTGCTGCTCGTATTCACACACACTTCTCACAAACTTTTATTTGTGTTGTTTTAGTGGGATTCCCTGAATATATTGTTATTAGTTGTCACATCTGACAGTTTTATATTTTTTATTTTTTTTTTATTTTGGATTTTAAGCCTTTTTTTTTATTTAATGTTTGGATTTTTTCCAAGGCTGATCTTTGTTCAATGTTATTTTTATTTTTACTCCAGAATATTTTTGGGTGTGTTTTGTGTGTCAAGTTACCCCAACACCATTGATATCTTTTATGATTTAATCTCAAGGAGATTGTTTGTTGTTGGTGTCCCTTGTTCATTTCACATTGTATATTTGAAATGTACCTGAATCCTCACAAACAAACTGTCAATTTTGAAGTAAAACACATAGGAGAGTATAATTCCAAACAAAAATCCTTTATTAAGGGATCAGAACCAAACAAAGAGGAAGGCAACACTGGATCAACAATAGAAATTAGCGAAGCCTGGGACCCCCACGGCAGACATCAATTCTTCAACATCAAAATTGGTGGCCTGAGGAGTCCATATGTAAGGGAGGGCAGTCTGGTCCGGGATTCACAGAGACTTGGATAGCAGCAGATGACATCTGTGTCCGCAGGCTGTGGTACCACAAGAGGCTGCATTTTTTGGCCCACCAGACTCCAGGGTCCTCACTGTCTGGTCTTCCTTTCACACTTCCTTCCGGGCTGTGGCTGTGCAGTTGGAGATGTGGCAGGAGGAGGAGTAGGACCTGGAGGAGGAGTAGGACCTGCAGGAGGAGGAGGAGGACCATCCCAAAGCTGTGTGTGAGGTGTAATTTGGCCCCTCATACCTTTCGCCAGAGCCTCAGATATGAGGGCCTCACACATGGCTTTTTGGCCCTCCTCCATCCTCTGCATTTTATATGCAATGAAGGCAGCAATGTTCTCCTGCCTGGTGTGTGGTGCTCCCAGGACCTCTGTAGCCCTCCAAAAGAATCTGATAGCCGCCTCCTCTAGGGCACTCCTCCTACTGCCACTTTCTGTTTCCAGGGGGGGTGGAGGAACCTGCAGATCAGCCAGCCGGCTCGGCCCGGCCACCTCCTGGCTGAGACTTCCCTGTGTATGAAAAAGGGACATAGTTGTAATGTTTTGCATCATCAATCACAATCCTTAATTAGTACTCCCAACTAACATATAGTTCACATCATTGATTGGACAAGCAGAAATATTTAGAGGAATGCTATACCTGGCTCAATCTGGGCTCCTCCACATGTGGCCTGGAAGGCCCAGGTTGGGCGTCAGAAGCCTCAGCCGGGGGGGAAGGAAGCGTGGAAGGAAGACTGGAGAGGGATGGCCTGGGTTCAGTCTGGCCTGCCAGAAAATGCAGCCTGTCGTAGTACAACATCCTGGGGACATAGATGTCACCTGCTGCTCCGGATCTCTGCGAATCCAGGACTTTATTGCGCTCCCTCAGATATGTGCTCCTCAGGCCACCAATGAAAATCTTTAAAAAAGTGATGTCTGCCGTGGGGATCACCTGCTTCACAATTTCACACAATTGCTCCAGTGCTGCCTTCCTCTTTGCTTGGTTCTTGTAATGGGGGTGGGTAATCTCCCACAGACAGGGCAGCCCCCCTAGCATCTCTATGAAGACTGAAATGAAGTCCTTATCTTTCAGTACCATATCCATGTTCACTGCAAGACACAACACAAGACAAAGCCTAATGTCACACAAAACTCTCCTAATCTTGTTACAATATAGGCCTCAATCTAGAAGCAGTATAGGCACAAGTTTGTCTCTTACCTTCG
Organism: Aquarana catesbeiana; assembly: GCA_037953035.1. NCBI lineage: Eukaryota > Metazoa > Chordata > Amphibia > Anura > Ranidae > Aquarana > Aquarana catesbeiana. The sequence continues at coordinate 3,671,382 of JBBHAA010000095.1, forward strand.
TTCTTACGATCGCCGCGTCCAATGCTCCTTCCTCCGCTCACAGATCAAACGTAATACGCACGCGTGTTACGTTTTATATACACTGCGCATGCGTGTAACTCCGCCCGCCCCTGACGTTCTTTCTAGTGTATTCCCCGCCCCTTTTCGTTCGGCGCAGTGGGGGAAGAGCATGATGGCGGACATACAGCAGGTGCGGGCTAATTGTAGCAACGAGGAGGAGGAGGAGGAAAGCCCGGATCCAGGCACGTCCCGATCCAGAAAGAGACGTTTTAAGGCCACAAATATGTCGTTTGGGGAGATGTTGGAGATGGTCGACATCATGAGGAAGTCCGACTATGACGGAAAATATGGGCCTTACCCCAACCCGAACATCCGAAAGGCCAAGATCATGGCGAAAGTGGTCAGGAGTCTAGAGCGGAATTTCGGGGTACGAAGGTCTAAAGATCAGCTCAGGAAGCGGTGGTCGGACCTCAAGTTGAGAGAGCCAGAGCAGTACCGAAAGATCCGGAGAGTGCTGCAAAAAAGTAAGTAGTTGTGCTGTGTTCCTATTCTTTCTGTCTTTATTACGTTCGTTCTGCTCCATATGCTTTTATTAGTTGTAACGTTTCAAAAGGTCAACTTTAATGTTCATGGGCACATTATTCGTTCGTATCAAACATTTTTCTTTCGGCCTCTAGAACACCATTGTTTAGGCCATATGCATTTTCACACATTTTTGGGGGCCTACTTGGATGCCAAATATTTGTTTGTGTAGATGGGTTTGTTACTAGAATGAAATGCAAACTAGATTGTGTGTAAGGAGAGGACACTGAGCAGCTGTTTTCACATCTGGACACTGGAGCACTAGTGTGGGACACAAGAACACCATTTTTATTAGGGGGGCCACACAGGTGCTTCAGTGTATACTATAGGGGGGTCTCCATCTGTGAAGCTTGTACCAAAAAGGTAAAGTATTGCAGCTTGACACAGGGCAATAAAAAATATACATCTTGGAACTCTGCTAAAATAGACAATTGTACCCCACTTCCGAGCAATGTTTCCTATTTCTAGTTCTGCCATCAAATATCTGTGTGCTAAGTATACCATTTTTGTTTTACATAGGGGAGAAAAGACTCGGACACCCCTCATCCCAGGAGACCAGAGACCCCCCCCCTCTGGAAGAAGGGGAAATACCAACATAAGAAGAAGAGCAGGAGGAAGAAGAAGACGTGGTGGAGATTGGCACCACAACAGGTGAGTGTCTGCGACCACAGGCTCAGGTAAAAGAGATGGATGGTGGCAGATTTTTGAGACCCTTTTTTTTTGTTCTTTATCTCTTTTTAGGTGATCGTGATCCAGAACGCTTTACATCTGAAAGTGCCCAGATACTGATCGGGGAGATCATGGGGTGTAATCTCCAATTGCAAAACATCCAGCAACAAATCAGTGATGTTATTAAAAAAAATAATAACATCATTGATGTTTTGGGGCGAATTTAAACCCCACAAAATCACCAGTTTTATCGTACCAAAATTTTTTAAATGTTTAGAAAAGCCAAATTTGGAGGATGCACACAGTGTGCCAACATGTGCTATCTGCCATCACGGGATATCAATGGACGCGTTTTGGGGGTGCAAACCCTTCCTCAATTATAAAGTAGCGTTGAGGAAGGGCTTGCTCCCCCAAAACACGTCCCTTGATCCCCCTGATGGCAGATAGCACATGTTGACATTCGTAAATTGGTGTGCATCTTCCAAATTTGGCTTTTCCAGGGGTGATTTCCCCCCATCTGAACGCTATATCAAACACAGTTCATAAATACTCATGTCTGATATAGCCTTCAGGTTTTACCATATGTGAACTTTGTAAGTTCAAGTTTTTTGGCTTTCTTGTTGGTTTTACACAGGCCTGTTTTATCTGAAATGGATATTTTGATTTTTCATAATGCTACTGCAAACATTGTTATACAACAAACATGTTGGTTTGTTTTAAAAACCTTTGGGAAATGCACATGTGATTGTGCAGGTATAAAAAAGTGCCTTACTCAAGAATGTGTGGATTATTGTCTCAACACTACAACACTTTTGGGGTGATGTAATTGCTGTTTTATGCAAAAATGGGGGTTATTTCCTAAGGGCAAATCCTCTTTGCACTACAAGTGCAGGTTCAGTGCAGTTGCAAGTGCACTTGTAGTGAAATGTGTTTTTGCATTTAGGAAGTACCAGCCAACACTGTTTTTTATAAGGTTACCCAATCACGACATTTTCTGCACTCAACACATTTCTGTCAGGGTCAGCTAAAACAAACACAAGCAGTAAATGTCCACAAAGAATTTCTTTTGGTTGTTTTTTATTTGAAAAAGGTGTCACAGATTGTCTGGCATATTGATAGCCCCCTACCCGCAAAGAACTCCAGGTAGCGTAACCGGACATCACGGGCATTCAGGGAGGGCAAGCCAGGACGGCCACTTTCAAGCGCCGTCAGTGTTGATGGATTAGGGATTCCGGCCTCAGGCCCAACTGAGCCAGCATAGTTGGCTGAATGTTTTCTTAAAAAATTATGGAGAACACAGCAGGCAAGTATTATATGGTTCAGTTTATACTCCGCCATATGGATGGGTGTCAGAAATAATCGGAACCGGCTGGCCAGGATTCCAAATGTGTTCTCCACCACTCTTCGGGCTCTGTCCAGCCGGTAATTAAAAACCCTCTGTTCCGGGGTGAGGGTCCTCATCGGGAATGGCCGCATCAGGTGGTCCCCCAGCGCAAATGCTTCATCAGCAACAAACACAAATGGGAGACCTTCAACATTGTCCTCTGGAGGTGGCAAGTCCAAGCTGCCATTCTGGAGACGCCTGTAGAACTCCGTCTGGGCGATCACTCCACCATCGGACATCCGGCCATTCTTCCCCACGTCCACATACAAGAACTCGTAATTAGCCGACACCACCGCCAACATCACTATACTATTAAACCCCTTGTAATTATAATAGTACGACCCCGAGTTGGGTGGTGGGACGATGTGGACGTGTTTCCCATCAATTGCCCCTCCGCAGTTAGGAAAGTCCCACAAAGTGGGAGGCCACAGTCTGCCATTCCTGTGGCGTTGAAGGAAACTGTTGAGGAAAAAAAAATAAACATTACTATTTTTTCACAGAAACATGGCAAGCAGATTAGACACAAACATTATGGGGCAACCTCCAGATAGCATTTACTAAGGGGAATTTAACAAGGCCAAAGTATAAGGTACACCTATCATATTCCCCCTCCCCCATCTCATGGGCCATTTCTAACATTATAGGGGGGGGAACTCTTGGACAGGTAACCCTCTTCACTTCATTGAGAGATGAATGCCTAAATACAGGGTATTACTTGGAACAGCCCCTCCTTAGTTACACTATTGGCAGACCACTGGACAGGTAAGAAGTGTCATAATACAAAGATATAAATACACACTGTACACATTTGAGGACATTTGAACATTCTGCTATTACCTATCAAGATAATAATAGGATACAAAAACTTTAAACAGTACCATTGGAAAGTATACAGGCAGGCCCTTGCACTACATGCTTTGGGGAATTCATCCATAAATCTGACCAGTAAAGAGATGGGTATAGTGTGTATGGGTTTGGCAAAGTCAGCAGATAGATGATTGAGGATAGAGAATTGGGATCAGCTGACTTAGCAGTTGGGGGGGAGGGTTAAAAAAAATTTGGGGACACCACAAAAAAAAGCCTCTGGCACTCTGCCTGAATTTAAATCAAAAATAACATTTCCAAACATTTTAAGGGGTGTTTGGGGTAAAGCACTACTATGGAGCTGATAAAATACATTGTTAAGTGACTACATGAGGTGAATATAGGGCCAGGAAAGACCATGCTGGGGAGGTTAGTGAAGGGCAAATATGTATGAAGGACATAAAATAATAATTACCTAAAAATCCAGCATGCATGAGAACAAAGGGGACATTCACAGCATATTACAATCATGGTAATTAGGGAATGAGGGAAGAAATACAATATATTATCAAACATTCAATACAATCAAATGTGATATAAAAGGATAAAAATCTTACCTTCATATACTCCTTCTGCAGGACCTGTATGATGGCAGAACAGGTCTCTGGGATAATGATCCCCAGAGCCTGGGGGGAGATGCCTGTCGAGAACTTCAAGTCCTGCAGGCTTCTCCCTGTGGCCAAATACCGCAAGGTAGCGACCAACCTCTGCTCCGGAGTGATGGCTTGCCTCATGCAGGTATCCTGCCTGCTAATATAGGGGGTCAGCGAAGCCAACAAACGGTGAAACACGGGGTCCGTCATCCTGAGAAAGTTCCTGAAATCATCAGGATTATTCTCACGGATCTCACGGAGCAAAGGCATATGACAGAACTGGTCACGCTGAAGCAACCAATTCTTGGTCCATGAACTCCTCCCCACCCTGTTCATGGACTGGACTTGTGTCAAGGTCAGGACCCCAACACCAAGCCCCCGCACAGCACGAACTCTACGAGGAGTACGCATACGAAACATGGCTAGAAAACGGTCGGCTGCTCAGAACGAAGTAACAGAACGCACTGAAGAACAGCAAGGCCTGTGAAGAGCGACCTGAAAAACAGCAACGAGCAGGCAAGATCACACAGAAAACTCCGATATGAACTGACTGCACGCACTGAAGAGCAGATACAAACCCACAAGCACAAACTGAACGGCAGAAAACGATCTGAAAGCCACGAGTCTGAAAAAGCGCGAATCGTCTCTCACCAAACTTTTACTAACACGAGATTAACAAAAGGAGCCCAAAGGGTGCCGCGCTTGGTTCTGAACCGGCCTTTTCTAGTCTCGTCGTACGTGGTGTACGTCACCGCGTTCTTGGCGATCGGAAATTCCGACAACTTTGTGCGACCGTGTGTAGGCAAAACAAGTTTGAGCCAACATCTGTCGGAAAAAATCCTAGGATTTTGTTGTCGGAATGTCCGAACAAAGTCCGACCGTGTGTACGGGGCATAACTCCACTTTATTTTTCAAACACACATATAAAATAATACTTACTTTGTAGATGTATGCAAGAAAGCTAAAAATCGCTGAACCCGAATGTGCCACCACGGTGTGAGCTCAGGATGTGACATCACTGATAACCCCACCCAATGCGGTTTGCCCCTCCCATGGAGCATCTTTAGGTGTTCAGGTGTTACTCTTGAGTCTTAGCGAGGTCTGGTCTGTTTCCCCATAACAGTTGAAAGAAACAACTGATCCATGCATAGAGTGATACTGGCAAAACACAGACAAAGCTGACATACAAAAATACAGGATTAGGTAAGTTTTAATCAGATTACTCTCACTGTTATCCTGATTGATTTTTGAGCCAGATGCCTCAGCATACTGTTTCATCACCAAGACCACCTCCTCAGCCTCCCCCATCCCAGAGATGAAAACAGACACATCGTCAGCATAGGCCACTACCCTAGGCTCATAGACAATGCCCAAAGGCACTCCACAAAATGTCCAGCTCTCTAACCTTCTGATGAAGGGATCAGCTGTGAACATATGTGTAGGCAGATGCCTACAAGGGGTCAACTTGTTTTCTGTGTTATGCCCTGGTTTCCTCTGGCTGAGCTAATTTCCTTCTATCAGCTGTGCCAGCCAGGTGCCAAATGTTACAATGTTTTGCTGATTCCTGTGTCATTAGGTTGGCCTGAGACCTAGGGGTAACCAGGCTTTAAGGATTAACATTTTCTCCACCATTATGAGCCAGGTTACTGTCCCTTACAGGTCAACCAACATAAAAGGGGCTGCCTCCAAGCCCCTGGCACTGTTCCTGGGGTATTTCTGCCAAAATGTAGCATGTTACTCTTTTGGAGAGATCACCCACTTTGGAGGGGGTGTCATGGAAATCCCCTTGTGCATTGTACGCAAATCCACACCGCGCCAAAATGCGCACTTCCAGCATCAAAATGCACACAAAGCACAAAACAATTCCTTCGTGCTTAAAAGTACATTTGTATCAAGCTCTTTAGTGCAAGGAAATTGAAGTACTTCAGTAGCACCAGATAGAATCAGAAAAGGTGCTGCTTCAAGCTGAAGTCTTGACATGTCTGTCCTCAGGAGCACAGGCACTTTGTTTTTATTTATCGGCAACAAAAGGATTGACAAACAGGAAGTCATTGCTCCAACACCCAATCGCTTCCTCCATGTAAAATGACATCACAGGAAATGACAACATAGTAAATGACAACAGTAAAGGGGAAATGCACGTGTCTCACCCACTTGAGGCATGTACACTGCCCTCCGCCCAGCCACATGCATGCACATCCACCATCTTGGTCAGCATGGAGCCTATTCAATACTGCTCAGAGTAACCAGTATCTAGCAAGATCATTCTACTTGTTCTTACAGGCTTGAGAAGATCTGAGGGGACATTGCTACTGCTGTTTTCAATATACGGTACGGATATACCAACAGGGCAGATATCAATGTCCTCTTATAAAAGAAGATATGTATCCAAAAGGGATAGCGTAGCCACAAAAGAGTTAATATATGTTTCTCTCATTATGTTGACTTCGCTTCTCTAATGTGCATAGACATTTGAAGGCAAGAAGCCCAGCGCATTGCGCTTGATACTTACAAACCGGCAAACGCCCCCACACACAGAGAACACATCTCCAAGCCCATGAGAAGGTATTCATACTGCTGGTTTTACCGCTGGTCCCGATTCAACCCAAGTGCGCTCTGCTAGAGCGCTCCTCGGTTAAATCAGACACAGGGAGACAGATGACAATCTATAAAACACACATCCTAGAATAAAATGTCCACATGAGTCCATATAATAAAATTTCCACAACAGTCCCTCCTCTTTGTCATATGCTCCTCGGTTGTCCCTCGATAAATCTTGATCTTCTTCTTACACCTGGAAATGAGTCTGTCTTTACGGTCCATCTTGACTTGTAGACTCTGTTCTTCAGGAGGGATGACTTATAGGGGGGACACGACATGGTGAGCTGTAGTAATCGCTGGTCGGTTTGGGATCCTCTGTGTCTGGTACGTGGGCTGGGCTTCGGGGCATCTCATCTCAGTGAGGAAGATGTGGTCATCTGCTCGGGCTCTGTTCACTCATCCAATCAGGCAACAGGAGCACCTCATCATGACATATAGAAGGAATAGAAACAAAAACATCATGATTATATGTATCCCTACTTCCTTCAACCATGATCCGATGGAAAATAAAAAATTGCCATCGTTTCCCAAACCCTTCAAAGGATTCCAAACTTCATTAGCTTTAGCTCTGGCTTTGCCTTGCAAGGATCCAACCTTATCTATATGGGCCTGAACTTTATCACTGGTATCCTCGATCCAGGTACAACAGTCTTTTCCTATGAATTCACAGAAACCCCCTTTGGATGCCAACAAATAATCAAGGGCCATCTTCTCCTGTAATAGAATGGTCTTGATCTGTCATTGTTCCTGTGAGATTTCCCTTATAGCTCCAACAGTTTCATTGAAAATCCCATCCATAATGGATGAGAAGTTGTTCAATCGTTTCATAAGTTCAATCCCCCACCCTGTCCAAGCAGGAAACCATGCCCAGGCCTGGTCTGAGTTGGTAAACATTTCCCTTCTAACTCTTCCTGACGTTCTTACCTTCTCTCGTGCCATAAGATCATCAATATCATTTGCGATGTAAGATGCTGGGACGAGTTTCATCAGAACGCATTAACCTCTGGCATTAGGGGAATCACTTTATAAGTGGAAGTACTGCATGAGAAGTAGTAGGGGCCAGTCAAAGTCACACAGGGGGAATCACTCTGATGGTCACGTGCATTGAGTAGTAACAGAATAGACTGGGGGATTGCTCCCTCGGTCTGAACGTCACACCCTTCCTTCCAACAGATGTAATCTGATCTATTGGTGTTATTAAAAAGTCTGGGGTTTCATTGGTTAGATTAATGTTTATACCTTCCTTACAGGTGGTGGACCCTACGAAGTTATCCCCTCTACCAAAACTAAAGTTGAAATACACGTGTGGGCTACCCAGTTGTCCTGATACCCATACTGGTTTTGTGAGGGAGGGGTAAAAGCCAGAGCTAATGTTAAAACTATAACTAATTTTACCCTCTAGAAATGTTTCATTAAGTTCTGTTGACAAGCGTCTGTTTGGAGTCTTTACTCGTTTTTCGAATTTCCTCATACCAATACAAACATCATATATAGCATGTACTGCTGCCATTGCCGGAGCGTCAAAGCTCGGTGGGGGTTTAGAGCACACCCAGCAGCTGGTCCTGTTCACCATTTTAGCCAGTTTGAGGTGCATTTTAAACAATAAGTTGGAATGCTTTTCATTGTCACCCTTGCTAAAATACACTAGACTAAAAATATAAATAAAAAATATACTCCTCATTCTTTCATGTAGTTAAGAAGCTTCTTTCAGTGGCTGGTGTGTATCCAGTTGTCCTGTTCTTCAAGCTTTAGAGAGGTTGGCGTGGTCAGCTGAACCTGGAATAGTCCGCGGTATCTTGACTCTAGTCCCGTCCTCTGGCGTTTCTTTACCACGACCCAGTCACCTGGTTGGATAGAGTGTAAACCGTTTATCCAGTCAGGGTCTGGAAGGGACTTGGGAACTCTGTTGTGGATTTTTTGGAGCTCACATTGCAGTGACTGCACATACCCCGTCAGCTGAGAATGTAAAGATGACAGCTGCTGAGGAAAGTACAACCCTGTTTTTGGTTGATTTTCAAACAAAACCTCATATGGAGATAACCCGTGAGGTCGTCTAGGCGCATTTCTGATGGGGTGAAGAGCTATGGGGAGACATTCGGGCCAAGGTTTCCCAGTATCAGCTATTATTTTTGAGATTTTGTTTTTAAGGATTCCATTTAACCTTTCAACCTTACCACTACTTTTGGGATAAGGGGTGTGTAATCCCTGATTGATATGGAGGGCTTTACACACTTCTGCAAATATATTACCAGTGAAGTGGGAGCCTCAATCCGACTTGATAGTTTCAGGTAGGACCCAGTGACACACCATTTCGGACAGGATCTTCTTGACTGTGGTGGTGGCGTTGGCTTTCTAAACCGGCCATACCTCCGGCCAACCTGAAAACATATCTACACAGACCAAGACGTGTTCGTATGGCCCACTTCTAGGCAAAGTAATGTAGTCCATCTGGATGCTCTGAAATGGATATTCTGGTCGGGGGGAATGTCATTTGGCTACTGGTACCATCTCCAACCTGGGTTGTGCAATGTTCAAACCAGGCAGGCTGCTGCAAAATTAGCAGCTGCGGTAGTAAATCCAGGGGCGATCCAATGCTCATCCACCTGCGCACACATAACCATCTTTGACTGATGCCCTGGATAATGAGCCGAATGGAGCCTCATTGGAAAAAGCGATCTTGGCAGACACCATTTATTGCCAAAACCCCAGATGTCATCTGGACCTCTCGTGGCCCCTGGTGCTGTCCATCTCCTCTTTTCCTGTAATTCTGCTTGTGACTGTAGTCTCTTAAATTCTACCAGAGACACATCAGAGGGGATGGCTAGTATCAGGGTTTCCCCAGGATGGTTCAGAGCACCTTCCTTAGCAGCTCTATCTGCCAAGGCATTTCCATCAGCTCCAAAGGTCTATCAGTCGTGTGGGCCTTAACTTTTAGAGATGGCTATCTCACACGGCAGGTTGAAAGCAACGAATAACCTGTTGATTAACTGCGCATGTTTCACAGGCTTCCCCGAACTAGTCAGAAACCCTCTTGCTTTCCAGATAGGACTGAAATCATGAGCTATCCCAAAAGTGTACCTGGAATCTGTGTAGATATTGATCTAAGGGCGATGCATACTAGCCCATTATGCTTTTCATTTACAGGCCTTGCGGGGAACAAAAGAGGAAGTAAAACCCATCGGGGTTTACTTGCACTTTAATGTTAACTGTCACATTACTGTAGCTCTCAGCCTGAGGTTCAGGCAATAGCGAGTGCAGTTCCACTTGTCTCCCCGCACGGGTGCCCAAATTACGCCCACACGTATAGCAGAGACCTCAAAGGACACTCCTGACTCACACCTGAGCCAACCTCCATCTTGAGAATGGATTTGAAGGTTTTATTGAATCTTTTGACCAGCCCATCTGTCTGTGAGTGATAGACAGACGTAAGCAATTGTTTGATCTCAGCTTGCATAGGTCTGCCCTGCCTTGGTCCATCAGAATTTCCTTAGGGAATCCAGTTCCTGAGTACATATTAAATAATTCTTGGAGAATCACTTTGGAGAAGGTCTTCCTCAGAGAGACCCCCTCTGGATACCTCAGCAGAGAGGCTCAACCATGGGGTATTACCGCCCCTCAATCACTAGTGTCTAAAGCTAAAAATTAGCCCCTCTTCCCAGCAGAAATCTTCCCTACTCAGCCCTACAGTACGGATCTTCCCTAACATGCCTAAATCCTCCTCCTAGCCTGCCCCCACGGACCACCCCATCACAAACTCTTCAGTACAGACTCTTCTCCAACAAAGATCAGTCAGCAAAGACTCATCCCCCAGCACAGACTGACTCCTCCCCTCAGCACAGACTCACCCCCCAAAACAGACTGACCCCTCCCCTCAGCACAGACTTACCCCCCAGCACAGTGTCACGTACCTGAGGGATGAGCCTGACGTGTAGTGAAAAGGCTTCCTCGTACAAACCAGGTTCAAGGGCCACCGATGTTGCAACAGTGGCAGCAAGAGCCTGGCGGTATATGGATGCCTGGATCATCTTCCGTGCAGAAGATGTGTCACCAGGATAAACCAGCAGGTTTAAACGGCAGGTGTTGTCAGTTCAGCTGATGAAGCGGGAAACAGAAACATGAAGCAGGCTGGTAGGTGCAGAGCTGAGGAGACACTGAATGCGTAGTCAGACAAGCTGGGTTTGGTAACAGACGATCAGGTGCAGATATAAACAACAGGCAGAAAATGGTTAGGATACAGGCAAAGTTCGGCAACAGGATATCAGACAGGTAAGAGGTATAAAGAGTCAATAAGGCAAGCCGGGTCAGGATAACGAATAGTATGGATCAAAACAAGCCGGGTCAAACACAGGAATCAGATCAGGAACTTAGGAATAGGTTTCACAGGGTACAAGTTGCAGATCAGACAGCAAACACACAGTGCTGCTGCAGCACTTAAATAGGGCAGTCTGGTGCCAATCACTGCAATTACTCTGTACTGTTGTTAACCCCTAGGTAACCACTGTGCCAGGTAACTTCATTACACACAGACTGACCCCTCCCATAAGCACAGACTCACCCCCCAGCACAAATCCCCCCAGTACAAACAAACCTCCCTAGCACAGATCCTTCAGTACAGATGGACCCCCGCAGTACAAACCCCTCAGTACAGACCCCCCATCACAAACCCCAATACAGATGCCCCCAGCACAGACTAACTCCCAAACACAGATCACTCAGTATAGATAGACCTCCCATCACAAACCTCTCAGTACAGACAGACCCCCAGCACAGACTGACTCCCCAGCACAGACCTATCAGCACAGGCTGACCCCCTCCCAGCAGAGGCCCTTCAGCACAGATCGACTCTCAGCACAAACCCTTCGGTTCAAATGGGACCCCCAGCACAGATCAACCCTCCTTCAACACAGACTGACCCCCCCAACACAGATGGGCCCCCACCCCTAGTACAAACCCCCTAGTACGGAAAAAGCCCCCAAGCACAGACGGACCCTCCTAACATTCCTACACCCAGTCCCCCCCAGTAAGAGCCCTCAGTGCAGACACCCCTTCAACTAGTACAAAACCCCTCAAGACAGACATCCCCCCTCGGGGACAGACTCCTCAGTACAGAAATCCCTGCCCCCTTCTCCAGTATAGGTACCCTCCATCTCCCCCTCCAATAGAACCCTATGCGCAGACACCTCCCTCTCTAAACTCACCCTTTCTCAATCATATACAGTAGGAGCTCAAAGTACAGTGAAGTCATGAGAAGGGAAGGTGAATAATGGGTGGAGCAGGGTAGGAGATTTTCTCTCACTCTGATCTCCTTTTATCACAGGTGCAGACTCACAGGAGGTGCTACTCCCACCTGACTTTTTCCTTTTATATTGCATATTGCATGGCACTGTAGTGCAGCATGGTGCAACACAAAACAATTATTGACAGGTGGCCTCAGCACTCTCTGAGGCCTGGTTCACAGCTAAGCATTTTTAGTTTTCAGTTATGCAGAAACACACTACAGTCCGTTAAACATGGTTTCCTATGGGTTACGTGGTTATGGTGCTGAGCTCAACCAGGGAACAATAACTTCAAACTAGCCCTAGGGCAAGTGTACAGGATATGTATAATATCCCCAAGAACGGGAGAGCTTCCAGATTCCAATCCCTTGGGTCTTGTATGGGTTTTAAGGGGAAACCTCATGCAAAAATCAAGAAAAAAAGCACCCCCCCAAAACAAATTCACCGCAGACCCTTATCTGAGCATGCAGCCTGGCAGACCAGAAAAAGGGGGAATGAGCATGTTGTCCCCCTCCTCCATTTTGCCCCCTGAACCATACCAGGCAAAATGCTCTAAACATTGGGGGTTCCATCCTAGCAAAGCACCCTGTCTCCATGTGGATAATGACAAGGGCCTCTTCACCATGAACCTGACCTGCTGGTTGTGGGGTCTCAGGCAGGGGGATTATTGGAATCTGGAAGCCCCTTTTAACAATACTGCGGTACCCAGATATAGACATAGTACCCCTACTCATCAAAAAAAAAAAAAAAAAGTAAAAACATTGTTTCTGACAAGTCCTTTTTTCATGTGCTCCCCAATTAACATCTATACCAGACCCTTATCTAGAAATAGATGGAAAGCAGCTGAAGCAGTGAATTGTCTGCAATTTTAATGGCAATTTTTTTGTTTGTAAATGTCAGTTTTGGTGTAGTAGGTTGTATACATTGAAGAAATGCAGGTTAAGGGTATCCCCTATGTATGGTATTTCAATACATTTTTTATTTTTAATGTTTCACTTTAAACATTTTAAAAATTGCTGCTTCCAGCCCAACTCATTGCCCAGACCCCATGCAATTTGTTTGATGATCTCCTGTCTATTAGCCTAGAAAATGGAGAGAACTAATATTTAACATTCTGCTCCTATTGACTTCAACGGGGTTCATATTCAGCACCCGAATGTCTGATATGTGTGCCAAACCCACCTCAAACTGTAGAAGCACCATGTTTTATAGACAACAAAAGACCATTGTGCCCTGCCACAAAATAAAGCTAAACAAAATAAACACAAAAAATAGACCAGCTGCAAACACTAATCATGTGTTCCCTCATAAAAAATTAAATAAAGTTACTAAATAGTGCCACGCTACTCACAAATACCCATCTTGCCAAAGTGACCTACAGATCTTGTATTAATAAAAAAAAAAACTACAAATGAAACCTTTGCGATTATAATTCAATAAATCATATACACAAGTGATCAATACAAAATTTGCAATACTACCACAATCATTTTTATATACAGTGGGTATAGGAAAAAAAATCCCCCGGGGACCCCTACTGCCTCATTTCTTTCTTCCCTATCTATTTTTTCTCCTACCTAAGATTACTTTTTCTTTTATCTTCTTTCTCTCTTCTACTTTTTCCCCCTATTTTCTCTCTCCTCTTTCATTTTACTCTTCATATACAGTAGTTCTGGTAGCAGAACTTTTATTTCCTTGGTTATCATTATACCAATTGTACATAGTTCCAATATGTAGTATAAGATTTTAGATTCTATAATAATTTTTTTTTATTTTTTTTTTTTATTTAACCACTTAAGGACCGAGCCTCTTTCTGAGATTTGGTATTTGCAAGTTAAAAACAGTTTTGTTTGCTAGAAAATTACTTAGAACCCCCAAACATTATATATAGATTTTTTTCTAACACCCTAGAGGATAAAATGGCGGTCGTTGCAATACTTTCTGTCACACCGTATTTGCGCAGCGGTCTTACAAGCGCACTTTTTTTTTAAAAATCACACATTTTTTAATTAAAAAATAAGACAACAGTAAAGTTAGCCCAATTTTTTTTATATTGTGAAATATAATGTTATGCTGACAAAATTGATACCCAAAAAGTCACGCTTCAAAATTGCGCCCACTCGTGGAATGGCGACAAACTTTTACCCTTAAAAATCTCCATTGGCAACGTTTTAAATAGTCTACAGGTTGCATGTTTTGAGGTACAGAGGAGGTCTCGGGCACAAATTATTGCTCTCGTTCTACCGATCATGACGATACCTCACATGTGTGGTTTGAACACCGTTTTCATATGAGGGTGCTACTCACGGATGTATTCGCTTCTGCACCCGAGCTCGGCGTGACGGGGCGCGTTTAAAAAAAAAAATGTTCTTATTTATTTTACCTTTTATTTTTTATTTTTACACTAAATTGTGCCACATTTATTCCTATCACAAGGAATGTAAACATCCCGTGTAATAGAAAAAAAGCATTACAGGACCTCTTAAATATGAGATCTGGGGTCAAAAAGACTTCATATCTCATATTTACACCAAAATGCAATAAAAAAAAAAAAAAAACGTCATTTGAAAAAAAAAAAGTGTCCCTTTAAGAGCTATGGGCGGAAGTGACGTTTTCAGGACGTTTTCCGCCCTGCAATTATATGGAGAGGGGTGGGGGCCATCTTCCCCTCACTTGTATCCATACCAAGCCAGCAAGAGGATGCGATCGACTTTGCCGCTACAGATGGCTCTGGCAAGCGGCGGAGGGCACGGAGCGCGGCGGGAGGGGGGACCCTCTCCCACCGCCCATAAAAGTGATCTCGCAGCGAATCCACAGCAGAGACCACTTTTATCTGAAAGCGGACCACCTGCTGAAGAAGGGGATACCGGGGTTATGGCAGCTAGCTGCTACCATAATAACGATATTCCTCTTCAAAGTAGCGACGTAAAACGACAGCAGGCGGTCCGTAAGTGGTTAAAAACTATACTCTTGATAATAATTAAGACCTTTTTTTTTAATCTGAGGTCATTTCATATTAACCCGGTCTAAGTTTGTTTTATCCTTTCTTATACAATGTATGACGTAATCTTTTGAGTAGTTAGATCCATGCTAAAATAGTTTTAGTTAAACTACTTTTAGTTTATGTTAACTACAACTCAATATTATTACCATATATGTAATCTTTTCTTTTGCTGCCACCATATGTACTTATGTATGCTAATTGTTAAAATTCAATAAACAAATTTGACAAGAAAAAAGAATCACCCTACTTTAAAATAATCACATTTTATGAAGACAGACGCAGTTTTTGTTTTATCCAGCTGTATTTACTCAGGTGTCCGATTTGTCCACCGCAATGTCGCAGTTCCGCTAACAATTGCTGATCGCCGCCATTACTAGTAAAAGAAAAAAATAAATAAAAATACCATAAAAATATCCCAGAGTTTGTAGACGCTATAGCGTTTGCGCAAACCAATCAATATAAACTGATTAGGATTTTTTTTTACCAAAAATATGTAGCAGAATACACTTGATTTAAAAAAAAAAATTATTGGATCTTTTATAGCAGAAAGTAAAAAATATATATATTTTTTTTTTTTCAAACTTTTTCGCTCTTTTTTTGTTTCTAGCACAAAAAAAGTAAAACCACAGAAGTGATCAAATACCACCAAAAGAAAGCTCTATTTGTGGGGGAAAAGTCATACATTTTATTTGGGTGCAATGTCACACGACCGTGCAATTGTCAGTTAACGTAACGCAGTGCCTTATCGCAAAAAATGGCCTGGTCATTAAGGGGGTATAACCTTCTGTGGCTGAAGTGGTTAATAAAGTCCCAAATATTTGTGAACTAGTTCCATGCTGCCAGACATTCTGTGCTGCGGATGTCAATCATTTTCATGCTCACTCCATATACATGCGTGCTTTTGCCAGTGATCAACACAAAAAACACTTCTCAACCACCACACAAAATGCTCGCTCACCTCACCGGTAGACCTATATATATTTAAAGGTTGAGACAAGAGACAGGTCCCTGAAAGGTATCCTGCTTACCATAACTGAAAATGTTAATCAAAAAGAGAAAACTTTCTATAGTGTAGAAAATTTTTATGTAATCCTCAATTCCGTAAAACCACACTCATATATAAAACAGAGTCACAGACTCTCACCTACTGTAGCTTTACAATATACTCAACTTCTGGCTTTGGCTCTTGACCAGAAGTAAAGCCACCCAGTTCTTCCCGACACGTTGCATCACTTACCGACTTGACTTCTTCAGGGTAAGCCATACCATGTAGGTATTTTAATAAAAATGATTGTATTATATTACATTTACATCACTCCTGACCACAGAGAAATCCCAAACTGCACCAAAATACCAGAGTATTACAAATATATATTAAACTGGCATTGCTCTTTGTATTCCAAGAGTCCAAGAGAATTTGCTAAAATCAAAAAAATATTGAACAAGACAGCAGAGGTTAAAACAATTTAATGGCACCCATCTACATTTAAAATGTAAAGATTCTTTAATCATGAGATTGGATTATGATAAATAAAATAATTCAATTTAATTTCAAGTAGGCCAAGTAGTCCCCACAGACATTACAAACACAGTCTGTTATTTATTTTGTTCTCGGCACGCTAATTAGAACTAAAGTACTCACCTGACAATTTTTGCAGCTCTTGGGGTGAGGATAATAATATTCACACAAATCCCCAAGGAAATACCAAATGACATAAAAAAGTGCCTGGAAATGTCTTGCTGTGAGAGGTAGACCTTCAAAAATCAGCACAAGGTGTGGACCTCTGAGACCCCATCATACCTCAATGCTGTTCCTCTACTTTCATAACAGGTACACATGACCATTAGATCCTTCAGCTGAGGAAGAGTGCTAACAACCTAGCCTAAAAACTGTCATGATATGGAGCACATTTTGATAAATTCTTTGTTTTTTCTTTTCTATATATTGCCTATGGGAAGGCTTGATTGTTCTGCACTATGATTAATTGCACACTTCATCTTACTTATTGGATACATATATTGGGATGCTTGCCTTTACACGCACATGAACTTTAATGACATCCCAGTCTTGGTCCGTAGGGTTCAATATTGAGTTGGCCCACACTTTGAAGCTATAACAGCTTCAACTCTTCTGGTAAGGCTGTCCACAAGGTTAAGGAGCGTGTCTATGAGAATGTTTGACCATTCTTCCAGAAGCGTATTTGTGAGGTCAGGCACTGACGTTGGACGAGAAGGCTTGGCTCACAATCTCAACTCTAATTCATCCCAACGAGCTATCGGGTTGAGGTCAGGGCAGTCAAGTTCCTCCACCTCAAACTCGCTCATCCATGTTTTTATGGACCTTGCTTTGTGCACAGGTCCTTTGGTGGAGGGGGGGTTATGGATTGGGGTTGTTTTTCAGGGGTTGGGCTTAGCTCCTTAGTTCCAGTGAAGGGAACTCTTAAGGCATCAGCATCAGCATACCAAGACATTTTGGGCAATTTCATGCTCCCAACTTTGTGGGAACAGTGTGGGGATGGCTCCTTCCTGTTCCAACATGACTGCACACCAGTGCACAAAACAAGGTCCATAAAGACATGGATGAGCAAGTTTGCTGTTGAGGAACTTGACTGGCCTGCACAGAGTCCTAACCTCAACCCGATAGAACACCTTTGGGATGAATAAGAGCGGAGACTGGAAGAATGGTCAAACATTCCTATAGACATACTCCTAAACCTTGTGGACAGTCTTCCCCACTCAACTGGGCCAACTCAATATTGAACCCTATGGACTAAGACTGGGATGCCATTAAAGTTCCTGTGTGTGTAAAGGCAGGTGTCCTAATACTTTTAACAATATAGTGCATATACAGTATATATAGACTGGTGACAAAAGTATCTCTGTCCTATTGTTATTATCTCACATTCACAATGCCAAATAACTAAGTTTGTGCTACAGTATGTGTGTAGAGGTTACCTTCCAGCATATTAGTAGGTAAATCTGTTTATTGCAATAGAATTTATATGAAGCTCCTGTTATTCTAGGTAACCCTGTCCATTCTGTTCTGGAAATCTATAGCTAGTTTTACCTGAGGGCTCAGAAACCAGCATAGGCTAGAACAATGTTAGGCATCTGATGGCCTACAGGTAATTAAAGGTCTGGCTAATTAGAAGTTACAAAAGACTAATGCCCTGTACACACGGTCGGATTTTCCGACGGAAAATGTGTGATAGGACCTTGTTGTTGGAAATTCCGACCGTGTGTAGGCTCCATCACACATTTTCCATCGGAATTTCCGACACACAAAGTTTGAGAGCTTGCTATAAAATTTTCCGACAACAAAATCCGTTGTCGGAAATTCCGATCATGTGTACACAAATCCGACGCACAAAGTGCCACGCATGCTCAGAGTAAATTAAGAGATGAAAGCTATTGGCTACTGCCCCATTTATAGTCCTGACGTACGTGTTTTACGTCACCACGTTCAGAACGATCGGATTTTCCGACAACTTTGTGTGACCGTGTGTATGCAAGACAAGTTTGAGCCAACATTAGTCAGAAAAAATCCATGGATTTTGTTGTCGAAATGTCCGATCAATGTCCGACCGTGTGTACAGGGCATAAGGTGTAGAGTAGACAGGCTGACTTTGAGATCCAGTATCACACCACAGTTTCTGCTGGTGAGAAACTGTAATCTAGGCTGGTTAGAGGATCTTCCCATCATCACAGATCTTGTCTTCGGGTCTCTGACACCAAGACAGATGCTACATTAGGATGGTCCTCAGGGGCAACTTGGACTTTGGTGCAACATTCATCTGGAAGTATTTCTTCTAATAATTATATATACCTTTGTTAATATTGCTTGATTGTGCGTGTGCTTGTATTATTCCATACTGGTGTGTATCTACTGTATATGCTTATGGGTAGTGTTATTGTAATTAATGTAGTTCCCCTTCTCTCTCAATTACTTCTATTAGATTACTGGTTAATTTCCTAGGAAGGGAACCCCTATGCTCACAGAAACCCTATCCAGGGTGGAGGCTCTGCCAACTTTATTATCAATCACACTCTTCCACTTCACAAAGATTCTGGTTCTCTTATTTACCTACAGGTTTAGCACAATATCCTGTTTGGGGAGGGTCTTTTCTCATAACCCCTGCAGAAAAGGGCTACAGATACAACGTAGTAACATTGGTCCAGCTTGGATCAGTATGTATGTACAGTACCTGTGGTTTCCCTGTTAATCATAGTAGCAGGCATTACTACTCTAGTGATCTCCACCAGCTTCTGAGTCCCATGCTGAGGGGTTGACCTGCTGCATTGTGAACACAGGAGGCTGCTTGCTCAGCACATATACCACTCAATGAACACTTTGAATTTTCTCAATTTAATCACACACTCTCTAATTGGATGAGGTGGAAAAGTGGGGTGGTGATGCCACAATCTCTACCTCATCCAATCAGAGAACACTTTGCATTTATTGAGAAAATGCAAAGTGTCCTCTGAATGACGCCCATGCCAAACGGTGACCTCCAGTGTTAAGCAAGCAGTAGGGCAGCTGCTTGACATGAGACCCAGAAGCTAGTGCAGATCACAGTAGTAACGGTGCCTGCTACTTTGATTTACAGCTTCCACGAGGATCCCACAGATATGGCACAAACTTACATATATTACTTCAAGCTGGACCAATGTAACTGAAATTCAGGCTTAAGATTCAGACACATCATTATTACTGGGGCAGATGCAAAAATCAGCAAGAGAAAGACAGCTCCTGCTGATGTAGAGAAGATGGCTAGGATAGAATAAACAGAAATGTTATGTGCTTTCAAAAAACTCTTATTGCAGGTGTCCTGTATCTTTAGCTCGCTCAAACAAAGGGGCCCAATTGCAATAATGGTCGTAAATGTCTCCTTATAGAACTTTAGAGAGAAAGGGCAAAGTAAAGGTGACTGCATGCAGTGTCTTTTGGTGTGTAAAGAATGTAGACTTACACCCACTCACCAATCCAGGCGATACCAGACTCAAAAGAATGTCATAAAGATCCTGAAGCAGGCTTCTGCTGATGCTGTGCACAAGAAATGGTGCTCAGTCGCACACCCCTCAGCGCCATAGCTCAGCTGGATCTGTGATGCAGGCAATGAGGGTTACCTCCCAACTGTCACCAGAAAGTCCAGAAACTGCAGGTGGTGGATATGTCTTCTCTTGACCCCTGGAGGCTCTCCCTGGCTGCCTAGGCCGCAGCACCGGCTTGATCTTTCCCAACCATCTAGTTCACTGCTTCCAGATGAAGGCCGTGGTCCCAAGAGACTCACTCCTCCCCAACACAGGCTATTTATCACCTCTTCCAGCATTTTGTTCTCTCTCTCCAGCCGGCTGGAACTTGTAGTCCATGACGATTAGTGCCCAGTGTAAATCTGGGCTTCTTGGACTACGTGTCCCAAGACCCTTCACTCTTCTGTAAGTTCTCACCCACTCTGCATTCAGGATGTGACAAAGCAGAGTCTATGCCGAGCACTAGGGGAAACAGCTCCAATGTGGCAGATGTTGTCAAGTACCCCCTGACACTGCAGGCAATTTAGCCAGCTCCTGGTGTCAGGTCACCTGAGTCCAGGAGTCAGATGCACACCATTGGAGTCAGGAGTGCACCGCTAAGGTAGTGGACCCTACGCTGACTGCTGTGTATGGAACTCTGGGTGGTTCAGGAAGGCAGGTCCACTGGAGCACCAACACGGATCCCACTGGGAGCTAGAGCATAAGATTCCCCAGGGCGTGGAGTCTAAGAGCCAGCAGGTGTTCACCAGAGACTCTAGGGGTGAGGATGGACTGCGCCGCAACTGACTTCAGGTCACAGCCCCCAGAGTCTCCCACCTCATGCTCACGGAAGGCTACAGGAGGATAGAGAGGAAGCAGCAGCCCAGGACAACAAGGGATAGTTAGAAGATAAGCCAAAGGTCGGGGCGACTAGCAGACAAGGATAGACAGAGAACACGCCAAAAGGTCAGGGTCACAAGCAGGTAGGGATAGTCAAGAACAAGCCAAGATCAGTAACAGAGACAGACGTAGAGCACATGACAAGCAGGAAAAAGGAAACCAAATACACAATATTGCTCGGCAAGGCAGGCTTGGAGAACACGGTGTTAAATAGTGCTTCCTGTTGAGGCTAGGGTGGAGCCATACTAAGGGAAGATTACTCATCATCAACTCAATCATTACTCAATCATGCAGGTGTGAGAATGCAAGCCCTAAGATTGATACACAGGCCAGGTAAGAGACAGACAGGGCATGAAAACATTACTGCAGAATCATGACACCTGGCTATACCTTTATACAGTACACTATTGTGCTAAAGTCTTAGGCAGGTGTAAAAAATGCTGTTAAATTAAGAATACTGTCAAAAATAGAAGTGTTAATAGTTTTTTTTTATCAATTCACAGAATGGAAAATAAATGGACAGAAGAGAAATCAAAATGAAATCAATATTTGGTATGACCACCTTTGCTTTCAAACCAGCATCAATTCTTTTAGGTACACTTGCACACAGTTTTTGAAGGAACTCGGCAGGTAGATTTTTCCAAAAATTTTGGAGAACTAACCTCAGATCTTCTGTGGATGTAGGCTGCCTCAAACACTTCTGTCTCGTTATATAATCCCAAACAGACTCGATAATGTTGAGATCAGGGCTGTGTGGGGCCAAACTATCACTTCCAGGACTCCTTCTTCTTTTTTATGCTGAAGATAGTTTTTAATGTCATTGGCTGTATGTTTGGGGTCATTGTCCTACTGCAGAATACATTTGGGGCTAATCACACACCCCTTACATTCATCATTGTACCACTCTCCAGCCCTTTGGCAAAAAAGCAACCTCCTGTATACAGCCAAATATTTTACATTTTGACTCATCAGTCCAGAGCACCTGCTGCCATTTTTCTGCAACCCAGTTCCTATGTTGAGTCACTTAGCCTTGTTTCCTAGTTGGAATTATGTTTTTTTCGGCCGCATATTCTTCCATGAAGACCACTTCTGACCAGACTTCTCTGGACAGTAAATGGGTGTACCTGGGTCCCCCTGGATTCTGCCAGTTCTGTGCTGATGGCACTGCTAAACATTTTCTGATGTTGAAGAGAAGTAAACATGATGTGTCTTTCATCTGCTGCATTAGGTTTCCTTGGCTGACTACTGTGTCTACTGTCCTCAACATCACATTTCTTTGTGCTTCTGCAAGAAAGATTGAACAGCACATCTTGAAACCCCAGTCAGCTTTGAAATCTTTGCCTGGGAGAGACCTTGCTAATGCAGTATAATTACCATGTGTCCTGTTGCTGTGCTCCGTTTTGCCATGATGTGTGACCTGTGAAATGAAACTGTCTTCCACAACCACACCTTAGTAGCAGAGTCTGACTGTTCCTCACCCAGCTTTAAGCCTCCTACACAGCTGTTTCTGTTAATGACTGCGTTTCAACCTGCATATGAAATTGATGATCATTAGCACCTGACTTTGTGCAAGTGTACGAAGTGATCAAGGGTAACAATTGATGCTGGTTTGAAGTGAAAGGGTAGGCACACCAAATATTATTTTGATTCAGATTTTTCTATTGTTGGTTCACTTTGCATTTTGTAAATTGATAAAAATAAACAATTAAAATATATATTTTTTAATGCATTCTTACTTTAAGCATTTCTTCACACCTGCCTTAAACTTTTGCACAGTATTGTATATTACCGTATATACTCGAGTATTACCCGACTTTTTCAGCACATTTTTTATGCTGAAAAAGCCCCCCTCAGCTTATACTAGAGTGAGGGTCTGTGTCATGCAGTCTTAACTGTTCGGCGGCCGTCCACTGTAACAAAGCCCTGCCTCCTCCTCGTCCATGATAGACGGAACACTGAACACTGATACAATGCTGGGAAACTGAATCAGTGTTCCATCTATCACGGATGAGGAGGAGGCTTTGTTACAGTGGACGGCACTTAACAGTTAAGACTGCAGTTGCACGACACAGCAGGAGACACCATCAAAGGTACAGGTGGGCACAGTGAGGCTGCAGATGGGCACAGTGAGGCTGCAGATGGGCACAGTGAGGCTGCAAATAGGCACAGTGAGGCTGCAGATGGGCACAGTGAGGCTTCAGATGGGCACAGTGAGGCTGCAGATGGGCACTGATGATACAGGTGGGCACAGTGAGGCTGCAGATGGGCACAGTGAGGCTGCAAATAGGCACAGTGAGGCTGCAGATGGGCACAGTGAGGCTGCAAAAGGCCACAGTGAGGCTGCAAAAATGGCACAATGAGGCTTTAGATGGGCACAGTGAGGCTGCAGATGGGCACTGATGATACAGGTGGGCACAGTGAGGCTGCAGATGGGCACAGTGAGTCTGCAAATGGGCACAGTGAGGCTGCAGATGCGCACAGTGAGGCTGCAGATGGGCATTGTTTACCTGTAGCTGCTGCATTTCCCACCCTAGGCGTATACTTGAGTCAATATGTTTTCTCAGTTTTTTGTGGTAAAATTAGGTGCCTCGGCTTATATTTGGGTTTGCTTATACTCGAGTATATACGGTTCATTTTACTTTAATGCTAGTTTGAGGGGCAGTATGCACAGAAACATTTTATGGAACATAAGACAGTTCCTTACCACTGGGGACAGAGAGAAAGAGGGTTGAGAGAAGAGCTTTGTATGGCGTGGCTGGAGGATGGGTTGAGGAAAGAGCTCTGTACTGGGGAATTGAGCTAGTGCTCTGTACTGGTTGGTTACCCACTCCTGAGCCCTGTTCACCATGGGATTCCCATCCCTGCAGGATTGAGCCCTGTGCAATACCCATACCTACACTCCTGAGCCCTGCATTTGTCAATATATGCACTGCTAATCCCTGTGCCTTGTGTGATATATACTCCTGAGAACAGAAGCTTCACGATATGCACTACTGAGCCCTCCTCAGACTGACACCACAGACACAGGAACGTTGTTCCTTCCAGTGAAACCACCAACACAGGATAATTTTTTCCTTCTGGTTATACCACAGGCACAGGGACATTTTTTCCTTCTGGTCACACCACAGATGCAGGGACATTTTATTCTTTCAACGACACCACAGACTTAGTGACATTTTTTTCCTCCCAGTGACACCATGGATGCAGGGCCATTTTTTTCCTTCCAGTGACTTAGGAACATTATCTATTTTGCCACTGGTTAGCCCCATATTTTGCCCAATTTTAAACTTTTCAGTTCACTGCAGTGTAACACAAACTTTGGTATTAAATCATTGCATGCCACAAACTATTGGTCTCATCCCCTTCTCCAGGTTGGGGACACAGTTTCCCATCTTCACCCTGTACACTGGTTGACTTTGTTCCTGCAATGCCTGCATGATTGAAAGCCGCCAATGGAGGTCGCACAGAACCAGACAGAAAGGTTGTATGACTCTACTTTATACTGTATGATTTAATGTATGGCTTTCATGATACTAAACTTTTGTCTTGTTAGATACTGCATAAAAAAGTTTGAACTTTCATGCAGAAGGAGGACCATTTTTATGTTCTTGTGTTGACTCTTGAAGACATGTGTGAAGACAACCAAACTGAAGTAGCTGAATTTTTGCTTCTTGGATTTCAAAACCTCCATAGATTTAAAATTCTTCTCTTCATTGTGTTTTTCTTATTTTATATAGTGATATTAAATGGAAACCTCATCATTATTGTTTTAATATCGATTAATGACCATCTTAAAATCCCAATGTTCTACTTCCTCAAACACTTGGCAATAGCTGACCTCATGATAACTACCACCATTATCCCAATGATGTTAGAAATTATACTAAAAGATGGAATCTCAATATCTGTAATTGCCTGCAGGATCCAGATGCATTGCTTTGCTATTTGTGGAATTGTGCAATGTTTACTTATTGCAATTATGTCCTATGATCGTTATGTGGCCATATGTAACCCAATGCGTTATCATTCAATCATGGAGCTCCGTATCTGTCTTCAAATGGTTGTCTGGTCTTGGTTGGTGGTTGTCTTTGGGTCCGGTGAAATTATTTTAGTGTATCAGTTACATTTTTGTGGTGGGAATAACATTAATCACTTCTTCTGTGATTCTGGTCCAGTGCTAGAGTTGTCTACTTCAGACACTTCCTTGCTCATAATAACTGATCTTTCTCTGTCCATTTTAGGTATTTTTGTTCCTTTTGTCTTTATTATTGTGACCTATGTCTTAATCTCCTTCACTATATTACACCTTTCTTCATCCAGTAGACGAAGAAAAGCCTTTTCTACATGTAGCTCTCACTTGGCAACTGTGTGCACATATTATGGGAGCTTGATGACCATTTACTTGACACCGTCTGATAAAAGATCATCTAACATAAACAAATTTATGTCTCTTTTCTACATTGTGGCAACTCCACTAGTGAATCCCATTATCTACAGTCTGAGGAACCACCAGATCAGAAAAAGCCTTCAAAAAAGTTTAACAAAAGTTAAAACACTTCAATTACACTAAAATTATATCTTCATTTTCCTTGTTTCTATGACTCAAAAGAGTTATCTGGTTTCTAGTAAATTGTTTGTGTCTAGTTTTAGAATATTTTACTTAATCTTGTAAGTATTAATATTTTCTGTAGTAATCCAAAAAAGGTTAAAGCTGAAATCTATATACACTAATTGCAACCTGAATACCCGAGTGGCAGTGGCTTTATTTTTCAGTGATTGATTGCTAGCTCTTTATTTGTGAACCCCTTAGGTATTTTTTTCTTTTACCTGGGGTCTTTTCCATTTTAAAAATCTTTTACTTTGGAGTTAATTAGAGGGAGATTGTAACTTTTTGTAAATTTTATTCTGGGGGGTTTAATTTAGTGGTTTAGTATTTTTTTTGGAGGGGGGGGGCTCTTTGAATTTATTTTGTGGCGATAATGCCTTTTTTTCTAGCTTGGGGTGATTAGAACACAGCAATAATTTGTTGCTAATCGTCCATCCATTGAATGCCTATTTTTCTAAGGAACTACAGCTGAATAATTTACGTTTGGGTTAATATAATGTGGCATCACAGTTTGGCAGCAGCGGCAACATGCCTAGATGCAAAGACACAAGGCACAGGGATGTGTCTTCTCAAGAATAGAATGTTAGGCATTTAAAGATATGGGTGGGGGTAAAAATTGTCAAGTGGCAACACAGTTTAACGGCAGCAACAACAGGCCTTAAAGCGGAGTTCCACCCATAAAATTAACTTTACATTATTCAGCAGCAATAAACATAACCAATGACATTTGGAAAAACATATCTTTTTTTACTTACTTTTTCATGCCTGTTGCTATGTGGTCCCTTGTAATCTGCCCCTTCCTCTCCACCGTGCCTGGCGTAATTTCCCTCGGCGCCTGGGCTCGCTAGTGCTCCTGGGAGATGTTTGTCATCATTTCCCAGGAGTCAGTGGCAGCGCTGAGGGCTAGGATCGCAGTATTTCAAAACCTGTTGTGATGGCAACATCATAAGTTTCCTGCGCCGCTTGCCGTGCTTACTGCGCATGCGCGAGAACAGGCGGTGCATGTTGGTAATACAGCAGCGCCGTATCCCGGAAGTTTATGCTTGTGGGCTTTGCCTGCCCACATGTATGATGGGAATTCACAAGCAGCAAAAATATAAGGTAATTTTTCTTCTAAAATATGTACAAAAGCGGCACTAATAACAAGACTATCCATTAGCAATTATACATTAGATGATAGTAAGAGATATATATATTTTTGTAATACATGTGGTTGGAACTCCACTTTAAAGCAGAGATAGAAGCCACACATTACTGTCTTAAATAAGAACCTCTCCTCCATTTCCTGCTTCCTGCCCCTCCTCCTACACTGTCTAGTGGTGGGCAACTAGTGGCTTTTCCAGGCTGAAGGCTGTTTCTACTGGATGCTTATGTGGAATTGCAAGACCAGGAATGTAGGCAAAGATGCTGAATGTAGGGAAGGTTAGAGGAGAGCTTTTATTACTGCAGAAGCAATTTTTGGAAGGAAGCAAGGTGGATGACAGTCACTTCCAATGATGATGGGGTGGATGTTGGATGGGGCTGAGGTTTCAGCCATTGCTTTATTGTTTTTTGTATATTCCTCTTTTCCATCTTCACTGCTAGAGGTAGAAAAACAGACTCCTGAACTCCTTAGCAATCCTTATAAAAAAGGGTAAAGAGCTGCTCTTTTCTGAGACAATCTAGTGTCTTAAAAGTGCAATAAAGTTTAATCAAAAACAGTCCATCAACACCGAGCTAGAATAGATGTCCTCAATCGTTGGCGCCAGGGATATAAACATTAGCCAGCCACTTGTTACCGCCCACTCAGTGTAGAGCTGCTAAGCCTACATCTGATACCAGAAACAAAAAAAAATTACTTTTCAAATGCAGATCTACATATCTACCCATGCAATTGCATCGGAAAACAGCAATGTGCCAATAATAAAATTTGAGCAAACCATAAAGCCTCCTCAATGTTTAGACATTTAAACATGCTCTATAACATGCTAACTGATTAATTTTGTTTTCTCTGTCACTTGATTGTATGTTCTTTAGAACAGTGGTCATCAACCCTGTCCTCAGGGCCCACTAACAGGCCAGGTTTGCAATATAACTGAAATACATCACAGGTAATATCATTTACTGCTCAGTGATTGCAGTATTCTAGTCTGCATCTCCCCAAAGTAATACATAAAACCTGGCCTGTTAGTGGGCCCTGAGGACAGGGTTGATGACCACTGCTTTAGAACAAAAGGAGACATAACACACTGCTGCAGAGGTTGAAGGGGTGGAAGGTCAGCCTGTCAGTGCTCAGACCATAAGCCGCACGCTGCATCAAATTGGTCTGCATGGATGTCGTCCTAGAAGGAAGCCTCTTTTTAAAATGATGCACAAGAAAGCCTGCAGTTTGCTGAAGACAAGCAGACTGGGCATGGACATGGATTACTGGAACCATGTCCTGTGGTCTGATGAGACCAAGATAAACTTATTTGGTACAGATGGTGTCAAGCGTGTATGGTGGCAACCAGGTGAGGAGTACAAAGATAAGTGGGGCATCCTCAAATGGAAGGTGAAGGTCTCTAACATCCGCCAACTCCGTGATGCCATCATGGGGGAGTGGAAGAGGACTCCGGTGGCAACCTGTGAAGCTATGGTGAACTCCATGCCCAAGAGGGTTAAGTCAGTGCTGGAAAATAATAGTGGCCACACAAAATATTGACACTTTTGGCCCAATTTGGACCTTATCACAGAGAAATTTCAAGGCCTCACCAAGGATTGCTTTGGTTAGGTACACTTTTACTCTTCACACAGAAACTAATTTTATCTCTCTCAACTGTCTCCAACATTCATTCACATTAGATGTAGATAATTTTAGTGCCTCTCCGTTTAGGCCAGATAGACCTAAACATACACCCTCTGCGTCCCACTCTCTGACTCCTTTTTTCCCAATTGAAAAGCTGTATCAGTAGCAGGGGGAGACACAGCAGCCTGTGTCCCTGGACACAATGGCCCTAGCTTGGACATCCACCCACAGGGTATCCACTTCAATTGCTACCCCAACAGCACTGGTTCCAGAGGCACCTCCTGATTCCAGACACTTCTTTTTGTTGACCAAACCCACTTGTTCTTGATCGGATTCATCCCCTGAGCTACTTGTTCTGGGGACTCAGGCACCCTAATTTGTACACCAGGGTTGGATCCTTGAAGGCAGATATATATTAACATTTGGGTTGTGGTCCCTTTAAGTGGGACAAGAAAAGACAGTTTGGGCAGTACTCAGAGATTTTAATGCAGGTTGAGAAAAAAAAAGGGAAAACTGATTCACAGCTTTCCAAGGATTAAGTTAAGTCCTGATATGAGTCCCAGAATTCAGTGACATTTTGGTTGGGAAAAAAACTCCAACCCTGACTACAGGTACTGTAGTCCTGAGAGGGTATCGTACCAGCACGAGAGGGATGAATAGAGCAGGAAGCAGTCAGCAGGTGTCCATGTGGTGTGGTGTGGAGCAGGACAAGCTTGTGACAAGGATCCATGTGCTGTGTGGGTCACTGAGAGGTGGTGACCTTTCCTTTAAGCCGCTGGAGCAGTCAGGACCCTTAAACCCTTTTAAGGGACAAGGTTTTGCTGGGGGTGAGCTAAAGTTTTGCTTTTTACCTAAGGTTGATGAACTGTTCTGTTTGTTTTTATACTGAAAGTCAACAGGCTTTTGTCTACTTTTGGGGGGAAAAAATGTTTGCTTTTATTAACACCGCTAGCTGGAGATCCAGATTCTCCAAAATATCACACTATATATATAAAGTTTAGGAGGATGGACAGCACCAGAAGGTAAAAATAGCTATCCATGCAAGTAACCAGGGGACTAGGGATGAGCCGAACACCCCCCCGGTTCGGTTCGCACCAGAACCTGCGAACGGACCGAAAATTTGCACGAACGTTAGAACCCCATTGACGTCTATGGAACTCGAACATTCAAAATCAAAAGTGCTCATTTTAAAGGCTAATTTGCATGGTATTGTCCTAAAAAGGGTTTGGGGACCCGAATCCTGCCCCAGGGGACATGTATCAATGCAAAAAAACTTTTAAAAACGGCCGTTTTTTCGGGAGAAGTGATTTTAATTATGCTTTAAGTAAAAAAAAAAGTGAAATATTCCTTTAAATATCGTACCTGGGGGGTGTCTATAGTATGCCTGTAAAGTGCCACGTGTTTCCCGTGCTTAGAACAGTCCCTGCACAAAATGTCATTTTTAAAGGAAAAAAAGTCATTTAAAACTGCTTGCGGCTTTAATGTAATGTCGGGTCCTGGCAATATGAAAATCAGTGAGACAAACGGCATGGGTACCCCCAAGTCCATTACCAGGCCCTTTGGGTCTTGTATGGATATTAAGGGGAACTCCGCACCCAAATAAAAAAGGAAACAGCAGTATACAGGCTGTGCAAACAAGACAGGGACTGTAGGTTTGTTGTTAAGTAGAATCTGTTTGTAATTTTGAACGGGTACATTTTTAACGTGTGTAGCTCCAGCTAAAAAATCTTTTTTAAGCTTTTTGGAAAACATAGGGAAGGGTTATCACCATTTGTTTTGCTGTCTGTGCTCTTCTTCAGAAGTTTTCACCTCACTTTTTGTCCAAATGACAAATGTTTTTTGAAAATTTGGGTTTTTTTGTGAAACAAGGATTGGTGATAAAGCATCAGTGGAAAGGAGAAATGTTTTTCCCATATTAACTCTTACAGGAGAGAATTTCCCTTCCTAGGGGTAGATTTTATCTCGCTTCCTGTTGTCTCCTTCCGTTTGCAAGTAGGAGCCGTTTGTAAGTTGGATGTTTGAAAGTAGGGGCCTGCCCTATATACTCAGCAGAAATTTGGGCCTTAAGTGTTGTTATGGCCACAACACTGTAAGCCCTCACAGGGCCCTGCTGTGAAATATTAGATCAAGAATTGTAATTACATGCCCCTGTTGAACAGGGGCAGAAAAATTGGGCCTTTGGTGGTGGTGGTGGTGCGGGTGCCACAACACTAAGTCCTCACTCGCTCTTGGTGGGAGCAGAAACAGGCCCTGCTGTGAAATATTAGATCAAGAATTGTAATTACATGCCCCTGTTGAACAGGGGCTGAAAAATTGGGCCTTAGGCACTGGTGCTGGTGCCACAACACTGCAACCCCTCACAGATACTCTAGTTGGAACGCAGAAACGAGCCCTGCTGCAAAGTATTGCATCAAAAATTGTAATTACACGCCCCTGTTAAACAGGGCCTAAAAAATTAGGCCTTAGGCACTGGTGCTGATGCCACAACACTGCAACCCCTCAGATACTCTAGTTGGAACGCAGGAACGAGCCCTGCTGCAAAGTATTGCATCAAAAATTGTAATTACACGCACCTGTTAAACAGGGGCTGAAAAATTGGGCCTTAGGCTCTGGTGCTGGTGCCACAACACTGCAACCCCTCATAGATACTCTAGTTGGAACGCAGGAACAAGCCCTGCTGCAAAGTATTGCATCAAAAATTGTAATTACACGCCCCTGTTAAACAGGGGCTGAAAAATTGGGCCTTAGGCACTGGTGGCGGAAAATGTTCTTACAAGCTATCAGCGGGATCATTGAAGAGGAAGAGGATAATTACTCAGGATAGTCACTCAGCATCAGCATAGGCAGTCTTTGAAGGGATCTGAGATTTCAAAAAAATTTATTCGGTTACATCAGCATCAGGTGCTTGGTAGCTGGTGGTGATCCAAGACTGATTCATTTTTATGAAGGTCAGTCGATCGACCGAGTCGGTGGACAGACGCACCCTGTGATCGGTTACAAAGCCTCCAGCAGCACTGAATGTGCGTTCCGAAAGAACGCTGGATGCAGGACAGGCCAGTAGCTCAATTGCATACTGTGCAAACTCTGGCCAGTGATTCATCCTCAAGACCCAGTAACCCAGAGGATTTTCAGTGGGAAAGGTGTCCAATTCTGATCTTGCCCCTAGGTAATCCTGCACCGTGTGAATCAGACGCTGGCGAAGGTTGCTGGAACCGATCAGACCTTGGGGTTGTGGACTAAAAAATTGTCTGAACTCCTTCTTTGACTGACCGAAGCCTCAGCAACACGTTGTCCAGAAACAGGAGTTTGTAACCTCCCAGTCTCTGGGAACGCGTTGCACAGACCTTTCTGCAAGGCCTCCCGAAGATGTTTCATCCTCTGCTCCCTCTGCGACGGCAAGATAAGGTCCGGAACCTTACCCTTGTAACATGGATCAAGGAGGGTTGCCAGCCGGTATTGGTCCTTCTCCTTGATACCACGAATACGAGGATACTTATGCAGGCTTTGCAGGATCAGGGAGGCCATGCAGCGTAGGTTTGCTGAGGCATTCGGTCCGGAGTCCTCTGGGTCACTAAGGACGACATGGTCCGCAGCCACCTCCTCCCAGCCACGTACAAGTCCATGTGTTTCTTGGGACTGATCCCTTAAAGACTGCTGCTGATGCTGAGTGCCAGGCTCCACCTCCATACTGACACAATCCTCCTCCTCGTCCTCTCCCTGTGTGATCGGTGGGCACGCAGGAACACTGTCTGGATAAAGGGGGCCTTGAGAGCTAAGGAAGTCCTCCTCTTCCTGCCTCTGTTCTGCCTCAAGTGCCCTGTCCATTATTCCACGCAGCGTGTGCTCCAACAGGTGGACAAGGGGGACAGTGTCACTGATGCATGCACTGTCACTGCTCACCATCCTCATGGCCACCTCAAATGGTGACAGGACAGTGCATGCATCCCTGATCATGGCCCACTGGCGTGGGGAAAAAAAAACAAGCTCCCCTGAACCTGTCCTGGTGCCATAGTCGCACAGGTACTCATTGATGGCCCTCTGCTGCGTGTGCAGCCGCTGCAGCATGGCCAACGTTGAGTTCCACCTGGTGGGCATGTCACAGATTAGGTGGTTCTTGGGCAGGTTAAACTCCTTTTGGAGGTCTCCCAGCCGAGCACTGGCATTATATGACCGGCGGAAATGCACACAGACTTTCCTGGCCTGCCTCAGGACATCCTGTAAGCCCGGGTACCTGCCCAAGAACCACTGCACCACCAAGTTAAGGACGTGAGCCAAACAGGGCACATGGGTCATTTGTCCCTGTCGGAGGGCAGAGAGGAGGTTGGTGCCATTGTCGCAAACCACCATTCCTGCCTTAAGTTGGCGTGGCATTAACCACCTCTGAACCTGCCCCTGCAGAGCTGACAGAACCTCTGCCCCAGTGTGGCTCCTGTCCCCCAAGCACACCAGCTCAAGCACCGCATGGCATCTTTTAGCCTGCATACTTGCATAGCCCCATAGCTACAGAGCACCGCTGGTTCCGAGGACAAAGCACAGGAAGAGGCCATGGAGGAAGAAGAAGAGGAGGGGGTGGAGGAGAGAGGTGTGTCACAATCATTAGTAGTGGAATTTTGGAGGTGTGGTGGCGGAACAACCTCCAACACTACTGCACCTTGCCCTTCATCCTTCCCAGCTGCCAGCAGAGTCACCCAATGCGCGATGAAACTTAGGTAATGTCCCTGTCCATGCCTGCTGGACCATGAGTCAGCGGTAATATGCACCTTACCGCTGACCGCCCTGTCCAGCGAGGCATGGACATTGCCTTCCACATGGCGGTAGAGAGCCGGAATCACCTTCCGTGAGAAAAAGTGGCGTTTGGGTACCTGCCACTGAGGAACCGCACATTCCACAAACTCACGGAAGGGGGCAATGTCTACCAACTGAAAAGGCACCAGTTGAAGTGCTAGCAATTTTTCCAAGCTAACATTCAACCGCTGGGCATGTGGATGGCTGGGAGCGAACTTCTTTCGGCGGTGCAGCAGCTGGGGCAGGGGAATTTGCCTGGTACAATCTGACATCGGTGTACCGAAAGCAGATTGCCCACAAGTACTTGGCTGTGACACACGTAATTCTACACCTTCATTCCTCTCAGTGCAGGTCTCAGAGAGGACTGAAGGTATAGTGGGGTTGGAGATCTCAACTGATGAGGAGCAAGGAGAGGTCCTCTTTGTTCTTTGGTGTGGCTCTTTTAGATACGCTTGCCAATGAACTGCATGGCAGGTCAACATTTGTCTGGTCAAGCATGTGGTGCCCAAGCAGGAGATGTTTTGGCCACGCGAGATACGCTTGAGACATATGTTGCAAATAGCAGCGGTGCGATCTGATGCACTTGTCTCAAAAAAGGCCCACACCAAAGAACTTTTTGAATAACGCGCAGAGACAGCAGCGCCCTGCACATGCGGAGCTT
Organism: Aquarana catesbeiana; assembly: GCA_037953035.1. Taxonomy (NCBI): domain Eukaryota; kingdom Metazoa; phylum Chordata; class Amphibia; order Anura; family Ranidae; genus Aquarana; species Aquarana catesbeiana. The sequence continues at coordinate 3,705,081 of JBBHAA010000095.1, forward strand.
TGGGGTGTGATGCAGTCAGTGTTCTGCCCTTAGGCTGGCCCCTGGAGGGCATCCTGCCTCGTTGGTGATGTGCCTCCTCCTTCTCCTCCTCCTCCTCCTCCCCTCTCCTATCAGGCACCCACGTTGAGTCAATGACCTGATCATCCCCTCCCTCCTCATCACTGGAGCAAACCTGGCAGTATGCTGCAGCAGGGGGAGCATGACTGCCAGAATGCTGTCCTTCTTGGGCACCCCCTCTGTCCGTGCTCACCTTACTGCCTTCATCTAGCTCAGTATCATCATCAGAGACTTCTAAACGCTGGGCATCCTCCTGGAGCATGTACCCAACACTGTGGTCAAACAGTTCGAGGGACTCCTCAGGAGGACATGGTGGGGCTAGGGAAGGAGTAACTGATGCCATTGAGATGAGGGTAGAGGTTCCGTTGGCAGCTGCTTTGCCAGACAAAGTACCCTGAGCATGGGTGAGAGAGGATGAGGAGGATGAGGACAGCTTGGTCATCCACTCGACCAAGTCTTCCGCATGTTGCGGCTCAACACGGCCAGCTGCCGAAGAGAAGGCCAAGCGTGCCCCACGGCCACCTGCTGATGAGGATGCACCGTCTCCACGACCAGCACTGTTGCCTCTAGACACAGAGCCTGCTTGCCCTCTTTTATTGGCTTGTGACTGTCTGCCTCTCCTTGTTGGCCTTCCAGACATACTAATGGCCTGTAGCTGCACTAAGCTGGGATATATATATATATATATATATATATATATATATATATATACTGATACTGCAGCTAGCAAAATCAACTGCCTGCCTGTAGTATCAGAACACCACCAACCTTCTACAGGTAGCTTTAGCTGAACACTGTGCAGAGCTCGCAAAAAAATAACTTGTAGCTTATTTAGCTGCCTGCGGTAGTGATAGGATCAGGAAAATACCAACAACTTTCTACAGGTAGCTTTAGGTGAACACTGTGCAGAGCTCGCAAAAAACTAACTTGTAGCTTATTTAGCTGCCTGCGGTAGTGATAGGATTAGGAAAACACCACCAACCTTCTACAGGTAGCTTTAGCTGAACACTGTGCAGAGCTCGCACTACACTAACTTGTAGTTTTAGCTGAACACTGTGAGGAGGACGCACTACACTAACTTGTAGCTTTAGCTGAACACTGTTCAGAGGACGCAAAAACACTAACTTGTAGCTTTAGCTGAACACTGTGCAGAGGTCGCACTACACTAACTTGTAGTTTTAGCTGAACACTGTGAGGAGGACGCACTACACTAACTTGTAGCTTTAGCTGAACACTGTGCAGAGGTCGCACTACACTAACTTGTAGTTTTAGTTGAACTCTGTGAGGAGGATGCACTACACTAACTTGTAGCTTTAGCTGAACACTGTGAGGAGGACGCACTACTCTAACTTGTAGCTTTAGCTGAACACTGTGCACTACACTAACTTGTAGTTTTGGCTGAACACTGTGAGGAGGACGCACTACACTAACTTGTAGCTTATTTAGCTGCCTGCGGTAGTGATAGGATTAGGAAAACACCACCAACCTTCTACTGGTAGCTTTAGGTGAACACTGTGCAGAACTCGCAAAAAAAACAACTTGTAGCTTATTTAGCTGCCTGCGGTAGTGATAGGATCAGGAAAACACCACCAACCTTAACTTGTAGTTTTAGCTGAACACTGTGAGGAGGATGCACTACACTAACTTGTAGCTTTAGCTGAACACTTTGAGGAGGACGCACTACCCTAACTTGCAGCTTTAGCTGAACACTGTGCAGAGGTCAAACTAAACTAACTTGTAGCTTTAGCTGAACACTGTGAGGAGGATGCACTACACTAACTTGTAGTTTTAGCTGAACACTGTGCAGAGGTCACACTAAACTAACTTGTAGCTTTAACTGAACATTGTGAGGAGGACGCACTACACTAACTGTAAATAGTCTAGCTGCCTGACTGTGGTACTAATAGGATCAAAAGAACTCCAGCAATTTTCTTCAGGTAGCTGTAAATACTGTAACAAGACAAGCCTGCCTGTCAGTAGGAAGATAACAGGAACGGATCTAGCTAAACTGAATTCAGTGTATATATATATACAACACCTGGGATGCATATATATATATATACACAATACACTGTAAGTGCAGCTAACTCACTGACTGCCCTGCCTAATCTATCTAACTTAAATCAAATGACACTGTCTCTCTGTCTATCTCTTTCAACGCCGGAACACACACTACACAGGGCCGCCGTGCAGGCAGCCTTATATAGTGTGGGGCGTGTACTAAATCCCCTGAGCCATAATTGGCCAAAGCCTCCTTGGCTTTGTCCAATTACGGCTCTCTGTTCAGATGGCGCTGTGATTGGCCAAGCATGCGGGTCATAGTGCATGCTTGGCCAATCATCAACCAGCAATGCACTGTGATGCCACAGTGAATTATGGGCCGTGACGCTCCACACGAATTTGGTGCGAACGGCCCATATCTTTCGCAATTCGGCGAACGGGCGAACAGACGATGTTCGAGTCGAACATGGGTTGCATTCATTATATATGTTCTCAAATTTTCCAACAACAAAATCCGTTGTCGGAAATTTTGATCGTGTGTACACAATTCCGACGCACAAAATTCCATGCATGCTCGGAATCAAGCAGAAGACCCGCACTGGCTATTGAACTTCATTTTTCTCGGCTCATCATACGTGTTATACGTCACTGCCTTCTTGACGTTCTGAATTTCCGACAACATTTGTGCGACCATGTGTATGCAAAACAAGTTTGATCCAACATCCGTTGGAAATAAATCCAGGATTTTGTTGTCGGAATGCCCGCTCGTGTGTACGCGGTCATTTGCATATATATCAGAACATCAACATTAATTAAAAAACAAAGGAATGACACCGTCACGTATAGTCCCCTGAACATCACATCCACATGTTTGTTGCTTCAATTTGAAGTTGATACGGATGGAAAAACTACCAAGTTTTGTAAGGGGATACAATCCCCAAATACACCAAACACAGCTGAAATCTGGAGACCCAGATACAGCCAAAAAATATGTAATTCAATGTAGCAGCGCTATAAAAAAAATAATAAAAGGAACCATTGAATAATCCAAAACAGTAAATGTGTGTGTATGACAACACACAGCAACATAAGTGATAACAATGAAAATTCATATTGCAAATTAATAAACAGTCCATAAAATGCACATCAGTGTAAATTCTTGTGGTAAACAGCTCTTGAAGACTCCACCACATAGAATGCGTGCTTACCAAAAGGAAAGCTCTAAAAACCCAGCCGGGGCCTCTGTCTGGGTAGTTAAATTTACTTTACCGTGTTCATGACACAACATGTGATAAGTTCCGTGTTTTCACCATCTGAGACATGGATGTACTATATCCTGTATCCCCCTAGTTACGAATTCCTGCCCACTTCCGGGAGATGGGTACTCTATTACTAATTCTTGAGTGGCCTTTCTGTCCTGTGTGAGCCTGTATTTGGTGCCTTATTTTGATATACCTGCCACCTTATAAATTTGCAGATTATTTATATCGACCCTTTGTTTTGGTATAAATAAAGCCTTGTCCAAATTTTGGTGCTATTCTAGCAATGCCATAACTTAATTTTGTCCTATTCCCCTTTTCCATCTTAACTTTCCCTGGGATATATTGTGGTTTGCCGTAATTTTGAATAAAGTTTTTTACTTCTCAATACATTGTTTCCATACCTCCCTTTTGGGAGGATTGGGTTCCCGACTCAGATCGAGGCGTGGTTCCGTTTCTTCACTATTTAGCGCGATGACTCAGTGCGTCGCCTGTTCCCTGAAATGACGTCATATTGTGATGAAACGCACGTAGGGAGGTTTGACGTGCTGACGTCATTGCACTGTAACTCAGTGGATGGGTGTTCGCAAGCAGGCCGGCTGTTTTTCTTGATCGTTTTTCATCATTCCTGTAAGTGCAATTTTTTAGCCTTAATAAATCTTTTTTGGTACGTTTTGCACTATAGAGAGTCTTTTCACATTTCTGGGTAATGCCTGACCTTTTCCCCTGGTGGTTTGATGTTCGAGTCTCCCTGGTCGTTTGGTGCTTAGTCCAAGTTTCTTCCCAATCAATACCTGTGGATACTCAACACCCCTCCGGACAGAGGCCCTGGCTGGGTATTTAGCCGCAGGCTCATAGAGCTTGCCTTTTGGTAAGCACGCATTCTATGTGGTGGAGGTGCACTGTCTTTGAGAGGTGTTTATCACAAGAATTTACACTGATTTGCATTTTATGGACTGTTTATTAATTTTCAATCTTAATTTTCATTGTTATTACTTATGTTGCTGTGTGTTGTAGTACACACATTCACTGTTTTGGATTATTCACTATTTCCGTTTTTAATTTTTTTTATAGCACTGCTACATTGAATTTTTTATTTGTACATGTGTGTATCTCATGGTTTTAGCAGCTGCTTCATTTATTTTATTTTTTTTATTTTTTTTATGGTATTTAGCGCAGTATTTTTCCGTTTTTTTAACAGTCAAACAATATCATGTGTACTGAGGCCCCAAAAGCGGAAAGTCTGGAAGGAAGAGCACAAACACATAAAAATGAAGTAAAACCTATTCTGAAGAAGGGGGTAAAGGGATAAAGGAACGCTTATATCCCCATTTGCTGAACCCCACAAAAGATAACATACCTATATGGAGCAGTGACATCGACTGCAGGCAGAGGGGTTGGAGGGAGTGTAGAGGGCATAGACCAATTCAGTCAGATAGTAACTGGTAGAAATCAATATTGCCAACAGGTGGGTCACCAAAGAAAAAAGGGAAAAAGGAAAAATATATAAAATCTATGTTAGAGAGATATACAGTGGGCACGGAAAGTATTCAGACCCCCTTAAATTTTTCACTCTTTGTTATATTGCAGCCATTTGCTAAAATCATTTAAGTTTATTTTTTATCCTCATTAATATACACACAGCACCCCATATTGACAGAAAAACAAAGAATTGTTGACATTTTTTCAGATTTATTAAAAAAGAAAAACTGAAATATCACATGGTCCTAAGTATTCAGACCCTTTGCTGTGACACTCATATATTTAACTCAGGTGCTGTCCATTTCTTCTGATCATCCTTGAGATGGTTCTACACCTTCATTTGAGTCCAGCTGTGTTTGATTATACTGATTGGACTTGATTAGGAAAGCCACACACCTGTCTATATAAGACCTTAAAGATCACAGTGCATTTCAGAGCAAATGAGAATCAATCAAATGAGGTCAAAGGAACTGCCTGAAGAGCTCAGAGACAGAATTGTGGCAAGGCACAGATCTGGCCAAGGTTACAAAAAAATTTCTGCTGCACTTAAGGTTCCTAAGAGCACAGTGGCCTCCATAATCCTTAAATGGAAGATGTTTGGGAGGACCAGAACCCTTCCTAGAGCTGGCCATCCGGCCAAACTGAGCTATCGGGGGAGAAGAGCCTTGGTGAGAGAGGTAAAGAAGAACCCAAAGATCACTGTGGCTGAGCTTCAGAGATGCGGTCGGGAGATGGGAGAAAGTTGTAGAAAGTCAACCATCACTGCAGCCCTCCATCAGTCGGGGCCTTATGGAGGAGTTGCCCGATGAAAGCCTCTCCTCAGTTCAAGACACATGAAAGTGGGGTTTGCTAAAAAATACCTGAAGGACTCCAATATGGTGAGAAATAAGATTCTCTGGTCTGATGAGACCAAGATAGAACTTGGCCTTAATTCTATGCGGTATGTGTGGAGAAAACCAGGCACTGCTCATCACCTGTCTAATACAGTACCAAAAGTAAAGCATGGTGGTGGCAGCATCATGCTGTGGGGGTGTTTTTCAGCTGCAGGGCCAGGACGACTGGTTGCAATCCAGGGAAAGATGAATGTGGCCAAGTACAGGGATATCCTGGATGAAAACCTTCTCTAGAGTGCTCAGGACCTCAGTCTAGGCCAAAGGTTTACCTTCCAACAAGACAATGACCCTAAGCACACAGCTAAAATAACGAAAGAGTGGCTTCACAACAACTCCGTGACTGTTCTTGAATGGCCCAGCCAGAGCCTTGACTTAAACCCAATTGAGCATCTCTGGAGAGACCTAAAAATGGCTGTCCACCAACGTTTATCATCCAACCTGACAGAAGTGGAGAGGATCTGCAAGGAGGATCCCCAAAACCAGGTGTGAAAAACTTGTTGCATCTTTCCCAAAAAGACTCATGGCTATATTAGATCAAAAGGGTGCTTCTACTAAATACTGAGCAAAGGGTCTGAATACTTAGGACCATGTGATATTTCAGTTTTTCTTTTTTAATAAATCTGCAAAAATGTCAACAATTCTGTGTTTTTCTGTCAATATGGGGTGCTGTGCGTACATTAATGAGGAAAAAAAATTAACTTAAATGATTTTAGCAAATGGCTGCAATATAACAAAGAGTGAAAAATTTAAGGGGGTCTGAATATTTTCCGTCCCCACTGTATGCATCTCCATTCAAACATGCGTAATGTTTGCAAATCAGATGCCAAAAAGGCATTAAATCGTGGTGTTGCCCCAGTGGCCTACTTACAGTAAATCTGGTCCATCAACAGCCTTTCCCAGGACATCCCATCAATAGCCCTATCTGCCTGCAAATGAAATGGAGGCTTAAATAGCCCCACATCCACCTCTGTCCCTGTGCTGAATGTGAGTCAGCTGTGTGCAGCTAACTTCCTCCCTGATTACCAGAAGGGGCCCCCTGGGCAGTGGACGCGCCGCGCCTCCCGTGCGAGTGCCGCCACGCACCGCATAATCCATATGGCGCATGCGCAATTACATCACGTGCATGCACCGCGGAGGGACACAACGTGTCGATGTATCACCGGCACAGGAACGCAGCCCAGGACAACAGAAGTAGGGTAATATTTATTAAAGCTTTCTGCAAAAATTTACAAACCAGAGTAAAGACTCTACAGTAGAGTCCTTTCTCTGCTTTGTAAATTTTTGCAAAAAGCTTTATTAAATATTACCTGATTCAAAAAAGAAGCAATAAGATGGAAATGGGATGGTAAAGAAAGAAAATGGAAAGAAAGCTACGGTAAATCTTTCTTTTTTGCTCTCCTCATTAGATATCATTAGATATACTGTGTCCACTGTACGTGTGTGCATGCGTGCATGAGGGGGCCCTCCATGTCCATTTGCTTGGGGCCCCCAAATTCCTTCAAACGGCCCTGAGGAGGAGGTTGGATCAGTTAGCAGGAGCAGGACCGATTTTGGTCGGCTGTGCGCTGCACTTGTTTCTAGAATCGCCTGCCGCCCGGCATCTAGCATCCAGTGACGTCAGAGGCTGCGGCCACTCCAGCGTTCGGATTGCTCAGCCTCCGCGCCTAGTTAGTTAGCTCCGCCTCTACCCACCCACCTCTTCTATCTTCTTCAGCATGGCTCAGAGCCTGAGGAAAAGGAAGCACGTCTGAAGAGAGCTGCCTGTGCCTAAGTTTGAGCTGTCCACAGTCCACCTGCACAGCACTTGCCACTGCCTGAAATGTTCCAGCCTGCCTGTCGCTGTTTCCATGATCTGAAGGCTCGGCATTGACCCTCACCCTTTCCATTCTGCCACCAGTGAGTTCCCCATAGCAGCATTGTCTGCAGGAGTCCAAATCCGAGTACTGTAAGTACACTGTCACACATCACAAGTTGTATGAGACATAAAAGCCTGAGAGGGACTTTCCTTGCCAAGCCCTGATTAACCACTTCACCCCCGGACAATAACTGACAATTGTGCAGTTATGCAACACTGTACCTGAACAAAATTGATGTCCTTTTTTTCCCACAAATAGAGCTTTCTTTTGGTGGTATTTGATCACCTCTTTTTATTTTTTGCGTTATAAACAAAAAAAGAGCGACAATTTAAAAAAAAAAAAAAACAATATTTTTTACTTTTTGCTATAATAAATATCCACCCCCCCCCCCCCCAAAAAAAATGTCTTCATCAGTTTTGGCCAATATGTATTCTGCTACATATTTTTGGTTAAAAAAATTGCAATAAGCGTATATTGATTGGTTTGCGCAAAAGTTATAGCGTCTGAAAAATAGGGAAAAGATTTATGCCATTTTAAATCTGATTTTCTGATAAATAAAATTTTAGTGATCACGATATAAAATAATGTATGTGGGGGCCTTTTAGTGGGCGTGACTTTTTTTTGGACCCAGGCAGCACAATGTCTTGGGCCGGCCCTGCTCAAAGACTCTCTTCTTCAAAATATGAAACATAAAATAGATATTGAATCTGCTCTTAAGGAATACCTAACACATGACTCCACACCCTGACATATCCCCACTTACCTTATGGGAGGCGCATAAACCAGTTCTTCGAGGGATTTGTTTAAGACAAGTGACACTGTTTAATAGAGAAGCAGATTTTAATGCTAGTTATATGGCTTTTCAAAATAACCCTTCTCCAAAATGAAAGCTTAAATTAGACAAGGCCAAACTGGAGTTTGATCTATTTCTTAAAAAAATAGCTGACAAAACACTTAAAAGATCATGCCATAACTATTACATTAAAGCTAATAAACCTGATACCCTTTTGGCCCGTACACTTAAATCTTACCCAAAACCCTCTAAACCAATATGCCTGAAAGTTTCCAGAGATATATATTCTAATGACCCTGTGAAAATACTACAAAAAAATACTACAAACTTAGCGACATTATATTCACCCGAAAATGAGCTGGATACCTCTAAGGCAGGTGATTTTTTCTCCCATGTCTCTTTCCCCTCATTATTAAAAATTCTAGCAGACTTACTAGAAGATCAGATCTCGGCTAATGAAGTGCTAAATGCTATAAAAATATTAAAACTTAATAAGAGACCTGGACCTGATGGGTTCTCTGCTCTAAATTTTCTTTCTTTCGGGGAAACTTTATCTCCTGTTTTAGTCAATGCCTTCAATTCTGTCCCCAAAGGTCAGGAAACATTGACAGCAATTATATGCATGCTTCCCAAACCCCACACCGATGATACAATTTGATCGAATTATCATCTTTTTTCTCTGTTGAACCTAGACATCAAGATTCTAGCTAAGGTTCTTGACACTAGATTGAATAGATTTATAAGAAGTCTTATACACCGTGACCAAGCAGGTTTTATGCCTGTTCGGCAAGCCAGCGATAATATTCATTGGGCGGTCCTTTTATCTCACTTTGCTAAAACATTTTGCATTCCATCCTGTCGCATTTTCTCTCCTTAGACTTTAAAAAAAGCATTTGATTTCATATCATGGTCTTACATGCATTTTACTTTGCAGAAATGGGGCTTTGGCCCTCATTTCCTACAATAGATTGCTGCATTATTCAATCAACCTAAAACATATATTAAATATGTGGGCTATAAATCAGATGCATTTATTATAGGAAGGGGTACAAGAAAAGGGTACCCTCTTTCTCCTCTTCTATTTGCCCTGCTTATTGAACCATTGGCCCAGAGAATTAGAACTGATCCTTCCCTTACAGGCATAGAACTAGGTGGATATAATCATAAATTGTGTTTATTTGCAGATAATATTCTGCTATTCTTATCCTTCCCACAAATTTCTATCCCTAATTTTCAGCTACTTCAGGTCTTAAAGTTAATTTGGAGAAATCAACAGCATTGAACATTTCATTATCTGATAAGGAAATGTGTCCTGTTAAGGAGGCATTTCCTTTTAAACGGGCTTCACACAGTCTGCCCTACTTAGGTATCCAGCTCACCGCAGATCACAAAGATCTATTTTCCGCCAATTATCCAGCCTTATTGAAACAAATCACAAGTTTATTGTCAAAATGATCATCTAGTCCACTTTCCTGGTTCAGGAAAATTAATTTAATCCAAATGATCATTCTTCCGAATGTTTATATTTATTTAAAGTTCCTATGCATATCCAGGCTTTTTTTTTTAAGAATTATACAGCAGAGAGCGATACAATTCACTTGGAGACAAATTAAACCAAGATTGCCTAAAGAGACCTTATATCTCTCCAAATTGTGGGGTGGCTTGGGTTTTACTAATTTCATGACATATTATAAGGCTTCTCAAGTGGCACAACTGTCAAAACATCAAGCTACTACTGAAACCCCCCTCTGGGTTGCAATAGAAGCAGTGGACTGTGGACTGTGACTATATTATGGTTATGTCCAAGGGATCGTAAAAACCTTCTGAATCCGATCACTAAACATTCTTTATCACTCTGGGATAGACACAGAACTATGTACGGTCTACAATCTTTACATAACCCATTCCTTTCATTCCACAAAAATCCAGCCTTCTATCCAGCATGGACTTCCTTGACCCCTACTATCTCAACCTTTAATTTACCCAGCTTCTATTTGTTTAGATATTATCAGCTTTCCCATGCCTTCCATGCCCAGCTCTCACAAGCTAATCCAAAGATTGAACAATCTATCTTCTATCTTGGAAAAAGTACTTTGGTCTGATTGATCGGAGAAACCTAACTTCAGATTGTATTCTCATTTTATTACAGTTTCTCTCCCAGTGTTAAAGGGTCTTAGGGCTAGATGGTTGCAGGATATTCCTGATTTAAACAATGACGATTGGGAGGATGTGTGGGACTTTCCCTTTCGATCTTTGGTCTCATTGAGAGACCGTTTGATTCAGTTCAAATTGGTGCATAGAGCCTATTTTACGACTATACAAGATGAACCCTATGCGTTCTTCTGACTGCTGGTGGTGTGGTATGGCTCTGGGAGACTTCTCACACATCTCCTGGACCTGTTGGTATATTGTAGGCTTTTGGGTGGAGGTGGTGGCTTTGTTAAACTCCATTTTATCCGTGCCTTTGCCGATTTCTATGTCAGTATGTTTGTTGGGTTTGGTGGAGAATATTTTTCCTACAGAGGCAGAGCGAACATATGTTAATATTACTTTGTTTTATGCTAGAAAAGCAAATTGCCCTGTATTGGAAGAAACCTTCCCCGCCTACACTTTTATACTGGAAACAATTGGTCAATAACAGTTTACCATTACATAGAGATACTTGTGTGAATAGAGGTTGTCCAAGCAAATACGATAACATTTGGGCTAATTGGTTGGCCAAGCCTTGCATAGCATCGGCCACCAATATCAATTTTTGATATGATACTCATACATATATTGTCATATAGACTACATGGATTGCTGACGATATTATCTGCTATAGATGTATACGAATTGGATGTCATTGTGGTGACTGAAAGATCTTATGCTTTGACATTATTTTGTTATTATTTTATTTTGCCCGCCAATTTATATACTAGATAGGAAATTGGTAATGTGATTTGGTGAGGATTTCAATGATACATACATATTTTGCTCAACGTGTACTGTGTTTTGTATTTTGTTTTTGTGTTAGTTTTGTTGATTTAAAAAATAATAATAAAGAGATTTCTAAAAAAATATATGTAGTGCCTGGGGATACCCTTAGTCTGCCTGTAAAGTGGTGCATCTGTACCATGTATAGAACCTGCTGCTGCAAAGCTAACATTTATAAAGGAAAAAAAAAATGACATTTAAATTGATTTTCCATGCAAGCTTTCTTTATTTAGTAAATAATAGCTTGGGGTGCCAGTCTGTATGATAAGGCCACAATTTAGTGCACTCGGAACAAGAATCCCTTTTTTATTGATACAATTTTGTGCCTCTTTGGCAGACTTTGGATGGAAATAACAAAGTTTTGCTCCACAATGAGCAAGTCTTCTGTGAAGAAGCCAAAGATTAACAATTTTTTTAGATAAAGTCTGGTGTCTCTTTCGCAGACTGTGGATAGAAGTAACAGGTGCGGAAAAAGCCTATAGAGGTACTCTTGATGAAAGTAAGAATTGGCCTTACTGTAAAAAGTTAAAATTTGAAGCTCCGGTCAAACAGGTATGGAAAAAATGGTCTTTGGGTGTTGGTGGTGCCTTCACATGGTAACCCTACAGAGGTACTCTTGATGAAAGCAAGAATTGGCCTTGCTGTACAAAACTGCGGCTGGGAGAACATGACTGCCAATTTGTTGTTTATCAGTATTCTCCCCTCTCTTTAGGCTCATGTTACTCCCTTCCTCACCTCAGAATCAACATCAGAATCAAGTAATGTCTGTGCATCCCCAAGAAGCAAGTGGCTGATGCTGTGTTCAAATAACTCAGTTGACTCCTTCATGCATGATCCTGGGGCTATGGCAGGTGTAGATGTGGACAAGGAGAAAGAATAAGCCACTCTGGCAGCTGCGGTGGACTGCATACTAGTGTTAGCTTGGGTCAGAGAGAATGAGGAGGATGAGAATGGTTTAGTAGGCCAGTCCACCACCTTCTCTGCATGTTGTGGCTGGATAGCACGGGCAACATCACTAAACAGAGACAAATGTGCTCTGCCTGAGGACGGACCATGACCACCTTTGCCTGTGGACACAGACGCAGCTGGACCCCTCATAGTGGCATGGGAACATCTGCCTCTTCTTGTTGGCCTCCCTCTGGTTGTTACCCAAATTTAATAGAAACTGGGAAATGTGTGATTGGATGCACTTTATAGAATGAAAAGTGGTGTTTGGTGCACTTTAAATTGAGGTCTGACGCTGACAAAAATGTAAAAACTATCATAAAAAATAAAAAAGGGGGCACACCAGCGTAGCAGTCAGAAAAACTGTGGCTGACAATTTTAAAAAAAAGGGGGCAGGGAGGGGACAAAAAACAAAAACAATAAATAAACACGCACAACCAAAAAAAAGGGAAGCATACAGCACTGTATACCTGACTTACATGTTATGTAATGCTGTGTTAAAAAATGCACTACACCAACACACTATACTGACACTAGACTATAATCACACTATACTGACACACTACACTACACTGACACCACACTGACACTACACTTTACTGACACACTATACTGACACACTATATTCACACTAAACTATACTGACACACAATACTGACACACTATATTCAATACACTATACTGACACACTATACTCACTACTATACTGAAGAAAATTACTGGTGTTCTTTTGATCCTATTAGTACCACAGTCAGGCAGCTAGACTATTTACAGTTAGTACAGTGCGTCCTGCTCACAGTGTTCAGCTAAACCTACAAAAGTTAGTGGGGTGTGTCCTGCTCAGTGTTCAGCTAAACCTTCAAGTTAGTGCGGTGTGTCCTGCTCACAGTGTTCAGCTAGATCCGTTCCTGTTATCTTCTTACTGACAGGCAGGCTTGTCTTGTTACAGTGTATACAGCTACCTGAAGAAAATTACTGGTGTTCTTTTGATCCTATTAGTACCACAGTCAGGCAGCTAGACTATTTACAGTTAGTGCAGTGCGTCCTGCTCACAGTGTTCAGCTAAACCTACAAGTTAGTGGGGTGCGTCCTGCTCACAGTGTTCAGCTAAACCTACAAGTTAGTGTGGTGCGTCCACCTCACAGTGTTCAGCTAAACCTACAAGTTAGTGCAGTGCGTCCTGCTCACAGTGTTCAGCTAGATCCGTTCCTGTTATCTTCCTACTGACAGGCAGGCTTGTCTTGTTACAGTATATACAGCTACCTGAAGAAAATTACTGGTGTTCTTTTGATCCTATTAGTACCACAGTCAGGCAGCTAGACTATTTACAGTTAGTGCAGTGCGTCCTGCTCACAGTGTTCAGCTAAACCTACAAAAGTTAGTGGGGTGCGTCCTGCTCAGTGTTCAGCTAAACCTTCAAGTTAGTGCGGTGCGTCCTGCTCACAGTGTTCAGCTAGATCCGTTCCTGTTATCTTCTTACTGACAGGCAGGCTTGTCTTGTTACAGTATATACAGCTACCTGAAGAAAATTACTGGTGTTCTTTTGATCCTATTAGTACCACAGTCAGGCAGCTAGACTATTTACAGTTAGTGTAGTGCGTCCTGCTCACAGTGTTCAGCTAACCCTACAAGTTAGTGGGGTGCGTCCTGCTCACAGTGTTCAGCTAAACCTACAAGTTAGTGTGGTGCGTCCACCTCACAGTGTTCAGCTAAACCTACAAGTTAGTGCAATGCGTCCTGCTCACAGTGTTCAGCTAGATCCGTTCCTGTTATCTTCCTACTGACAGGCAGGCTTGTCTTGTTACAGTATATACAGCTACCTGAAGAAAATTACTGGTGTTCTTTTGATCCTATTAGTACCACAGTCAGGCAGCTAGACTATTTACAGTTAGTGCAGTGCGTCCTGCTCACAGTGTTCAGCTAAACCTACAAAAGTCAGTGGGGTGCGTCCTGCTCAGTGTTCAGCTAAACCTTCAAGTTAGTGCGGTGCGTCCTGCTCACAGTGTTCAGCTAAACCTACAAGTTAGTGGGGTGCGTCCTGCTCACAGTGTTCAGCTAAACCTACAAGTTAGTGGGGTGCGTCCACCTCACAGTGTTCAGCTAAAGCTACCTGTAGAAGGTTGGTGGTGTTCTCATACTACAGGCAGGCAGTTGATTTTGCTAGCTGCAGTATCAGTATATATATATATATATATATATATATATATATATATATATACATATCCCAGCTTAGTGCAGCTACAGGCCATTAGTATGCCTGGAAGGCCAAGAAGGAGAGGCAGACAGTCACAAGCCAATAAGAGAGGGCAAGCAGGCTCTGTGTCTAGTGCTGGTCATGGAGACGGTGCATCCTCATCAGCATGTGGCCGTGGGACACGCTTGGGCTTTTTTTCGGCAGCTGGCCGTGTTGAGCCACAACATGCGGAAGACTTGGTCGAGCGGATGACCAAGCCGTCCTCATCCTCCTCATCCTCTCTCACCCATGCCCAGGGTACTTTGTCTGGCAAAGCAGCGGCCTCTTCACTCGGCTCAATGTCATCAGTGACTCCTTCCCTAGCCCCACCATGTCCTCCTGAGGAGTCCCTCGAACTGTTTGACCACAGTGTTGGGTACATGCTCCAGGAGGATGCCCAGCGTTTGGAAGGCTCTGATGATGATACTGAGCTCGATGAAGGCAGTAACATGAGCGCAGACAGAGGGGGTGCCCAAGAAGGACAGCAATCTGACAGTCATGCTGCAGCATACTGCCAGGTTTGCTCCAGTGATGAGGAGGGAGGGGATGATGAGGTCACTGACTCAACGTGGGTGCCTGATAGGAGAGAGGAGGAGGAGGAGGAGGCGGCACATCACCAACGAGGCAGGATGCCCTCCAGGGGCCAGCCTAAGGGCAGCACATTGACTGCATCACACCCCAAAGCTCCACATGTGCAGGGCGCTGCAGTCTCTGCGCGTTATTCAAAAAGTTCTTTGGTGTGGGCCTTTTTTGAGACGAGTGCATCAGATCGCACCGCTGCTATTTGCAACATATGTCTCAAGCGTATCTCGCGTGGCCAAAACATCTCCCGCTTGGGTACCACATGCTTGACCAGACATATGTTGACCTGCCATGCAGTTCGTTGGCAAGCGTATCTAAAAGACCCACACCAAAGAACAAAGAGGACCTCTCCTTGCTCCTCATCAGCTGAGATCTCCAACCCCACTATACCTTCAGTCCTCTCTGAGACCTGCACTGAGAGGAATGAAGGTGTAGAATTAGGTGTGTCACAGCCAAGTACTTGTGGGCAATCTGCTTTTGGTACACCGACGTCAGATTGTACCAGGCAAATTTCCCTGCCCCAGCTGCTGCACCGCCAAAAGAAGTTTGCTCCCAACCATCCACATGCGCAGCGGTTGAATGCTAGCTTGGCAAAATTGCTAGCACTTCAACTGCTGCCTTTTCAGTTGGTAGACTCTGCCCCCTTCCGTGAGTTTGTGGAATGTGCGGTTCCTCAGTGGCAGGTACCTAAACGCCACTTTTTCTCACGGAAGGCGATTCTGGCTCTCTACCGGCATGTGGAAGGCAATGTCCATGCCTCGCTGGACAGGGCGGTCAGCGGTAAGGTGCATATTACCGCTGACTCATGGTCCAGCAGGCATGGACAGGGACGTTACTTACTTTCACGGCGCATTGGGTGACTCTGCTGGCAGCTGGGAAGGATGCAGGACAAGGTGCAGTAGTGTTGGAAGTTGTTCCGCCACCACGCCTCCAAAATGCTAATGATTGTGACACACCTCTCTCCTCCACCCCCTCCTCTTCTTCTTCCTCCATGGCCTCTTCCTGTGCTTTGTCCTCGGAAGCAGTGGTGCTACGTAGCCATTTAAGGGGCTACGCAAGTACGCAGGCCAAAAGATGCCATGCGGTGCTTCAGCTGGTGTGCTTGGGGGACAGGAGCCACACTGGGGCAGAGGTTCTGTCAGCTCTGCAGGGGCAGGTTCAGAGGTGGTTGACGCCACGCCAACTTAAGGCAGGAATGGTGGTTTGCGACAATGGCACCAACCTCCTCTCTGCCCTCCGACAGGGACAAATGACCCATGTGCCCTGTTTGGCTCACGTCCTTAACTTGGTGGTGCAGCGGTTCTTGGGCAGGTACCCGGGCTTACAGGATGTCCTGAGGCTGGCCAGGAAAGTCTGTGTGCATTTCCGCCGGTCATATAATGCCAGTGCTCGGCTGACGAACCTCCAAAAGGAGTTTAACCTGCCCAAGAACCACCTAATCTGTGACATGCCCACCAGGTGGAACTCAACGTTGGCCATGCTGCAGCGGCTGCACACGCAGCAGAGGGCCATCAATGAGTACCTGTGCGACTATGGCACCAGGACAGGGTCAGGGGAGCTTGTTTTTTTTTCCCCACGCCAGTGGGCCATGATCAGGGATGCATGCACTGTCCTGTCACCATTTGAGGAGGCCACGAGGATGGTGAGCAGTGACAGTGCATGCATCAGTGACACTGTCCCCCTTGTCCACCTGTTGGAGCACACGCTGCGTGGAATAATGGACAGGGCACTTGAGGCAGAACAGAGGCAGGAAGAGGAGGACTTCCTTAGCTCTCAAGGCCCCCTTTATCCAGACAGTGTTTCTGCGTGCCCGCCGATCACACAGGAAGAGGACGAGGAGGAGGAGGAGGAGGAGGAAGATTGTGTCAGTATGGAGGTGGAGCCTGGCACTCAGCATCAGCAGCAGTCTTTAAGGGATCAGTCCCAAGAAACACATGGACTTGTACGTGGCTGGGAGGAGGTGGCTGCGGACCATGTCGTCGTTAGTGACCCAGAGGACTCCGGACCGAATGCCTCAGCAAACCTACGCTGCATGGCCTCCCTGATCCTGCAAAGCCTGCGTAAGGATCCTCGTATTCGTGGTATCAAGGAGAAGGACCAATACTGGCTGGCAACCCTCCTTGATCCACGTTACAAGGGTAAGGTTGCGGACCTTATCTTGCCATCGCAGAGGGAGCAGAGGATGAAACATCTTCGGAAGGCCTTGCAGAAAGGTCTGTGCAACGCGTTCCCAGAGACTGGGAGTTTACAAACTCCTGTTTCTGGACAACGTGTTGCTGAGGCTTCGGTCAGTCAAAGAAGGAGCGGTGGAGAAGGTGGCCGTCTGACCGATGCGTTCAGACAATTTTTTGGTCCGCAGCCCCAAGGTATGATCGGTTCCAGCAACCATCGCCAGCGTCTGTTTTACATGGTGCAGGAATACCTAGGGGCAAGATCAGACTTGGACACCTTTCCCACCGAAAATCCTCTGGGTTACTGGGTCTTGAGGATGGATCACTGGCCAGAGCTTGCACAGTATGCAATTGAGCTACTGGCCTGTCCTGCATCCAGCGTTCTTTCAGAACGCACATTCAGTGCTGCTGGAGGCTTTGTAACCGACCACAGGGTGCGTCTGTCCACCAGCTACCAAGCACCTGATGCTGATTTAACCGAATAATTTATTTTTAAATCTCAGATCCCTTCAAAGACTGCCTATGCTGATGCTGAGTGACTATCCCTGAGTAATTATCCTCTTCCTCCTCAATCATCACGCTGATAGCTTGAAAGAACATTTTTGGTTCTGGGCGCCACCACCAATGCCTAAGGCACAATTTTTCAGCCCCTGTTTAACAGGGGCGTGTGATTACAATTTTTGATGCAATACTTTGCAGCAGGGCTCGTTCCTGCGTTCCAACTAGAGTGTCTGTGAGGGGTTGCAGTGTTGTGGCACCAGCACCAGTGCCTAAGGCCCAATTTTTCTGCCCCTGTTTAACAGGGGCGTGTAATTACAATTTTTGATGCAATACTTTGCAGCAGGGCTCGTTCCTGCGTTCCAACTAGAGTGTCTGTGAGGGGTTGCAGTGTTGTGGCACCAGCACCACCACCACCACCACCAAAGGCCCAATTTTTCTGCCCCTGTTCAACAGGGGCATGTAATTACAATTCTTGATCTAATATTTCACAGCAGGGCCCTGTGAGGGCTTACGTTGTTGTGGCCACAACAACACCTAAGGGCCAAATTTCTGCTGAGTATATAGGGCAGGCCCCTACTTTCAAACATCTAACTTACAAACGACTCCTACTTGCAAACGGAAGGAGACAACAGGAAGTGAGATGAAATCTACCCCTAGGAAGGGAAATTCTCTCCTGTAAGAGTTAATATGGGAAAAACATTTCTCCTTTCCACTGATGCTTTCCAATCCTTGTTCCACAAAAAACCTCAAATTTTCAAAAAACATTTTTCATTGGGACAAAAAGTGAGGTGAAATCTTCTGAAGAGGAGCACAGAACAGCAAAACAAATGTCACAGGGGTGATAAACCTTCCCTATGTTTTCCAAAAAGCTTAAAAAAGATTTTTTGGCTGGAGCTAAACACGTTAAAAATTTACCCGTTCAAAATGACAAACAGATTCTACTTAACAACAAACCTACAGTCCCTGTCTTGTTTGCACCGCCTGTATACTGCTGTTCAGAGTATATAGAGCCTTGTGGCCCCACACCTTTCCTTATTTTAATTTGGGTGCGGGGTTCCCCTTAATATCCATACAAGACCCAAAAGGCATGGTAATGGACTTGGGGGTACCCATGCCGTTTGTCTCACTGATTTTCATCCATATTGCCAGGACCCGACATTACATTAAACCCGCAAGCAGTTTTAAATGAGATTTTTTCCTTTAAAAATGACATTTGGTGCAGGGACTGTTCTAAACACGGGAAACACGCGCCACTTTACAGGCATACTATAGACATTCCCCAGGTACGATATTTAAAGGAATATTTCACTTTTTTTTTTTATTTTTACTTTAACCATCATTAAAATCACTGCTCCCGGAAAAACGGCCATTTTTAAAAGTTTTTTTTGCATTGATACATGTCCCCTGGGGTAGGACCCGGGTCCCCAAATCCTTTTTAGGACAATACCATGCAAATTAGCCTTTAAAATGAGCACTTTTGATTTCGAACGTTCGAGTCCCATAGACGTCAATGGGGTTCTAACGTTCGTGCAAATTTTCGGTCCGTTCGCAGGTTCTGGTGCGAACCGAACAGGGGGGGTGTTCGGCTCATCCCTACTCACTACACTATACTGACACGCTAAACTGACACTACACAAAACACACTACCCTCAGAGTCACAGTAAGTGAACACACTAACTCACTAGTAGCAAGCAGAGCCCTGCTCTATCTATCTCCACTTCAACAACACACTGCAAAAGCTTCCTGTGGGAAGAAACATTTATATAGTGTGGGGTGGGGCTTTGAGCACTGAGCCCTGATTGGAGAAAGTCATCATCACTTTGTCCAATCAGGGCTCTGACAGAGCTATGTGCCCTATTTGGCAAAGCCTTGCACCATGTACATGCCCACCGAGCGTCCTGCATATTTGGGTGTTCGCCAAATGGCCGAACAGGCAATTTTCGGGCCAAACTTTTGCTTGGCTTGAACTGTTCACCCAACTCTATTAGGCATCAGCATCCACCCTCACCTACCCTTCACCCCCCCCCCTCACCTGAGCCCTCATTCATTCCAGCGCTGTGCACGTCTGCAGCTCTTCTCTTCCCTCACTTCTGGGTCTTGCTGGCTTTGCTGGGGTACCAGGAGCCATTGGCTCCCAGTGCTGTCAATCAAAGCCAGTGACTAGGGAGCCGATTCCCGCTGTCTGTGTCAATGGATGCTGCAGCGGCACTCAGGAGCAAGCACGCAGAGTGCCCCCAAGGCAAGTGGCTTCCCATGGGGGCACAAGACAGAGAGTAGTGGCCAGGAGCGCCGGCGGGGGACCCGAGAAGAAGAGGTTCAGGGCCGCTCTGTGCAATTTTATTACACAGAGCAGGTAAGTATAGACATGTTTGTAATTTGTATTTATTTTATTATTTAATTTTACCCTTACAAAAAAATTACTGGCACCTGTCTAAATTTAAAATGTAAAGATACTTAACTAATGGGATTCGATTATGGTGGATGAAATGATTCAGTTTATTTCATAGCAGGTTCAGTAGAACGTAGAGACGTTACAAATACAGTCTGTTATTTTTAGTTCTCTGCATGATAATTGGAATTAGAATTAAAGTACTTACATGACAATTTTTGCAGCACCTAGGATACAGATGATAATATTCCCACAGGACAAATCCTCAGGGAAATACCTTTTGAGATAAAAAGAGAACCTGGGAAATCTTGCATTGAGAGGAAGAACTCAAAAATCACAGCAAGGTGCAGATGTGACATCAGACCGCTGAGATCCCATCATTCCTCTGCAGCTCAGAGAAAAGTAAGTCTAATTCAATGCTGTTCCTCTTCCATAGGTACACATGACCAGTGTATCATTCAGCTTCTGTAAACCCAACACACATACAGTATGTACCAACACAATGCTGAAAAATGCTTAAGGTGAATTTGTCAAAAATGAAGCAAGATCAGTATTGTAGGGAAGACTGAGGGAATAAGAAAGTTAATTTATGTTGTTTTTGATAAATCATCAGAAGATAAGCATGTCAAATACTTATAACTCTGAAAGCTTTGTAGCTAAATGCAAGGGGCAGCAAGAAAGTTAAAGGGCTAACAGTTGTATCATGCATCTTTGTATCTTGGGTTTACCTTGTAGAAGAATCTTTATCTGCAAGTAACCTAACCCAGGGTTTCCTCCACACTCTGTGGTGGGACAACAATTGACCTACTGGTATGTTTTGACAGGAGAACCAAGCAATCAAAAAAATCTTTGTTTGCTTGGGTTTCCTCCTCCATAGAAGTAGGATAATTGGTGTCACACTAAATGACCATAGAATGTGGTGGAGACCTTGAGATGTAAGCTTTTCTGGATACAAAGATTGATGAGAATAGTTCTACATACTGTATACTGTAAGTGTTGTGCACACAGACTCGAGCATGTAAATACTGAGCAAATTAATGTGCAGAATGTATTAACATACAGTAATTCAAATCCATGCTTTGCTGGATACCTTTCAGCCCCCTTCACCTTCAGTTTAAAAGGGTTTAATACAACTTGTGTTAAGATAAATACAGCTACCAGTCTATAATGCTAACACTTCCATTACACTCCATAGGCAGCATCACAGATTGGAGCTGAAACTGCTTTCTTTGCTAGGATGAAAATGCTAGTAGATGCAGTACTGTGAGTAAGCTTTTGCCCCTAGGACAGGAAGTGTGTTACTGTCAGGAGATCAAAATAGGAATTTTAAAAAAACGAAAAAATAAAACGAATGCAATCACATCTAGAGACTGGTAATCTTCAATACATTATATTTATGAGCTTGGGTTTAGATAAATTTTAAGTTATCTATAGCGTAAAAACAAGCAAAAACATACCATAATTATACTTTTTTTACCCTGTTCTTGGCCTTGTTCAAGCTTACACTTGTTATGGTGTATCTAAACCCAAATGCAAAAAATGCAATATATTGCATCTTATGACCTGTGCTAATGGGATTTTGACTTGTGTTGATGGCATTGGTTTGACATCAATTTAGGACACTTCTAAGAGCATTCAAAATTTCTTTGGTTCCTGAAAGGGTAAGGATTGGATGCACATCCTGAATACCATGACCCCTGCAGGGGTTTACTGCCCTAACCTGGTCAGAATGACAGCACACCTCCTGAAGGGGGAGGGATTATCTGGACTTCTTGTGTGGTCATTGGATCAAGAACTCAACTCTAAGCCTGGGACAGGAATGAACGTTTATGACCTTTGGCTCAAGGTTTCTTCAGTGGGTGTAATTACCAACCACCAAGTCTGGACAAAAAGGGTCCTGGCATGAGAGATTCAGTGAAGATGGATGAGCATTAGACTAGAGGAGATCCTTTTGTCCCCTATCACCTCATTCCCTTTTCCCCTCTCCTTAATTGTAACTGTAATGTATTTACATCCCTATTTGCAAATAAACCAAAACCTTATTTAAGAACTAGTAGCCCTTCATTAGAATCAAGACACCCTATATAGAGCACATTTTACACCTTGTGACAACATTGGTGCTTGATGATTGGCCCTGCACTTTCACATGAAATGAGTTACATGTCCTTCCATAACTGGAAGTATTAGGTATATTTTCTTCAATATGAAGGAAATCAGTAGGGGAATGAAGGATAGGTGAGAATGAAAGTCTAGGGGTTTGAGAGTGGAATACATTAAATCTGTTTGCTGTTTACTTTGCAATATGGCTCCTTAGGCAGGTCATACTTTAACCAAATTTCTTTCCTTCAACCATGGGTTTAAAGAAAGAAAATTGCTTGATTCCTTCATCACCACATTCAGTGTTGGTGGTGAAATCCCTCTGTGACGGACCGCCTGGCACCCCACTTGGGTGCCTCCGTCAAGATACAGCTTCCTCCATTCTGCAACCAAGAACAAGGTATTCTATAGCTTAGAAGTGCACCCAAGAACTAGACAACACTAGCTGAGGTGAAAACAGAAACTCACTTTATTGTAAATTCACAGAGAATTTATACCACACACAATCAGATAACAGCTTGATCACATTATCCTAAACAATGAAAACTTTAAAAAGTAATATCATCAGAGCATCTAACAGTACATCTAATGAATCGCTAGCAGCTAACAGTAACCTAATGAAACAGTGATCTAATTAACATTAAGCTAATCAACAGCCAGGCACTCAGGCAAGCTTTAATTAGTCAGGGAGTGCCCACCCCAGACAGCCCGGCAACAAATCTACAGCCCTGAATACACAAAGTACATTACACATGCTGTCTTTCAGGTGTTTGGCTTTCACTTGTGTAATTTGTCCATTGAAAAGTCATCATAAGACAAAACAGTGTTCCAGAATTTTGAAAAAGTGTAATTTATTTATCTTCATAGATTTCTTGAGGGAGATTGTTGATAAATATTTCTGTCCCAAGTGGAGAAGCTTCTCCAACCCAGTCTGCAGGAGGACAACCATATTTCTTCTGACCATTAACCTGTACAAGATAAATATTACACCTTTCCATCCATTCCAGAAGGGAAGATTTTTTGTCCTTATTCTGAGAATTAATCCAAGCCTCGCTCTCAGTGTTCATCACATTTTTGTCCATCATTAGAGAATGATCTGCTCTCTCCATGGGATCAGGGGCTGAACTGAACTCTTTTCCATGCTCTGACTGGGAGAAGCAGACAAATTCCCCATGGGCCATAATCAGTGGGTACAAGGCTAGCCCATAGTCCCCTCCAAAAACCCCTGTTCTGGTTGGGTCTGTAACACCCTCCTGTGGAGCTCTTGTATTCTTTCTGATAGTGGAATGTTTTCCCACTGTCTGAAAACAATGATCACTGCTTGAGGCTATAGCCGCTGGCAGTGAGCAATGAAAAAAACTGGCAAGCTGGTTAGGCAGGCTGGTTATACTGAAGTCAATCAATGGAACTTTTTTTTCTGTCCCTTCTGTTATTTTGTTACTTGAATGTTCCTTTACCCATCCTATACCCAATATTCTCTTCCAGTGTGTCCCACTGTTGCCTGCAAGATCACCTCTCATTATTATGGTATAGTAAGAGTAATTAATGCTAGAAACAATAAGGTTATATGAACAGAAAAGAAGATCAGCGTTGATCTAAGTGTAGCATCAAAGCATTATTTATTTGGAAACAACAAAATGGCCACTCACCATGTAATGGAGATAAAAGTGCTTATCTAGTCATGCAAAATTGCTGCAACAAGCCAGTCCAGCCCTGCTAATCCCACTGTGATGGATACCGAAAGGAGCTCCTGGCAGTCCTGCTGGCCCCAGCACTTCCTGGTAGGTCCAGGTCCCCTGGGGAGGCGGAAGTGATGTCAGAACAGGAAGAGGAAGTGGTGGGTGTGGCATGTGTTCAAAACATGTGTGCTCCTTCATCAGGCCATCAAGATTTTTAATAACATTGCATTACAATATGGCTTGCGTAGCAATTGTATATTCTATAAATAATACTCTATGTTATTTTTTTTTTATTTGCTAATCATTTTTCACAGAAGTGGAGTTACCCTTTATTTCCACTTTATATGATTTTACAAAAGGCGTTCATGATAACAAATTCTTGTGTTATTAAAGATACCGCATTAAAAGATTTGAACAATCCTACAGAAGGATGACCATTTTTATGTTCTTTTGGTACTCTTTCTTGAAGACATGTGTGAAGACAACCAAACTGAAGTAGATGAGTTTTTTCTTCTTGGATTTCAAAACTTCCATACGTTTAAAACTCTTCTCTTCATTGTGTTCTGCTTGTGCTATATAGTGATATTAAATGGAAACTTCATTATTATTGTTCTAATATCGATTAATGACCATCTTAAAATCCCAATGTTCTACTTCCTCAAACACTTGGCAATAGCTGACCTAATATTAACCACCACCATTATCCCAATGATGTTAGAAATTATACTAAAGGATGGAATTACAATTTCTGTTACTGCCTGCATCATCCAAATGCATTTGTTTGCTAATTGTGGAACTGTGCAATGTTTACTTATTGCAATTATGTCCTATGACCGATATTTGGCCATATGTAACCCAATGCATTATCATTCAATCATGCAGCCCCATGTGTGTCTTCTGATGGTGGTCTGGTCTTGGTTGTTGATTGTCTTTGTGTCGGGTGAATTCATTTTGGTGTACCAGCTACATTTTTGTGATGGGAAGAACATTGACCATTTCTTCTGTGATTCTGGTCCAGTGTTAGAGTTGTCTAACTCAGATATTTCCCTTTTTGTAATGTTTGATCTTTCTCTTTCAATTATAGTTGTTTTTGTTCCATTTGCCTTTATTATTGTGACCTATGTCTTCATCTCCTTCACTATACTACACCTTTCTTCAACCAATGGAAGACGGAAAGCCTTTTCCACTTGTAGCTCGCACTTGGCCACTGTGTGCACATATTATGGGAGCTTAATGGCCATTTATTTCACACCATCTGATAAAAGATCACCTAATACAAACAAATGTATGTCTCTTTTCTACATTGTGACAACTCCACTGTTGAATCCTATTATCTACAGCCTTAGGAATCATAAGATCAGAAATAGCATTAAAAAAATGTTCAGAAATTTTAAAACACTTAATATACACTGAAACTATATCTTCATAGTCCATGTTTCTAAGATGCAAATTAATTTTCAAGTTTCATGTAAATTGATCGTTGGGTGTATAGTTTTAGAATCTTTGACTTGACTTTCGACAGACCATCATACAAAGGGGCCGAATGTTGACTGTTTTTTTTTTTAACCGGCAAATGTCTCCCTACATTCTGCCCACGTGTATGGGGCTTAAGTCTATATCACATACCAAACAAAAAAAAATACTCTATAAATGCAAAGCACACAAATCCACCTATCCACCTGAAACATCAACATGCCAATAATAAAATCTGGGCAAACCATTAAGTCTCCTTAATGTCTTGACTTGTAAACATGCTTTATAATGTGATTACTGATTATGCTTAACCTTTCTATGTCCATTTTCTTGCGTGTTGTTCTTTGGAAAGAAAGATGATGTAACACCTTGTGGTGAACACAACATGTTACAGTGAAATTAAAGTAATTTTTTTTTTAATTTTTTAAATAACAAACATGTCATACTTACCTGCTCTGTGCATTGGCTCTGCACAAAGAAGTCCGATCCTCTTCTTTTTTGGGTTCCTGCTCCTTGCCCCTCCCTCCTGCCAAGTGCCCCCATAGCAAGCAGCTTGCTATGGGGGCCCCTGAGCAGGTTAGCTCCCGATCTGCAGCTCTGTGTGTCCATTCACACACAGAGCGTGGCTAGGCTCCGCCACCACTCTCTCCTCATTGGCTCACTGACTGTGATTGGCAGTAGCAGGAGCTAATGGCTCTCGCTGCTGTCCTAGCCAATAAAGAGGAAGAGACCTGGGAGAGCCGTTGCTCTCGTGCAGATCGCCGGATCAAGGTAAGGCTCAGGTAAGTATTGAAGGGGCTGCTGCACACAGAAGGTTTTTGACCTTCACGCATGAAGGTCAAAAACCTTGAGCATTTACAACCACTTTAAATACAGAGCTTGAATGCCCCAAACATTTATATTCTAAACTAAAAAAAGACCGAAAAAATGTTTGTTTTGGTCAGAAAGTCTAAATTATAGTTACAATTTCGCAATGAGAAATTGTGTGGCCTTCCAAAACAAATTTAAAATATGTCAATTAGGGATGAGCTTCGAGTTCGAGTCGAACTCATGTTCGACTCGAACATTGGCTGTTCGCAAGTTCGCTGAACAGCGAACAATTTGGGGTGTTCGTGGCAAATTCGAATGCCATGGAACACCCTTTAAAAGTCTATGGGAGAAATCAAAAGTGCTAATTTTAAAGGCTAATATGCAAGTTATTGTCATAAAAAGTGTTTGGGGACCCAGGTCCTGCCCCAGGGGACATGGATCAATGCAAAAAAAAGTTTTAAAAACGACCATTTTTTCAGGAGCAGTGATTTTAATAATGCTTAAAGTCAAACAACAAAAGTGTAATATCCCTTTAAATTTCGTACCTGGGGGGTGTCTATAGTATGCCTGTAAAGGGGCGCATGTTTCCTGTGTTTAGAACAGTCTGACAGCAAAATGACATTTTGCAGGAAAAAACTCATTTAAAACTACCCACGGCTATTGCATTGCCGACAATACACATAGAAGTTCATTGATAAAAACGGCATGGGAATTCCCCAAAGGGGAACCCCGAACCAAAATTAAAAAAAAAAATGACGTGGGAGTCCCCCTAAATTCCATACCAGGCCCTTCAGGTCTGATATGGATATTAAGGGGAACCCCGGCCAAAATTAAAAAAAAAAACGACGTGGGGTTCCCCCTAAATTCCATACCAGACCCTTCAGGTCTGGTATGGAATTTAAGGGGAACCCCGCGCCAAAAAAAAAAAAAAAACGGCGTGGGGTCCCCCCAAAAATCCATACCAGACCCTTATCCGAGCACGCAACCTGGCAGGCCGCAGGAAAAGAGGGGGGGACGAGAGTGCGCCCCCCCCTCCTGAACCGTACCAGGCCACATGCCCTCAACATTGGGAGGGTGCTTTGGGGTAGCCCCCCAAAACACCTTGTCCCCATGTTGATGAGGACAAGGGCCTCATCCCCACAACCCTGGCCGGTGGTTGTGGGGGTCTGCGGGCGGGGGGCTTATCGGAATCTGGAAGCCCCCTTTAACAAGGGGACCACCAGATCCCGGCCCCCCCCTGTGTGAAATGGTAAGGGGGTACAAAAGTACCCCTACCATTTCACAAAAAAACTGTCAAAAATGTTAAAAATGACAAGAGACAGTTTTTGACAATTCCTTTATTTAAATACTTCTTCTTTCTTCTATCTTCCTTCATCTTCTGGTTCTTCTGGTTCTTCTGGCTCTTCTGGTTCTTCCTCCGGCGTTCTCGTCCAGCATCTCCTCCGCGGCGTCTTCTATCTTCTTCTCCTCGGGCCGCTCCGCACCCATGGCATGGGGGGGAGGCTCCCGCTCTTCTCTTCTTCTCTTCTTCTTTTCTTCTCTTCTTCATTTTCTTCTCCGGGCCGCTCCTCACACATGCTAGCATGGAGGGAGGCTCCCGCTGTGTGACGGCGCTCCTCGTCTGACAGTTCTTAAATAACGGGGGGCGGGGCCACCCGGTGACCCCGCCCCCCTCTGACGCACGGTGACTTGACGGGACTTCCCTGTGACGTCACGGGGAATGCCACAGGGAAGTTTTTTTTTTTGGCGCGGGGTTCCCCTTAAAATCCATACCAGACCTGAAGGGTCTGGTATGGAATTTAGGGGGAACCCCAAGTCATTTTTTTTTTAAATTTTGGCCGGGGTTCCCCTTAATATCCATACCAGACCTGAAGGGCCTGGTATGGAATTTAGGGGGACTCCCACGTCATTTTTTTTTTTTAATTTTGGTTCGGGGTTCCCCTTTGGGGAATTCCCATGCCGTTTTTATCAATGAACTTCTATGTGTATTGTCGGCAATGCAATAGCCGCGGGTAGTTTTAAATGAGTTTTTTCCTTCAAAATGTCATTTTGCTGTCAGACTGTTCTAAACACAGGAAACATGCGCCCCTTTACAGGCATACTATAGACACCCCCCAGGTACGAAATTTAAAGGGATATTACACTTTTATTGTTTGACTTTAAGCATTATTAAAATCACTGCTCCTGAAAAAACGGCCGTTTTTAAAACTTTTTTTTGCATTGATCCATGTCCCCTGGGGCAGGACCCAGGTCCCCAAACACTTTTTATGACAATAACTTGCATATTAGCCTTTAAAATTAGCACTTTTGATTATTCATGTTCGTGTCCCATAGACTTTAACGGTGTTCGCGTGTTCGAACGAACTTTTTTCCTGTTCGCATGTTCTGGTGCGAACCGAACAGGGGGGTGTTCGGCTCATCCCTAATGTCAATATTCCAAGAAGGAAAGAAGATCAAGTGGAAAAGAGAAGCTGAGGTGAGCCCAAACCCAGGCCATGGGGGTTGTGAGAAATATGGTGGAGTCCCCTTCCATTTTTCTTTATTGACTCCACCCTATTTCTCAAACCCCCGTGGCCTGGGTTTGGGCTCATCTCAGCTTCTCTTTTCCACTTGATCTTCTTTCCTTCTTCCCCCTTACTTTATTCATACCTCTTTACCCTCCCCATTTTCTTTCCCCCTCACATTGGTGTGATTTCCTTACTTATGGCCTTCCCCGCTCAACACTGTTGTGGTGTACGTCTTAATACAACTCACATTTATGCTAACCACCTGGTACATAATAATTCTTTATAATTATCTTACTTAGAGTCTAGCTGGTGCCACATATTCCCTTCCCAATTGGCGGGGGAGGCTTGGCCGGATGGTCTTTCCGCCACACACTCTGGGGCTCGGGTAAGGAGTTTTTTTACTTTATTCCACTTTCCCCGGTCTACAATTCTGTTTAAATTCCTTATTTGGCATTTAACTGTTTATTTTTTATCTATGCCTACAGATGTATTGTCCTGATGAAGCGGTAAATCCGCGAAACATGTTGAAATGTCACATGTCATCTGAGAACACAAGATCTTTTTAATATACATGTTGTTAATTCCTTTCAATTTCAGCAATGAGATGGAGCTGTAAGCTTCTTTTTACATCGGAATGGATCCACCATTGTACAGTATGGTGTGGTCGGTGGCCCATGCTTGTCAGTCATTTTCCTTTGGACTGACCAGTATTGGGTTTCCCTATAAGTCACTTACAGTACTTTGGGTCATTAGTTACTATCTTTGTACATTTACTTTGTGACCATTTGGAAATACCCACTGACACATCATATGGAAATTAGGGTAATCCCCCTCTGGTTTCTCCTGTGTGGCCAAATTTCTAGAATTTATATGATGTATTGTTATACGACCTGGTATACTTTGGATGCATGGCAGGCTTGTTCCAGTGATTTATGTGTAGCCCTGTTATAGGGGGGGTCATATGAACTTGCCCTCTCCACACAGGCTATGGGGCTAACCTACAGGTAACCAAATGAGCCAGAGTCTTTGCTAAAAGAAGAGTGGGCTATGAATATAGAATTGGCAGTGCCTCCACCTAGAACATGGCTCCAGCGTATGTAGAGATGATCCCTTTCTAGGACAATAACTAGTAACTCACCCAAAATAACTGACAGCAGTAGTACTAATACACCCCGCATTGATTTCTAAGAGTAAAGATATGCAGACATACCAGCAGATGATTAGTGAAACTTTATATATGATAAAGTGATGGCATTACATACAACCAAAGCAATAACAAGAAGAATGTATATATGTTTGAGAAGAACAGTGTATATATGTATCTATATATCTGGATATATAACTAAAGGCCTTTAACACTAATACCGCCAATTGGGCCCCGTGGCACAGTTCAGTTGCAGGGTCCCCTGATGAGCTGGCTTGCAGGGCGTAACACAATCTGGCTTGAGAGGACCAACGCTGATGCATCTGTGGAGCGGTGGCTTCCTGGGGACGCTTGTACAGACAAACACACTCATGGCAAATCAGGCCTATCTAGCCTATCTCTTGGTCCATAACCTGACTATAGGCTATCAATGCTACCAGACAGCTACCTATCTAATTGGCCGTCGGAAGCCTATCCTGTCGCTACCCTGAGCTGTTTACCATTTTTTAGGCTAATACCAGCTAGGAACCCCCCCAGACCAAAAAGGGACACTGTTGCTTTAAATAATGCAGTGGCAGATATACACTTCAACACAAACCAGTCACATGATAGGTTATAATCAAATGAGCTTTGCTCTCATACACTTGAGAATAGCCTAAGTATATTGCAGTATGCAAATAGAAAGTTTTAGTGAATCAGAGAAGCCTCTGACAGATATCTCTGATTCCCACACAGAAGTGACAGTAAATTAACAAACAGTGAGCTACATAGTGCAGTAACACTTTCCTATTGTCCCTTTTCAGCCTGGATGGATGGGTGGATGGATACAGCACAAAATCAACCTGCAGCACCTCCTGGCTTGCAGAGCATGTGGCTGGTCACTCTCTCCTTCACTTCCTGTAAGACATTCATATATATAGCCTTGAGAGGTTTCCTGACTCTTAAGCAAGGACAGAAAACAACCTTTTAACAGGAAGAATCCGTTTGTAACAAGAACTTTATGGTTATTACTAGGGATGGGCTTTATGTTCGGGTCGAACATGAGTTTGACTCGAACATTGGCTGCTCGCCAGTTCGCCCAACAGCGAACAATTTGGGTTGTTCGCGGCAAATTCGAAAGCCGCAGAACACCCTTTAAAAGTCTATAGGAGAAATCAAAAATGCTAATTTTAAAGGCTTATATGCATGGTATTGTCATAAAAAGTGTTTGGGTCATGCCCCAGGGGACATGTATCAATGCAAAAAGAAGTTTTAAAAACGGCCATTTTTTCAGGAGCAGTGATTTTAATAATGCTTAAAGTGAAACAATAAAAGTGTAATATTCCTTTAAATTTCATACCTGGGGGGTGTCTATAGTATGCCTGTAAAGGGGCGCATGTTTCCTGTGTTTAGAACAGTCTGACAGCAAAATGACATTGAAAAGGAAAAAAAGTCATTTAAAACCACTCGCGGCTATAATGAATTGTTGGTCTGACAATACACATAAAAGTTCATTGATAAAAACAGCATGGGATTTCCCCACAGGGGAACCCTGAACCAAAATAAAAAATGCATGGGGGTCCCCCTAAATTCCATACCAGGCCCTTCAGGTCTGGTATGGATATTAAGGGGAACCCCCCCGCCAAAATTTTTTAAAAAAATGGCATGGGGTCCCCCTAAATTCCATACCAGGCCCTTCAGGTCTGGTATGGATATTAAGGGGAACCCCCACGCCAATTTTATTTTAAAAATGGCGTGGGGTCCCCCTCAAAATCCATACCAGGCCTGAAGGGTCTGGTATGGATTTTAAGGGGAACCCCGCGCCAATATATTTAAAAAAAATGGCGTGGGGTCCCCCCAAAAATCCATACCAGACCCTTATCCGAGCACGCAACCTGGCAGGCCGCAGGAAAAGAGGGGGGTGAGAGAGCGCCCCCCTCCTGAATCGTACCAGGCCACATGCCCTTTACGTAACCGGGTGACCCCTCCCCCCTCTGACAACATGGGGAAAGCCACAGGGAAGTCCCCGTGTGTCAGGGGAGGGCAGGGTCACCGGGTGGCCCCGCCCTCTGTTAGATAAGAAATGTCAGAAGAACCGAAGCGTCACACGGCGGAAGACTCCCACTGAGGCGAATCGTGCGGATGAAGCGGAGAAGAAGTCTGGAGGAAGATGCGAGAAGAGCGTAGGAAGAAGAAGATGGAGAAGAAGAAGATGGAGGAAGAAGAAGAACACCGAAGGAACACCAGAAGAAAGAAGAAGAAGCGGAAAGAAGAAGATATTAATAAAGGACTTGTCAAAAACCCCATTACCAATTCACACAGGGGGGGCCGGGATCTGGGGGTCCCCTTGTTAAAGGGGGCTTCCAGATTCCGATAAGCCCCCCGCCCGCAGACCCACACAACCACTGGGCAATGAGGCCCTTTTCCCCATCAATATGAGGACAAGGTGCTTTGGGGGGCTACCTCAAAGCCCCCTCCCAATGTTGAGGGCATGTGGCCTGGTATGGTTCAGGAGGGGGGGCGCTCTCTCTCCCCCCCTCTTTTCCTGCGGCCTGCTAGGTTGCGTGCTCGGATAAGGGACTGGTATGGAATTTAGGGGGACCCCCACGCATTTTTTTTTTTTTTGGCTCGGGGTCTTTTATGTGTATTGTTGGACCGACAATTTATTATAGCCGCGAGTAGTTTTAAATGACTTTTTTTCCTTTGAAATGTCATTTTGCTGTCAGACTGTTCTAAACACGGGAAACATGGGCCCCTTTACAGGCATACTATAGACTAAAGGAATAAAGGAATATTACACTTTTATTGTTTCACTTTAAGCATTTTTAAAATCACTGCTCCCAAAAAAACAACCGTTTTTAAAACTTCTTTCTGCATTGATACATGTCCCCTGGGGCAGGACCCAGGTCCCCAAACACTTTTTATGACAATAACTTGCATATTAGCCTTTAAAATGAGCACTTTTGATTATTCGTGTTCGTGTCCCATAGACTTTAACGGCGTTTGCGTGTTCGAACAAATTTTTGCCTGTTCGCATGAATATAAACAACCTCACAGACAGTGTACAAAAGAACACTTCCCTACACGTGTTTTTAGACATTATATCCATATTCTGAAATAGAGAGCCTGTGGACCCTGAAAAATTATTGGATCTTTGCGAAACACATATGTGTAGCAATAAAACATTCTTGTCATTTTAAAACAAATATTATTTAATCGGTGTTTTGACACACTTACATCCCCCTACTCCATACTCCTTATTTGGAGACTCGTGGTTTCCCCTTTCTCTTACTAGCTTCTTTTTACATGTTTACCTACTTTCTAAAAAAAATATATACAAATATATATATACTGTGTATATGTATATATATATATATATATATATATATATATATATATATATATATATATATATATATATATATATATATATATATATATTATATATGTATATACAGTATCTCACAAAAGTGAGTACACCCCTTACATTTTTGTAAATGTTTTTTTTTTATCTTTTCATGTAACAACACTGAAGAAATTACACTTTGCTACAATGTAAAGTAGTGAGTGTACAGCTTCTATAACAGTGTAAATTTCCTTTCCCCTCAAAATAACTCAACACACAGCCATTAATGTCTAAACCGCTGGCAACAAAAGTGAGTACACCCCTAAGTGAAAATATCAAAATTGGGCTCATTTAGCAATTTTCCCTACCCGGTGTCAGGTGACTCGTTAATGTTACAAGATCTCAGGTGTGAATGGGGAGCAGATGTGTTAAATTTGGTGTTATCGCTCTCACTCTCTCATACTGGTCACTGGAAGTTCAACATGGCACCTCATGGCAAAGAACTTTCTGAGGATCTGAAACAGAATTGTTGCTCTACATAAAGATGGCCTAGACCCTAAAACTGAGCTACAGCACAGTGGCCAAGACCATACAGCAGTTTAATGGGACAGGTTCCACTCAGAACAGGCCTTGCCATGGTTGACCAAAGCAGTTGAGTGCACGTGCTCAGCATCATATCCAGAGGTTGTCTTTGGGAAATAGATGTATGAGTGCTGCCAGCATTACTGCAGAGGTTGAAGGGGTGGGGGATCAGCCTGTCAGTGCTTAGACCATACGCTGCACACTGCATCAAATTGGTCTGCATGGCTGTCATCCCAGAAGGAAGCTTCTTTGAAAGGTGATGCACAAGTCCGTAAACAGTTTGCTGAAGACAAGCAGACTAAGGACATGGATTACTGGAACCATGTGCTGTGGTCTGATAAGACCAAGATAAACGTATTTGGTTCAGATGGTGTCAAGTGTGTGTGGTGGCAACCAGGTTATGGAGTACAAAGAGAAGTGTGTCTTGCCTACAGTTAAGCATGGTGGTGCGGGTGTCATGGTCTGGGGCTGCATGAGTGCTGCCGGCACGGGGGAGCTACAGTTCATTGAGGGAACCATGAATTACAACATGTACTGTGACATACTGAAGCAGAGCATGATCCCCTCCCTTTGAATACTGGGCAGTATTCCAACATGATAATGACTCCAAACACACCTCCAAGACGACCACTGCCTTGCTAAAGAAGCTTAGGGTAAAGGTGATGGACTGACCAAGCATGTCTCCATACCTAAACCCTATTGAGCATCTATGGGGCATCCTCAAATGGAAAGTGGAGCAGTGCAAAGCCTCTACCATCCACCAGTTCCGTGATATCGTCATGGAGGAGTGAAAGAGGACTCCAGTGGCAACCTGTGAAGCTCTGGTGATCTCCATGCCCAAGAGGGTTAAGGCAGTGCTGGAAAATAATGATGGCCACACAAAATATTGACACTTTGGGCCCAATTTGGACATTTTCACTTAGGAGTGTACTCACTTTTGTTGCCAGCGGTTTAGACATTAATGGCTGTGTGTTGAGTTATTTTGAGGGGACAGCAAATTTACACTGTTATACAAGCTGTACACTCACTACTTTACATTGTACCAAAGTGTAATTTCTTCAGTATTGTCACATAAAAAGATATAATAAAATATTTACAAAAATATGGGGGGTGTACTCACTTTGTGAGATACAGTATATCTATCTATCTATCTATCTATCTATCTATCTATCTATCTATCTATCTATCTATCTATCTATCTATCTATCTATCTATCTATCTATCTATCTATCTATCTATCTATCTATCTATCTATCTATCTATCTATCTATCTATCTATCTATCTATCTATCTATATATCTATCTATCTATATAGATAGATAGATATATATATATATATATAGATATATATATATATATCTATCTATATATATATATATATCTATATATATATATAGATAGATATATATATATATATATATATGTATATATATATATATATATATATAGATAGATAGATAGATATATATATCTATCTATCTATCTATATATATATATATATATATATATATATCTATATATACATCTATATATAGATATAGATGTATATATAGATATATATATATATATATATATATATATATATATATATATCTATATATATACACAGTATATGCCCCAATAGTCTCCAACTTTAATTCACATTAGATGTAGGTTTGATTCAGGTGCCTGTCCTTTAAGGCCAGAGAGGCCCGGACACACACCCTCTGCTCCCCAATCTCAAACTCTTGTAGTCCAACTTGTAAAGCTATATCAGTATCAGGGGGAGACACAGCAGCCTGTGCCTGGACACAAAGGCCCTGACTTGGACATCCACCTACAGGTTATTCACTTTAATCTCTGCCCCAGAAGAACTGGTTCCACACGGAGCACCTTCTGATTTCAGCCTCCCAATTTTGTTGACCGAACCTACCTGTTCTTAATTGTATTCCTCCCCTGAGCTACTTGTTCCTGAGACTTAGATACTTTTTTACCATGTCACTTATGTCATTTTCACAATGAGAAACAGCGTTTGGTTTTAAACAGCTATATAAATTTTATATTAGTATTTTTTTTCAACAATAGGTCAAACTCAAAATTTTCACACACATACGAATGAGTCAGAGAGTTCATTCATCATCCCTTCCTCCTACTTGCCTACTGTATTCAGCCATACTACATATGGAGTTTTAAAGTAAAAAACTGAAAGGAAACAACTGCATTTGTCATCTTTCTTTAGAAATACTTTCTCAGACATTTGTCACTAAAACAAATGTCCCAACTGAAGGATTTACCTCCTTCTATTGTAAAATGTTGTTTTTGTCATCTCTCTCTATTTTAGTGGCCGTGGTCACCAACACGAATACGAGTAAAACTACCTGGCGGTAACAAATAGAGCAATACAAACTTGACAAAGGGATTCCGTGCTACTCTCTTGACGGCCTCTCTCATATTATGTCTAGACTACTGTCCTCCTCCTCTAGAGCCTGGTTTTTATAGCCCCCCCCCCGGGATCCTCCCCGCCCTACCCACTCCCTCTCCCTTTTTTCTTACCCCTTTAACTGGGTCCCTTGAGATCTATGCTATATTGATCTCCATTGTATATCGGGTCTTTGTCTGTATTTCTTTACAAACCCTTTTGCTATATTACTTATTACTTATATTGTTCTCGTTTAGGACCAATTCTCCTTGCATGAATTTGTGTTTTCAGAGACACACTGTTAGATTGCCCAATCGTTCCATCTCTAACTTGCTTTTGTCTTGAACTAATGTACTGTAACTCTACACTCCCCGGCCAGTTTATTAGGTATACCTGTTTAATTGCTTGGTAACGCAAACTGCTAATCAGCCATTCACATGGCAGCAACTCAATGCATTTAGGCATCTAGACATGGTGAAGATGGCTTGTGGAAGTTTAAACAGAGCAACAGAATGGGGAAGAAAGGGGATTTAAGTCTTTGAACATGGTATGGTTCTTGGTGCCAGACGGGCTGGTCTGAGTATTTAAAAACCTGCTGATCTACTGGGATTTCCCCGCACAACCATCTCTCAGATTTAAAGAGAATGGTGGAAAAAAAGAGAAAATGTCCAGTGAGCGGCAGTTGTGTGGACGAAAATGCCTTGTTGATGTCAGAGGTCAGCGGGCAGACTGGTTTGAGATGATAGAAAGGCAGTAACTCAAATAACCACTCGTTATACCCGAGGTATGCAGAATACCATCTCTGAATGCACAGCACATCAAACCTTGAAGCAGATGGGCTTCAGCAGCAGAAGACCACACCAGGTGACACTCCTGTCAGCTAAGAACAGGAAACTGAGGCTAAAATTTCCACAGGCTCACCAAAATTGGACAGTAGTAGATTGGGAAAACATTGCCTGGTCTGATGAGTCTCAATTTCATTTGTGACATTCAGATGGTAGGGTCAGAATTCGGCGTAAACAACATGAAACCATGGATCCATCCTGCCTTATATCAACGGTTCAGGCTGGTGATGGTGTAATGGTGTGGGGGATATATTCTTGGCACACTTTTGGTCCCTTAGTACCAATTGAGCATCATTTAAACGCCAGGTCCAACCTGAGTATTGTTGCTGACCATGTCCATCCCTTTATGACTCCAGTGTACCCATCTTCTGATGGTTCCTTCCTGCAGGATAATGCACCACCCAGTGGCGTAGCGTGGGGGATGCGGAGGGGGCCGTGGCCCCGGGCGCAACATTTAGGGGGGGCGCAATTCCGTGCCAGTGTGTGACTACTGGCTGCCTCCTCCTAAATTCACTGCCCGGTGTACCCACGCTCTGGCTGCCATTTTCAGTCTCCGGCGCCCTGTGATTGGCCGTATGGGGTCATGTGCGGCGGCGCGGCTGGCCTATCCATGATCGCGGTACATCCTGGAGTCCCGCCTCTGCACATGTTCAGTCTTTGGCACCCTGTGATTGGGTAAATGGGGTCATGTGCGGAGGCGGGACTCCAGGAGCAAGCGCGAGCGTTAACAGGCCAGCCCCACCGCCGCACATGACCCCATACACCCAATCACAAGGCGCCGGAGACTGAACATGGCGGAGCGCGGGGGACACAAAAAGATTGTGAGCGCCGCTGTCTCCTCCTCCTGCTCCCCTCCGGACCGATGGGAAACAAAGAAGAAAAGGTAAGACTCCCTTGTGATGAGAGTCGTGTTGCTGGCCCGGGGGGGGGGCGGGACACAGTCTGGGAAGAGGGAGCACCCAGCCAGAGAGAGTGAGTAGAAGAGCAGCTAGAGTCATGCAGTGTAGTAGGCAGTATAGGAATACTGTAGGTAGGATAGTGTAGTGGACAGTAAAGTAGTCAGTGCAGTATAGTGGACAGTATAGTTTAGTGGTCAGTGTAGTGGACCATATAGTGGTCAGTATAGTGGATAGCATAGTGCAGTGGACAGTATAGTGTAGTGGGCAGTATAGTGGTCAATATAGTGTAGTGGACAGTATAGTATAGAGGTCAGTATAGTGGACAGTATAGTGTAGTGGGCAGTATAGTGGTCAATATAGTGTAGTGGACAGTATAGTATAGAGGTCAGTATAGTGGACAGTATAGTGTAGTGGGCAGTATAGTGGTCAATATAGTGTAGTGGACAGTATAGTATAGAGGTCAGTATAGTGGACAGTATAGTGTAGTGGACAATATAGTGGTCAGTATAGTGTAGTGGGCAGTATAGCGGTCAGTGTAGTGGACAGTATAGTGGTATAGTGTAGTGGGCAGTATAGTGTAGTGGACAGTAAAGTGAGCAGTATAGTGTAGTGGGCAGTATAGTGGACCGTATAGTGTAGTGGACAGTATAGTGGTCAGTGTAGTGGACAGTATAGTGTAGTGGACAGTATAGCGGTCAGTGTAGGGAGCAGTATAGTGTAGTGGACAGTATAATGGTCAGTGTAGTGGGCAGTATAGTGTAGTGGACAGTATAGTGGACAATGTAGTGGGCAGTGTAGTGGATAGTGTAGTGGACAGTATAGAGGTCAGTATAGTGGATAGTGTAGTGGGTAGTGTAGTGGACAGTATAGTGGTCAGTGTAGTGGACAGTATAGTGTAGTGGACAGTATAGTGGGCAGTATAGTGTAGAGATCAGTATAGTGGACAGTATAGTGTAGTGGGCAGTATAGTGGACAGTATAGTGTAGTGGGCAGTATAGTGGTCAGTATAGTGTAGTGGGCAGTTTAGTGGTATAGTGTAGTGGGCAGTATAGTATAGTGGACCGTATAGTGTAGTGGGCAGTATAGTATAGTGGTCAGTGTAGTGGGCAGTATAGTGTAGTGGACAGTATAGTGGTCAGTATAGTGCAGTGGTAAGTATAGCGGACAGTAAAGTATAGTGGACAGTGTAGTGGTCAGTATAGTGTAGTGGGCAGTTTAGTGGTATAGTGTAGTGGGCAGTATAATGTAGTGGGCAGTATAGTGGACCGTATAGTGTAGTGGGCAGTATGGTATAGTGGTCAGTGTAGTGGGCAGTATAGTGTAGTGGACAGTATAGTGGTCAGTGTAGTGGACAGTATAGTGGTCAGTATAGTGCAGTGGTAAGTATAGCGGACAGTAAATTATAGTGAACAGTGTAGTGGTCAGTATAGTGGATAGTGTAGTGGACAGTATAGAGGTCAGTATAGTGTAGTGGACAGTATAGTGGTCAGTGTAGTGAGCAGTATAGTGTAGTGGACAGTATAGTAGTCAGTGTAGTATAGTGGTCAGTGTAGTGGACAGTAGAGTGTAGTGGTCAGTATAGGAATCAGGTTGGTTAGTACTATTGTAGGAAGGGAAGGGACAGGACTCTGGGAGTGCTAAAAGTCCGCAGGTTGGGGGGGCGCAAATTACTTGCCTTGCCCCGGGTGCTGACAACCCACGCTACGCCACTGGCACCACCATGTCACAAAGCTCCAATCATCTCACCACTGGTTTCTTGAACATGACGAGTTCACTGTACTCCAATGGCCTCCACAGTCACCAGATCTCAATCCAATAGAGCAGTGGTTCTCAAACTCAGTCCTCAAGTACCCCCAACAGGCCATGTTTTCAGGTTTGCCTTTATCTTGCACAGGTGCTTTAAATCAGAGTCAATGGCTTGGTATTTAGGACAGCTATTTTATCTAAGAAAGATTCCCAAAACATGGCCTGCGTGATGCTATCATGTCAATTTGGACCAAAAGCTCTGAGGAATGACCAAAAAAAATCTATTTTTATGTAAGATTTTATCATATAATGTAATAAAAAGTCCCACCCCCTTGTTCTCTCCCCCCCCCTTTTTTGATAATAAAAAGATTGTAATTAAAAAAAAAAAAAAAAGAAGAGAAAAAGAAAAAAAAAAGAATTACAGAACACCCTTCAAGACATAAATCTGATGTATCCATTACAGAATCCAGAAACTTCACATAGTAGACCTGTTTCATCTTTTGCACACAAGTAGCCTACCTTAGCATGGAAGAATCAACAACAAAGTTCAAATAAAGGAGGTCGTTTCAGATCCCCAGATCCAGAACCTGTTGACTCAATGGATTGATAGCCTCAAAAGGCTGTGGTCTTTTTTGTTTCCCAATGTATGGTAGAAAATGCCAACCTATACTGGTTATCCGTCTTATGGCCTTATGATGGCCCCTATCTCTCCTACAATTATTTCTTAATTTTTTCTTAATAATTTTTTTTCTCAATATATTAATATTGGGTTTTTGATTTAATTTACATATATTTTTTTTCTTTTTTCTTTTGTTTTTTTTTTTTCATTTTACATATGAATGAGGTCGTTTTGAAGATTTTTCAGCTCATTTTGCCTCAATATTTTTTTTTTATTTTCCAAATAATTTAAATTAAGTTTCCATAATGTTACAGTTTCTCAAAAATGTTTATCTATTATATTTCAGTTTGGAATCTTCCTTAATAATCCCATCCAGAATTATTAGGATTTACAGTTTTTGTTTGGGCTAATATATCCTGGTTTTATCTCATACCCTCGTAATAATTTGGTAACTGGCTATGTTCCCCACTTGCCCCCCCCCCCCCCGTATTAATAGTGGAAAACTAATAGTAGCCAATGTATCCTTGGAGGATGACTTTTTCTCATCAAAGAACCAGGTTATAGGGACATATATGTTTACCCTAATCTATTTGATATCTATGATCCTTACTTCCCTCATGATCTTGCCATTCTCTTTCGTTCTGTCTTCTTCTATCCCCCCTTCCCTGAAGGTAGGTTCATCCAAATATTGCTCAGGACTATCAGTCAGATATTATATTTCACAAATTCATAATCCCATGCCCCCCTTAAATATATTATCCATGTACAGGGACTCAATAGTCCACAAAAATGCACCAAAGCTTTCTGTTCCTTTTCTACTAGGAAGGCACACATTTTATGCCTTCAAGAAACACATTTTACAACTCTTATTGTACTTATCGTCTTCCATTGCAATATGCCTTCCACAACTTTAAAAGAGATTAAGGTCCCAGAGGGTAGATACTTGATCCTTACAGGTCATTTAGCGGATTCTGCTGTTACAATAGTATCCTATTATGCCCCTAATAAAAGACCCATTTCATTCCTTTCACATCTTTTGAGGTGGAAACCCACAAAATGGGCACAGTAATTATATGTGGAGATTCGAACCAGATCCTCCTGCCCTTCTTAGACAAATCCCCAATATCCCAATCAAACACTCCCAATAAATACTCCTTTTCACAACTCATTGCAAAACACAATCTAGTAGACTCATGGCAGGAATTAAACCAGATCAAACGACAATATGCACATTATTTGTATCCACACAATTCATTCTCACAAATTGACCATTTGTTCTTAACCATAGGAATGGCGCCTGAGATCTTGGCATCTAAGATCATACCAGTCACATGGTCTGATCATAATGCAGTTTTTACTGTCATAGCCTCTATGATTCCTAAAGTTCAGGATCCCACATGGTATCTCAAAGACAGGGCCGGCCCTACCAAGGGACCAAGTGGGCCTATGGTCCCAGGCGGCATTTTATGAGGAGGCAGCAGCTGGGAGTGACAAGTTGTAGCCATACCTTAGTAGCTGCCCAGCCATACCTTACCTGTCAGGAGGAGGTCGGATCAGTCAGCAGGAGCAGGGCCGATCCAGCTGTGCACTGCACTGGTTGCTAGAATCGCCTGGCGCCCGGCGTCTAGCAACCAGTGACGTCAGAGACTGCAGCCGCCCCAGCGTTCGGAGCACTCAGCCTCCGCACCTAGTTAATTAGCTCCGCCTCCACTCACCCACCTCTTCTATCTTCTTCAGCGTGGCTCAGAGCCTGAGGAAAAGGAAGCACGTCTGAAGAGAGCTGCCTGTGCCTGAGTTTGAGTTGAGCAGCTGTCCACAGTCCACCTGCACAGCACCTGCCCCTGGCTGAGGTGTTGCAGACTGCATGTAACTGTGCCCATGATCTGAAGGCTTGGCATTGACCCTTACCCTGTCCATTCTGCCACCAGTGAGTTCCCCATAGCAGCATTGTCTGCAGGAGTCCAAATCCCAGTACTGTAAGTACACTGTCACACATCACAAGTTGTATGAGACATGAGAGCCAGAGAGGGACTTGCCTTGCCCAGTCCTGATTAACCATTTCACCCCCGGAAGATTTGCCCCCTTAATGACCAGGCCATTTTCGCTGATACGGCACTGTTACTTTAACTGATAATTGTGCGGTCATGCAACGCTGTACCTGAATAAAATTGATGTCCTTTTTTTCCCACAAATAGAGCTTTCTTTGATCCCCTCTGCGGTTTTTATTTTTTGCGCTATAAACAAAAAAAGAGCGACAATTTAAAAAAAAAAAAACAGTATTTTTTACTTATTGCTATAATAAATATCCTCCCCCCCCAAAAAAAAGTCTTCATTAGTTTTGGCCAATATGTATTCTGCTACATATTTTTGGTTAAAAAAATCGCAATAAGCGTATATTGATTGGTTTGCACAAAAGTTATAGCATCTAAAAAATAGGGAATAGATTTAAGATATTTTTAATCTGATTTTCTGATAAATAAAATTTTAGTGATCATGATATAAAATAATGAATGTGGGCAGCATTTCATTCTTGGACCCAGGCAGCACAATGTCTTGGGCCGGCCCTGCTCAAAGACTCTATTCTTCAAAATAGGAAACATAAAATAGATATTGAATCTGCTCTTAAGGAATACCTAACACATAACTCCACCCCTGACATATCCCCACTTACCCTATGGGAGGCGCATAAACCAGTTCTTCAAGGGATTTGTTTAAGACAAGCGACACTGTTTAATAGAGAAGCAGAATTTAACGCTAGTTATATGGCGTTTCAAAATAACCCTTCTCCAAAATGAAAGCTTAAATTAGACAAGGCCAAACTGGAGTTTGATCTATTTCTTACAGAAACAGCTAACAAAACACTTAAAAGATCATGCCATAACTATTACATTAAAGCTAATAAATCTGATACTTTTTTGGCCCGTACACTTAAATCTTACCCAAAACCCTCTAGACCAATATGCCTGAAAATTTCCAGAGATATATATTCTAATGACCCTGTGAAAATACTACAAAAAAATACTACAAACTTAGCGACATTATATTCACCCGAAAAGGAGCTGGATACCTCTAAGGCAGATGATTTTTTTCTCCCATATCTCTCTTCCCTCATTATTAAAAATTCAAGACTTGCTAGAAGATCAGATCTCAGCTAATGAAGTGCTAAATGCTATAAAAATATTAAAACTTAATAAGAGACCTGGACCTGATGGGTTCTCTGCTCTAAATTTTCTTTTTTTTTGCGGAAACTTTATCTCCTGTTTTAGCCAATCCCTTCAGTTCTGTCCTCAAAGGTCAGTGTTTCAGACAGGAAACATTGACAGCAATTATATGCATGCTTCCCAAACCCCACACCGATGATATAATTTGATCAAATTATCGTCTTTTTTCTCTGTTGAACCTAGACATCAAGTTTCTAGCTAAGGTTCTTGACACTAGATTGAATAGATTTATAGGAAATCTTATACACCGTGACCAAGTAGGTTTTATGCCTGTTCGGCAAGCCAACGATAATATTCGTTGGGCGGTCCTTTTATCTCACTTTGCTAAAACATTTTGCATTCCATCCTGTCGCATTTTCTCTCCTTAGACCTTAAAAAAGCATTTGGTTCTATATCATGGTCTTATATGCATTTTACTTTGCAGAAATGGGGCTTTGGCCCTCATTTCCTACAATGGATCGCTGCATTATACAATCAACCTAAAGCATATATTAAATATGCGGGCTATAAATCAGATGCATTTATTATAGGAAGGGGTACAAGAAAAGGGTGCCCTCTTTCTCCTCTTCTATTCGCCCTGCTTATTGAACCATTGGCCAGAGAATTATGCCCTGTACACGGTCGGATTTTCAGACGGAAAATGTGTGATAGGACCTTGTTGTCGGAAATTCCGACCGTGTGTAGGCTCCATCACACATTTTCCATTGGATTTTCCGACACACAAAATTTGAGAGCAGGCTATAAAACTTTCCGAAAACAAAATCCGTTGTCGGAATTTCCGATCGTGTGTACACAACTCCGACGCACAAAGTGCCACGCATGCTCAGAATAAATAAAGAGATGAAAGCTATTGGCTACTGCCCCGTTTATAGTCCCGACGTACGTGTTTTACGTCACCGCGTTCAGAATGATCGGATTTTCCAACAATTTGTGTGACCGTGTGTATGCAAGACAAGTTTGAGCCAACATCCGTCGGAAAAAATCCTAGGATTTTGTTGTCGGAATATCCGATCAATGTCCGACCGTGT
Source organism: Aquarana catesbeiana (assembly GCA_037953035.1). Lineage (NCBI taxonomy): Eukaryota > Metazoa > Chordata > Amphibia > Anura > Ranidae > Aquarana > Aquarana catesbeiana. Next base: position 3,749,592 of record JBBHAA010000095.1, read on the forward strand.
GTACGGGGCATTAGAACTGATCCTTCCATTACAGGCATAGAACTAGGTGCATATCATCATAAATTGTGTTTATTTGCAGATTATATTCTTCTATTCTTATCCTCCCCACAAATCTCTATCCCTAATTTGCAGCTACTTCAGGTGTTAAAGTTAATATGCAGAAATCAACAGCATTGAACATTTCATTATCTGATAAGGAAATGTGTACTGTTAAGGAGGCATTTCCTTTTAAATGGGCTACACACAGTCGGCCCTACTTAGGTATTCAGCTCACCGCAGATCACAAAGATTTATTTTCCGCCAATTATCCAGCCTTATTGAAACAAACCACAAGTTTATTGTCAAAATGGTCATCTAGTCCACTTTCCTGGTTCAGGAAAATCAATTTAATTAAAATGATCATTCTTCCGAATGTTTATATTTATTTAGAGTTCTCCCTATGCACATCCCGGCTTATTTTTTGAAAATATTACAGCAGAGAGCGATACAATTCACTTGGAGACAAATTAAACCAAGATAGCCTAAAGAAACCTTATATCTCTCCAAATTGTGGGGTGGCTTGGGTTTTCCTAATTTCATGACATATTATAAGGCTACTCAAGTGGCACAACTGTCAAAATATCAAGCTACTACTGAAACCCCCCTCTGGGTTGCAATAGAAGCAGTGGACTGTGGACTGTGACTATATTATGGTTATGTCCAAGGGACCTTCTGAATCTGATTACTAAACATTCTTTATCACTATGGGATAGACACAGAACTATGTATGGTCTACAATCTTTACATAACTCACTCCTTTCATTCCACAAAAATCCAGCCTTCTATCCAGCATGGACTTCCTTGACCCCCTACTGTCTCAACCTTTAATTTACCCAGCTCCCATTTGTTTAGATATTATCAGCTTACCATGCTTTTCATGCCCAGTTCTCACAAGCTAATCCAACGATTGAACAATCTATCTTGGAAAAAGTACTTCGGTCTGATTGATCGGAGAAACCTACCTCCAGATTGTATTCTCATCTTATTACAGTTTCACTCCCGGTGTTAAAGGGTCTTAGGGCTAGATGGTTGCGGGATATTCCTGATTTAAACAATGACGATTGGAAGGCTGTGTGGGACTTTCCCTTTTGATCTTTGGTCTCATTGAGAGACCATTTGATTAAATTCATATTGGTGCATAGAGCCTACTTTACAAGATGAACCCTATGCGTTCTTCCGACTGCTGGCGGTGTGGTATGGTCCTGGAGACTTCTCACACATCTTCTGGACCTGTTCATATATTGTAGGCTTTTGGGTGGAGGAGGTGGCTTTGTTAAACTCCATTTTATCCGTCCCTTTCCCGATTTCTATGTCAGTATGTTTGTTGGGTTTGGTGGAGGATATTCTTCCTACAGAGGCAGAGCGGACATATGTTAATATTACTTTGTTTTATGCTAGAAAAGTAAATTGCCCTGTATTGGAAGAAACCTTCCCCGCCTACACTTTTATACTGGAAACAATTGGTCAATAACAGTTTACCATTACATAGAGATACTTATGTGAATAGAGGTTGTCCACGCAAATACGATAACATTTGGGCTAATTGGTTGGCCGAGCCTTGCACAGGATCGGCCACCAATATCAATTTTTGATATGATACTGATACATATATTGTCATATAGACTACATGGATTGCTGATGATATTATCTGCTATAGATGTATATGAGTTGGCTGTCATTGTGGTGACTGAAAGATCTTATGCCTTAGACATTATTTTTTTATTCTTTTATTTTGACCGCCGATTTGTATACTAGATAGGAAATTGGTAATGTGATTCGGTGAGGATTTCAATGATACATATATATTTTGCTCAACGTGTACTGTGTTTTGTATTTTGTTTCTGTATTTGTGTTAGTTTTGTTGATTTAAAAAATAATAATAATAAAGAGATTTCTAAAAAAATATATATATAGTGTCTTGGGATCCCATTAGTCTGCCTGTAAAGTGGCACATCTGTACCGTGTATAAAACCTGCTGCCGCAAAGCTGACATTTATAAAGGAAAAAAAATGACATTTAAATTGATTTTCCCTGCAAGCTTTCTTTATTTAGTAAACAACGGCTTGGGGTGCCAGTCTGTATGATGAGGCTACAATTTAGTGCACTCGGAACAAGATTCCATTTTTTGATACAATTTTGTGTCTCTTTGTCAGACTTTGGATGGAAATAACAAAGTTTTGTGCCACAATGAGTAAGTCTTCTGTGAAGAAGCCAAAGATTAACAATTTTTTTTAGATAAAGTCTGGTGTCTCTTTTGCAGACTGTGGATAGAAGTAACAGGTGCAGAAAAAGCCTATAGAGGTACTCTTGATGAAAGTAAGAATTGGCCTTGCTGTAAAGAGTTATGCCACGTACACACGGTCAGACTTTTCGTCTACAAAAGTCCGACGGACGCCGACGGACAAAATACGGCTGACAATCCGATCGTGTGTGGGCTTCCCCGGACTTTCAGCGGACTTTTCCAGCCGCAAATCTGACGGACTTTAGATTTGAAACATGCTTCAAGTCTTTACGTCGTAACTACGCCAGACCCAGAAATCCGCTCGTCTGTATGCTAGTCCGACGGACAAAAACCCACGCTAGGGCAGCTATTGGCTACTGGCTATCAACGTCCTTATTTTAGTCTGGTGTACGTCATCACGTACGAATCTGTCAGACTTTTGTGTGATCGTGTGTAGACAAGTCCGTTCATTAGAAAGTCTGCCGCAAGTCCGCCAAAAGTCCGCCAAAAGTCCGTCGAAAGTCTGTCGGACGGGCTGTCGGACTTTTGTAACCGAAAAGTCCAACCGTGTGTACGCGGCATTAGAATTTGAAGCTCTGGTCAAACAGGTGTGGAAAAAATGGTCTTTGGGTGTTGGTGGTGCCTTCACATGGTAACCCTATAGATAGTACTCTTGATGAAAGCAAGAATTGGCCTTGCTGGGAGAACATGACTGCCAATTTGTTGTTTATTAGTGTTCTCCCCTCTCTTTAGGCTCATGTTACTTCCTTACTCACCTCAAAATCAACATCAGAATCAAGTAATGTCTGTGCATCCCCAAGAAGCAAGTGGCTGACGCTGTGTTCAAATAACTCAGTTGACTCCTCCATGCATGATGCTGGGGCTATGGCAGGAGTAGCTGTGGACAAGGAGAAAGAATAAGCCACTCTGGCAGCTGCGGTGGACTGCACACTAGTGTCAGCTTGGGTCAGAGAGGATGAGGAGGATGAGAATGGTTTAGTAGGCCAGTCCACCACCTCCTCTGCATGCTGTGGCTGGATAGCATGGGCAACATCACTAAATAGAGACAAATGTGCTCTGCCTAAGGACAGACCATGACCACCTTTGTCTGTGGACACAAACGCTGCTGGACCCCTCATAGTGGCATGGAAACATCTGCCTCTTCTTGTTGGCCTCCCTCTGGTTGTTACCCAAATTTAATAGAAACTGGGAAATATGTGATTGGATGCACTTTATAAAATGAAAAGTGGTGTTTGGTGCACTTTAAATTGAGGTCTGACGCTGACAAAAATGTAAAAACTATCATAAAAAATAAAAAAGGGGGCACACCAGCGTAGCAGTCAGAAAAACTGTGACTGACAATTTTTTAAAAAGGGGGCAGGCAGGGGACAAAAAACAAAAACAATAAAAAAAATGCACAACCAAAAAAAAGGGGGAATACAGCACTGTACACAGCACTACGTGTTAAAAACTGCACTACACCAACACACTATACTGACACTACACTATAATCACATTATACTGACACACTACACTACACTGACACACTATACTGACACACTATACTCACACTAAACTATACTGACACACAATACTGACACACTATATTCACTACACTATACTGACACACTAAACTGACACACTATACTAACACTACACTATACTGACACACTATACTAACACTACACTAACACTCTACCATCAGAGTCACAGTAAGTGAACACACTAACTCACTAGTAGCAAGCAGAGCCCTGCTCTATCTATCTCCACTTCAACAACACACTGCAAAAGCTTCCTGTGGGAAGGAACATTTTATAGTGTGGGGTGGGGCTTTGAGCACTGAACCCTGATTGGAGAAAGTCATCATCACTTTGTCCAATCAGGGCTCTGACAGAACTCTGTGCCCTATTTGGCAAAGCCTTGCACCATGCACGTGCCCACCGAGCATCCTGCATAATTGTGTGTTCGCCAAACGGGCGAACAGGCGATGTTCGGGCCAAACTTTTGCTTGGCTCGAACGGTTCACCCAACTCTATTAGGCATCGGCATCCCCCCTCACCACCCCTTCACCCCCCTCACCTGAGCCCTCATTCATTCCAGCGCTGTGCATGTCTGCAGCTCTTCTCTTCCCTCACTTCCTGGGAAATCTTGCATTGAGAGGAAGAACTCAAAAATCACAGCAAGGTGCAGATTTGACATCAGACCGCTGAGATCCTATCATACCTCTGCAGCTCAGAGAAAAGTAAGTCTAATTCAATGCTGTTCCTCTTCCATAGGTACACATGACCAGTGTATCATTCAGCTTCTGTAAACCTAACACACATACAGTATGTACCAACACAATGCTGCAAAATGCTTGAAGTGAATTTGTCAAAAATGAAGCAAGATCAGTATTGTAGGGAAGACAGGGAATAAGACAGTTAATTTATGTTGTTTTTGATAAATCATCAGAAGATAAGCATGTCAAATACTTATAACTCTGAAAGCTTTGTAGCTAAATGCAAGGGGCAGCAAGAAAGTTAAAGGGCTAACAGTTGTATCATGCATCTTTGTATCTTGGGTTTACCTTGTAGAAGAAACTTTATCTGCAAGTAACCTAACCCAGGGTTTCCTCCACACTCTGTGGTTGGGACAACAATTGACCTACTGGTATGTTTTGACAGGAGAACCAAGCAATCAAAAAAATCTTTGTTTGCTTGGGTTTCCTCCTCCATAGAAGTAGAATAATTGGTGTCACACTAAATGGCCATAGAATGTGGTGGAGACCTTGAGATGTAAGCTTTTCTGGATACAAAGATTGATGAGAATAGTTCTACATACTGTATACTGTAAGTGTTTTGCACACAGACTCGAGCATGTAAATACTGAACCAATTAATGTGCAGAATGTATTAACATACAGTAATTTCAATCCATGCTTTGCTGGATACCTTTCAGCCCCCTTCACCTTCAGTTTAAAAGGGTTTAATACGATTTGTGTCAAAGATAAATACAGCTACCAGTCTATAATGCTAACACTTCCATTACACTCCATAGGCAGAATCCAGGATTGGAGCTGAAACTGCTTTCTTTGCTAGGATGAAAATGCTAGTAGATGCAGTACTGTGAGTAAGCTTTTCCCCCTAGGACAGGAAGTGTGTTACTGTCAGGAGATCAAAATAGGAATTTTAAAAACCTGAAAAAATAAAACGAATGCAATCACCACATCTAGAGACTGGTAATCTTCAATACATTATATTTATAAGCTTGGGTTTAGATACAATTTAAGTTATATATCTATAGCGTAAAAACAAACAAAACATACCGTAATTATACTTTTTTTGACCCTGTTCTTGGCCAACCACCAAGTCTGGACAAAAAGGGCCCTGGCACGAGAGATTCAGTGAAGATGGATGAGCATTAGACTAGAGAAGACCCTTTTGTCCCCTATCACCTCATTCCCTTTTCCCCCTCTCCTTATTTGTAACTGTAATGTATTTACATCCCTATTTGTAAATAATCCAAAACCTTATTTTAAGAACTAGTAGTCCTTCATTAGAATCAAGACACCCTATATAGATCACATTTTACACTTTGTGACAACATTGGTGCTTGATGATTGGCCCTGCACTTTCACATGAAATGAGTTACATGTCCTTCCATAACTGGAAGTATTAGGTAGATTTTCTTCAATATGAAGGAAATCAGTGGGGGAATGAAGGATAGGTGAGAATGAAAGTCTAGGGGGTTGAGAGTGGAATACATTAAATCTGTTTGCTGTTTACTTTGCAATATGGCTCCTTAGACAGGTCATACTTTAACCAAATTTCTTTCCTTCAACCATGGGTTGAAGGAAAGAAAATTGCTTGATTCCTCCATCACCACATTCAGTGTTGATGGTGAAATCCCTCTGTGACAGACCGCCTGGCACCCCGCCTGGGTGCCTCCGTCAGGATACAGCTTCCTCCACTTTGCAACCAGGAACAAGGTATTCTATAGCTCAGAAGTGCACCCAAGAACTAGACGACACTAGCTGAGGTGAAAACAGAAACTCGCTTTTTTGTAAATTCACAGAGAATTTATACCACACACAATCAGATAAGAGCTTGATCACATTATCCTAAACAATGCAAACTTTAAACAGTAATATCATCAGAGCATCTAACAGTACATCTAATGAATAGCTAGCAGCTAACAGTAACATTAAGCTAATCAACAGCCAGGCACTCAGGCAAGCTTTAATTAGTCAGGGAGTGCCCATCCTAGACAGCCTGGCAACAAATCTACAGCCCTGAATACACAAAGTACATTACACATGCTGTCTTTCAAGTGTTTGGCTTTCACTTGTATAATTTGTCCATTGAAAAGTCATCATAAGACAAAACAGTGTTCCAGAAGTCTGAAAAAGTGGAATTCATTTATCTTCATAGATTTCTTGAGGGAGATTGTTGATAAATATTTCTGTCCCAAGCGGAGGAGCTTTTCCAACCCAGCCTGCAGGAGGGCCACCATATTTCTTCTGACCATTAACCTGTACAAGATAAATATTACACCTTTCCATCCATTCCAGAAGGGAAGTTTTTTTGTCCTTATTCTGAGAATTAATCCAAGCCTCGCTCTCAGCGTTCATCACATTTTTGTCCATCATTAGAGAATGATCTGCTCTCTCCACGGGATCAGAGGCTGAACTGAACTCTTTTCCATGCTCTGGGAGAAGCAGACAAAATCCCCATGGGCCATAATCAGTGGGTAGAAGGCTAGTCCATTATCCCCTCCAAAAAAAAATTTCTGGTTGGGCCTGTAACACTCTCCAGTGGAGCTCTTGTATTCTTTCTGAGAGTGGAAGGTTTTCCCGCTGTCTGAAAACAATGATCACTGCTTGAGGATTATAGTCGCTGGCAGTGAGCAATGAAAAATAATTAGCAGGCTGGTTAGGCAGGTTGGTTATACTGAAGTCGATCAATGGATCATTTTTTTCTGTCCCTTCTGTTATTTTGTTACCTGAATGTCCCTTTACCCATCCTATACCCAATATTCTCCTCCAGTGTGTCCCACTGTTGCCTGCAAAATCACCTCTCACTATTATGGTATAGTAAGAGTGTGGCATGTGTTCAAAACATGTGTGCTCCTTCATCAGGCTATCAAGATTTTTAATAACATTACATCACAATATGGCTTGCGTAGCAATTGTATATTCTATAAATAATATTCTATATTATTATTTTTTTGATTTGCTATTCATTTTTCATAGAAATAGAGTTAACCTTTATTTCCACTTTATATGATTTTACAAAAGGAGTTCATGATACAAAATTCTTGTGTTATTAAAGATACTGCATTAAAAGGTTTGAACAAGAACACAACAGATGGATGACCATTTTTATGTTCTTCTGGTGACTCTTTCTTGAAGACATGTGTGAAGACAACCAAACTGAAGTAGATGAGTTTTTTCTTCTTGGATTTCAAAGCCTCCATACATTTAAAACTCTTCTCTTCATTGTGTTCTTCTTGTGCTATATAGTGATATTAAATGGAAACTTCATTATTATTGTTCTAATATCGATTAATGACCATCTTAAAATCCCAATGTTCTACTTCCTCAAACACTTGGCAATAGCTGACCTAATATTAACCACTACCATTATCCCAATGATGTTAGAAGTTATACTAAAGGATGGAATTACAATTTCTGTTACTGCCTGCATCATCCAAATGCATTGGTTTGCTAATTGTGGAACTGTGCAATGTTTACTTATTGCAATTATTTCCTATGATCGATATTTGGCCATATGTAACCCAATGCATTATCATTCAATCATGCAGCCCCATGTGTGTCTTCTGATGGTGGTCTGGTCTTGGTTGTTGGTTGTCTTTGTGTCAGGTGAATTCATTTTGGTGTACCAGCTACATTTTTGTGATGGGAAGAACATTGACCATTTCTTCAGTGATTCTGGTCCAGTGATAGAGTTGTCTAACTCAGATATTTCCCTTTTTGTAATGGTTGATCTTTCTCTTTCAATTATAGTTGTTTTTATTCCATTTGCCTTTATTATTGTGACCTATGTCTTCATCTCCTTCACTATATTACACCTTTCTTCAACCAATGGAAGACGGAAAGCCTTTTCTACATGTAGCTCACACTTGGCCACTGTGTGCACATATTATGGGAGCTTAATGGTCATTTATTTGACATCAGCTGATAAGAGATCACCTAATACAAACAAATGTATGTCTCTTTTCTACATTGTGACAACTCCATTGTTGAATCCTATCATCTACAGCCTGAGGAACCACAAGATCAGAAACAGCATTAAAAAAATGTTCAGAAATTTCAAAACGCTAAATTTACAATGAAACTATATCTTCATAGTCCATGTTTCTAAGATGCAAATTCATTTTCAAGTTTCATGTAAATTGATCGTTGGGTGTATAGTTTTAGAATCTTTGACTTGACTTTCCCACCAAAATTATTTAGGCATCTAAAAAATTAAAACTGATCTCTGATTTTGGACTGGATTACCAAGAGGCAGTAGTTTTGTTTTTCTAACAAGTGATTTTTAGCTTAGAATTTTAGCTATTTTCCTTAATATTTCTTATTTTTTCAACATCTCTTAGTTTGAAGTTGATTAGAAAGAAGTAGCCACTTAGGGGGCTTGTTTGGGAGTTGTAATTTAGTGATTGTGTATTTTTACAGTGGTCCTTTGATTGATTTGGTGGTAATATGGTCTTTTTGGGTGATTGGAACACAGCATTTACTGGTACTTATTGCTGTCTTCCCATTTGCTAGCTGCCTCTTTTTCTAAGAAATTTGAGCTAAAAACTTTGTTTGGCATGGCTGCTGAGTAATCTGAGGCAGCAGCATCCAATTGGACAGCCGCTTACCTATGACCCCTATGGAGGCCTAAGAGGAATGTGATTTCTTCCTATCCTCTACTCTCTTTGTATGGTGGTGCTGTCAGTGCCAACTGTGCATGGAGGCCAAACTACACCTGCCTACATGCTGATTGTGCGGCTGAGGTTTCAGCCTATTCTTCATTGTCTTCATTGTCTCTTTTATATCCCCCTTTCCCATATTCACTGCTAGAGGTAGAAAATGAAAGGCTTTTGAAACCCTCTAGCAAACCTCCTAAAAAATTTAAACACGTGCTTTCTCCTGAGACAATCTAGTGTCTCAAATGTGCAATATACATTAGTAAAAACAGGTATTTACCACTGAGTTATTCCGATGTTTAACACCTTCCCGCTCAGCCTATAGAAAAATGACGCCAGGCAGGGGTTTCATTGTTCTGACTGGATGTCATATGATGTCCTTCCGAACAAGCCGCTCGTGTGTGCCCCCGAGGGGCGAGCAGCACGTCGATCGGTGGTGCAGTGTGTTGCACCGCATCTTCGATCATGGTAAGGACCCTATGACGTAGGATCTATACTATGTGATCAGCTATGTCCAATCACAGCTCACCACCACTGATGCCCACATGTGCCCACCAGTGATGCCAATAAGTGTCCATCAGTGCTGACTTTCAGTGCCCATCAGTGATGTCTGTCAGTGCCTCCTCATCAGTGCCACCTATCAGTACTGTCTATCAATGGCCATCAGTGCCACTTATCAGTGCCCATAAAGGCTGCCCATCAGCGCACATCAGTGAAGGAGAAAAATTACTTATTTACAAATTTTATATCAGAAATTAAGAAAAACTTTTTTTTTTTTTTGCTGTCTTTTTTCATTTGTTTAGCAAAAGATTATAAACTCGGTGGTGATCAAATACCACCAAAAAAAAGCTCTATCTGCCTCAAAAAAATGATAAAAATTTAGTTTGGGTACAGCATTGCATGACTGCGCAATTGTCATTCAAAGTGCGACAGCGCTGAAAGCTGAGAATTGGCCTTGGCAGGAAGGGAGTGAAAGTGCCCGGTATTGGTTAATGGGTATTTACCTAAAATACACTGTCTAGACCTTTGATGCCAGAGATATAAACATTAGCCATGTGTTGCAGCACACTGAGCTTGAAAACTGAGTGTAGAGCTACTAAACAGTTGTACCGCTGGGTTGCACGAAAAAAACCTGACAGCTCCGGTCGAAGACACTGTACTAACCACGCGCGGTTAGTGTAGCGATCTCGCAGGTAGGCTGATGTGTTCTAACAGGGGGGTTCCCCCCCCCCACCAGAACACTCCGATCATCACTCTCTGCCATTGACTGAGAGCGCTGATCAGGAGATGGTCAGCTGCTGGTGTCTTCCAGCTTTTGCGTCCGACAGACCAACATACAAAGGGGCAGAATGTTGACTGTTTTTTTTTTTAACTGGCAAATGTCTACATTTTGCCCGCGTGTATGGGGCTTAAGTCTATATCACATACCAAAAACAAAAAAAAATACTCTATAAATGCCGAGCACACAAATCCACCTATCCACCTGAAAACATCAACATGCCAATAATAAAATCTGGGCAAACCATTAAGCCTCCCTAATGTCTTGACTTGTAAACATGCTTTATAATGTGATTACTGATTATGCTTAACCTTTCTATGTCCATTTTCTTGCGTGTTGTATGTTCTTTAGAAAGAAAGATGATGTAACACCTTGTGGTGAACACAACATGTTACAGTGAAATTAAAGGCATTTTTTTTTTTTTAAATAACAAACATGTCATACTTACCTGCTCTGTGCATTGGTTTTGCACAGAGAAGTCCGATCCTCTTCTTTTTTGGGTCCCGGCTCCTGGCCTCTTCCTCCTGCCAAGTGCCCCCATAGCAAGCAGCTTACTATTGGGGCACCTGAGCAGGCTTGCTCCAGATCTGCAGCTCTGTGTATCCATTCACACACAAAGCGTGGCTAGGCTCCGCCACCACTCTCTCCTCATTGGCTCACTGACTGTGATTGGCAGTAGCAGGAGCTGATGGCTCTTGCTGATGTCCTAGCCAATAAGGAGGAAGAGACCCGGGAGAGCCATTGCTCTCATGCAGATCGCTGGATAAAGGTATGGCTCAGGTAAGTATTGAAGGTGCTGCTGCACACAGAAGGTTTTTGACCTTCACGCATGAAGGTCAAAAACCTTGAGCCTTTACAACCACATCAAATACAGAGCTTGAATGCCCCAAACATTTATATTCTAAGCTAAAAAAAGACCGGAAAAAAATGTTTGTTTTGGTCAGAAAGGGTAAATTATATTTACAATTTCAGCAATGAGATGGAGCTGTAAGCTTCTTTTTACATCCGAATGGATCCACCATTGTACAGTATGGTGTGGTAGGTGGCCCATGCATGTCAGTCGTTTTCCTTTGGACTGACCGGTATTGGGTTTCCCTATAAGTCACTTACTTTTTGTCTTTAGTTATTATCTTTGTACATTTACTTTGTGACCATTTGGAAATATCCTCTGACACATCATATGGAAATTAGGGTAATCCCCCTCTTGTTTCTCCTGTGTAGCCAAATGTCTACACTTTATATGATGTATTGTTATACGACCTGATATGCTTGTTTCAGTGATTTATGTGTAGCCCTGTTATAGGGGGGTCATATGAAGTTGCCCTCTCCACACAGGCTATGGCGCTAACCTGCGGGTAACTAAATGAGCCAGAGCCTTCGCTAAAGGAAGAGTGGACTATGAATATATAATTGGCAGTGCCTCCACCTAGAACAGGGCTCCAGTGTATGTAGAGATGATCCCTTTCCAGGACAGTAACTAGTAACATACCCAAAATAACTGACAGCAGTAGTACTAATACACCCAGCATAGATTTCTAAGAGTAAAGATATGCAGACATACCAGCAGGTGATTAGTGAAACTTTATATATGATAAAGTGATGGCATTACATACAACTAAAGCAATAACAAGAAGAATGTACATATGTCTGAGAAGAACAGTGTATATATGTATCTATATATCTGGATATATAACTAAAAACATTTAACACCAATACCTCAGTGTAGACCCTGTGGCACAGTTCAGTTGCAGGGGCCCCTGATGAGCTGGCTTGCAGGGCGTAACACAATCCGGCTTGAGAGGACAAACACTGATGCATCTGTGGAGTGGTGGCTTCCTGGGGACGCTTGTACAGACAAACACACCGATGGCGAAGACGTCTGGAACACACCACCTGCAAGGCAAATCAGGCCTATCTAGCCTATTTCTTGGTCCCTAACCTTACTATATGCTATCAATGCTACCGGACAGCTACCTATCTAATTGGCCATCGGAAGACTATCGTGTCGCTACCCCAAGCTGTTTACCATTCCTTAGGCTAATACCAGCTAGGAACCCCCCCAGACCAAAAAAAACAGTGAGCTACACAGTGCAGTAACACTTGCCTATTGTCCCTTTTCAGCCTGGATGGATGGATACAGCACAAAGTCAGCCTGCAGTACCTCCTGGCTTGCAGAGCATGTGGCTGGCCACTCTCGCCTTCACTTCCTGTAAGACATCCATATATATAGCCTTGAGAGGTTTCCTGACTTATAAGCAAGGACAGGAAACAACCTCTTAACAGGAAGAATCCGTTTGCAACAAGAACGCTATGGTTATTACCAGACATAATTGTAAACAACATCACAGACAGTGTACAAAAGAACACTTCCCTGCACGTATTTTTAGACATTATATCCATATTCTGAAACAGAGAGCCTGTGGACCCTGAAAAACGATTGGATCTTTGCGAAACACATATTTGTAGCAATAAAACATTCTTGTCATTTTAAAATAAATATTATTTAATTGGTGTTTTGACACACTTACATGCCCCTACTCCATCCTCCTTATTTGGAGACTTGGGGTTCCCTCTTTCTCTTACTAGCTTCTTTTTACATGTTTACCTACTTTCTTAAAAAAAATATATACAAATATATATATATATATATATATGTATATGTATATATATATATATATATATATATATATATATATATATATATATATATATATGTATATATATATATATATGTATGTATATGTATATATATATATATATATATACTGTATGTGTATATATATATATATATATATATATATATATATATATATATATACACACACAGTCGGGACGGAAAGTATTCAGACCCCCTTACATTTTTCACTCTTTGTTATATTGCAGCCATTTGCTAAAATCATTTAAGTTCATTTTTTTCCTCATTAATGTACACACAGCACCCCATATTGACAGAAAAACACAGATTTCTTAAAAAAGAAAAACTGAAATATCACATGTATAGAAAACCCAAAACAGGGTAGAGGCTGCGCTCGGATCTCAAGAAACAAAACCAAATTATGAGGGAAAAAAGCTGCCAGCACCCTAAAAAGTCCAGTATCTGACTTATAAAAGTATGGTAAACAGCAAAGTGCAGCGCTAAAAATACATAAATATTCTAAGAAAAAGTGAAATCCCACTAAGTGACAATAACATCAATCAGTGAACATAAATTATCAGATAAATCAATAAAAAAACTTAAATCGATCATTACCGGAAATACAAAACAAAACACTTCCATAGCGTAATAACGCTAACGTACACCCGACCAATCCCCAGACAACGTCCTATCGTGACGAAACGCGTAGGGAGGAGCCTACGACGGTGACGTCATCACGCTCTCGGTTGGGCTTGCGAGTACAGGAAGTGAATCGCGGTACACGGAGATACTGCCGCTCTGTTTGACATCCCTTATGCTGCATACTTTCTGCAAAATTGTAAGTGCGATTCTTTCATTTTAATAAAAACCCCTTTTTTATACGTTATTACGCTATGGAAGTGTTTTGTTTTGTATTTCCGGTAATGATCGATTGTTAAAGCTACTGGTCCCTCATTGTACCCCTGGTTTTAGGAGACCTTAATCCCTATGCTGGGCGAGACTGCCGTAATAGCAGTCACCGCTGTCCGGTAAGCAGATTCTACTTACACACTTCTTGGTGGATCATCTACTGGCACTTTTGTCACATCTTTCCTGGATGGGTGCTTTTTATTTATCTGTGGACTTATCATATCTTTTTGGACTTTTTTTCAAAAATCTTTTTTTAGCTCACATACAATTGCGATTTAAGTTTTTTTATTGATTTATCTGATAATTTATGTTCACTGATTGATGTTATTGTCACTTGGTGGGATTTCACTTTTTCTTGAAATATCACATGGTCCTAAGTATTCAGACCCTTTGCTCGGTATTTAGTAGAAGCACCCTTTTGATCTAATACAGCCATGAGTCTTTTTGGGAAAGATGCAACAAGTTTTTCACACCTGGATTTGGGGATCCTCTACCATTCCTCCTTGCAGATCCTCTCCAGTTCTGTCAGGTTGGATGGTAAACGTTGGTGGACAGCCATTTTTAGGTCTCTCCAGAGATGCTCAATTGGGTTTAAGTCAGGGCTCTGGCTGGGCCATTCAAGAACAGTCACGGAGTTGTTGTGAAGCCACTCCTTCATTATTTTAGCTGTGTGCTTAGGGTCATTGTCTTGTTGGAAAGTAAACCTTCAGCCCAGTCTGAGGTCCTGAGCACTCTGGAGAAGGTTTTCATCCAGGATATCCCTGTACTTGGCCGCATTCATCTTTCCCTCGATTGCATCCAGTTGCAACTGAAAAACACCCCCTCAGCATGATGCTGCCACCACCATGCTTAACTGATGGGACTGTATTGGACAGGTGATATGCAGTGCCTGGTTTTCTCCACACATACCGCTTAGAATTAAGGCCAAAAAGTTCTATCTTGGTCTCATCAGACCAGAGAATCTTATTTCTCACCATCTTGGAGTCCTTCAGGTGTTTTTTAGCAAACTCCATGCGGGCTTTCATGTGTCTTGCACTGAAGAGAGGCTTCCGTCGGGCCACTCTGCCATAAAGCCCCGACTGGTGGAGGGCTGCAGTGATGGTTGACTTTCTACAACTTTCTCCCATCTCCCGGCTGCATCTGTGGAGCTCAGCCACAGTGATCTTTGGGTTCTTCTATACCTCTCTCACCAAGGCACTTCTCCCCTGATAGCTCAGTTTGGCCGGATGGCCAGCTCTAGGAAGGGTGCTGGTCATCCCAAAAATCTTCCATTTAAGGATTATGGAGGCCACTGTGCTCTTAGGAACCTTAAGTGCAGCAGAATTTTTTTGTAACCTTGGCCAGATCTGTGCCTTGTCACAATTCTGTCTCTGAGCTCTTCAGGCAGTTCCTTTGACCTCATGATTCTCATTTGCTCTGACATGCACTGTGAGCTGTAAGGTCTTATATAGACAGGCGTGTGGCTTTCCTAATCAATTCCAATCAGTATAATCAAACACAGCTGGACTCAAATGAAGGTGTAGAACCATCTCAAGGATCATCAGAAGAAATGGACAGCACCTGAGTTAAATATATGAGTGTCACAGCAAAGGGTCTGAATACTTAGCACCATGTGATATTTCAGTTTTTCTTTTTTAATACATCTGCAAAAATGTCAACAATTCTGTGTTTTTCTGTCAATATGGGGTGCTGTCTGTACATTACTGAGGAAAAAAATGAACTTAAATGATTTTAGCAAATGGCTGCAATATAACAAAGAGTGAAAAATGTAGGGGGGTTGTCTTTGGGAAATAGATGTATGAGTGCTGCCAGCATTGCTGCAGAGGTCGAAGGGGGGGTCAGCCTGTCAGTGCTCAGACCATACGCCGCTGTCAGGGCTGGGCTCAGCCCTTCCTTCTCTGAGCTGGCCGCTCAGCTGTCGGCTAATTGCCAGCTCCTTTCTCTCCACAGTAAGGATGAGCCGAACACCCCCCCCCGGTTCGGTTCGCACCAGAACCTGCGAACGGACCAAAAATTTGCACAAATGTTAGAACCCCATTGACGCCTATGGGACTCGAACGTTCAAAATCAAAAGAGCTCATTTTAAAGGCTAATTTTCATGCTATTGTCCTAAAAAGGGTTTGGGGACCCGGGTCCTGCCCCAGGGGACATGTATCAATGCAAAAAAAGTTGTAAAAACGGCCGTTTTTTCAGGAGCAGTGATTTTAATGATGCTTAAAGTAAAAAAAGAAAAAATGAAATATTCCTTTAAATATCGTACCTGGGGGGTGTCTATAGTATGCCTGTAAAGTGGCGCGTGTTTCCCGTGCTTGGAACAGTCCCTGCACAAAATGACTTTTTTAAAGGAAAAAAAGTCATTTAAAACTGCTTGCGGCTTTAATGTAATGTCGGGTCCTGGCAATATGGATGAAAATCAGTGAGAGAAACGGCATGGGTACCCCCCAGTCCATTACCAGGCCCTTTGGGTCTTGTATGGATATTAAGGGGAACCCCGCACCCAAATTAAAAAAAGGAAAGGTGTGGGGCCACCAGGCCCTGTATTACTCTGAACAGCAGTATACAGGCGGTGCAAACAAGACAGGGACTGTAGGTTTGTTGTTAAGTAGAATCTGTTTGTAATTTTGAACTGGTACATTTTTAACGTGTTTAGCTCCAGCCAAAAAATCATTTTTAAGCTTTTTGGAAAACATAGGGAAGGGTTATCACCCCTGTGACATTTGTTTTGCTGTCTGTGCTCCTCTTCAGAAGATTGAACCTCACTTTTTGTCCCAATGACAAATGTTTTTTGAAAATTTGGGTTTTTTTGTGAAACAAGGATTGGTGATAAAGCATCAGTGGAAAGGAGAAATGTTTTTCCCATATTAACTCTTACAGGAGAGAATTTCACTTCCTAGGGGTAGATTTCATCTCACTTCCTGTTGTCTCCTTCCGTTTGCAAGTAGGAGTCGTTTGTAAGTTGGATGTTTGAAAGTAGGGGCCTGCCCTATATACTCAGCAGAAATTTTGGCCTTAGGTGTTGTTGTGGCCACAAGACTGTAAGCCCTCACAGGGCCCTGCTGTGAAATATTGAATCAAGAATTGTAATTACATGCCCCTGTTGAACAGGGGCAGAAAAATTGGGCCTTTGGTGGTGGTGGTGGTGCTGGTGCCACAACACTGTAAGTCCTCACTCGCTCTTGGTGGGCGCAGAAACGGGCCCTGCTGTGAATTATTAGATCAAGAATTGTAATTAAATGCCCCTGTTTAACAGGGGCTGAAAAATTGGGCATTTGGTGGTGCTGGTGGTGCAGGTGCCACAACACTGTAAGTCCTCACTCGCTCTTGGTGGGTGCAGAAACGGGTCCTGCTGTGAAATATTAGATCAAGAATTGTAATTAAATGCCCCTGTTTAACAGGGGCTAAAAAATTGGGCCTTAGGCACTGGTGGCGGCGCCCAGAACCAAAAATGTTCTTACAAGCTATCAGCGTGATCATTGAGGAGGAAGAGGATAATTACTCAGGATAGTCACTCAGCATCAGCATAGGCAGTCTTTGAAGGGATCTGAGATTTTTTTAAAAATTATTCGGTTACATCAGCATCAGGTGCTTGGTAGCTGGTGGTGATCCAAAGACTGATTCATTTTTATGAAGGTCAGTCGATCGACCGAGTCGGTGGACAGATGCACCCTGTGATCGGTTACAAAGCCTCCAGCAGCACTGAATGTGCATTCCGAAAGAACGCTGGATGCAGGACAGGCCAGTAGCTCAATTGCATACTGTGCAAGCTCTGGCCAGGGATCCATCCTCAAGACCCAGTAACCCAGAGGATTTTTGGTGGGAAAGGTGTCCAAGTCAGATCTTGCCCCTAGATATTCCTGCACCGTGTAAAACAGACGCTGGCGATGGTTGCTGGAACCAATCATACCTTGGGGCTGCAGACTGCGAAAAATTGTCTGAACGCATCAGTCAGACGGCCACCTTCTCCACCTCTCCTTCTTTGACTGACCGAAGCCTCAGCAGCACGTTGTCCAGAAACAGGAGTTTGTAACCTCCCAGTCTCTGGGAACACGTTGCACAGACCTTTCTGCAAGGCCTCCAGAAGATGTTTCATCCTCTGCGCCCTCTGCAACGGCAAGATAAGGTTCGCAACCTTACCCTTGTAACGTGGATCAAGGAGGGTTTCCAGCCAGTATTGGTCCTTCTCCTTGATACCACGAATACGAGGATCCTTACGCAGGCTTTGCAGGATCAGGGAGGCCATGCAGCGTAGGTTTGCTGAGGCATTTGGTCCGGAGTCCTCTGGGTCACTAAGGACAACATGGTCCGCAGCCACCTCCTCCCAGCCACGTACAAGTCCATGTGTTTCTTGGGACTGATCCCTTAAAGACTGCTGCTGATGCTGAGTGCCAGGCTCCACCTCCATACTGACACAATCCTCCTCCTCCTCTTCCTGTGTGATCGGCGGACACGCAGGAACACTGTCTGGATAAAGGGGGTCTTAAGAGCTAAGGAAGTCCTCCTCTTCCTGCCTCTGTTCTGCCTCAAGTGCCCTGTCCATTATTCCATGCAGCGTGTGCTCCAACAGGTGGACAAGGGGGACAGTGTCACTGATGCATGCACTGTCACTGCTCACCATCCTCGTGGCCTCCTCAAATGGTGACAGGACAGTGCATGCATCCCTGATCATGGCCCACTGGCGTGGGGAAAAAAAACAAGCTCCCCTAACCCTGTCCTGGTGCCATAGTCGCACAGGTACTCATTGATGGCCCTCTGCTGTGTGTGCAGCCGCTACAGCATGGCCAACGTTGAGTTTCACCTGGTGGGCATGTCAAAGATTAGGCGGTTCTTGGGCAGGTTAAACTCCTTTTGGAGGTCCGCCAGCCGAGCACTGGCATTATATGACTGGCGGAAATGCACACAGACTTTCCTGGCCTGCCTTAGGACATCCTGTAAGCCCGGGTACCTGCCCTAGAACCGCTGCACCACCAAGTTAAGGACGTGAGCCAAACAGGGCACATGGGTCATTTGTCCCTGTCGGAGGGCAGAGAGGAGGTTGGTGCCATTGTCGCAAACCACCATTCCTGCCTTAAGTTGGCATGGCGTCAACCACCTCTGAACCTGCCCCTCCAGAGCTGACAGAACCTCTGCCCCAGTGTGGCTCCTGTCCCCCAAGCACACCAGCTCAAGCACCACATGGCATCTTTTGGCCTGAGTACTTGAGTAGCCCCTTGAACGCCTACGGAGCACCGCTGATTCCGAGGACAAAGCACAGGAAGAGGCCATGGAGGAAGAAGAAGAGGAGGGGGTGGAGGAGAGTGTGTCACAATCATTAGTAGTGGCATTTTGGAGGCGTGGTGGCGGAACAACCTCCAACACTACTGCACCTTGTACTGCATCCGTCCCAGCTGCCAGCAGAGTCACCCAATGCGCGGTGAAGCTTAGGTAACGTCCCTGTCCATGCCTGCTGGACCATGAGTCAGCGGTAATATGCACCTTACCGCTGACCGCCCTGTCCAGCGAGGCATGGACATTGCCTTCCACATGCCGGTAGAGAGCCGGAATCGCCTTCCGTGAGAAAAAGTGGCATTTGGGTACCTGCCACTGAGGAACCGCACATTCCACAAACTCATGGAAGGGGGTAGAGTCTACCGGCTGAAAAGGCAGCAGTTGAAGTCCTAGCAATTTTGTCAAGCTAGCATTCAACCGCTGGGCATGTGGATGGCTGGGAGCGAACTTCTTTCGGCGGTGCAGCAGCTGGGGCAGGGAAATTTGCCTGGTACAATCTGACATCGGTGTGCCCAAAGCAGATTGCCCACAAGTACTTGGCTGTGACACACCTAATTCTACACCTTCATTCCTCTCAGTGCAGGTCTCAAAGAGGACTAAAGGTATAGTGGGGTTGGAGATCTCAGCTGATGAGGAGCAAGGAGAGGTCCTCTTTGTTCTTTGGTTTGGGTCTTTTAGATAAGCTTGCCAACGAACTGCATGGCAGGTCAACATATGTCTAGCCAAGCATGTGGTGCCCAAGTGGGAGAAGTTTTGGCCACGCGAGATACGCTTGAGACATATGTTGCAAATAGCAGCGGTGCGATCTGATGCGCTCATCTCAAAAAAGGCCCACACCAAAGAACTTTTTGAATAATGCACAGAGATCGTTTGATCGTTTTTTTTAGACTGCAGCGCCCTGCACATGCGGAGCTTTGGGGTGTGATGCAGTCAGTGTGCTGCCCTTAGGCTGGCCCCTGGAGGGCATTCTGCCTCGTTGGTGATGTGCCTCCTCCTCTCTCCTATCAGGCACCCACATTGAGTCAGTGACCTCATCATCCCCTCCCTCCTCATCACTGGAGCAAACCTGGCAGTATGCTGCAGCAGAGGGAGCAAGACTGCCAGATTGCTGTCCTTCTTGGGCACCCCCTCTGTCCGTGCTCACGTTACTGCCTTCATCTAGCTCAGTATCATCATCAGAGCCTTCCAAACGCTGGGCATCCTCCTGGAGCATGTACCCAACACTGTGGTCAAACAGTTCGAGGGACTCCTCAGGAGGACATGGTGGGGCTAGGAAAGGAGTCACTGATGACATTGAGCCGAGGGAAGAGGCCGCGTTGGCAGCTGCTTTGCCAGACAAAGTACCCTGAGCATGGGTGAGAAAGGATGAGGAGGATGAGGAGGGCTTGGTCATCCACTCGACCAAGTCTTCTGCATGTTGCGGCTCAACACGGCCAGCTGCCGAAAAAAAGGCCAAGCGTGTCCCACGGCCACATGCTGATGAGGATGCACCGTCTCCATGACCAGCACTGTTGCCTCTAGACACAGAGCCTGCTTGCCCTCTTTTATTGGCTTCTGACTGTCTGCCTCTCTTTGTTGGCCTTCCAGACATACTAATGGCCTGTAGCTGCACTAAGCTGGGATATATATATATATATATATATATATATATATATATATATATATATATATATATATATGTACTGATACTGCAGCTAGCAAAATCAACTGCCTGCCTGTAGTATGAGAATACCACCAACCTTCTACAGGTAGCTTTAGGTGAACACTGTACAGAGCTCACCAAAAAATAACTTGTAGCTTATTTAGCTGCCTGCTGTAGTGATAGGATCAGGAAAACACCACCAAACTTCTACAGGTAGCTTTAGGTGAACACTGTGCAGAGCTTGGCAAAAAATAACTTGTAGCTTATTTAGCTGCCTGCGGTAGTGATAGGATCAGGAAAACACCACCAACCTACAGGTAGCTTTAGGTGAACACTGTGCAGAGCTCGCCAAAAAATAAATTGTAGCTTATTTAGCTGCCTGCGGTAGTGATAGGATCAGGAAAACACCACCAACCTTCTACAGGTAGCTTTAGGTGAACACTATGCAAAGCTCGCACTACACTAACTTGTAGCTTATTTAGCTGCCTGCGGTAGTAATAGGATCAGGAAAACACCACCAACCTTCTACAGGTAGCTTTAGGTGAACACTGTGCAGAGCTCACCAAAAAATAACTTGTAGCTTATTTAGCTGCCTGCGGTAATGATAGGATCAGGAAAACACCACCAACCTTCTACAGGTAGCTTTAGCTGAACACTGTGCAGAGCTCACAAAAAAATAACTTGTAGGTTTAGCTGAACACTGTGAGGAGGATGCACTACACTAACTTGTAGCTTTAGCTGAACACTGTGCGGAGGTCGCACTACACTAACTTGTAGTCTTAGCTGAACACTGTAAGGAGGACGCATTAAACTAACTTGTAGTTTTCGCTGAACACTGTGAGGAGGACACACTACACCAACTTGTAGCTTTAGCTGAACACTGTGAGGAGGACGCACTACCCTAACTTGTAGCTTTAGCTGAACACTGTGCAGAGGTCACACTAAACTAACTTGTAGCTTTAGCTGAACACTGTGAGGAGGACGCACTACACTAACTTGTAGCTTTAGCTGAACACTGTGCAGAGGTCACACTAAACTAACTTGTAGCTTTAGCTGAACACTGTGAGGAGGAAGCATTAAACTATCTTGTAGCTTTAGCTGAACACTGTGCAGAGGTCGCCCTACACTAACTTGTAGCTTTAGCTGAACACTGTGCAGAGGTCTCACTACACTATCTTGTAGTTTTAGCTGAACACTGTGAGGAGGACTCACTACACTAACTTGTAGCTTTAGCTGAACACTGTGCAGAGGTCGCACTACACTAACTTGTAGTCTTAGCTGAACACTGTGAGGAGGATGCATTAAACTAACTTGTAGTTTTCGCTGAACACTGTGAGGAGGACACACTACACCAACTTGTAGCTTTAGCTGAACACTGTGAGGAGGACGCACTACCCTAACTTGTAGCTTTAGCTGAACACTGTGCAGAGGTCACACTAAACTAACTTGTAGCTTTAGCTGAACACTGTGAGGAGGACGCACTACACTAACTTGTAGCTTTAGCTGAACACTGTGCAGAGGTCTCACTACACTAACTTGTAGTTTTAGCTGAACACTGTGCAGAGGTCTCACTACACTAACTTGTAGTTTTAGCTGAACACTGTGAGGAGGATGCACTACACTAACTTGTAGCTTTAGCTGAACACTGTGCAGAGGTCTCACTACACTAACTTGTAGTTTTAGCTGAACACTGTGAGGAGGATGCACTACACTAACTTGTAGCTTTAGCTGAACACTGTGCAGAGGTCACACTACACTAACTTGTAGTTTTAGCTGAACACTGTGAGGACTCACTACACTAACTTGTAGCTTTAGCTGAACACTGTGCAGAGGTCACACTACACTAACTTGTAGTTTTAGCTGAACACTGTGAGGACTCACTACACTAACTTGTAGCTTTAGCTGAACACCGTGCAGAGGTCGCACTACACTAACTTGTAGTTTTAGCTCAACACTGTGAGGAGGACACACTACCCTAACTTGTAGCTTTAGCTGAACACTGTGCAGAGGTCACACTAAACTAACTAGTAGCTTTAGCTGAACACTGTGAGGAGGACGCATTAAACTAACTTGTAGCTTTAGCTGAACACTGTGCAGAGGTCGCCCTACACTAACTTGTAGCTTTAGCTGAACACTGTGCAGAGGTCTCACTACACTATCTTGTAGTTTTAGCTGAACACTGTGAGGAGGACGCACTACACTAACTTGTAGCTTTAGCTGAACACTGTGCAGAGGTCGCACTACACTAACTTGTAGTTTTAGCTGAACACTGTGAGGAGGACGCACTACCCTAACTTGTAGCTTTAGCTGAACACTGTGCAGAGGTCACACTACACTAACTTGTAGTCTTAGCTGAACACTGTGAGGAGGACGCATTAAAATAACTTGTAGCTTTACCTGAACACTGTGCAGAGGTCTCACTACACTATCTTGTAGTTTTAGCTGAACACTGTGAGGAGGACGCACTACACTAACTTGTAGCTTTAGCTGAACACTGTGCAGAGGTCGCACTACACTAACTTGTAGTTTTAGCTGAACACTGTGAGGAGGACGCATTACCCTAACTTGTAGCTTTAGCTGAACACTGTGCAGAGGTCACACTACACTAACTTGTAGTCTTAGCTGAACACTGTGAGGAGGACGCATTAAAATAACTTGTAGCTTTACCTGAACACTGTGCAGAGGTCGCCCTACACTAACTTGTAGTTTTCGCTGAACACTGTGAGGAGGACGCATTAAATTAACTTGTAGTTTTCGCTGAACACTGTGAGGAGGACACACTACACCAACTTGTAGCTTTAGCTGAACACTGTGAGGAGGACGCACTACCCTAACTTGTAGCTTTAGCTGAACACTGTGCAGAGGTCACACTAAACTAACTTGTAGCTTTAGCTGAACACTGTGAGGAGGACGCACTACACTAACTTGTAGTTTTAGCTGAACACTGTGCAGAGGTCTCACTACACTAACTTGTAGTTTTAGCTGAACACTGTGAGGAGGATGCACTACACTAACTTGTAGCTTTAGCTGAACACTGTGCAGAGGTCACACTACACTAACTTGTAGTTTTAGCTGAACACTGTGAGGACTCACTACACTAACTTGTAGCTTTAGCTGAACATTGTGCAGAGGTCGCACTACACTAACTTGTAGTTTTAGCTCAACACTGTGAGGAGGACGCACTACCCTAACTTGTAGCTTTAGCTGAACACTGTGCAGAGGTCACACTAAACTAACTTGTAGCTTTAGCTGAACACTGTGAGGAGGACGCATTAAACTAACTTGTAGCTTTAGCTGAACACTGTGCAGAGGTCGCCCTACACTAACTTGTAGCTTTAGCTGAACACTGTGCAGAGGTCTCACTACACTATCTTGTAGTTTTAGCTGAACACTGTGAGGAGGACGCACTACACTAACTTGTAGCTTTAGCTGAACACTGTGCAGAGGTCGCACTACACTAACTTGTAGTTTTAGCTGAACACTGTGAGGAGGACGCACTACCCTAACTTGTAGCTTTAGCTGAACACTGTGCAGAGGTCACACTACACTAACTTGTAGTCTTAGCTGAACACTGTGAGGAGGACGCATTAAAATAACTTGTAGCTTTACCTTAACACTGTGCAGAGGTCGCCCTACACTAACTTGTAGTTTTCGCTGAACACTGTGAGGAGGACGCATTAAACTAACTTGTAGTTTTCGCTGAACACTGTGAGGAGGACACACTACACTAACTTGTAGTTTTAGCTGAACACTGTGAGGAGGACACACTACACTAACTTGTAGCTTTAGCTGAACACTGTGCAGAGGTCGCACTACACTAACTTGTAGTTTTAGCTGAACACTGTGAGGAGGACGCACTACCCTAACTTGTAGCTTTAGCTGAACACTGTGCAGAGGTCGCCCTACACTAACTTGTAGTTTTTGCTGAACACTGTGAGGAGGACGCATTAAACTAACTTGTAGTTTTCACTGAACACTGTGAGGAGGACACACTACACCAACTTGTAGCTTTAGCTGAACACTGTGAGGAGGACGCACTACCCTAACTTGTAGCTTTAGCTGAACACTGTGCAGAGGTCACACTAAACTAACTTGTAGCTTTAGCTGAACACTGTGAGGAGGACGCACTACACTAACTTGTAGTTTCAGCTGAACACTGTGCAGAGGTCTCACTACACTAACGTGTAGTTTTAGCTGAACACTGTGAGGAGGATGCACTACACTAACTTGTAGCTTTAGCTGAACACTGTGCAGAGGTCACACTACACTAACTTGTAGTTTTAGCTGAACACTGTGAGGAGGACACACTACACTAACTTGTAGCTTTAGCTGAACACTGTGCAGAGGTCGCACTACACTAACTTGTAGTTTTAGCTCAACACTGTGAGGAGGACGCACTACCCTAACTTGTAGCTTTAGCTGAACACTGTGCAGAGGTCACACTAAACTAACTTGTAGCTTTAGCTGAACACTGTGAGGAAGACGCATTAAACTAACTTGTAGCTTTAGCTGAACTCTGTGCAGAGGTCGCCCTACACTAACTTGTAGCTTTAGCTGAACACTGTGCAGAGGTCGCACTACACTAACTTGTAGTTGTAGCTGAACACTGTGAGGAGGACGCACTACACTAACTTGTAGCTTTAGCTGAACACTGTGCAGAGGTCGCATTACACTAACTTGTAGTTTTAGCTGAACACTGTGAGGAGGACGCACTACCCTAACTTGTAGCTTTAGCTGAACACTGTGCACTACACTGACTTGTAGTTTTAGCTGAACACTGTGCAGAGGTCACACTAAACTAACTTGTAGCTTTAACTGAACACTGTGAGGAGGACGCACTACACTAACTGTAAATAGTCTAGCTGCCTGACTGTGGTACTAATAGGATCAAAAGAACACCAGCAATTTTCTTCAGGTAGCTGTAAATACTGTAATGCCCCGTACACACGGTCGGATTTTCCGATGGACAATGTCCGATCGGAGCGTGTTGTCGGAAATTCCGACCGTGTGTGGGCGCCATCGGACATTTTCCATCGGATTTTCCGACACACAAAGTTGGACAGCAGGAGATAAAATTTTCCGACAACAAAATCCGATCGCGTCAATTCCGACCGTGTGTGGCCTGTTCCGACGCACAAAGTGCCATGCATGCTCAGAAGAAATTCCGACACGGGACAGCTCGTTCTGGTAAACTTAGCGTTCGCAATGGATACAGCACTTTCGTCACACTGCAATGTTAACAATGGTTTAATACAACGCACTCTCTTCTTCTTTATAATGTGACAAGAATTAAGTAGTTTTGCTGCTCATATTCACATACACTTCTCACAAACTTTTATTTGTGTTTTTTTAGTGGGATTCCCTGAATATATTGTTATTAGTTGTCACATCTGACAGTTTTATATTTTTTAATTTTTTTTTATTTTGGATTTTAAGCCTTTTTTTTTCTTTAATGTTTGGATTTTTTCCAAGGCTGATCTTTGTTCAATGTTATTTTTATTTTTACTCCAGAATATTTTTGTGTGTGTTTTGTGTGTCAAGTTACCCCAACACCATTGATATCTTTTATTATTTAATCTCCAGGAGATTGTTTGGTGTTGGTGTCCCTTCCCTTTCACATTGTATATTTGAAATGTACCTGAATCCTCACAAACCAACTGTCATTTTTGAAGTAAAACACATAGGAGAGTATAATTCAAAACAAAAATCCTTTATTAAGGGATCAGAACCAAACAAAGAGGAAGGCAACACTGGATCAACAAGAGAAATTAGCGAAGCCTGGGACCCCCACGGCAGACATCAATTCTTCAACATCAAAATTGGTGGCCTGAGGAGTCCATATGTAAGGGAGGGCAGTCTGGTCCGGGATTCGCAGAGATCTGGATAGCAGCAGATGACATCTATGTTCCCAGGCTGTGGTACCACAAGAGGCTGCATCTTTTGGCCGACCAGACTGAACCCAGGGCAATCACTGTCTGGTCTTCCTTCCACGCTTCATTCCGGGCTGTGGCTGTGCTGTTGGAGATGTGGCAGGAGGAGGAGTAGGACCTGGAGGAGGACTGGGAGGACCTGGAGGAGGACTGGGGGGACCTGGAGGAAAGGGAGGAGGAGGAGGAGGACGTGCAGGAGGAGGAAGAGGACCATCCCAAAGATGTGTGTGAGGTGTAATTTGGCCCCTCATACCTTTCTCCAGAGCCTCCGATATGAGGGCCTCACACAAGGCTTTTTGGCCCTCCTCCATCCTCTGCATTTTATAGGCTATGAAGGCAGCAATGTTCTCCTGTATGGTGTGTGGTGCTCCCAGGACCTCTGTAGCCCTCCAAAAGAATGCTATAGCAGCCTCCTCTAGGGTATTCCTCCTACTGCCACTTTCTCTTTTCAGGGGGGATGGAGGGACCTTGATATCAGCCAGCCGGCTCGGCCCGGCCACCTCCTGGCTGAGACTTCCCTGTGTATGAAAAAGGGACATAGTTTTAGTTTTTGCATCATCAATCACAATCCTAAATTAGTACTCCCAACTAACATCTAGTTAACATCATTGATTGGACAAGCAGAAATATTTAGAGGAATGCTATACCTGGCTCAATCTGGGCTCCTCCACATGTGGCCTGGAAGGCCCAGGTTGGGCGTCAGAAGCCTCAGCCGGGGGGGAAGGAAGCGTGGAAGGAAGACTGGAGAGGGATGACCTGGGTTCAGTCTGGCCTGCCAGAAAGTGCAGCCTGTCGTAGTACAACATCCTGGGGACATAGATGTCATCTGCTGCTCCAGATCTCTGTGAATCCAGGACTTTCTCGCGCTCCCTCAGATATGTACTCCTCAGGCCACCAATTAATATCTTTAAATAGGTGATGTCTGCCGTGGGGGTCACCTGCTTCACAATTTCACACAATTGCTCCAGTGCTGCCTTCCTCTTTGCTTGGTTCTTGAAATGGGGGTGGGTAATCTCCCACAGACAGGGCAGCTCACTTAGCATATCTATGAATACTGACATGAAGTCATTGTCTTTCATTAAGATATCCATGTTCACTGCAAGACACAACACAAGACAAAGCCTAATGTCAGACAAAACTCTCCTAATCTTGTTACAATATAGGCCTCAATCTAGAAGCAGTATAGGCACAAGTTTGTCTCTTACCTTCGTTCTTACGATCGGCGCGCCAATGCTCCTTCCTCCGCTCACAGATCGTACGTAATACGCACGCGTGTTACGCTTTATACACACTGCGCATGCGTGTAACTCCGCCCGCCCCTGACGTTCTTTCTAGTGTATTCCCTGCCCCTTTTCGTTCAGCGCAGTGGGTGAAGAGCACATGGCGGAGTTACAGCAGGTGCGTGCTAATTCTAGCAACGAGGAGGAGGAGGAGGAAAGGCCGGATCCAGGCACGTCCCGATCCAGAAGGAGACGTTTTAAGGCCATAAATATGTCGTTTGGGGAGATGTTGGAGATGGTCGACATCATGAGGAAGTCCGACTATGACGGAAAATATGGGCCTTACCCCAACCCCAACATCAGAAAGGCCAAGATCATGGCGAAAGTGGTCAGGAGTCTTGAAAGGAATTTCGGGGTACGAAGATCAAAAGATCAGCTCAGGAAGCGGTGGTCGGACCTGAAGTTGAGAGAGCCAGAGCAAAGATCCGGAGAGTGCTGCAAAAAAGTAAGTAGTTGTGCTGTGTTCCTATTCTTTCTGTCTTTATTACGTTCGTTCTGCTCCATATGCTTTTATTAATTGTAACGTTTAAAAAGGTCAACTTTAATGTTCATGGGCCCATTATTCGTTCGTATCAAACATTTTTCTTTCGGCCTCTAGAACACCATTGTTTAGGCCATATGCATTTTCACACATTTTTGGGGGCCTACTTGGATGCCAAATATTTGTTTGTGTAGATGGGTTCGTTACTAGAATGAAATGCAAACTAGATTGTGTGTAAAGAGAGGACACTGAGCAGCTGTTTTCACATCTGGACACTGGAGCACTAGTGTGGGACCCCAGAACACCATTTTTATTAGGGGGGCCACACAGGTGCTCCAGTGTATACTATAGGGGGGCTACATCTGTGAAGCTTGTACTAAACAGGTAAAGTATTGCAGCTTGACAAAGGACACTAAAAAATATACATCTTGGAACTCGGCTAAAATAGACAATTGTACCCCACTTCCAAGCAATGTTTCCTATTTCTAGTTCTGCCTTCAAATATCTGTGTGCTAAGTATACCATTTTTGTTTTACATAGGGGAGAAAAGACTCGGACACCCCTCATCCCAGGAGACCAGAGACCCCCCCCCCTCTGGAAGAAGGGGAAATACCAACCCAAGAAGCTGAGCAGGAGGAAGAAGAAGACGTGGTGGAGATTGGCACCACAACAGGTGAGTGTCTGCGACCACAGGCTCAGGTAAAAGAGATGGATGGTGGCAGATTTTTGAGACCTTTTTTTTTGTTCTTTATCTCTTTTTAGGTGAACGTGATCCAGAACGCTTTACATCTGAAAGTGCCCAGATACTCATCGGGGAGATCATGGGGTGTAATCTCCAATTGCAAAACATCCAGCAACAAATCAGTGATGTTATTAAAAAAATAATAACATCATTGATGTTTTGGGGCGAATTTAAACCCCACAAAATCACCTGTTTTATCATACGAAAATTTTTTCAATGTTTAGAAAAGCCAAATTTGGAGGATGCACACAGTGTGCCAACATGTGCTATCTGCCATCACGGGAGATCAATGGACGCGTTTTGGGGGTGCAACCCCTTCCTCAATTATAAAGTCGCATCGAGGAAGGGCTTGCTCCCCCAAAACACGTCCCTTGATCCCCCCTGATGGCAGATAGCACATGTTGACATTCGTAAATTGGTGTGCATCTTCCAAATTTGGCTTTTCCAGGGGTGATTTCCCCCCATCTGAACGCTATATCAAACACAGTTCCTAAATACTCATGTCTGATATAGCCTTCAGGTTTTACCATATGTGAACTTTGTAAGTTCAAGTTTTTTGGCTTTCTTGTTGGTTTTACACAGGCCTGTTTTATCTGAAATGGATATTTCGATTTTTGATAATGCTACTGCAAACATTGTTATACAACAAACATGTTGTTTTGTTTTAAAAAACCTTTGGGAAATGCACATGTGATTGTGCAGGTATAAAAAAGTGCCTTACTCAAGAATGTGTGGATTATTGTCTCAACACTACAACACTTTTGGGGTGATGTAATTGCTGTTTTATGCAAAAATGGCGGTTATTTCCTAAGGGCAAATCCACTTTGCACTACAAGTGCAGGTTCAGTGCAGTTGCAAGTGCACTTGTAGTGAAATGTGTTTTTGCATTTAGGAAGTACCAGCCAACACTGTTTTTTATAAGGTTACCCAATCACGACATTTTCTGCACTCAACACATTTCTGTCAGGGTCAGCTAAAACAAACACAAGCAGTAAATGTCCACAAAGAATTTCTTTTGGTTGTTTTTTATTTGAAAAAGGTGTCACAGATTGTCTGGCATATTGATAGCCCCCCTACCCGCAAAGAACTCCAGGTAGCGTAACCGGACATCACGGGCATTCAGGGAGGGCAAGCCAGGACGGCCACTTTCAAGCGCCGTCAGTGTTGATGGATTAGGAATTCCGGCCTCAGGCCCAACTGAGCCAGCATAGTTGGCTGAATGTTTTCTTAAAAAATTATGGAGAACACAGCAGGCAAGTATTATATGGTTCAGTTTATACTCCGCCATATGGATGGGTGTCAGAAATAATCAGAACCGGCTGGCCAGGATTCCAAATGTGTTCTCCACCACTCTTCTGGCTCTGGCCAGCCGGTAATTAAAAACCCTCTGTTCCGGGGTGAGGGTCCTCATCGGGAATGGCCGCATCAGGTGGTCCCCCAGTGCAAATGCTTCATCAGCAACGAACACAAATGGGAGACCTTCAACATTGTCCTCTGGAGGTGGCAAGTCCAAGCTGCCATTCTGGAGACGCCTGTAGAACTCCGTCTGGGCGATCACTCCACCATCGGACATCCGGCCATTCTTCCCCACGTCCACATACAAGAACTCGTAATTAGCCGACACCACCACCAACATCACTATACTATTAAACCCTTTGTAATTATAATAGTACGACCCCGAGTTGGGTGGTGGGACGATGTGGATGTGTTTCCCATCAATTGCCCCTCCGCAGTTAGGAAAGTCCCACCGCTGGGCAAAGTGGGAGGCCACAGTCTGCCATTCTTGTGGCGTTGAAGGAAACTGTTGAGGAAAAAACAATAAACATTACTATTTTTTCAAGGATACATGGCAAGCAGATTATACACAAACATTATGGGGCAACCTCCAGATAGCATTTACTAAGGGGAATTTAACAAGGCCAAAGTATAAGGTACACCTATCATATTCCCCCTCCCCCCCTCTCATGGGCCATTTCTAACATTATAGGGGGGGGGACTCTTGGACAGGTAACCCTCTTCACTTCATTGAGAGATGAATGCCTAAATAATGGGTATTACTTGGAACAGACCCTCCTTAGTTACACTATTGGCAGACCACTGGACAGGTAAGAAGTGTCATAATACAAAGATATAAATACACACTGTACACATTTGAGGACATTTGAACATTCTGCTATTACCTATCAAGATAATAATAGGATACCAAAACTTTAAACAGTACCATTGGAATGTATACAGGCAGGCCCTTGCACTATATGCTTTGGGGAATTCATCCATACATCTGACCAGTAAAGAGGTGGGTATAGTGTGTATGGGTTTGGCAAAGTCAGCAGATAGATGATTGAGGATAGAGAATTGGGATCAGCTGACTTAGCAGTTTGGGGGAGGGAGGGTTAAAAAAAATTGGGGACACCACAAAAAAAACCCTCTGGCACTCTGCCTGAATTTAAACCAAAAATAACATTTCCAAACATTTTAGGGGGTGTTTGGGGTAAAGCACTACTATGGAGCTGATAAAATACATTGTTAAGTGACTACATGAGGTGAATATAGGCCAGGAAAGACCATGCTGGGGAGGTTATTGAAGGGCAAATATGTATGAAGGACATAAAATAATAATTACCTAAAAATCCAGCATGCATGAGAACAAAGGGGACATTCACAGCATATTACAATCATGGTAATTAGGGAATGAGGGAAGAAATACAATATATTATCAAACATTCAATACAATAAAATGTGATATAAAAGGATAAAAATCTTACCTTCATATACTCCTTCTGCAGGACCTGGATGATGGCAGAACAGGTCTCTGGGATAATGATCCCCAGAGCCTGGGGGGAGATGCCTGTCGAGAACTTGAG
Source organism: Aquarana catesbeiana (assembly GCA_037953035.1). NCBI lineage: Eukaryota > Metazoa > Chordata > Amphibia > Anura > Ranidae > Aquarana > Aquarana catesbeiana. Next base: position 3,781,787 of record JBBHAA010000095.1, read on the forward strand.
GTCCCGCAGGCTTCTCCCTGTGGCCAAATACCGCAAGGTAGCGACCAACCTCTGCTCCGGAGTGATGGCTTGCCTCATGCAGGTATCCTGCCTGCTGATATAGGGGGTCAGCGAAGCCAACAGACGGTGAAATACGGGGTCCGTCATCCTGAGAAAGTTCCTGAAATCATCAGGATTATTCTCACGGATCTCACGGAGCAAAGGCATATGACAGAACTGGTCACGCTGAAGCAACCAATTCTTGGTCCATGAACTCCTCCCCACCCTGTTCATGGACTGGACTTGTGTCAAGGTCAGGACCCCAACACCAAGCCCCCGCACAGCATAAACTCTACGAGGAGTATGCATACGAAACATGGCTAGAAAACGGTCGGCTGCTCAGAACGAAGTAACAGAACGCACTGAAGAACAGCAAGGCCTGTGAAGAGCGACCTGAAAAACAGCAACGAGCGGGCAAGATCGCACAGAAAACTCTGATACGAACTGACTGCACGCACTGAAGAGCAGATACAAACCCACAAGCACAAACTGAACGTCAGAAAACGATCTGAAAGCCACGAGTCTGAAAAAGCGCGAATCGTCTCTCACCAAACTTTTACTAACACGAGATTAGCAAAAGGAGCCCAAAGGGTGCCGCGCTTGGTTCTGAACCGGCCTTTTCTAGTCTCGTCGTACGTGGTGTACGTCACCGCGTTCTTGGCGATCGGAAATTCCGACAACTTTGTGCCACCGTGTGTAGGCAAAACAAGTTTGAGCCAACATCCGTCGGAATAAATCCTAGGATTTTGTTGTCGGAATGTCCGAACAAAGTCCGACCGTGTGTACGGGGCATTACAAGACAAGCCTGTCTGTCAGTAGGAAGATAACAGGAATGGATCTAGCTAAACTGAATACAGTGTATATATATATATATATATATATATATATATATATATATATATACACAACACCTGGGATGCATATATATACACAATACACTGTAAGTGTAGCTAACTCACTGACTGTCCTGCCTAATCTAGCTAACTCAAATGAAATGACACTATAGAAAGGAAAAAGATTTCCGCGCTCACAGACCAAGGCTTGCAGCCTCCCCTTACTCACCCCCACAGGGATGAGGTAGGTAAGAAAGGTATATGTGAATAGGGGCAAGTGGCGCTACCTATGTTGGATACGTGAAGCTATGTGTTAGCTTTATAGCTATATATTAACTGTGTACTCTCCTAAAAGTGGGCTAAAAAATGCATTTGTTCAGAAAAAAGTATTATAAAGTGTATGTGTGCCCAATGGGATTAGTATCCCGTACCAGAGGGTGCAGACAAATATATACAGGTATAACAAAAAAAAAAAAAAATATATATATATATATATATATATATATATATATATATATATATATATATATGTATATATATATATATATAGACTCAGGTATAGCAGAAAAAACATCAGTGGTGGTGACACCAATTATAAATAATAAGTGTAGCAGTACACAGCCCCCTACTGATGTATAAGGGGTTACCATATAATACCCAAAACGTCCTTCCGGCTGTTGCACTGGCTGGTAAAGAGTCTGTAATCAGTCCACAACCAGTGCCATATACTGGTTGAGTATTAACACTATATCTCCACTGTGTACAAATAATATGTTAAGCTGGTGAAACAATCACAGCCCCCTTCTTCACCATGGAAAACAGGCAATATTAATAGGGACCAAGTGTAAAATGTGACAAAAAATAAATAATAAAAAATGTAAAAATCGAATGTGCCAAAAAAAAAAAAAAAAAAATATATGACAAACGTGACAAAAAATGTAAAAAGTACAAAAAAATATAAATAATAAAAGTCAGTGTTGTGAAAGTCCTAACTTGAAGACAATTCATTCAAAAGTTCCTGCGTGCGGTGACTTTAGTGATGGCAGCAATTGATATCCAGTGACTTAGGTGCTCCCCCTCAAGGGTCCCCACTCACCAGCTCCCCGCACCCCTGCAGGGGTAATAGGCATCTAATATCCTCAATGTTATCTTGGAATCCAATGGGGTTGTCCCTAGGGAGCTTCCGCTCCAGGTGTAAATATCCTCCAGGGTTACGCTTTGTCCTCATATAAAAGAAAACAGGGCTCCCATAGTGTGATACCGTATTATATTTATTAAAAGTGTGCTAGGTACAGCGACCAAAAATAAAAGTAGATACAAAATTTAAAAGTTTAAAAACCCAATTAACACTCCTACAAGGGAGTGTAAGTATCACACTGCGTAAGGGAGATCAAGCCCGAAGAGGAACTCGTGGATGTAAGCTAACAGCTGAGCGGCGTGCGCCCCAGCTGCGTTCCACACTCTCTCCGACTTCCGCGTATGACGTAGGTACGTAGCTCCGCCTTACGCGTTTCATCATCGACGTTGTCAAAGGTGAAATGACACTGTCTCTCTCTCTCTCTAAGCACGCCGGAACACACTACACAGGGCCGCCGTGCAGGTGGCCTTATATAGTGTGGGGCGTGTGTGGGGCTTTGGCCAATTACAGCTCTCTCTACCGACAGCGCTGTGATTGGCCAAGCATGCGGGTCACAGTGCATGCTTGGCCAATCATCAGCCAGCAATGCACTGTGATGCCGCAGTGAATTATGGGCCATGACTTTGGCGCGAATGGCCCATATCATTCGCAATTCGACGAACGATCAAACAGCGACTCGAACACGAAGCTCATCCCTACTCCACAGTGACTCAGCTGTTGATGATCTGCTAGTCAGTCCTGCCTACTTAATGCCGTCCAGCTCACTTCATCTCTGCCTTCGCCTTTGGTCACATCTCAGAGACTTTCTCCTGCTTTCCTGTTGAAGACTTGCTTGGCTGATGTCCCTTCTGGCTCCTGATCCTGCTTGCTGTACTACTACGTTGATTTCTGGCTCTCTGACATTGGCATTGGCTGACTACCCAATATGGTTACTGACTCTGGCTATGTATTGACTACGCTTACTCTGTTTACCTTTTTATTATTATTAAACAAGTGTGATTAACTGTACTTCTGTCTCGGTCTGATTCATGGTTTCTGACAGCCGCTCACTGCATCAAATTGGTCTGCATGGCTGTCATCTCAGAAGGAAGCTTCTTCTAAAGATGATGCACAAGAAAGCCTGCAAACAGTTTGCTGAAGACAAGCAGACTAAGGACATGGATTACTGGAACCATATGCTGTGGTCTGATAAGTCCAAGATAAACTTATTTGGTTCAGATGGTGTCAAGCGTGTGTGGTGGTAACCAGATGAGGAGTACAAAGATAAGTGTGTCTTGCCTACAGTCAAGCATGGTGGTGGGAGTGTATTGTCTGGGGCTGCATGAGTGCTGCCGGAACTGGGGAGCTACAGTTCATTGAGGGAACCATGAATGCCAACATGTACTGTGACATACTGAAGCAGAGCATGATCCCCTCCCTTCAAAGACTGGGCCGCAGGGCAATATTCCAACATGTTAACGACTCCAAACACACCTCCAAGATGACCACTGCCTTGCTAAAGAAGCTGAGGGTAAAGGTTATGGACTGACCAAGCATGTCTACATGCTAAACCCTATTGAGCATCTGTGGGGCATCCTCAAATGGAAGGTGGAGGAGCACAAAGTCTCTACCATCCACCAGCTCCGTGATATCATCATGGAGGAGTGGAAGAGCATTCCAGTCGCAACCTGTGAAGCTCTGGTGAACTCCATGCCCAAGAGGGTTAGTAAAGTGCTGGAAAATAATGGTGGCCATACAAAATATTGACACTTTGGGTCCATTTTCACTTAGGGGTGTACTCACTTTTGTTGCCAGCGGTTTAGACATTAATGGCTGTGTGTTGACTTATTTTGAGGGGACAGCAAATTTACACTGTTATACAAGCTCTACACTCACTACTTTACATTGCAGCAAAGTGTCATTCCTTCAGGGTTCTCACATGACAAGATATAATAAAATATTTACAAAAAATGTGAGGGGTGTACTCACTTTTGTGAGATACTGTACATGACTCAGATCATCAAACAAATTTTATTATTACACAAAGATAACCCAAGTAAATACAAAATGCAGTTTTTAAATGATGGTTTCATTTATTAAGGCAAAAAATCTGTCCAATCCTGCCTGGCTTTATGTGAAAAAAGTAATTGTCTCCAAAACCTAATAACTTGTTGTGCCACCCTTGGCAGCAACAACTGCAATCAAGCATCTGCGATAACTGGCAATTAGGGATGAGCCGAACACCCCCCGGTTTGGTTCGCACCAGAACCTGCGAACGGACCGAAAATTCGCACGAACGTTAGAACCCCATTGATGTCTATGGGACTCGAACGTTCAAAATCAAAAGTGCTCATTTTAAAGGCTAATTTGCATGGTATTGTCCTAAAAAGGGTTTGGGGACCCGGGTCCTACCCCAGGGGACATGTATCAATGCAAAAAAAACTTTTAAAAACGGCCGTTTTTTCGAGAGCAGTGATTTTAATGATGCTTAAAGTAAAAAAAAAAAAAAAAAGTGAAATATTCCTTTAAATATCGTACCTGGGAGGTGTCTATAGTATGCCTGTAAAGTGGCGCGTGTTTCCCGTGTTTAGAACAGTCCCTGCACAAAACGTCATTTTTAAAGGAAAAAATCTCATTTAAAACTGCTTGCGGGTTTAATGTAATGTCGGGTCCTGGCAATATGGATGAAAATCAGTGAGACAAACGGCATGGGTACCCCCAGACCATTACCAGGCCCTTTGGGTCTTGTAGGGATATTAAGGGGAACCCCGCACCCAAATTAAAATAAGGAAAGGTGTGGGGCCACCAGGCCCTATATACTCTGAACAGCAGTATACAGGCGGTGCAAACAAGACAGGGACTGTAGGTTTGTTGTTAAGTAGAATCTGTTTGTAATTTTTAAAGGGTACATTTTTAACGTGTTTAGCTCCAGCCAAAAAATCTTTTTTAAGCTTTTTGGAAAACATAGGGAAGGGTTATCACCCCTGTGAAATTTTTTTTTGCTGTCTTTCCTCCTCTTCAGAAGATTTCACCTCACTTTTTGTCCCAATGACAAATGTTTTTTGAACATTTGGGGTTTTTTGTGGAACAAGGATTGGAAGCATCAGTGGAAAGGTGGAAAGGAGAAATGTTTTTCCCATATTAACTCTTACAGGAGAGAATTTCCCTTCCTAGGGGTAGATTTCATCTCACTTCCTGTTGTCTCCTTCCGTTTGCAAGTAGGAGTCGTTTGTAAGTTAGATGTTTGAAAGTAGGGGCCTGCCCTATATACTCAGCAGAAATTTGGGCCTTAGGTGTTGTTGTGGCCACAAGACTGTAAGCCCTCACAGGGCCCTGCTGTGAAATATTAGATCAAGAATTGTAATTACATGCCCCAGTTGAACAAGGGCTGAAAAATTGGGCCTTTGGTGGTGCTGGTGCCACAACACTGCAACCCCTCACAGATACTCTAGTTGGAACGCAGAAATGAGCCCTGCTGCAAAGTATTGCATCAAAAATTGTAATTACAGGCCCCTGTTAAACAGGGGCTGAAAAATTGGGCCTTAGGCACTGGTGCCACAACACTGCAACCTCTCACAGATACTCTAGTTGGAACGCAGAAATGAGCCCTGCTGCAAAGTATTGCATCAAAAATTGTAATTACATGCCCCTGTTAAACAGGGGCTGAAAAATTGGGCCTTAGGCACTGGTGCTGGTGCCACAACACTGCAACCCCTCACAGATACTCTAGTTGTAACGCAGAAACGAGCCCTGCTGCAAAGTATTGCATCAAAAATTGTAATTACACGCCCCTGTTAAACAGGGGCTGAAAAATTGGGCCTTAGGCACTGGTGGTGGCGCCCAGAACCAAAAATGTTCTTACAAGCTATCAGCGTGATGATTGAGGAGGAAGAGGATAATTACTCAGGATAGTCACTCAGCATCAGCATAGGCAGTCTTTGAAGGGATCTGAGATTTCAAAAAAAATTATTCGGTTACATCAGCATCAGGTGCTTGGTAGCTGGTGGTGATCCAAGACTGATTCATTTTTATGAAGGCCAGTCGATCGACCAAGTCGGTGGACAGACGCACCCTGTGATCGGTTACAAAGCCTCCAGCAGCACTGAATGTGCGTTCCGAAAGAACGCTGGATGCAGGACAGGCCAGTAGCTCAATTGCATACTGTGCAAGCTCTGGCCAGTGATCCATCCTCAAGATCCAGTAACCCAGAGGATTTTCAGTGGGAAAGGTGTCCAAGTCAGATCTTGCCCCTAGGTATTCCTGCACCATGTAAAACAGACGCTGGCGATGGTTGGTGGAACCGATCATACCTTGGGGCTGCGGACCAAAAAATTGTCTGAACGCATCGGTCAGATGGCCACCTTCTCCACCGCTCCTTCTTTGACTGACCAAAGCCTCAGCAACACGTTGTCCAGAAACAGAAGTTTGTAACCTCCCAGTCTCTGGGAACGCGTTGCACAGACCTTTCTGCAAGGCCTCCCGAAGATGTTTCATCCTCTGCTCCCTCTGCGGTGGCAAGATAAGGTCCGCAACCTTACCCTTGTAATGTGGATCAAGGAATGTTGCCAGCCAGTATTGGTCCTTCTCCTTGATACCACGAATACGAGGATCCTTACGCAGGCTTTGCAGGATCAGGGAGGCCATGCAGCGCAGGTTTGCTGAGGCATTCGGTCCGGAGTCCTCTGGGTCACTAAGGACAACATGGTCCGCAGCCACCTCCTACCAGCCACGTACAAGTCCATGTGTTTCTTGGGACTGATCCCTTAAAGACTGCTGCTGATGCTGAGTGCCAGGCTCCACCTCCATACTGACATAATCTTCCTCCTCCTCCTCATCATGTCCTCCTGCATGGCAGGTCAACATATGTCTGGTCAAGCATGTGGTACCCAAGCGGGAGATGTTTTGGCCACGCGAGATATGCTTGAGACATATGTTGCAAATAGCAGCGGTGCGATCTGATGCACTCGTCTCAAAAAAGGCCCACACCAAAGAACTTTTTGAATAACGCGCAGAGACTGCAGCGCCCTGCACATGTGGAGCTTTGGGGTGTGATGCAGTCAAGGTGCTGCCCTTAGGCTGGCCCCTGGAGGGCATCCTGCCTCGTTGGTGATGTGCCGCCTCCTCTTCCTCCTCTCTCCTATCAGGCACCCACGTTGAGTCAGTGACCTCATCATCCCCTCCCTCCTCATCACTGGAGCAAACCTGGCAGTATGCTGCAGCAGGGGGAGCATGACTGCCAGATTGCTGTCCTTCTTGGGCACCCCCTCTGTCCGTGCTCACGTTACTGCCTTCATCGAGCTCAGTATCATCATCAGAGCCTTCCAAACGCTGGGCATCCTCCTGGAGCATGTACCCAACACTGTGGTCAAACAGTTCGAGGGACTCCTCAGGAGGACATGGTGGGGCTAGGGAAGGAGTCACTGATGACATTGAGCCAAGGGAAGAGGCCGCTGCTTTGCCAGACAAAGTACCCTGGGCATGGGTGAGAGAGGATGAGGAGGATGAGGACGGCTTGGTCATCCACTCGACCAAGTCTTCCTCATGTTGCGGCTCAACACGGCCAGCTGCCGAAAAAAAGGCCAAGCATATCCCACGGCCACGTGCTGATGAGGATGCACCGTCTCCACGACCAGCACTAGACACAGAGCCTGCTTGCCCTCTCTTATTGGCTTCTGACTGTCTGCCTCTCCTTCTTGGCCTTCCAGACATACTAATGGCCTGTAGCTGCACTAAGCTGGGGATATATATATATATATATATATATATATATATATATATATATATATATATATATGTACTGATACTGCAGCTAGCAAAATCAACTGCCTGCCTGTAGTATGAGAACACCACCAACCTCCTACAGGTAGCTTTAGCTGAACACTGTGCAGAGCTCGCAAAAAACTAACTTGTAGCTTTTTTAGCTGCCTGCGGTAGTGATAGGATCAGGAAAACACCACCAACCTTCTACAGGTAGCTTTAGATGAACACTGTGCAGAGCTCGCAAAAAAATAACTTGTAGGTTTAGCTGGACACTGTGAGGAGGACGCACCGCACTAACTTGTAGGTTTAGCTGAACACTGTGAGCAGGACGCACAGCACTAACTTGTAGGTTTAGCTGAACACTGTGAGGTGGACGCACCGCACTAACTTGTAGTTTTAGCTGAACACTGTGAGGTGGATGCACCGCACTAACTTGTAGATTTGGCTGAACACTGTGAGGTGGACGCACCACACTAACTTGTAGTTTTAGCTGAACACTGTGAGCAGGACGCACAGCACTAACTTGTAGGTTTAGCTGTACACTGTGAGCAGGACGCACCGCACTAACTTGTAGGTTTAGCTGAACACTGTGAGGTGGACGCACCACACTAACTTGTAGGTTTAGCTGAACACTGTGAGCAGGACGCACTGCACTAACTGCAAATAGTCTAGCTGCCTGACTGTGGTAGTAATAGGATCAAAAGAACACCAGCAATTTTCTTCAGGTAGCTGTAAATACTGTAACAAGACAAGCCTGCCTGTCAGTAAGAAGATAACAGGAACGGATCTAGCTGAACACTGTGAGCAGGACGCACCGCACTAACTTCTAGGTTTAGCTGAACACTGTTAGGTGGACGTACCCCACTAACTTGTAGTTTTAGCTGAACACTGTGAGCAGGACGCACTGCACTAACTGTAAATAGTCTAGCTGCCTGACTGTGGTACTAATAGGATCAAAAGAACACCAGCAATTTTCTTCAGGTAGCTGTAAATACTGTAACAAGACAAGCCTGCCTGTCAGTAAGAAGATAACAGTAACTGATCTAGCTGAACACTGTGAGCAGGACGCACCGCACTAACTTGTAGGTTTAGCTGAACACTGTGAGGTGGATGCACCACACTAACTTGTAGTTTTAGCTGAACACTGTGAACAGGACGCACTGCACTAACTGTAAATAGTCTAGCTGCCTGACTGTGATACTAATAGGATCAAAAGAACACCAGCAATTTTCTTCAGGTAGCTGTAAATACTGTAACAAGACAAGCCTGCCTGTCAGTAAGAAGATAACAGGAACGGATCTAGCTAAACTGAATACAGTGTATATATATATATATATATATATATATATATATATGCAACACCTGGGATGCATACATATACACAATACACTGTAAGTGCAGCTAACTGACTGACTGTTCTGCCTAATCTATCTAACTCAAATCAAATGACACTGTCTGTCTCTCTCTCTCTCTCTATCTATGAACGCTGGAACACACACTACACAGGGCCGCCGTGCAGGCGGCCTTATATAGTGTGGGGCGTGTACTAAATCCCATGAGCCATAATTGGCCAAAGCCTCCTTGGCTTTGGCCAATTACGGCTCTCTGTTCAGACGGAGCTGTGATTGGCCAAGCATGCGGGTCATAGTGCATGCTTGGCCAATCATCAGCCAGCAATGCACTGCGATGCTGCAGTGAATTATGGGCCGTGACGCACCACACAAATTTGGCGCGAACGGCCCATATCGTTCGCAATTCGGCAAACGGGCGAACAGACGATGTTCGAGTCGAACTTGGGTTCGACTCGAACGCGAAGCTCATCCCTACTGGCAATACGTCTTTCACATTACTGTGGATGTAAGACAAAAACAATTCCATAGCTCAACTCACCAACCAGTCTGCTGACCAACCAAATTAACCTGTCTAACGTCTGTTAAAAGCAGGGGTTTAGTTAGCACACATTTGCAAAAGCACGTGAAATCTGCAAGGCCTCATCAAGGCAACCTGTGTTGCTTGCAGTCCTAACACTACAATTTACATTGCTGTGGAGCAATTTTGGCCCAGTCTTCTTTGCAGAATTGTTTTAATTCAGTCATATTGGAGGGTTTTCCAGCATTAACGTCCTGTGTAAGATCATGATAAAGCATCTCAATTGGATTTAAGTCTGAGCTTTGACTAGGCCACTCCAAAACCTAAATTTTGCTTTGTTTGAGCCATTTGGAGGTGGACTTGCTGTTGTGTTTCGGATTATTGTCCTGTTATGTTATGTTAAGTCGTCCAGGTCCTGAAGCTGCAAAGCAGCCCTAGACCATCACTATTTTATTGGGTGTCAGGTAGGCTCGATGAACTATATATAACTGTGTTAATCTATCGGACAGTTTGAGAGACGTTGTTTTAACATTTTCTAATATTTCCTCCCAGTCTGAGTCGCTAATAGCTCCCACATCTTCCTCCCACCTTATTTTGTTTTTTTGCACTACTTCCCTTATTCTAGGTAGCCTAATGGAATAATATATGTTGAATATCAATTTTTGTGATTCGGAACCCATAATTATATCTAGAATTTGGGGGCATTCCAGGTTGCAGCTCTCATCTCTAAATTGAGTGCGTAGCGCGTGCCGGAGTTGTAAATACCTAAACATTAATTGATGCGGAATGAAATACTCTTCTTTGAGAGATTGAAATGTTTTAAGTCTACAGTTAGTCAGCCCTAGACCATCACGCTACCACCACCATGACTGGCTGTTGGTATGGTGTTCTTGTTATGAAATGCTGTATTAGATTTATGCCAGATGTAACGGGACGCACACCTTCCAAAAAGTTAAATGTTTGTCTCATCAGTCCACAGAATATTTGCCTTATGCCGTGTACAGACAATCGGAATTTCCAACAACAAATGTTCGATGTGAGCTTGTTGTCGGAAATTCTGACCATGTGTAGGCTCCATCGGACATTTGCTGTCAGAATTTCCGACAATAACTGTTCGAGAGCAGGTTCTCAAATTTTCCAACAAGAAGACTTGTTGTCGGAAATTCCGAGCGTGTGTACACAATTCCAACGCACAAAAGTCCACGCATGCTCGGAATCAAGCAGAAGAGCTGCACTGGCTATTGAACTTCATTTTTCTCAGCTCGTCATACATGTTGTACATCACCCCGTTCTTGACGTTTGGAATTTCCGACAACATTTGTGTGACCGTGTGTATGCAAGACAAGTTTGAGCCAACATTCGAAGGAAAAAAATCCGCAGTTTTGTTGTCGTAATGTCCAATCATGTGTACGCGGCATAAAAGTCTTGGGGATAATCCAGGAGTTTTCTTGTAAATGTGAGATGAAGCCTTTGTGTTCTTTTTGGTCAGCAGGGGCTTTGGCCTTGGAACTCTACTATGGATGCCATTGTTGCCCAGTCTCTGTCTGATTGTTGAACCATGAACACTGATCTTACCTGAGGCAAGTGGGGCCTGCAGTTTTTTAGATGTTGTTCTGGGTTCTTTTATGACCTTCTGGATGAATCGTCGTTGTGCTCTTGGAGTCATTTTGGTTGGCCGGCCACTTCTGGTAAGGTTCACCACTGTTCCAAGTTTTCTTCATTTGTGAATAAAGGCTCTCATCGTGGTTTGCCGGTGCCCCAAAGCCTTAGAAATGACTTTGTAATCCTTTCCAGACTGATACATGTCAATGACTTTGTTTCTCATCTGTTCTTTTTAGATTGTGGCATGATGTGTTGCTTTTTGAGATCTTTTAGCATGCTTGACTTTGTCAAACAGCTTCTATTTAAGTGATTTTTTGATTCAACAGGTCTGGTAGTAATCCGGCCTGGGTGTGGCAAGTGAAATTTAACTCAGCTTTCCAAAAAATTGTGGTTAATCACAGTTCATTCATGATTCAGCATGGGAGGGGGCAATTACAGTACTTTTTCACATAGGGCCGGGCAGGTTTGAACAGCTTTTTTCCCTTAATAAGTGAAATAATAATTTAAAAACTGTATCCTGGATTTACTCAGGTTATCTTTGTGTAATATTAAAATGTGTTTAATGATCTGAATCATTTAAGTGTGAGAAATATGTAAAAAAAATAAAATCAGGAAGGGGCACAGTATTGTTTGCAGCACGCTCAGCGATAATATACAAATGGAAAACTAATGAAATACCTAGCATAAGGGAAGTCATTAAACATTAAAATTCTAGCATACAGAGGCAAAAGCATGTCCAGATATGAGTCTAACTGGTCTTTCTGGAAAGTCTTCTCAACCAAGCCATAGATAGACTGAGCAAATTTCTCAAATCAGAATATACTGCTTTCAATCTATATTTGAATAGAACTCAGGATACTTCTAAAGGAACTGCCAATATAGTTATTCAACCCTTCTTGTAGTCTTGTTGTTTCGTTTAAATTATATCGTTACATTTTTGTTTGTTCCAACCAATGTTTTATAGTCTGGATGAGCTCCCTCTGTATACTTTAAAGCACTGGGAGTAAAATAACCAGGGCCGGACTGGCCTACCGGGATACCGGGAAATATATACCGCTGGGGCCGCTCACTGCCTGTGTCAGCAATCTGAAGAGCAGCAGCGGCGGCCGCCGCTGCCGCACTATGCAATGGCTGTGTCACTCACTGCTGTCTGTGTCTCCTCCATTCCGGCGCGCCACCCACCACACTCATCATGCCTTTGTCTGTGTGCCTGTGTGCCTGTGTGCCTGCGGGGGAGGAGCAGGAGAATGCCGTGCTGCTACATTTTTGCCTTCATCACTCGTCCCGTGCGGCGCCAGCCAGCACCGCCCACTATCTGCACAAGGAGAGAATAGAAGTGAATGGCCGGCCGTGCAGCTGCTGCAGCACAAGAACTAAGGTATTAAAAATCTCCCTCCCTCTCCCTCTCCCTCTCTCTCTCTCTCCCTCTCTCTCCCTCTCTCTCTCCCTCTCTCTCTCTCTCTCTCTCCCTCTCTCTCTCTCCCTCCCTCTCTCTCTCTCTCTCCCTCTCTCTCTCTCCCTCCCTCTCTCTTCCTCCCTCTCTCTCCCCCCTCTCTCTCCCCCCTCTCTCTCCCCCCCCCCTCTCTCTCTCTCTCTCTCTCTCTCCCATGTTTTGTTCAAGTGCCAGATTATCTTTGAAAAGCTGTATACCATCAAACACTGCCACTGTGCCCATAGGTTGCCAACACTGTGCCCTGCCCATCAAACGCAGCCACTGTACCCATAAATTGCTGCCACAGTGCCCCATCAATTGCAGCCACTGTACCCGTCAATTGCAGCCACTGTGCCCATTAAATGCTGCCACTGTACCATCAAACGCAGCCACTGTACCATCAAACGCAGCCACTGTACCATCAAACGCAGCCACTCTGCCCATCAAACGCAGCCACTGTGCCCATCAAACGCAGCCACTGTACCCATAAATTGCCACCACTGTGCCCATTAAATGCTGCCACTGTACCATCAAACGCAGCCACTGTACCATCAAACGCAGCCACTGTACCTATCAATTGCAGCCACTGTGCCCATCAAACGCAGCCACTGTACCATCAAACGCAGCCACTGTACCCATAAATTGCCACCACTGTACCCATTAAACACAGCCACTGTGCCCATCAAACGCAGCCACTGTACCATCAAACGCAGCCACTGTACCCATAAATTGACACCACTGTGCCCATTAAACGCTGCCACTGTGCCCATCAAATGCAGCCACTGTACCCATAAATTGCTGCCACTATGCCCCATCAAACGCAGCCACTGAACCCATCAATTGCAGCCACTGTGCCGTTAAACGCTGCCACTGTACCATCAAACGCAGCCACTGTACCCATAAATTGCCACCACTGTGCCCATTAAACGCTGCCACTGTACCATCAAACGCAGCCACTGTACCATCAAATGCAGCCACTGTACCCATCAATTGCAGCCACTGTGCCCATTAAACGCTGCCACTGTACCATCAAACGCAGCCACTGTACCATCAAACGCAGCCACTGTACCCATAAATTGCCACCACTGTGCCCATTAAACGCTGCCACTGTACCATCAAACGCAGCCACTGTACCATCAAACGCAGCCACTGTACCCATCAATTGCAGCCACTGTGCCATCAAACGCAGCCACTGTGCCATCAAACGCAGCCACTGTACCCATAAATTGCCACCACTGTGCCCATTAAACGCTGCCACTGTACCATCAAACGCAGCCACTGTACCCATCAATTGCAGCCACTGTGCCCATTAAATGCTGCCACTGTGCCCGTTAAACGCTGCCACTGTACCATCAAACGCAGCCACTGTACCATCAAACGCAGCCACTGTACCCATAAATTGCCACCACTGTGCCCATTAAACGCTGCCACTGTACCATCAAACGCTGCCACTGTACCATCAAACGCAGCCACTGTACCATCAAATGCAGCCACTGTACCCATAAATTGCAGCCACTGTGCCCATTAAACGCTGCCACTGTACCATCAATTGCAGCCACTGTACCATCAAACGCAGCCACAGTACCATCAAATGCAGCCACTGTACCCATCAATTGCAGCCACTGTGCCCATTAAACGCTGCCACTGTACCATCAAACGCAGCCACTGTACCCATAAATTGCCACCGCTGTGCCCATTAAACACAGCCACTGTGCCCATCAAACGCAGCCACTGTACCATCAAACGCAGCCACTGTACCCATAAATTGCTATGGGGCTGGTATGACATTTTTTCCAGGGCTGGTTTTCATTCCCAGTCCGGCCCTGAAAATAACTGTTATATATTTTATTGCTGACAGCATTTTATTGTCAATATCGCATGCTACATTCATCTTGCTTAAGCTGGTACTACATATTGTTATTTGATTGAAGTAGATTTACTTAACATGCTGTTATGTTATAAACATACGTATATATCTTTCACTTGGATGTTATAAGTTGCATTGAGTAAATACAGCTGGATAAAACAAAAACTGTGTCTGTCTTCATTTCAGGCTCCAAAGCAGCAAAACTTGATTATTTTATTGGGGGGTGATTCTTTTACATAACCACCATTAGTCACTGATCACTGTCAATAGTAGAATAAAAAAATAATAAAAATTACAGTATATATATATAAAAATTAAATACATTTTGTTTGTTTGCATGACTGCGCAATTGCCACTTAAAATAGCGCAGTGCTAAAGAGCAAACAATGGCCTGGTCCTGATGGAGGTAAAACCTTCAGGCGCTAAAGTGGTTAAACAATACCAACAATACTCTCTTTTCTCTCACCTACAAGGTGGAATTCCTCAGTAAGGCCCCTCTTTGACCTTCTTTTTGAGCTGGCGGCCATTGGACTGGAACCCATTTTTTTAGTTTGTGTTTAGGCCTATGACTTCTTGCATAGTGTAGCACTCAATTTTAAAAAAAAAATAATCTGCAAATGTTGTGCCAAATAAAAAAATGAAAGATCGACAAATCTACCACCTCTACACGCAGAACCTCTGCCTCTCACTTTAAGCCTGACTTTCTTTTTGAACATCATTCAAAATATTCTAGTAAAGAGAGGCAGACATCTTTATATTATTTTTTTATAATAAAGACTTATTTATGATAGATGAAAAAGCAATATACTTGACATCCTTCCTCCTCATTGCCAGTAACCCAACACTCCTCCTTCTTACCCACAGCACCCCAAAGCTCCTTTAGATGTAGTCAGCAATCATGTGGTTCAGAAGCTGCCTGTGAGTGCTGCCTGCAACTGGGCCTGCCTACTATGGTGTAAAAAAAACTCCTTTCAGAGATCATAGGATAAGAATCACATTGTTCATCAGAGGGGATTCCGTCATAAAATGAGGTTGTTGAAGAACATCCTCAAAGTGCCACATTTTGGGCTCCTTCTGTGATGGTAAATGTAGATACCCCAATTCTTGTATCAGGGACGGGTGAAACATCCTCCTTGAAGAAGTCTCCTAATTTCTTCTTCCTCACTGCCAACACCCCTATGCTAGCCATTAGGGATGAGCCGAACACCCCCCGGTTCGGTTCACCAGAACCTGCGAACGGACCGAAAGTTCGCGTGAACTTTAGTACCCCATTAAAGTCTATGGGACTCGAATGTTCAAAATCAAAAATGCTAATTTTAAAGGCTAATATTCAAGTTATTGTCCTAAAAAGGGTTTGGAGACCCGGTCCTGCCCCAGGGGACATGTATCAATGCAAAAAAAAGTTTAAAAAAACGGCCGTTTTTTCGGGAGCAGTGATTTTAATGATGCTTAAAGTAAAAAAACGTGAAATATTCCTTTAAATATCGTACCTGGGGGGTGTCTATAGTATGCCTGTAAAGTGACGCGTGTTTCCCGTGCTTAGAACAGTCCCTGCACAAAATGACCTTTCCAAAGGAATAAAAGTCATTTAAAACTGCTTGCGGCTTTAATGTAATGTCGGGTCCCGGCAATATGGATGAAAATCAGTGACACAAACAGCATCGGAACCCCCACTCCCCAGTCCATTACCAGGCCCTTTGGGTTTTGTATGGATATTAAGGGGAACCCCACACCCAAATTAACAAAAGGAAAGACGTGGGGCCCCCAGGCCCTATATACTCTGAACAGCAGTATACAGGCGGTGCAAACAAGACAGGGACTGTAGGTTGGTTGTTACGTAGAATCGATTTTTAAGCTTTTTTGGAAAACATAGGGAAGGGTTATCACCCCTGTAACATTTGTTTTGCTGTCTGTGCACCTCTTCAGAAGATTTTACCTCACTTTCTGTCCCAATGACAAATGTTTTTTGAAAATTTGGGGTGAAACAAGGATTGGTGAAAAGCATCAGTGAAGAGCGGACACGTTTTTCCCATATTAACTCTTACAGGAGAGAATTTCCCTTCCTAGGGGTAGATTTCATCTTACTTTCTGTTGTCTCCTTCCGTTTGCAAGTAGGAGTCGTTTGTAAGTTGGATGTTTAAGCCTGGGTTCACACCTATGCGAATTAGATGCGGCTTACACCGCATCTAATTCGCAGGACATTTTAAAATACATTCATATGAATGCATCTGGTTCACATATGTGCGTTGCGTTCGCACTGCGCATTGCACAAAAAACGTGTGCGTTTTTTGGGCATTGCGGTGCGAACTACAAGCCTATTATCTCCTATGGGAACGCATCTGATTCGCAGATGCATTGCGTTCTGAACAAGGATTTTCTCTTTCTCCTCACTACACCTCCCCCTCTCCCCCCCCCCTCCCCCTCTCCCTGCTCTCTAATCCTGAGCAAAAACGCAATGAATCCGTTGAACAGGAGATTGTTATCTCCCCAGTGAAACCTGAGCTTCAATTCGCACCGCACAAGTGTGAAACAGGGCTGAAAGTAGGGGCCTGCCCTATATACTCTGCAGAAATTGGGGCCTTAGGTGTTGGTGTTGCCACAACACTGTAAGCCCTCATAGTTACTCTTGGTGGGTGCAGGAGCGGGCCCTGCTGTGAAATATTAGATCAAGAATTGTAATTACATGCCATTGTTGAACAGTGGTAGAAAAATTGGGCCTTTGGTGGTGCTGGTGCTGGTGCCACAACACTGTAAGTCCTTACAGTTACTCTTGGTGGGCACTTGAACGGGCCCTACTGTGAAATATTAGATCAAGAATAGGGATGAGCCGAACACCCCCCGGTTCGGTTCGCACCAGAACCTGCGAACGGACCGAAAGTTCGCACGAACGTTAGAACCCCATTGACGTCTATGGGACTCGAACGTTCGAAATCAAAAGTGCTCATTTTAAAAACTAATTTGCATGGTATTGTCCTAAAGAGGGTTTAGGGACCCGGGTCCTACCCCAGGGGACATGTATCAATGCAAAAAAAACTTTTAAAAATGGCCGTTTTTTCGGGAGCAGTGATTTTAATGATGCTTAAAGTAAAAAAAAAAAAAAAGTGAAATATTCCTTTAAATATCGTACCTGAGGGGTGTCTATAGTATGCCTGTAAAGTGACGCGTGTTTCCCGTGTTTAGAACAGTCCCTGCACCAAATGTCATTTTTAAAGGAAAAAATCTCATTTAAAACTGCTTGCGGGTTTAATGTAATGTCGGGTCCTGGCAATATGGATGAAAATCAGTGAGACAAACGGCATGGGTACCCCCCAGTCCATTACCAGGCCCTTTGGGTCTTGTATGGATATTAAGGGGAACCCCACACCCAAATTAAAATAAGGAAAGGTGTGGGGCCACCAGGCCCTATATACTCTGAACAGCAGTATACAGGCGGTGCAAACAAGACAGGGACTGTAGGTTTGTTGTTAAGTAGAATCTCTTTGTAATTTTGAACGGGTACATTTTTAACGTGTTTAGCTCCAGCCAAAAAATCTTTTTTAAGCTTTTTGGAAAACATAGGGAAAGGTTATCACCCCTGTGACATTTGTTTTGCTGTCTTTCCTCCTCTTCAGAAGATTTCACCTCACTTTTTGTCCCAATGGATTGGAAAGCATCAGTGGAAAGGAGAAATGTTTTTCCCATATTAACTCTTACAGGAGAGAATTTCCCTTCCTAGGGGTAGATTTCATCTCACTTCCTGTTGTCTCCTTCCGTTTGCAAGTAGGAGTCGTTTGTAAGTTAGTTGTTTGAAAGTAGGGTCCTGCCCTATATACTCAGCAGAAATTTGGGCCTTAGGTGTTGCTGTGGCCACAACACTGTAAGCCCTCACAGGGCCCTGCTGTGAAATATTAGATCAAGAATTGTAATTACATGCCCCTGTTGAACAGGAGCTGAAAAATTAGGCCTTAGGCACTGGTGCTGGTGCCACAAAACTGCAACCCCTCACAGACACTCTAGTTGGAACGCAGGAACGAGCCCTGCTGCAAAGTATTGCATCAAAAATTGTAATTACACGCCCCTGTTAAACAAGGGCTGAAAAATTGGGCCTTAGGCACTGGGGCTGGTGCCACAACACTGCAACTCCTCACAGACACTCTAGTTGGAACGCAGGAACGAGCCCTGCTGCAAAGCATTGCATCAAAAATTGTAATTACATGCCCCTGTTAAACAGGGGCAGAAAAAATGGGCCTTAGGCACTGGTGCTGGTGCCACAACACTGCAACCCCTCACAGACACTCTAGTTGGAATGCAGGAACGAGCCCTGCTGCAAAGTATTACATCAAAAATTGTAATTACACGCCCCTGTTAAACAGGGGCTGAAAAATTGGGCCTTAGGCACTGGTGGTGGCGCCCAGAACCAAAAATGTTCTTACAAGCTATCAGCGTGATGATTGAGGAGGAAGAGGATAATTACTCAGGGATAGTCACTCAGCATCAGCATAGGCAGTCTTTGAAGGGATCTGAGATTTCAAAAAAAATTATTCGGTTACATCAGCATCAGGTGCTTGGTAGCTGGTGGTGATCCAAGACTGATTCATTTTTATGAAGGTCAGTCGATCGACCGAGTCAGTGGACAGACGCACCCTGTGATCGGTTACCACGCCTCCAGCAGCACTGAATGTGTGTTCCGAAAGAACGCTGGATGCAGGACAGGCCAGTAGCTCAATTGCATACTGTGCAAGCTCTGGCCAGTGATCCATCCTCAAGACCCTGTAACCCAGAGGATTTTCGGTGGGAAAGGTGTCCAAGTCTGATCTTACCCCTAGGTATTCCTGCACCATGTAAAACAGACGCTGGCGATGGTTGCTGGAACCGATCATACCTTGGGGCTGCGGACCAAAAAATTGTCTGAACGCATCGGTCAGACGGCCACCTTCTCCACCGCTCCTTCTTTGACTGACCGAAGCCTCAGCAACACGTTGTCCAGAAACAGGAGTTTGTAACCTCCCAGTCTCTGGGAACGCGTTGCACAGACCTTTCTGCAAGGCCTCCCGAAGATGTTTCATCCTCTGCTCCCTCTGCGATGGCAAGATAAGGTCCGCAACCTTACCCTTGTAACGTGGATCAAGGAGGGTTGCTAGCCAGTATTGGTCCTTCTCCTTGATACCACGAATACGAGGATCCTTACGCAGGCTTTGCAGGATCAGGGAGGCCATGCAGCGTAGGTTTGCTGAGGCATTCGGTCCGGAGTCCTCTGGGTCACTAAGGACGACATGGTCCGCAGCCACCTCCTCCCAGCCACGTACAAGTCCATGTGTTTCTTGGGACTGATCCCTTAAAGACTGCTGCTGATGCTGAGTGCCAGGCTCCACCTCCATACTGACACAATCTTCCTCCTCCTCCTCCTCCTCCTCCTCGTCCTCTTCCTGTGTGATCGGCGGGCACGCAGGAACACTGTCTGGATAAAGGGGGCCTTGAGAGCTAAGGAAGTCCTCCTCTTCCTGCCTCTGTTCTGCCTCAAGTGCCCTGTCCATTATTCCACGCAGCGTGTGCTCCAACAGGTGGACAAGGGGGACAGTGTCACTGATGCATGCACTGTCACTGCTCACCATCCTCGTGGCCTCCTCAAATGGTGACAGGACAGTGCATGCATCCCTGATCATGGCCCACTGGCGTGGAGAAAAAAAACCAAGCTCCCCTGACCCTGTCCTGGTGCCATAGTCGCACAGGTACTCATTGATGGCCCTCTGCTGCGTGTGCAGCCGCTGCAGCATGGCCAACGTTGAGTTCCACCTGGTGGGCATGTCACAGATCAGGCGGTTCTTGGGCAGGTTAAACTCCTTTTGGAGGTCCATCAGCCGAGCACTGGCATTATATGACCGGCGGAAATGCACACAGACTTTCCTGGCCTGCCTCAGGACATCCTGTAAGCCCGGGTACCTGCCCAAGAACCGCTGCACCACCAAGTTAAGGACGTGAGCCAAACAGGGCACATGGGTCATTTGTCCCTGTCGGAGGGCAGAGAGGAGGTTGGTGCCATTGTCGCAAACCACCATTCCTGCCTTAAGTTGGTGTGGCGTCAACCACCTCTGAACCTGCCCCTGCAGAGCTGACAGAACCTCTGCCCCAGTGTGGCTCCTGTCCCCCAAGCACACCAGCTCAAGCACCGCATGGCATCTTTTGGCCTGCGTACTTGCGTAGCCCCTTGAACGACTACGGAGCACCGCTGGTTCCGAGGAAGAGGCCATGGAGGAAGAAGAAGAGGAGGGGGTGGAGGAGAGAGGTGTGTCACAATCATTAGCATTTTGGAGGCGTGGTGGCGGAACAACCTCCAACACTACTGCACCTTGTCCTGCATCCTTCCCAGCTGCAAGCAGAGTCACCCAATGCGCCGTGAAACTTAGATAACGTCCCTGTCCATGCCTGCTGGACCATGAGTCAGCGGTAATATGCACCTTACCGCTGACCGCCCTGTCCAGCGAGGCATGGACATTGCCTTCCACATGCTGGTAGAGAGCCGGAATCGCCTTCCGTGAGAAAAAGTGGCGTTTGGGTACCTGCCACTGAGGAACCGCACATTCCACAAACTCACGGAAGGGGGCAGAGTCTACCAACTAAAAAGGCAGCAGTTGAAGTGCTAGAAATTTTGCCAAGCTAGCATTCAACCGCTGGGCATGTGGATGGCTGGGAGCAAACTTCTTTCGGCGGTGCAGCAGCTGGGGCAGGGAAATTTGCCTGGTACAATCTGACGTCGGTGTACCAAAATCAGATTGCCCACAAGTACTTGGCTGTGACACACCTAATTCTACACCTTCATTCCTCTCAGTGCAGGTCTCAGAGAGGACTGAAGGTCTAGTGGGGTTGGAAATCTCAGCTGATAAGGAGCAAGGAGAGGTCCTCTTTGTTCTTTGGTGTGGGTCTTTTAGATACGCTTGCCAACGAACTGCATGGCAGGTCAACATATGTCTGGTCAAGCATGTGGTACCCAAGCGGGAGATGTTTTGGCCACGCGAGATACGCTTGAGACATATGTTGCAAATAGCAGCGGTGCGATCTGATGCACTCGTCTCAAAAAGGCCCACACCAAAGAACTTTTTGAACAACGCGCAGAGACTGCAGCGCCCTGCACATGTGGAGCTTTGGGGTGTGACGCAGTCAATGTGCTGCCCTTAGGCTGGCCCCTGGAAGGCATCCTGCCTCGTTGGTGATGTGCCGCCTCCTCCTCCTCCTCTCTCCTATCAGGCACCCACGTTGAGTCAGTGACCTCCTCATCCCCTCCCTCCTCATCACTGGAGCAAACCTGGCAGTATGCTGCAGCAGGGGGAGCATGACTGCCAGATTGCTGTCCTTCTTGGGCACCCCCTTTGTCCGTGCTCATGTTACTGCCTTCATCGAGCTCAGTATCATCATCAGAGCCTTCCAAACGCTGGGCATCCTCCTGGAGCATGTACCCAACACTGTGGTCAAACAGTTCGAGGGACTCCTCAGGAGGACATGGTGGGGCTAGGGAAGGAGTCACTGATGACATTGAGCCGAGGGAAGAGGCCGCTGCTTTGCCAGACAAAGTACCCTGGGCATGGGTGAGAGAGGATGAGGAGGATGAGGACGGCTTGGTCATCCACTCGACCAAGTCTTCCGCATGTTGCGGCTCAACATGGCCAGCTACCGAAAAAAAGGCCAAGCGTGTCCCATGGCCACGTGCTGATGAGGATGCACCGTCTCCACGACCAGCACTAGACACAGAGCCTGCTTGCCCTCTCTTATTGGCTTGTGACTGTCTGCCTCTCCTTCTTGGCCTTCCAGACATACTAATGGCCTGTAGCTGCACTAAGCTGGGATATATATATATATATATATATATATATATATATATATATATGTACTGATACTGCAGCTAGCAAAATCAACTGCCTGCCTGTAGTATGAGAACACCACCAACCTTCTACAGGTAGCTTTAGCTGAACACTGTGAGGTGGACGCACCCCACTAACTTGTAGGTTTAGCTGAACACTGTGAGCAGGACGCACTGCACTAACTGAAAATAGTCTAGCTGCCTGACTGTGGTACTATAGGATCAAAAGAACACCAGCAATTTTCTTCAGGTAGCTGTATTTACTGTAACAAGACAAGCCTGCCTGTCAGTAAGAAGATAACAGAAACGGATCTAGCTGAACACTGTGAGCAGGACGCACCCCACTAGCTTGTAGGTTTAGCTGAACACTGTGAGGTGGACGCACCCCACTAACTTGTAGGTTTAGCTGAACACTGTGAGCAGGACGCACCCCACTAACTTGTAGGTTTAGCAGAACACTGTGAGCAGGACGCACTGCACTAACTGTAAATAGTCTAGCTGCCTGACTGTGGTACTAATAGGATCAAAAGAACACCAGCAATTTTCTTCAGGTAGCTGTATTTACTGTAACAACACAAGCCTGCCTGTCAGTAAGAAGATAACAGAAACGGATCTAGCTGAACACTGTGAGCAGGACGCACCCCACTAGCTTGTAGGTTTAGCTGAACACTGTGAGGTGGACGCACCCCACTAACTTGTAGGTTTAGCTGAACACTGTGAGCAGGACGCACCCCACTAACTTGTAGGTTTAGCAGAACACTGTGAGCAGGACGCACTGCACTAACTGTAAATAGTCTAGCTGCCTGACTGTGGTACTAATAGGATCAAAAGAACACCAGCAATTTTCTTCAGGTAGCTGTATTTACTGTAACAAGACAAGCCTGCCTGTCAGTAAGAAGATAACAGAAACGGATCTAGCTGAACACTGTGAGCAGGACGCACCCCACTAGCTTGTAGGTTTAGCTGAACACTGTGAGGTGGACGCACCCCACTAACTTGTAGGTTTAGCTGAACACTGTGAGCAGGACGCACCCCACTAACTTGTAGGTTTAGCAGAAAACTGTGAGCAGGACGCACTGCACTAACTATAAATAGTCTAGCTGCCTGACTGTGGTACTAATAGGATCAAAAGAACACCAGCAATTTTCTTCAGGTAGCTGTATTTACTGTAACAAGACAAGCCTGCCTGTCAGTAAGAAGATAACAGAAACGGATCTAGCTGAACACTGTGAGCAGGACGCACCCCACTAGCTTGTAGGTTTAGCTGAACACTGTGAGGTGGACGCACCCCACTAACTTGTAGGTTTAGCTGAACACTGTGAGCAGGACGCACCCCACTAACTTGTAGGTTTAGCAAAACACTGTGAGCAGGACGCACTGCACTAACTGTAAATAGTCTAGCTGCCTGACTGTGGTACTAATAGGATCAAAAGAACACCAGCAATTTTCTTCAGGTAGCTGTATTTACTGTAACAAGACAAGCCTGCCTGTCAGTAAGAAGATAACAGAAACGGATCTAGCTGAACACTGTGAGCAGGACGCACCCCACTAGCTTGTAGGTTTAGCTGAACACTGTGAGGTGGACGCACCCCACTAACTTGTAGGTTTAGCTGAACACTATGAGCAGGACGCACCCCACTAACTTGTAGGTTTAGCAGAACACTGTGAGCAGGACGCACTGCACTAACTGTAAATAGTCTAGCTGCCTGACTGTGGTACTAATAGGATCAAAAGAACACCAGCAATTTTCTTCAGGTAGCTGTATTTACTGTAACAAGACAAGCCTGCCTGTCAGTAAGAAGATAACAGAAACAGATCTAGCTGAACACTGTGAGCAGGACGCACCCCACTAGCTTGTAGGTTTAGCTGAACACTGTGAGGTGGACGCACCCCACTAACTTGTAGGTTTAGCTGAACACTGTGAGCAGGACGCACCCCACTAACTTGTAGGTTTAGCAGAACACTGTGAGCAGGACGCACTGCACTAACTGTAAATAGTCTAGCTGCCTGACTGTGGTACTAATAGGATCAAAAGAACACCAGCAATTTTCTTCAGGTAGCTGTATTTACTGTAACAAGACAAGCCTGCCTGTCAGTAAGAAGATAACAGAAACGGATCTAGCTGAACACTGTGAGCAGGACACACCCCACTAGCTTGTAGGTTTAGCTGAACACTGTGAGCAGGACGCACCCCACTAACTTGTAGGTTTAGCAGAACACTGTGAGCAGGATGCACTGCACTAACTGTAAATAGTCTAGCTGCCTGACTGTGGTACTAATAGGATCAAAAGAACACCAGCAATTTTCTTCAGGTAGCTGTATTTACTGTAACAAGACAAGCCTGCCTGTCAGTAAGAAGATAACAGAAACGGATCTAGCTGAACACTGTGAGCAGGACGCACCCCACTAGCTTGTAGGTTTAGCTGAACACTGTGAGCAGGACGCACCCCACTAACTTGTAGGTTTAGCTGAACACTATGAGCAGGACGCACCCCACTAACTTGTAGGTTTAGCAGAACACTGTGAGCAGGACGCACTGCACTAACTGTAAATAGTCTAGCTGCCTGACTGTGGTACTAATAGGATCATAAGAACACCAGCAATTTTCTTCAGGTAGCTGTATTTACTGTGACAAGACAAGCCTGCCTGTCAGTAAGAAGATAACAGAAACAGATCTAGCTGAACACTGTGAGCAGGACGCACCCCACTAGCTAGTAGGTTTAGCTGAACACTGTGAGGTGGACGCACCCCACTAACTTGTAGATTTAGCTGAACACTGTGAGCAGGACGCACCCCACTAACTTGTAGGTTTAGCAGAACACTGTGAGCAGGACGCACTGCACTAACTGTAAATAGTCTAGCTGCCTGACTGTGGTACTAATAGGATCAAAAGAACACCAGCAATTTTCTTCAGGTAGCTGTATTTACTGTAACAAGACAAGCCTGCCTGTCAGTAAGAAGATAACAGAAACGGATCTAGCTGAACACTGTGAGCAGGACACACCCCACTAGCTTGTAGGTTTAGCTGAACACTGTGAGGTGGACGCACCCCACTAACTTGTAGGTTTAGCTGAACACTGTGAGCAGGACGCACCCCACTAACTTGTAGGTTTAGCAGAACACTGTGAGCAGGACGCACTGCACTAACTGTAAATAGTCTAGCTGCCTGACTGTGGTACTAATAGGATCAAAAGAACACCAGCAATTTTCTTCAGGTAGCTGTATTTACTGTAACAAGACAAGCCTGCCTGTCAGTAAGAAGATAACAGAAACAGATCTAGCTGAACACTGTGAGCAGGACGCACCCCACTAGCTTGTAGGTTTAGCTGAACACTGTGAGGTGGACGCACCCCACTAACTTGTAGGTTTAGCTGAACACTGTGAGCAGGACGCACCCCACTAACTTGTAGGTTTAGCAGAACACTGTGAGCAGGACGCACTGCACTAACTGTAAATAGTCTAGCTGCCTGACTGTGGTACTAATAGGATCAAAAGAACACAAGCAATTTTCTTCAGGTAGCTGTATTTACTGTAACAAGACAAGCCTTCCTGTCAGTAAGAAGATAACAGAAACGGATCTAGCTGAACATTGTGAGCAGGACGCACCCCACTAACTTGTAGGTTTAGCAGAACACTGTGAGCAGGACGCACTGCACTAACTAATAGGATCAAAAGAACACCAGTAATTTTCTTCAGGTAGCTTTATATACTGTAACAAGACAAGCCTGCCTGTCAGTAAGAAGAGAACAGGAACGGATCTAGCTGAACAATGTGAGCAGGACGCACTGCACTAAATGTAAATAGTCTAGCTGCCTGACTGTGGTACTAATAGGATCAAAAGAACACCAGTAATTTTCTTCAAAATACTGTAACAAGACAAGCCTGCCTGTCAGTAAGAAGATAAAAGGAACGGATCTAGCTGAACACTGTGAGCAGGACGCACTGCACTAAATATAAATAGTCTAAAAGATAACAGGAACGGATCTAGCTAAACTGAATACAGTGTATATATATATATATATATATATATATATATATATATATATATATATATATATATATATATATATGCAACATCTGGGATGCATATATATAGACAATACACTTTAAGTGCAGCTAACTGACTGACTGTCCTGCCTAATCTAGCTAACTCAAATGAAATGACACTGTCTCTCTCTCTCTCTCTATTTCTCAGCACACCAGAACACACTGCACAGGGCCGCCGTGCAGGCGGCCTTATATAGTGTGGGGCGTGTACTAAATCCCCTGGGCCATAATTGGCCAAAGCCTCCTTGGCTTTGGCCAATTACGGCTCTCTGTTAAGGCGGCGCTGTGATTGGCCAAGCATGCGGGTCATAGTGCATGCTTGGCCAATCATCAGCAAGCAATGCACTGCAATGCCGCAGTGAATTATGGGCCGTGACGCGCCACACGAATTTGGTGATCAAGTGTGTGGCTGGGGAAATAGGGTAATTTTTTCGTTCAACCCACTGGTTAAACGAAAATAATAAATAAAAATTTGGGCAGCCTAGCACTCTTCCTACACTTTAACGTTAGTATGCTGACCCTCCTTCTGCATCTCACATTCCCCTTCTAGCTCCTGCTGCTCTATGGCATTCTACATGCTGGTGCAGGGCAGAAATGACCCTCTGTACAAAAATATGGCAGCTGGCATATGGCTTTTCTGGGCAGAGTACCTGACACTGAAGTGGTGTTTGTGGGACATCTGTTTCTTACACTCCTTAGATATTATGCTAGCAAAGCAGAAAAGTTGAAGACTTCCCTGGTTTCTGCTGCTTTCATCTCAACCACCACATCAATACGGAATTCCTTGAATTTCTTGTTGTGCAGTGCAGAGAGACAGTTCATTTCCATACTCTACAGGGAGGCAATTAAGAGTCAAGTAATGGTCAAGCTGACAAATTGTTAGAAGACAACAGGAATTAATGTCTCGTGCAATTGCTGATATGCTGATTGTGTAACTTCTTAAAGTGATTGTAAACTCTCATTTTTTTTTCTATAAAAATAACAAACATGTCATACTTACCTGCTCTGTGCAGTTGGTTTTGCACAGAGCAGCCCAGATCCTCCTCTTCTCAGGTCCCTCTTCTCTGCTCCTGGGCCCTCCCTTCTGTCGAGTGCCTCCAGAGCAAGCACGTTGTTATGGGGGACACCCAAGCCGAGCCACAGACACGAAGCCCTGGTTCGGCCCGGCTCCCTCCCTGTGATTGGCTAACTGACTTTGATTGAAAGCAGTGGGAGTCATTGGCACCGCTGCTGTGTCTCAGCCAATCAGGAGGGAGAGTCACTGATAAATGGAACTGTTAGGCAGCACTGACCAGGAGGCACTGGCAGGCATCACTGATGGGCACTGAGTGCCATCCCTATTGGGCATTGATTGGCATACCTGGTGGTCCTGGGTGGGCATCCCTGGTGGTCCTGGGTGGGAATCCTCGGGGGGACTGCACTGATAATAAATCAGTGCAGACCCCCCTGTCAGTAAAGTAGCCGATTGCTCTCCTCTACTCGTGCCTGTCAGTGCGAGTGAAGGAAAAGCCAATAAATGGCTCTTCCTATTTACACTGTGATCAGCTGTGATTGAACACAGCTGATCACATAGTAAAGCGCCTACGTCAGAGGCTCTTTACCAAGATCGGAGATGCAGTGTGTCAGACTGACACACCACACTACTTGCCATGCTGTGCGCCCTGGCGGCGGGCGCTAGCGGCTTATTCTGCTGCACGTCATATAACTGAACCACTTTACGGCCGTCATTCTGCATATGGTGGGCGGGAAGTGGTTAAGTAAATGAGTAATGCCCCGTACACACGGTCGGACTTTGTTCGGACATTCCGACAACAAAATCCTAGGATTTTTTCCGACGGTTGTTGGCTCAAACTTGTTTTGCTTACACACGGTCGCACAAAGTTGTCGGAATTTCCGATCGACAACCACGCGGTCACGTACACCACGTACGACGAGACTAGAAAAGGCCGGTTCAGAACCAAGCGTGGCACCCTTTGGGCTCCTTTTGCTAATCTCGTGTTAGTAAAAGTTTGGTGAGAGACGATTCGCGCTTTTTCAGACTCGTGGCTTTCAGATCGTTTTCTGCTGTTCAGTTTGTGCTTGTGGGTTTGTATCTGCTCTTCAGTGCGTGCAGTCAGTTCGTATCAGAGTTTTCTGTGTGATCTTGCCTGCTCGTTGCTGTTTTTCAGGTCGCTCTTCACAGGCCTTGCTGTTCTTCAGTGCATTCTGTTACTTCGTTCTGAGCAGCCAACCGTTTTCTAGCCATGTTTCGTATGCGTACTCCTCGTACAGTTCGTGCTGTGCGGGGGCTTGGTGTTGGGGTCCTGACCTTGACACAAGTCCAGTCCATGAACAGGGTGGGGAGGAGTTCATGGACCAAGAATTGGTTGCTTCAGCGTCACCAGTTCTCTCATATGCCTTTGCTCCGTGAGATCCGTGAGAATAATCCTGATGATTTCAGGAACTTTCTCAGGATGACGGACCCCGTGTTTCACCGTTTGTTGGCTTTGCTGACCCCTTATATTAACAGGCAGGATACCTGCATGAGGCAAGCCATCACTCCGGAGCAGAGGCTGGTCGCTACCTTGCGGTATTTGGCCACAGGGAGAAGTCTGCAGGACCTCAAGTTCTCGACAGGCATCTCCCCCCAGGCTCTTCTTTGTGGACATTTACTGCTTGTGTTTGTTTGAGCTGACCCTGACAGAAATGTGTGGAGTGCAGAAAATGTCGTGATTGTGTAACCTTATACAAAGCACTGTTGGCTGTTATTTACTAAATGCAAAGACACTTTTCACTACAAGTGCACTTGCAACTGCACTGAAACTGCACTTGTAGTGCAAAGTGGATTTCCCCTTAGGAAATAACCCCCATTTTCTCATAAAACAACAATTACATCACCCCAAAAGTGTTGTAGCGTGAGACAATAATCCACACATTCTTGATGAACAATCTTTTTAATACCTGCACAATCACATGTGCATTTACCAAAGGTTTTTCTGACAAACCAACATGTTTGTTGTATACCAATTTTTGTGGTGTCATTATCCAAAATCAAAATGTCCATTTTATAGAAAACAGGCCTGTGTAAAACCAACAAGAAAGACACAAATCTTGATCTTACAAAGTTCACATTTGGTAGAACTTGAAGGCAATATCAGACATGAGTATTTAGGAACTGTGTTTGATATTGCGTTCAGATGGGGGGAAATCACCCCTGGAAAAGCCAAATTTGGAAGATGCACACAAATTTCCCAATGTCAACATGTGCTATCTGCCATCAGGGGGGATCAAGGGATGTGTTTTGGGGGAGAAAGCCCTTCCTCACCGTTACTTTATTATTGAGGAAGGGGTTGCACCCCCAAAACGCGTCCATTGATCTCCCGTGATGGCAGATAGCACATGTTGACACACTGTGTGCATCCTCCAAATTTGGCTTTGGGAAAAATCACAAAAACATTTCGCACATTGTAGCACACAAAAGAAGAAAGTGATTTGGAGGGGTTTTAAACTCGCCCCAAAACATCAATGATGTTTTTATATTTTGGAATAACATCATTGATGTTTTGCTTGATGTTTTCCAATTGTAAATTACACCCCATGATCTCCCCGATCAGGATCTGGGCACTTTCGGATGTGAAAGGATCTGGATCCACAACCTCACGATCACCTAAAAAGAGAGGAAACCCAAAATAAATTAGGTTTCAAAAAAATGCCGCAATCCATCTCTTATCTGAGCCTGTGGTCGCAGACACTCACCTGTTGTGGTAACTACTTCCACCACGTCTTCTTCCTCCTGCTCATCTTGTGTTGGGGGGATTTCCCCTTCTTCCAGAGGGGGGGGGGGCTCTGGTCTCCTCGGATGAGGGGTGTCCTCCGAGTCTTTTCTCCCCTATGTAAAACAAAAATGGTATAATTAGCACACAGATATTTAATGTCAGAACTATAAAGATGAAACATTGCTTGGAAGTGGGGTACAATTGTCTATTTTAGCTGAGTTCCACGCATGCGCAGTGTGTATAAATCGTAACGCGCGCGTCTTACGTACGATCTGTGAGCGGAGGAAGGAGCATCGGAGATGCCGATCGTGCTAACGAAGGTAGGATCTAAACTTGGGCCTATACTGCTTCGAAATGGAAGCCTATATTGTAACAAGATTAGGGGAGTTTGGCCTGACATTAGGCTTTGTCTTGTGTTGTGTCTTACAGAGAAAATGGATGGGTTCAACGACCACAATTTCCTGCCCCTGTTCATAGACAAGTACAGGGAGCTGCCCTGTCTGTGGCAAGTGAGACACCCCCACTATAATCACAAACAGAAGAGGCAGGCAGCGCTGGAGAAACTGCTGGAGTTGGTGAAGCCGGTGGTCCCCACAGCAACCATCCCTTATTTGAAAGCTAAAATTGGTGGCCTGAGGAGCACTTATCTTAGGGAGCGCAAGAAGGTCACAGATTCCCAGAGGTCCGGAGCTGCAGCAGATGACGTTTATGTCCCCAGGCTGTGGTACTATGAGAGACTGTGATTTCTGTCAGACCACACTGAAGTCAGGGAATCCCTCTCAACCCTTCCTTCCACTCTTCCTTCCACCCCAGCTGAGGCTTCCGATGTCCAACCTGGGCCTTCCAGCCAGGAAGAAATGGAGGAGCCCAGCTGGAGTCAGGTATAGCATTCTTCTACAGATTTCTGGTCAATAAATAAATGATGTTTATTAGATGTTATTATTGATCACTAATTGCTGATTAAAAAAAGTGCTTTACATATCAATAGACAGTAGTGGGCACCCAAAATTGGGAAAAGAATGAAAACTGCTGGGCTCAGAAGGATAGTCTGTTATATTTGTTAACATTCAATTTGCAGCAGTCAGGAGGTGAAAATTGTGTGTGATTGATGAATAAAAAACTAAAACTATGTCCCTTTTTCATACACAGGAAGACCTCAGCCAGGAGGAGGCTGTGGAATGTGGCAGTCAGGAGGAGGCGGGGATTATTAGTGTCAGCCAGGAGGAGGCGGGGATTAGTGGCAGCCAGGAGGAGGCGGGGCTAAGTGGCAGCCAAGAGAAGCCTGGGACAAGTCGCAGCCTGACTGAGTCTCAGGTCCCTCCCCTCCGCCTGCCATATAAACGAGCCAGGAAGGCCACTCCGAGTCCCGTGCAGGATTCAGCATACAGGCTGATCCAGGAGGCTTCGGCGTCCCTCCGAGCCTTCCCCAGTCCTGAAGAGGCCTTTGCCTGCATGCAGGAGGGTCAACGCAAGATCTCTGAGGACCTGATTTATAAAGTCCTTCGTAAGGGGGAGAGTGGGGAACTGACACACAAGACGGATGTCATTGAGAGGGACGATCCTCCTCCTCCTCCTGCTGCCACAACTCCACCACCACAGCCAAAGCCTGTAAGGAAGCGTGGAAGGAAGACCTGAGAGTGATGACCCTGGGTTCAGTCTGGTCTGACAGAAGATGCAGTCTCTCATATGACCACAGCCTGGGGACACAGATGTCATCTGCTGCTTTCTGGATCTCTGGGACTTCTGGACCAGACTGCCCTCCCTTATGATATGGACTCCTCAGGCCACCAATTTTGCTTTTAAATAGTTGATGTCTGCCCCAGGGGTCCAAGGCTTCGCCAATTTCTGCAGTTTCTCCAGCGTTGCCTCCCTCTTTGTTTAGTTGTGAGCCCTTAATAAAATTTTTTTGGGTAAATTCTACTCTCCTGTGTGTGTTTTCATCCAAAAAGGACAGTTTGTTGGTGACGATTCAGGTACATTTCTAAAGTACAATGTGAAATTAACAAGGGACAACAACACCAAACAATCTCCTACAGATTAAATAGAACAACATATTAGTGGTGTTGTGGGAACTTGTCACCAAAAACACACACAAACATTTTCGGGAATACAAATCAAAATCACCAAAAAAAAAAAAAAAATAAAAAAGAGAAACACAAAAAAAGAATCTACATTAAAGTCCAAAAAAAAAAAAAAAATTTTGTTGTCAGATGTGAGAAATCAAAATATATTGAGGGAATCCCGATAAATAGTAACGAAATAAGTTTGTGAGAAGTGTGTGTGAATATGAGCAGCAAAACTACTTAATTCTTGTCACATTATAAAGAAGAAGAGAGTGCGCTGTATTAAACCATTTTGAACATTGCAGCATGACGAAAGTGCTGTATCCATTCCGAACGCTACGTTTACCAGAACGAGCTGTCCCGTGTCGGAATTTCTTCTGAGCATGCGTGGCACTTTGTGCGTCGGAACAGGCCACACACGGTCGGAATTGACGCGATCGGATTTTGTTGTCGGAAAATTTTATCTCCTGCTGTCCAACTTTGTGTGTCGGAAAATCCGATGGAAAATGTCCGATGGCGCCCACACACGGTCGGAATTTCCGACAACACGCTCCGATCGGACATTGTCCATCGGAAAATCCGACCGTGTGTACGGGGCATTAATGTGTAAAATGTTAATGTTTGGGAGGTCCTACATGGCAACTGTCCAAGATTGGAGCTTAAAGAACTCCCCTTGTGAAAAAGTGATCAGATCCTTACTTCACTTGCTGAAAAGCTCGGCACACACTAATTTCCCTGTTTTCCCATCTTTACTTTTACTTTGTAAGGCGCCTTTCACACGGACGGCTATTCTGCCGCAGTTAAAAGCATGTTTTTTCTTCTGTGAAATTCAAGACACCAGGCACTGCGATCAGCTGCATTTGTACAGTGCGATTAGCTGCGGTTGCGTTTAGCTGCGGTTTGCCATTTCCATAGCAAATCGACAGGGTACCGACCCATATTGAACGGGGATCCGACTTGGATCCCCGCCAATACCAGGCACTGTGTTTGGTATGAATCTTGAGGGTGAACTCCACGCCAAATTTTAAATAAAAAACTGGCATGGGTTCCCCTCCAAGAGCATACCAGGCCCTTCGGCCTGGTATGGATTCCAAGGGGCACCCCCTACGCCAGAAAAACGGCATGGGGGTCCCCCCAAAATCCATACCAGACCCTTATCTGAGCATGCAGCCCGATCGATCAGGAAAGGGGGTGGGGACGAGCGAGCGCCCCCCCCTCCTGAACCGTACCAGGCCGCATGCCCTCAACATGGGAGCTTGGTGCTATGGGGCAAGGGAGCGCCTCCACCCCAAAGCACCTTGTCCCCATGTTGTTGAGGACAAGGGCCTCTTCCCGACAACCCTGGCCATTGGTTGTCGGGGTCTGCGGGCGGGGGTCTTATCGGAATCCGGGAGCCCCCTTAATAAGGGGGCCCCCAGATCCCGGGCCCCCCACCGTATGTGAATGAGTATGGGGTACATCGTACCCCTACCCATTCACCTTGGGAAAAAAGTGTCAATAAAAAAACAACACAACACAGGTTTTAAAAGTAATTTATTAGGCAGCTCCCGGGGTCTTCTTCCGATTTCGGGGGTCTTCTTCCGACTTTGGGGGTCTTCTGCCGACTTCGGGGCCTCAGGCCTCTTCTCCATCTCTCTGGTGTCGTCTCTGCGCTCTCTGGTTCTTCTCCGGTGCTTTCTTCCTTCTGCTGGGCTCCTCCGCTATCTTCTGCTCTTTTGCCACTCTTTTGCTAGCGGAGGAGCCCGGTCTTTTGAGACGTCTTCTTCCCTCTTCTCTTCCAGAGATGTTGACATGACGCTCCCTCTCGCTGTAATGCCGTGAGCGAGGTCCGCAACCAATTATATAGGCATGGGGCGTGGCCACCGGGTCAAAAGAAGTCTCAAAAGACCAGACTCCTCCGCTAACAAAAGAGCGGCAAAAAAGCAGAACATAGCGGAGGAGCCCGGCAGAAGGAAGAAGGCACCGGAGAAGAACCAGAGAGTGTGGAGACGACACCTGAGAGAGGGAGAAGAGGCCTGAGAGATCCCCCAAGTCGGCAGAAGACCCCCAAAGTCGGAAGAAGACCCCCGGAGCTGCCTAATAAATTACTTTTAAAACCTGTGTTGTGTTGTTTTTTTTATTGACACTTTTTTTCCCCAGGTGAATGGGTAGGGGTACGATGTACCCCATACTCATTCACATAGGGTGGAGGGCCGGGATCTGGGAGCCCCCTTATTAAAGGGGGCTCCTGGATTCCGATAAGCCCCCCGCGCGCAGACCCCGACAACCAACGGCCAGGGTTGTCAGGAAATGGCCTTTGTCCTCATCAACATGGGGACAAGGTGCTTTAGGGTGAGGGGGCCCGCAGGGCGCCCCCCTTGCCCCAAAGCACCAACCCCCCCATGTTGAGGGCATGTGGCCTGGTACGGTTCAGGAGGGGGGGCGCTCGCTCATCCCCATCCCCTTTCCTGACCAACCTGGCTGCGTGCTTGGATAAGGGTCTGGTATGGATTTTGGGGGGACCCCCACACCGTTTTTTCGGCGTAGGGGGTGCCCCTTGGAATCCATACTATACCGAAAGGCCTGGTATGCTCTTGGAGGGGAACCCATGCCGGTTTTTTATTTAAAATGTGGCGTGGAGTTCCCCCTCAAGATTCATACCAAACAGTGCCTGGCATTGGCAGGGATCCAAGTCGGATCCCCGTGCTTGTCATTGGGAAAGGAAAAAACATTTTTTATTTCCCGATGAGCGAGCCAGCTCGGGGCTGCTATCCGCAGCGGACACAGTGCACTGCGATTACCTGCGGTTATGTGCGGATAGCTACGCTAAATCGCTCCTGGACGCAGTCAATTCTATTTTCGCTATCCGCACAAAACCGCAGGTAATCAAAACGCAGCTAAACGCAGTGTGTGTGAATGGAGCCATAGGAAAGCATTGTGTGCTTTTAGCTGCGATAGAAAACTAGAAAATCCGCAGGTAAAAGCACCATTCTATCCGTCCGTGTGAAAGGGGCCTAACTCTTCTCTTCCAAATAAACTTTGATAATGTTTCACCATGAGCAAAGGCTGTTGTTTTTCTTATCAATACTAATTAGACTTAGAGATAACCTATTCACTTGACAATTCTAATAGCACCTGGGTTAAGGCTGAAACTATTCCCACAAGACAATTCCTCAAGGAAATATCCCAATAAATAAAAAGAGGACCTGGAAAAATCAGCACAAGCCATGGACCTGACATCGGACAGTTGACATTCCATTACAACTCCCCAGCTCAGGATAACACAACGTAAGTTTAATCTTATTGTTGTTCCTCTTCCATTTTTAAAGATATGTGTGACCAATAAATCCTTCAGGTTATTTAACAACACAGTACTTCTATGGGCTAGTACAATATCTGAGTATATAACTTTTAGTCCGGTTTAAAGTCTACTGAGACATCAACTGCATGGCGAGTGTATGGTCTGTCTGTTTGCTGGAGTTTAATCTGAAAACATAATGTTATTTCAACTGGCTTTTGCCCCCTGAATGTGGTGGGAACGCTAGATTGATAGCCTCTCTGGGGCAGTTCACACAAGATTTATGCTAGTCTAGGAAACCTTAAAGCGGAGTTCCGGACAAAATATGCCTTTTAAGATAAAAATACCCCCAGAATACTCATGCCTTTTGCAATGTAACAAAGGTATGCTGTAAACTATGCCCAGTTTTGCGCAGCATTGTTTTCATGCTTTGTGAAGTTCCTGCACAGTATGGCCATTTCCAGTGTGGGCAAAATCATGTGTATATAAAAAACAGTATATAATAATGGGAATAACCACAAAATTGAAAATAAAATTTGTACAGCTTCAAAAACAATGTGAAATAACGTGAATGACCACAAAACTTAGACACTATATAAGTCCATATGCTGTCTGGTAAGAGTTGTTATATTGTGAATTGAAAAGTCCATAAAGGAATGGTGATAAAAAAGAAGCACATTAGATCAAGAGAAAAGAAAACTTAGGGTGGCAGTCCACAGGTGTAACCAGGGTGATGGTCTGGGTCTTTCTCATGTAATCAAGCATGACCCCCCGCCACTTGCAATTACAACCTCGGTCCCACTGCTGGAGGTCCCACTGCTGGAGGTCACACTGCTTGATTACGCAAGAAAGACCCAGGTAATCACCCTGCTTACACCTGTGGACTGCCGCCCTGGGCCACCTACTGGACAGAGGGATCATCTTCCACTCTGATATACCGGCGTAGATGTCTCATGAATTGGTGCTTACACCACAAGCCTTGTTGACTCATTGAGCGTATGCCCATTTCAGTCCCTTCACTGCGGTAAGCCTTCATACAAACGGTGGTGGTTGTATTGTTTTTTCACCCAACATTGACATCATGAGGAATACATTTTCTTTTCTCTTGATCTAGTGCAGCCCTCAAAAATTTTGCGAGTGGATTTTGGGGGCTGGCGAGGTGGGTTGTATGGGAGTCCTTCTCCCAGCACTCGCGGAGGAGAAGAGAGAGGAGAGCAGGCGGCTGGATCATCAGAGCACGAGGAACATCACTAGTGGCTTTCATTTCAATAGCCCCCTGGTCCCTCGACTTTGATAGACAGATCACCCATCGAGTGACGAGTGACATGTATCAAAGTTCCCCGGGCAGGGTGCAGGGCTGTGTGTGACACCGAGCGGCAGGAACACAGCAATTGAAATGAAAGCTGTTTCAGTGATGTTCCACGGCACTCTGATCATCCGGCCGGCAATCTTCTTCCTCTCCACTGTTCCCCCACATGGTGGACACAGGGAGACGGCATGATGGACACAGGTAGTCTGCTTGGTGGACACAGGAAGGCTGCATGGTGGACACAAGTAGGCTGCATGGTGGACACAGGCAGGCAGCATGGTGGACACAGGTAGGCTGCATGTTGGACACAGTTGTTTTTAATATTTATTTTTAGAACTTAATTCTGCATAAAACATTTAAGTGTAATTTCATGAGATAATTTATGAGGGTGTGTTTAGAGGTGGAATTAGGGGCGGGATGGGGAAACTGGTGGTGAGTAACCCTTGAGGCCTGGCTAGTAGCTCAGGACTTGAAATTTTGAGCCCTGATCTAGTGTACTTCTTTTTATCACCATCCCTTTATGGACCTTTCAATTCACTATATAACAACTCTTACAAGACAGCATATGGAGTTATACAGGGGGGTCCCCGGGTTACAAACAAGTTAGGGACTGTAGGTTTGTTCTTAAGTTGAATCTGTTTGTAAGTCGGAACAAGTACATTTTTTAATTGTAGCTCCAGCCAAAAAAACAATTTTTTAATTTCAAAAAATTTTTATTGGAGTTTTTGTATACCATACAGAAAATTGCATACATTTCTGAAGTAGTAAGTAAAGTTACACAGAAAGTATCATACATTTATGAACATCAATTATAAGCCAAACTGAGTGTTATACTTGCAAGACTGTCACCACCAAATTAACTCACAACTGCTATATGAGTCTCTGTTATGTCCTGTAGGCAACCTTAACTCAGTGGTGTAGTACACTTCTCTGTTCAAAACAGAGTAATAAAAGGAGAAAAAAAAAAGATTTTCAATTAATTCATATAAAGAAACCGATGAACCAAGTATGAGCAATCCTGTATGTCAGAGAGCTAAACAGGTGCTCCAGGATCAGAAGGTAACCCTATGAGGATATTCTTACAGGTAAGGTATCTTCAGCGATTTCCATCAGAGATCTGAAGAGACCATAAGGTAAGTTCAGGTCAGTTGATCTGTATGTTCTGTACAGAGTTATCTGAGGGAGCCCACCTGTGCGGGAGGATAGGCTGAAGTGGGGATTCGCTCCCGGGGGATAGACGCCGGATGAACCAGGGAGCCCTCACACACCCCCCCTGTGGGATCTTCCTGTAGGTGTGTTTAGGCTCTACCCCGAATCAGCCGACCCCCCCCGGAGCGTTATGGATTGGTTGGAGGGGCTATCAAAGCGGAGGCCTCCATTTCCAGTTCGCCACTGCGGCAACTAGTGATCCTCTAGTGAGGAGAAGGGGTCCCCCAGATACTCCTATTAAGATTCTTTTAAGTATTCCCCTCTGGGTGTGTATATGTCATGTAATACCTGAGAAATAGCGGGGACTGAGCAATCCCGTAAAGAAAAGATAGGAAACCTGTGAAAAGGGGGAGAAAAGAGGGGGAAGGTAGGGTGAGGTTCAGTTAGTAACGGAAACTACACTTGCGTCAGGTTCAATACCCGGTATGAGAGATATGTTGCAGAACGTGGCCCAAGGTTCCCAGACGGTATTAAACTTCCCAATTTTGTCATTCAGCTTCGCTACTATATGTTCCTGGGACATAATCCAGGACACCTTTCTCCTGCAAACCTGAAAGGAAACCGTGGGTCTCTTCCATGCTTTTGCTATGGTGATTTTCGCACCCAATAAAATGAAGTAGGATAGTGCCTGTAGGTGCTTAGGTGCAAAAAAACAATTTTTAAGCTTTTTAGATAGCATAGAGAATGGTTAACACCCCTGTAACATTTGTTTTGCTGTCTGTGCCCCTGTTCAGAAGATTTCACCTCACTTTCTGTCCCAATGACAATTGGATTTTGAAAATTTGGGGTTGTTGTGGAAACAAGCCTTTGTGATAAAGCATCAGTGGAGGTACCTTTTCGCCATAATAGCTCTTACAGGAGTAAATTTCCCTTCCTAGGGGTAGATTTCATCTCACTTCCTGTTGTCTCCCTCCGTTTGTAAGTAGGAGTCGTTTGTAAGTCGGATGT
This sequence comes from Aquarana catesbeiana, assembly GCA_037953035.1. NCBI lineage: Eukaryota > Metazoa > Chordata > Amphibia > Anura > Ranidae > Aquarana > Aquarana catesbeiana. The sequence goes on from JBBHAA010000095.1 coordinate 3,820,745, forward strand.
TTGTAACTAGGGGACCCCCTGTATAGTGTCTAAGTTTTGTGGTAATTCACATTTTTTCACATTGTTTTTGAAGCTGTACAAATTTTATTTTCAATCTTCTTGTTATTCACATTATTATATATTGTTTTCTATATACATATGATTTTGTAGCAGTACAAAATCCCTAAGCGCTGCACATATTTTTATTTTCAGTTTGATTTGCATTTGTTTAGTGCTGTGCTGGCAGCTACCTGAAAGTTTTCCGGTGTTACCGCGATATATACAATCTTTCAATTTTTTACACTGAAATGAGCAGGGCCATGTCAAGCTGACCAAGATCTCCCAGTAGCCAAAGCAAAGCCAAAAATTACGTTTGGTGCTACGACCCCTAAATTTTCATGCTTGTAGATGTATAATGGTATTCCATTACCATTTTACTGGATCTGCTTATCTTATATTTGTCTTTAATAAAAAACCTTGAACAAAAAAAAAAACTGAAGCACTGATCAGGTAAGAAGTATTCCTCATATCAAAGGATGAATTATTCATCTGCAGGGGCTTTTAAAGTGTCACCTATGGAAAATGTAGGGTCCCAAAGATCAGGAATTTTAGGGATGAAAAGAATTAGAGGCATTCATTTATTTGAGACACAAGGTAGTTTTTTCTCACACTACGCTCCGTACACACGGTCGGACTTTTTTCGGACATTCCGACAACAAAATCCTAGGATTTTTTCCGACGGATGTTGGCTCAAACTTGTCTTGCATACACACGGTCACACAAAGTTGTCGGGAAAATCCGATCGTTCTGAACGCGGTGACGTAAAACACGTACGTCGGGACTATAAACGGGGCAGTGGCCAATAGCTTTCATCTCTTTATTTATTCTGAGCATGCATGGCACTTTGTCCGTCGGATTTGTGTACACACGGATTTTGTTGTCGGAAAAATTTATATCCTGCTCTCAAACTTTGTGTGTCGGAAAATCCGATGGAAAATGTGTGATGGAGCCTACACACGGTCGGAATTTCCGACAACAAGGTCCTATCACACATTTTCCGTCGGAAAATCCGACCGTGTGTACGGGGTATAACAAATAATGTGTATTGTCTCTGAGCAACTTTTTTCAAAAACTGACCACCAGCAAGGTGTTTCCATTTTGAATAGTCCAAACTGTGCAGATACAAACAAAGCAAATGTGCTTTGTACAATGAAAAAAAAAAAAGTAGGGCACTGGTGGGGAGGAAATTTGGGCAGGTTTTAAGGGGGGTAATTCTCTCACCCATACAAGGCGAAAATGGAGGGATATACTGTCACCAATACAGTAGATGTCCAAAATGCAGCATATTTCTCCCTGGTGGCCAGATACCCAGCACTAGAGTCATAGATGCAGGGGGAAAAATTTGGGTCATAGGTTGCCTGCCCTTTTATTCTGGTTTCACACTGATGTGCATTGGATGCGAGTTTTCCCGCATCCAATTCGCATGACAGGTGAGTGTGACTGGCTCTCAATGGAGCCGGTTTACACATCTCCGGGGCAGCTGCGAGCTCAGTTTCAGGTCCGAATTCAGGCAAGAATTCAGACCTAATTGGGACCTAAAATGGTGAATGGGGACGCACATGGACTCCCCACTGTGCCCCGTGGCCGCACATAGTGTGAACCCAGTCTTAAAGAACACAAGGAAGGGCAGGCAGCAGCAAATGGAGGGCAAAATCTTATGTCTAGGGGGATAAGGCAGGCATCTGCAAGGATTAGTGCACAATTCTAAGGCCATAGGCTGCTAACTCTTCCTTCCTCTTTATTGAAAAAGAAGGTCAGCCAGACCTAAAGTAAGATGCAGAAGTTCTACATACTGATGAAGTAGGTTTATTTTATTTTTTTAGCTATTTAGTATTTATAGATGTCATTTTTAATTTTGCTTTTAGTTTTTACTTTTCTTTTACATGTAATGTCCTGTCTGCCCTGGTGAAGCATGCATGGGTAGGAATGGCAAACAAACTTAGGTACAAAAACAGAATTCATATGCCTATATACCATCGTGTCCCTAAGCAAAAATACCAAAGGCTACCTGCCCTTCTACAATGCAAGGTGAAGGGCAAGTTGCAACAAATAGATGGGGCAAATCATATGGGCAGGGGCAACAGATGGGGAAGGTAGCAGCAAAAATGAAATGCCATAGTCCATAGGTTTAAATCTGGCATAAATTTAGATGAACATCGCTCGGCAATCATTGAAAGAAAAAAACCCAATGGATATGTCAACCCGTCTGCATGCCAATAGTTACAGCAATTTGTGTCACTTAAGGACAGAGGACAGTATATAGTTTTCTATAAAATTACTTAGAACGCCCAAACATGATACATTTTATTTTTAACACCCTAGAGAATAAAATGGCGGACGTTGCAATACTTTCTGTCACACCATATTTGCGCAGTGGTCTTACAAGAGCACTTTTTTTGGAAAAAATACACTTTTTTTAATTCAAAAATAAGACAACAGTAAAGTTAGCCCAATTTTTTTATATTGTGAAAGATAATGTTACTCTGATTAAATTGATACCCAACATGTCACGCTGCAAAATTGTGCCCGCTCGTGGAATGGCGACAAACTTTTACCCTTAAAAATCTCCATAGGCGAAAAAATTCTACAGGCTGCATGTTTGAATTTACAGAGGAGGTCTGGGGGTAGAATTATTGCTTTCGCTCTACCGATCGCGTCAATACCTCACATGTGTGGTTTGTACACCATTTTCATATTCAGGCGCTAGTCACGTATGCGTTCGCTTCTGCGCGCGAGCTCGTCGGGACGGAGCGCGTTTTAAAAAAAAAAATCTTATTTATTTTACTTTTTTTTTACACTGTTTTTTTTTTTTAAATTGTGTCACTTTTATTCCCATTACAAGGAATGTAAACATCCCTTGTAATAGAAAAAAAACATGACAGGACCTCTTAAATATGAGATCTGGGGTCAAAAAGACCTCAGATCTCGTATTTACATAAAATGCAATAAAAAAAATAATTTGTCATTTAAAAAAATGAAAAAAAAATGGTTTTGACATCGCTTCTGCGCTGCAGTGATATGGAGACGGGTGGGGGTCATCTTCAACTCATTCGTCTCCATACCCAGGTAGGCGACAGATGCGATCGCCTCCGCCACTGCCAATGGCTTCCAGTAAGTGGCAGAGGGCACGGGAGCGAGGCGGGAGGAGGGCCTCTCTCCCACCGCCGATAAAAGTGATCTTGCGGCGAATCCGCCACAGAGACCACTTTTATCTTGTAGCGGACCGCCCGCTGAAGAAGAGGATACCGGGGTTATGGCAGCTAGCTGCTGCCACAACAACGATATCCTCCTTCAAAGTACCGACGTATAACGACGGTGGGCGGTCCGGAAGTGGTTAAGGAATCTGCAGTGTCTGTACCTACTGGTTTCCCCAAAAAAACATTGAAAGCAGAAATCTTTGATGTATAATAGTGGTGGTCATACTGCTATTATACATGATGTTTGTATACCTCTCAAATTTTTGTTATGGGAACGAGGGACACCTGTTGTGCATAAGACACACCCCATGCCAATCCACCCCCTTAAAGGAGAATTATAAAAACATGATTAGTTAAACCCACAAGTGCTTTTTTACCACTACTATTACTTTATTTTGGCTTTTGACATTCACAAATGCAGCAATTTAGAAATTGGATGAAAGGTTTAGTACTGGGAAACACTTTTTGAAAGATAAAAAGAGCATTTTATTTACAACTACGGTATATAGATCAGACCAAAATGAGGGACAAATGAGGAGGAAAGAGGGATTTTGTTTCAAATCAGGGACAGTCCCTCATTTGTCTGTATGGATAAATGTTCAGGTGTTCATCTTACTGCCCAAACAGTCAAGGTTCAGTCCGAAATTGTTTTCGGACCAAACTTTAAGCTCATTAGCTCATTCTTACACTTCAAGTTCTTCCTGAAGATAGGCTTTTGCAAAAAAAAACAAAAAAAACAAAAGAAACAAAATAAAGATATTTTTAAAAAAAAAATGTACTGAGGTTTGTGTATGTCTGTTAGACTCTTACTTGTTGCATAGAAATTAAAACATATTTTATGAGAAGTGAGGAGGTTCAGATTTTATTTAACCATATTTCTTTATGCCCGTCTGGCTGTTAGCTCAATTTGGTTACACCCATAATTCGGCACAGCGCATAGCACATGGTGCTTTATTTTTTCCAAATATTTTTTGAAGGGGGGGTTGCGTGGTATAAAAAATGATCAAACCCCAGTTGTTAGGTGTGCTAGGTATGCCACTGCGGGTGTTCTAGCCTTCTCCTACTATTTTTGCTGGTGTTGTTGTAGTGTTCACTTTACTTCCTGTCTTAGGTAAAACAATGTCAGGAGGACAGAAAGTGAGGGTAAATCTATCTGCTGGAGTCCCAAATAAAAACTAGACAAGAGTTCTAACCCTCCCCACTAAGTACTGAGCAAGTGAGAAAAAAAAATTAGCTGACCTTACACTTTAAGTGGAGAATAATCCTTGGACAGCGAGTTATCATTCCTTACAACAGCCATCCCACAGTGTCCACACAAGTCAGAGTAAGTAGGCATACAAGGGTTTTCTGATACAAAAGTTACTTTGGATAGCAATTATCTTATGGCTTTAAGTTTTAGTGATATGTCCTTGATCTAGATATGAGAGACAAAGCTACTTAATCCCTATCATTACTTTATCTTCCCCAATTCCAATACATGAATACCAGATTGTCCACCTTACCTTTCTTAAACCCTGGCAGATTGCCCAATATGCTCTTCATGGAAGTATGCCCTGCTGTACTCTGTGTGGAACAACAAAGAACATAAAAGCTGAAGGTAGAAACCCATCAAATCAAACAAGAGGGTAACATGGCTATCACATTATTGGATCTAGAAGCAGAGAGATGACAGCTCTTTGCAATTGGATGCCAACAAAGGGAGTCAGAAAATATTTACTTTAATTTATTTTATGTAAGACTAAGAGCCCATTCACACAGGGGCAACTTTGGATCCGACTTCAAGTCGCCCCTAGTCGCCTCAAGTCGCGCTACATGAAAAAATCAATGTAAATGAATGGATCTGTCTTAATGCACACTACTGCAGTCGCTCCGACTTCAGAAAAGGTTCCTGTACTACTTCAATCCGACTTGAAGGCAACTTGTACCCATTGATTTCAATGGAAGTTGCCTCCAAGTCTGATCACTGTTCATACTGAGGCAACTTTACAGGAAGCAGAAAGGAAACAGAAAGTAATTTACTACACTAAACAGCCAGCCCCCTCCTTCGCACACACAGCTGATAAGCTCTGATTGGCCACTTGTAAAGTTCCCTGTCCTGGAGGCGACTTCAAGTTGTGTTGTAAGTTGCTCCAAGTCGTGCTGTGATTCATACTCAAGTCGTGTCCAAGTTGCCTCCGAAAGTCGCGCTGGAAGTCGTGTTGCCCCTGTGTGAATGGGCTCTTACACAATTCTGGTTTATTTACAAACACTGCATTACTTAAACATCCTTAACTTACTTGCAGGAGGAAGATCATTTTTGTATACCTGCGTTGGCTCTTGAAGACATGTGTGAAGACAACCAAACTGAAGTAACTGAGTTTTTGCTTCTTGGATTTCAAGGCCTCTATAAATTTAAAATTGTTTTCTTTATTTTGTTCCTTTTGTCATATATGGTGATTTTGAGTGGGAATCTTCTCATTACTGTTTTAATATCAACCAAGGACCATCTGAAAATCCCAATGTTCTATTTCCTCAAACACTTGTCAATAGCTGACCTAATGATAAGCACCACCATAATCCCAATGCTGTTAGATATTACATTAAAGAATGAAATTACAATATCCTTCAGTATTTGCATCTTCCAGTTCTATTGCTTCTCTATTTTTGGATTTGTACAATGTTTTCTTATTGTATTTATATCTTATGATCGATATCTAGCCATATGTAACCCAATGCGTTATAATTCTATCATGAAGCCCCATATTTGTCTTAATATGGTTGTTGGGTCATATTTGTTGGTCTTCTTTTGGTCAAGTGAAATTATTTTGGTGTGTCAGCTACATTTTTGTGGTGATAATAAAGTTGACCACTTCTTCTGCGATTTAGGCCCATTGATAAAGCTGTCTACATCGGACAACACGATTTTACTATTAGTTGATTTTTCTGCGTCAATTTTAGTTCTTTTTGTTCCATTTTCCTTTATTATAGTTTCATATGTCTTAATTGCCATCACTATAGTAAACATCTCTTCAGCCAGTGGAAGATGGAAAGCCTTTTCCACATGTAGCTCGCACCTGACCACTGTATGCTCATATTATGGAACTTTGATGACTGTGTACATGGCACCACCAGATGAAAACTCATCTAATGCAAACAAATTTAGATCCTTTTTGTACATTGTGGTGACTCCAATGGTAAATCCAATCATCTATAGTCTGAGGAACCATGAAGTTAGAAAAACTATTCAAAGAATGTTTAGGAATATTAAAATGCTGTAGGTACACTGAAACTGTATTTCAATAGTTCTTGTTCATAAAATTCCAAATGGTATGTTTCATATAAATCTGTTGTTGGGTGTTTTTTCTATTTTACTTATTCAGGCTTGCGACGGAGGTAAAAATAATTATAGTAGCTTTTAGATCCAACACACTGACCACTAATAAATAAGCAGTTTCAGATCAGATATTATAAACAGTTTCAAGACCAATTGATCCCAAGATTATGTGAATACTTAAAAAAATAGGTGAAGATGAGGATATCAGAAAAGAGTCACTGCTGGCACATATTACCATAATACCTAAAGAAGGAAAAGACAAGGTTAACTGCTCAAGCTACAGACCCATAGCTCTATTGAATACGGATACGAAGTTATACGCTAAAATACTTGCTACCAGAATAAAAAGATTGATGCCATTATGGATAAACCCGGATCAGACTGGATTTGTCCCCGGAAGAGAAGGAAGGGACAACAGCATAAAAACAATCTTGATGTTACGAAGGAAAAACTCCAATATCTCCCCAGATCTACTCCTGTCCATAGATGCAGAAAAAGCATTCGACAGGGTAGACTGGGGATTTATGATGACTACACTACAACATCTTGGTCTGGGGCCTAAAATAATGAAGTGGATCACAAATCTCTACAGAGGACCTACGGCTTGTGTAATAGTAAATGGCAAGATGTCACCGGTATTTGAAATGCTTAACGGAACACAGCAAGGATGCCCGCTCTCGCCCCTTCTATATGTATTATCTCTGGAGCCTTTTCTTGGTACTTTGCGAAATAACCGAGGGATAGAAGGGGTGAGAATAGGGGAAAAAGAGCATAAGGTTGCGGCATATGCCGATGATATCCTTGTGTATGTGACTAAGCCTAGAAAGACTCTCTCAAATCTCTTGAAAGAAATCGACAAATATGAAGAACTCTCAAATTTCAAAATAAACCCTGTTAAAACAGAAATACTGAACCTGAAAGTAAGAAAAAAAGAGATCCCGGCCCTTCAAAAAGAATTTCCATTTACATGGGTAAAGGGGGAGCTTTCCTACCTAGGAATTAAATTAACAGCATCACCTAAGAAAATCTACCCTGCAAATTACATCCCACTTTTAAATGTGATTAAGGCAGAAGCTAAGAAGGTAAACATACAAGCACTTTCGTGGATCGGTAGAGTTAACATGATCAAAATGGCAATACTACCAAAGATACTATACAAATTCCAAATGTTACCAATAACGGTTCCACAGAGCTTCCTCAAAACCATACAAAAAATAATAACAAAATGTATATGGCGAAACAAAAAAACAAGACTAAAAATGGCACTAATTTCTAGGAAAAGACAACACGGGGGACTAACAGCACCAGATATTTCAAGGTACATTAAAGCTGTCATCATAGTACGTATGATAGAATGGGCAAAGAAAATGAAGAAAAAAAATGGATCGAAATGGAAAACACTTTAAGTAAAACAACGCTTCACAAAAATATTTGGATATTAAACAAATATAGAACATTAGACCCCAACACACACAAGGTGACAAAAAATGTATTTAGAATTTGGGACGCACTACACCGGAAACAAAAATGGACACACAATTTACCATTGACGCCCCTTACGGGAACTAATTTTTTCACACCGGGTGAAGATACAGTATTTTTCGAAGACTTAAAATAAAAAATTCACTAATTAAAGATATTATAAGGAGAGGGAAGTTGGAATCTGCACAAAAACTGGAGATCAAATTTGGTGGGAAGCTACGAGATTGGGAATACTTTCAATTAAATCATTTAATAAATACATCACCGCACCCGTTTAGAGATGGAGAAAGATTAAACCGGCTGGAAAAGCTCTGTATGACTTTAACGCCATTGAAGGGAGGCATCTCGAAAGTCTATGAGTTCCTGACAGACCTGGAAGGACAAGACAGGCCACCCTTCATTGAAAGGTGGGAAAAAGAGTTAGATACAAAATTAGAGGATCAACAAATTAAGAGAATAATTGCAGGGGGATACAATCAAGCATGGGATATAAATACTATTGAGATGAATTATAAATTCCTAGTTAGGTGGTATATGACCCCAGAGAGATTACACAAAATCAATCAAGCTGAAACATCAATGTGTTGGAGAAATTGCGGACAAAAAGCCACAATGTTACACATATGGTGGGATTGCCCGAAAATCAGTGCATATTGGCAAGAAATTATTACAAGTATAAAGGAAATGAAATAACGGACGAGACGATAGAGAATAATAGAATGATCTGCCTGTTCCACGATACTAACTCCTCCAGTAAGCAACATACGGAAAAAATAATGTCAAGATAACTAAACGCAGCAAAGAGAGTGATCCCAAAAAACTGGCTAAAGAGCGAAGGCCCAGACTTAAGAGACTGGATTAAACAAGTGGAATATTATCATAAAATGGAACTTCTCTGTTGCAAAGATAAAGAGCAAATAGAAAAATGTAAATCTGTCTGGGCTAGATGGGAAAAAATTCAAGACCTCGGAAAAATACTGGCAAAAGAAATTAGAAGGTATTAAACATTAAAAGGAAGGAAGGAAGGGGAGGAAGGAGGAAAATGGAAAAGGAAAAGAAAGAAGGAGATACTAGAGATAAAGGGAAAAACACCTAGAGTAAGGTGGGGGGGGGATTAGAAAGGGCGGATAATAGGTGGGTGGGGTAGGACGGGAACATTTTTTATATGGTTATTATTAAAGAAGAGAACTTCAGTGTCTCTAACTCTAGTTTGTTTATTCTTTTTTGAAAAGAAGCCACAATGATGTGAACTTGAGAAGGGACGAGTTTTGAACGTCAAGTTGAAAAAGGTCTCTCAAAAGAAAACACTGAAGTTGTAAAAAAAAAAAAAAAAAAAAGCAGTTTTACAAAATGTAACTAATGATCTTCTGTTAACAGCTATAACATTATCCTACCACATCCCATCATGTTTGTCAGTTATAATTTTAGCAAGACATTGATGAAATAGCAATGGTCAATTCTTATTTTTTTTTCTTCATTTCCATAAGAAGTTTTTTTTAGAAAAATAAAGTAAGGGGGTGTTAATTCATGGGCCCAAAGGCCTGGGAATGTATATACTGTAAGTGTTGCAACAACAGTCAACAGTAATATCCATTTGTAAGGACAAAATACATCAACATGAAGGCAAATAGAAACCATTGGATTGCAAAGGCTTTAAAAAGAAGATGGGTATTGCATCTCTGTGACCAGGGGACCCTAGGCCATCAGGGAGGACAAAACCAAGTCAAAACCGTATAAAATTTGAGTTGAGCTGGAGTCTTGAGACAGGAGGGATGGGGATGATAAAACCCTAAAGGCTAGTGAAGGAATTATGTACAAATGGGAAGAACAAGAATATGTGACTTTATTTATGGTTAGAAGCACCTGAAAGGCTGAAAGGCTGACAGTCCTGCTGGCAGCCTTGGTTGAGTCTAGTGGGTTGAATAGAGGGAGAAGGGCAGGAATGGGGCAGAGAAGGGGGGGGGGGAGAACGAAAAAAAAGGGGAGGGAGAGAGGGTGAGGGAAAAAAAGAAGAGAGATAGAGAAAGAAAAGAGGGAGGGGCCTGGTCAAGAGGGGGTGGCGGTGAAAGGGTCCTGTTCCTTTAAAAGTTATAATTTTTCTGATTAAGTAAAAAATATTTGTTGTTGTATAAATGGGTCTTGTGTTAAAAATGAAACCAGACGTGGGAAGTTACGTATGTGTCACGAGATGTCTGCATTTAAATCTGACATAATAATAATGTGACATGATGGGTTTGCTTAGATAAAGAGTTAGAGTGATTGGTTGATTGTATGTTAAAAAGGAGAGGTGTCATTTGAATACTTACCCCTTATTGGTGGACGGTGGTTGTAACGCCTACCTTTTGACCACTATTTAACACCATGTCCGGGATAATAAACTGAACAGTGTACGAAGCAATTTTGCTGTGTGAGTTATTCATGTACGCTGTTTCCTATGCATAGAGATCTTCGGATATGAAGCAACAGAATCGGCCGATAGTAAGGTAATTATAATTAGATAATAAGATGATAGTCAGGACTAGAGTTTAAAGGTGTAATGATATCCTTTCAGCTGTGTCAGAAATAAGCTTATTAGCAAAGTAGAACTTAACAGTACTTTGGCTATAGTGCTTTTGGGGAGGGTATAGGCCCGCCTTTGGTGACAGAGTTGGTTAATTCCTAGCTTTCACCTGGGATGCCCACCCTTATAGGATAAACGACTCAGTTAGCAAGTTTGTGCAAATTAATATTGTTACACTGGTAACATAACTTATGATTGCTGGTTGGTGTTGCTAAATTACTTGCATATTTTTTTTTTGTTGTTGTAGCAGCTTGGGGCTTCTATAATGTTATACCCAGGTTGGCTTTAAGCGTTCTGGGAACGCTGTGGAAAGGTGTACACACCCATTGGAAGCTTTGGAAGCTCGTGGGAAGAAACGTAAAGCGCTTGAACTGGTAGGAATTTTAGTCAGAAATAGGGGCAAAGTCATTTAGAAATCTCCCTTGCTTATATCCAAATATCGTGCGAGTGGTAAGTACTTTTGTATGTATGTTCATATCATCTGCTAAGTTTTTAAAGAATGAAAGAAGGCAGTTCAAATGTGTGGATGTCATTACCTAAAGTGTTAAAAAGACTGAAGAAATTAAGGAAAATGTTATTGTTGTTATGCATATGGGACAAAAGGTATTTTGGGTATGCAATGGAAATAAAAGAAATGGACCAGTCGAGGTTACAGTGCTATATTATATGACGTATATGAGGTCTCCCCTTTACTAATATTTGTGTATAGAATTATACAGTATAGTGCTTACTTGACTTGCAAGATGTGTAATTGTTTAAGGTACATGTTAAATGTTTTGATGACTCTTTGAAGGTAAAGGCATACTTGATGTGATTGTAGCCATATTAGTGCAATTGTGACAGAGACAATTGAGTACTGTCCATGATACTTTTTTTATTTGCACTAACATACAATTTTTCAAGACGAGCTTTCGGGGTATGTCCCCTTCTTCAAGGTCCAAGCAGTACTGATTCACAATTTTTAAGCAGAATGTTAAAAAAAAAACACATCTCTGAGGAAAAGGAGAGAATAAAAAAAAAGAGAAAAACAAACACATACAAATCAGTGGTAATAAAGATTGCAGCAGAGTTAGTGAGATAAGACAGAGGGAGAGCTATAGAATGGAGGGGGGATGCTAGTCAACTTTAGTGTAATGGGTAAGTAACCAATATCTAAATTCAGGCCATTATTTTTTGAGTCAAAAAGAAGTATCATTCTTAGTTCAAATGTTTTCTTTTCCTGGATAGTTCTGAAATTCCCTTTAAGAACTAAAACATTGAGGTATTCTATAGTGCGGTCCGGTTGTGAGAAGTGATGTCCCACAGGTGTGCATAAACTGTCTTCTTTATGTTCCTGGATGGTATGTCTGTGCAAATTCATCCTTGCTTGCAACTTCTGTCCTGTTTCACCAACATAAGATCCTTTGCTGCACCTTTTGCATTGGATGAGGTACACCACATTACTGGAGGTACAGTTGTAAGATCCCATGATATTGAAGGTCCCATTTGTGTGTGTGACACTTTTGGATAGATTGATCTGGTAAAGGTAAAGGCATAGAATGATTTCAAGGGTACAATAAAAGTGTGTTTTAAGTGTGCAGGGGGTTGTGTTAGAGAGGAAAGGTTTAATTAAAAAAAACAAAAAAAAAACAAAGGGAGTATTAAGATCCTAGGATTGCAGTGGAAAAGTTAATAGAACTTACCACTCCTAGGGCCAGGTTGAACTCACATCTAGAAGCTTAGGGACACTGTGGGGGGTCATTTACTATAGCGCCAAAAAATTATTCTGCAGTGCCAAAAAATAGCTCTCAAAAAAGGCCAGAAAGACTTCAACTCTCAGAAGCTGAGTGCTAATGCAAATGGAAAGCAGCGCTATTGCCGGCAATAATGCCTGTCAGATCACATATGCGGGAATAGTGGAAGTCAATAGGGCTCGAACCTGCAAAATCCAAAGTTCTCACTGAAGGCTTAAATGCAAGTTCTCTGCCATAAAAAAGTGTTTGAGGACCCGGGTCCTGCCCCAGGGGACATGTATCAATGCAAAAAAAGTTTTAAAAACAGACGTTTTTTCTGGAGCAGTGATTTTAATAATGCCTGAGTCTGACGGGATAGGGATTACCTTGTCCCATCAAGATGAAAGCAGCCTATGAGTAGCCAACGGCTCCCTCCCGGCTGAAGTACCCGCCAAGAGGGGCGGGACCCCGCCAACGTCATGCGTACATGCAGAGCGGCGAGGAGGAGAGACACTCCATGGTCGCCACAGCATGAGATGGAGACACATACACACAAAGTGGGATGGGCGAAGGGGAGGAACTAGACACCTCGCAACCCCGGAGAAAGACCACGATAACCATGGCCATGATCATCAGGCTAGGGAGTCTATGACAAGCAAGTGTAAAACCCCTAAGGGGAAAGCCTAGAGCTAGTTGTCTAAATGGCGGTAAGATGGATGTAGAGATTAAATATGGATAATCTAGTTGTAGGGATTATGTAATAGAAAATAAAACCTATGTTGAAAATAGAATTGAAGTCTATGGATATATATGGATAAAATTATTATTAATAATAATAATAATAATAATAAAGATATGTTGGGCATGTAGGGTCACAGAAAGGAATGGGTGTCTTCCACCCTAAATAACAAAGTTTAATAACAAATAACAAAGTTTAAAAACCGAGATGTGACCCAAGTCAGCCCAAACACAACAGAGCAGAGACTTGCCTCCATCATTCTGGGTGGGATGATGGGGGGACTGCACTGGGTTGGGTTCTCCCGCCTCAACCCCGGAGGAGATTAACTTATCCCGGCTATGTTCGTCCAAACACAGTAGCAATGGGTATACACCCATTGGATACTCTATAGGTTAAGTACCATCATTATATTTAATCCTATTCCCTAGCTGGAGAGCCCGTTGTACTATATACATATTTGATGTAGGTCCATCCACTCATTCATTCTCTATTTTTATTTATTTTATAGAATCCTACTCCTGATGATTGGCTTTAAACGCCATGAAACGCGAATTTGAATATGTACTATTTATTATTACAATTATGTATAATATTCATCTATCATTGCTTTTTGTACCAAACATGTCCTTCTATGTATAAACATTAAATATGTGACTATTTTGCATTGATTATATTTATATCGTGCCTATATTGTACACAAGAAATATTTGGTTTGTTCATTATAGGGACTACCCTTTGGGGATTGGTTACAATTAAGAGTATAATATCCCTTATCCACAGAGACACACCTCATCTAAAGTTCCGCATCCGCTTCTTTTAATTTGTTTTTAAATAAAAAAATAAAAAACCCAGTGGTGATCAAATACCACCAAAAGTCATTTCTATTTGTGTGAAAAAATGAAATACATTTTGTTTGTTTGCATGACTGCGCAATTGCCACTTAAAATAGCGCAGTGCTAAAGAGCAAACAATGGCCTGGTCATGATGGAGGTAAAACCTTCAGGAGCTAAAGTGGTTAAACAATATCAACAATACTCTCTTTTCTCTCACCTACAAGGTGGAATTCCTCAGTAAGGCCCCTCTTTGAGCCCCTCTTTGAGCTGGCGGCCATTGGACTGGAACCCATTTTTTAGTTTGTGTTTAGGCCTATGACTTCTTGCATAGTGTAGCACTCAATTTTCAAAAAAATGTATCTGCAAATGTTGTGCAAAATAAAAAAAATTACACGCAGAACCTCTGCCTCTCTTTTTAAGCCTGACTTTTTTTTTGAACATCATTCAAAACATTCTAGTAAAGAGAGACAGACATCTGAAGCCTGTTTTTATATCAATATTTTATAATAAAGACTTATTTATGATAGATGAAAAAGCAATATACTTGACATCCTTCCTCCTTATTGCCAGTAACCGAACACTCCTCCTCCTTACCCACAGCACCCCAAAGCTCCTTTAGATGTAGTCAGCAATCATGTGGTTCAGAAGCTGCCTATGAGTGCTGCCTGCAACTGGGCCTGCCTACTATGGTGTAAAAAAAAAACCTTTCAGAGATCATAGGATAAGAATCACATTGTTCATCAGAGGGGATTCCGTCATAAAATTAGGTTGTTGAAGAACATCCTCAAAGTGCCACATTTTGGGCTCCTTCTGTGATGGTAAATGTAGATACCCCAATTCTTGTATCAGGGACGGGTGAAACATCCTCCTTGAAGAAGTCTCCTAAATTCTTCTTCCTCACTGTCAACACCCCTATGCTAGCCATACACTGGTCAGGCGGTTCAGCAGGGACAGGCCAAATTTTGATCCATGCATCCATGCATGGGCAGGTTGATTGTACAAAAGTCAATTTGCTGATCCCCTTCTGAACAACCACGCTGATTTTTCCCATTTGATCAGTGCCACCAGCTATATCCGACAGCACTGATCAGTGTATTCTAACAGCAGGGAAGTCAGGTCTCCCTGCTGTCACAACACAATAGCACAGTCCAGGTCACTACCCTATCCACATCAAGTGTGTGGCTGGGGAAATAGGGTCATTTTTTTCGTTCAACCCACTGGTTGAATGAAAATAATAAATAAAAATTCGGGCAGCCTAGCACTCTTCCTACTCTTTTGCTGACCCTCCTCATCCATCTCATATTCCCCTTCTAGCTCCTGCTGCTCTATGGCATTCTACATGCTGGTGCAGGGCAGAAATGACCCTCTGTGCAAAAAAATGGCAGCTGGCAGATGGCTTTTCTGGGCAGAGTACCTGACACTGAAGTGGTGTTTGTGGGACATCTATTTCTTACACTTCATCGGAGGAGGAGGAGGAGGAGGAAGAGGAAAAGGGCGCATTAGGAGCACTATATGAAAAAGTGCCAAATACAACTCGCTGCTGAGAGCCCAGGAGGAGACATATTATGCTAGCAAAGCAGAAAAGTTGAAGACTTCCCTGGTCTATGCTGCTTTCAGCTCAACCACCACATCAATACTGAATTCCTCGAATTTGTTGTGCAGCGCAGAGAGACAGTTAATTTCCATATTCACAGGGAGGCATTTAACAGTCATGGTCACACTGACAAATTGTTACAAGACAACAGGAATTAATGTCTCATGCAATTGCTAATGTGCTGATTGTGTAACTTCTTAAAGTGATTGGAAACTCTCATTTTTTTTTTCTATAAAAATAACAAACATGTCATACTTACCTGCTCTGTGCAGTTGGTTTTGCACAGAGCAGCCCAGATCCTCCTCTCCTCAGGTCCCTCTTCTCTGCTCCTGGGCCCTCCCTTCTGTCGAGTGCCTCCAGAGCAAGCACGTTGTTATGGGGACACCCAAGCCGAGCCACAGCTCTATGGGTCCATTCAGACAAGAAGCCCTGGTTCGGCCCCACTCCATCCCTAGGATTGGCTAACTGACTTTGACAGCAGTGGGAGCCATGGCACCGCTGCTATGTTTCATCCAATCAGGAGGGAGAGTCACAGATGGCCAAAGACATCACTGGATAGAGATGTGACTCAGGTAAGTATTATGGGGTGCTGGGGCGGCTGCTGCACACAAAAGGCTTTTATCTTAATGCATAGAATGCATTAAGATAAAAAAAAATTCTGCCTTTACAACACCTTTAACCACTTCAATACAGGGCACTTTCTCCCCTTCCTGCCCAGACCAATTGATGGGCACTGATGGGCACTGATGGGCAGCACTGATAGATGTCGCTGTTAGGCAATACTGACCAGGAGGCACTGGCAGGCATCACTGATGGGCACTGAGTGCCATCCCTATTGGGCATTGATTGGCATACCTGGTGGTCCTGGGTGGGCATCCCTGGTGGTCCTGGGTGGGAATCCTCAGGGGGACTGCACTGATAATCAATCAGCGCAGACCCCCCTGTCAGTAGAGCAGCCGATCGCTCTCCTCTACTCGCGCCTGTCAGTGCGAGTGAAGGAAAAGCCAATAAATGGCTCTTCCTAATTACACTGTGATCAGCTGTGATTGGACACAGCTGATCACTTAGGCTCTTCACAACGTGATCAGCTGTGTCCAATCACAGCTGATCACATTGTAAAGACCCTCTGACATAGGCTCTTTACAACGTGATCATCTGTGATTGGACACAGCTGATCACGTTGTAAAGAGCCTACGTCAGAGGGTCTTTACCAGGTTCGAAGATGCAGTGTGTCAGACTGACACACCACACTACCGATCGCCATGCTGTGTGCCCCGGCGGGCGGGCGCTAGCGGCTTATCCTGCCGCACATCATATGATGCCCAGTCAAGATAACTGAACCACTTTCTGGCCGTCATTCTGCATACGGTGGGTGGGAAGTGGTTAAGTAAATGAGTTAACGTGTAAAATGTTAATGTTTGGGAGGTCCTACATGGCAACTGTCCAAGATTGGAGCTTAAAGATCTCCCCTTGTGAAAAAGTGATCAGATCCTTACTTCACTTGCTGAAAAGCTCGGCACACACTAATTTCCCTGTTTTCCCATCTTTACTTTTACTTTGAAACTCTTCTCTTCCAAATAAACTTTGATAATGTTTCACCATGAGCAAAGGCTGTTGTTTTTCTTATCAATACTAATTAGACTTAGAGATAACCTATTCACCTGACAATTCTAGTAGCACCTGGGTTAAGGCTGAAACTATTCCCACAAGACAATTCCTCAAGGAAAAATCCCAATAAATAAAAAGAAGACTCGGAAAAATCAGCACAAGCCATGGACCTGACATCGGAAAGTTGACTTTTCATCACAACTCCCCAGCTCAGGATAACACAACGTAAGTTTAATTTTATTGTTGTTCCTCTTCCATTTTTAAAGATATGTGTGACCAATAAATCCTTCAGGTTATTTAACAACACAGTACTTCCATGGGCTAGTATGTTTTCTAAGTAGATAACTTTTTAGTCCGGTTCAAAGTCTACTGAGACATCAACTGCATGGCGAGTGTATGGTCTGTCTGTTTGCTGGAGTTTAATCCGAAAACATAATGTTAAATCAACTGGCTTCTCACCAAGTGGGCCCCTGAATGTGGTGGGAATGCTAGATTGATAGCCTCTCTGGGGCAGTTCACACAAGATTTATGCTAGTCTAGGAAACCTTAAAGCAGAGCTTTAAAATAAGCCTTTTGAAATAAAAATACCCCCAGAATACTCATGTGCAATGTAACAAAGTTATGCTGTAAACTATGCCCAGTTTTCCATTTGTGCAGCATTGTTTTCTTACTTTGAGAAGTTTCTGCACAGTATGGCCATTTCCAGTGTGGGCAAAATCATGTGTATATAGGAAACAATATATAATAATGTGAATAACCACAAAATTAAAAATAAAATTTGTACAGCTTCAAAAACAATGTGAAATAATGTGAATGACCACAAAACTTAGACACTATATAAGTCCATATGCTGTCTGCTAAGAGTTGTTATATCGTGAATTGAAAAGTCCATAAAGGAATGGTGATAAAAAAGAAGCACACTAGATCAAGAGAAAAGAAAACTCAGGGCGGCAGTCCACAGGTGTAACCAGGGTGATGGTCTGGGTCTTTCTCATGTAATCAAGCAGTGTGACCCCCCGCCACTTGTGATTACAACCTCGGTCCCACTGCTGGAGGTCCCACTGCTGGAGGTCCCACTGCTTGATTACATGAGAAAGACCCAGCTAATCATGCTGCTTACACCTGTGGACTGCCGCCCTGAGCCACCTACTGAACAGAGGGATCATCTTCCACTCTAAACTGAAATACCGGCGTAGATGTCTCATGGATTGGTGTTTACACCACAAGTCTTGTTGACTCATTGAGCGTATGCCCAATTGAGTCCCTTCACTGCGGTAAGCCTTCACACAACCGGTGGTGGTCGTATTGTTTTTTCACCCACCATTGACATCACGAGAAATACATTTTCTTTTCTCTTGATCTAGTGCAGCCCTCAAAAATTCCACTCGCCTGCTCACATTTTGCGAGTGGATTTTGGGGGCTGGCGAGGCGGGTTGTATGGGAGTCCTTCTCCCAGCACTCACGGAGGAGAAGAGAGAGGAGAGCAGGCGGCCGGATCATCAGAGCGTGAGGAACATCACTAGCGGCTTTCATTTCAATAGCCCCCTGGTCCCTCGACCTTGATAGACAGATCACCCGTCCAATCCCGGGACGAGTGACATGTATCAAAGTTCCCCGGGCAGGGGGCAGGGCTGTATGTGACGCCGAGCGGCAGGCACACAGCAATTGAAATGAAAGCTGTTCCAGTGATGTTCCTCGGCACCCTGATCATCCGGCCGGCAATCTTCTTCCTCTCCTCTGTTCCCCCGCATGGTGGACACAGGGAGACGGCATGACGGATACAGGTAGGCAGCATGATGGACACAGGTAGTCTGCTTGGTGGACACAGGAAGGCTGCATGGTGGACACAAGTAGGCTGCATGGTGGACACAGTTGTTAATATTTATTTTTAGAACTTAATTCTGTATAAAACATTTAAGTGTAATTTCATGAGATAATTTACGAGGGCGTGTTTAGGGGTGGAATTAGGGGCGGGGTTGGGCAACTGGTGGCGAGTAACCCTTGAGGCCTGGCTAATAGCTCAGGACTTGAAATTTTGAGCCTTGATCTAGTGTACTTCTTTTTATCACCATCCCTTTATGGACTTTTCAAATCACGATATAACAACTCTTACAAGACAGCATATGGACTTATATAGTGTCTAAGTTTTGTCATTGTTTTTGAAGCTGTACAAATTTTATTTTCAATTTTGTTGTTATTCACATTATTATATATTGTTTTCTATATACATATGATTTTGTAGCAGTACAGAATCCCTAAGCGCTGCACATATTTTTATTTTCAGTTTGATTTTTTTACGCTGACATGAGCAGGGCCATGTCAAGCTGACCAAGATCTCCCAGTAGCCAAAGCAAATCCAAAAATGACGTTTAGCGCCACGAGCCCTAAATTTTCATGCTTGTAGAAGTATAATGGTATTCCGTTACCATTATACTGGACCTGCTTATCTTATATTTGTTTTCAATAAAAAACATTGAACAAAAAATTTAAAAAAACGAAGCACTGATCAGGTAAGAAGTATTCCTCATATCAAAGGATGAATTTTGCATCTGCAGGGGCTTTTAAAGTGTCACCTATGGAAAATGTAGGGTCCCAAAGATCAGGAATTGTAGGGATGAAAACAATTAGAGGCATTCATTTATTTGAGACACAAGATAGCTTTTTTCTCATGCTAACAAATAATGTGTATTGTCTCGGAGCAACTTTTTTCAAAAATTGACCACCAGCAAGGTGTTTCCAGGTTGAATAGTCCAAACTGTGCAGATACAAACAAAGCAAGTGTGCTTTGTACAATGAAAAAAAAAAAAAGTAGGGCACTGGTGCGGAGGAAATTTGGGCAGGTTTTAAGGGGGGTAATTCTCTCACCCATACAAGGCGAAAATGGAGGGATATACTGTCACCAATATAGTAGATGTCCAAAATGCAGCATATTTCTCATATTCAAACGTAGGTACAAAAACAGAATTCATATGCCTATATACCATCATGTCCCTAAGCAAAAATACCAAAGGCTACCTGCCCTTCTACAATGCAAGGTGAAGGGCAAGTTGCAACAAATAGATGGGGCAAATCATATGGGCAGGGGCAAGAGATGGGGAAGGTAGCAGCAAAAATTAAATGCCATGGGCCATAGGTTTAAATCTGGCATAAATTTAGATGAACATCGCTCGGCAATCATTGAAAGAAAAAACCCAATGGATACGTCAACCCGTATGCATGCCAATAGTTACAGCAAGTTGTGTCACTGTTACTGCAGTGTCTGTACTTACTGGTTTCCCCAAAAAAAACATTGAAAGCGGAAATCTTTGATGTATAATAGTGGTGGTCATCCTGCTATTATACATGATGCTTGCATACCACCCAAATTTTTATTATGGGAATGAGGGACATCTGTTAGGCATAGGACACACCCCATGCCACTCCACCCCCTTAAAGGAGAATTATAAAAAAAATAATAGTTAAACCCACAAGTGCTTTTTTTTTACCACTACTATTCTTTTATTTTGGCCTTTGACATTCACAAATGCAGCAATTTAGAAATTGGATGAAAGGTTTAGCACTGGGAAACACTTTTTGAAAGATAAAAGAGCAGACAGTTTTCTTTACAACTACGGTATATAGATCAGACCAAAATGAGGGACAAATGAGGAGGAAAGAGGGACTTTGTTTCAAATCAGGGACAGTCCCTCATTTGTCTGTATGGATAAATGTTCAGGTGTTCATCTTACTGCCCAAACAGTCAAGGTTCAGTCCGAAATTGTTTTCGGACCAAACTTTAGGCTCATTCTAATGCCCCGTACACACGGTCGGACTTTGTTCGGACATTCCGACAACAAAATCCTAGGATTTTTTCCGACGGATGTTGGCTCAAACTTGTCTTGCATACACACGGTCACACAAAGTTGTCGGAAAATCCGATCGTTCGAAACGCGGTGACGTAAAACACGTACGTCGGGACTATAAACGGGGCAGTGGCCGATAGCTTTCATCTCTTTATTTATTCTGAGCATGCGTGGCACTTTGTCCGTCGGATTTGTGTACACACGATCGGAATTTCCGACAACGGATTTTGTTGTCGGAAAATTTTTTATCCTGCTCTCAAACTTTGTGTGTCGGATTTTCCGACGGAAAATGTGTGATGGAGCCCACACACGGTCGGAATTTTCGACAACAAGGTCCTATTACACATTTTCCGTCGGAAAATCCGACCGTGTGTACGGGGCATTACACTTCAAGTTCTTCCTGAAGATAGGCTTTTGCAACCAACAAAAAAAACAAACAAAATAAAGATATTTATAAAAAAAAAAGTACTAAGGTTTGTGTATGTCTGTTAGACTCTTACTTGTTGCATAGCAATTGAAACATACTTTATAAGAAAGGGGGGAGGTTCGGGTTTTATTTTACCATATTTCTTTACGCCCCTCTGGCTGTGAGCTCAATTTGGTCACACCCATAATTCGGCACAGCGCATAGCACATGGTGCTTTATTTTTTCCAAATATTTTTTGAAGGGGGGGTTGAGTGTTAAAAAAAATGATCAAACTCCAGTTAGGTGTGCTAGGTATGCCACTGCAGGTGTTCTAGCCTTCTCCTACTATTTTTGCTGGTGTTGTTGTAGTGTTAACTTTACTTCCTGTCTTAGGTTAAACAATGTCAGGAGGACAGAAAGTGAGGGTAAATCTATCTCCTGGAGCCCCAAATAAAAACTAGACAAGCGTTCTAACCCTCCCCACTAAGTACTGAGCAAGTGAGAAAAAAAATTAGCTGAGCTTACACTTTAAGTGGAGAATAATCCTTGGACAGCGAGTTATCATTCCTTACAACAGCCATCCCAAAGTGTCCACACAAGTCAGAGTAAGTAGGCATACAAGGGTTTTCTGATACAAAAGTTACTTTGAATAGCAATTATCTTATGGCTTTAAGTTTTAGTGATATGTCCTTGATCTAGACATGAGAGGTAAAGCTACTTAATCCCTATCATTACTTTATCTTCCCCAATTCCAATACATGAATACTAAATTGTCCACCTTACCTTTCTTAAACCCTGGCAGATTGCCCAATATACTCTTCATGGTGTATAGGAAGTATGCCCTGCTGTACTCTGTGTGGAATAACAAAGAACATAAAAGCTGAAGGTAGAAACCCATCAAATCAAACAAGAGGGTAACATGGCTATCACATTATTGGATCTAGAAGCAGAGAGATGACAGCTCTTTGCAATTGGATGCCAACAAAGGGAGTCAGAAAATATTTACTTTAATTTATTTTGTGTAAGATTTACACAATTCTGGTTTATTTACAGACACTGCACTACTTAAACATCCTTAACTTATTTGCAGGAGGAAGATCATTTTTGTATACCTGCGTTGGCTCTTGAAGACATGTGTGAAGACAACCAAACTGAAGTAACTGAGTTTTTGCTTCTTGGATTTCAAGGCCTCTATAAATTTAAAATTATTTTCTTTATTTTGTTCCTTTTGTCATATATGGTGATTTTGAGTGGGAATCTTCTCATTACTGTTTTAATATCAACCAAGGACCATCTGAAAATCCCAATGTTCTATTTCCTCAAACACTTGTCAATATCTGACCTAATGATAAGCACCACCATAATCCCAATGCTGTTAGATATTACATTAAAGAATGAAATTACAATATCCTTCGGTGTTTGCATCTTCCAGTTCTATTGCTTCTCTATTTTTGGATTTGTACAATGTTTTCTTATTGTATTTATATCTTATGATCGATATCTAGCCATATGTAACCCAATGCGTTATAATTCTATCATGAAGCCCCATATTTGTCTTAATATGGTTGTTGGGTCTTATTTGCTGGTCTTCTTTTTGTCAAGTGAAATTATTTTGGTGTGTCAGCTACATTTCTGTGGTGATAATAAAGTTGACCACTTCTTCTGCGATTCAGGCCCATTGATAGAGCTGTCTACATCGGACAGCACGATTTTACTATTAGTTGATTTTTCTGTGTCAATTTTAGGTCTTTTTGTTCCATTTTCCTTTATTATAGTTTCATATGTCTTAATTGTCATCACTATAGTAAACATCTCTTCAGCCAGTGGAAGATGGAAAGCCTTTTCCACATGTAGCTCACACCTGGCCACTGTATGCTCATATTATGGAACTTTGATGACTGTGTACATGGCACCACCAGATGAAAACTCATCTAATGCAAACAAATTTAGATCCTTTCTGTACATTGTGGTGACTCCAATGGTAAATCCAATCATTTATAGTCTGAGGAACCAGGAAGTTAGAAAAACTATTCATAGAATGTTTAGGAATATTAAAATGTTGTAGGTACACTGAACCTGTATTTCAATAGTTCTTGTTCATAAAATTCCAAATGGTATGTTTCATATAAATCTGTTGTTGGGTGTTTTTTCTATTTTACTTATTCAGGCTTGCAACGGAGGTAAAAATAATTATAGTAGCTTTTAGATACAACACACTGAACACTAATAAATAAGCAGTTTTACAAAATGTAACTAATGATCTTCTGTTAACAGCTATAACATTTTCCTTCATAAAAAGCAGTACAGCGCATAAAAAATTAATTGATTAATCACTTGAAGCAATAAAATTCATAAAATGTCCATAAAGAAGAATTTCAAATGGTGATCCAATGGTGCGAGTGACATCCACACAAGATGAGTGACTGTAGTGAGATAAACCTCCACCAATGATAACACTAGCCGCTCACCTCAGCTGGTGGACCCCTAAGTTAATCAGTCAGGTCAGAAACAGCCTTTTTTCCACACTGGGAAGTAAACAGGAGCAGGTACACTTGTGGCCGGTCATATATCAATCTTAGTAGAGCTTGCAGTAATCACATGTAATAAAAATAAAGAACATCTAGTGCTCTCTGTCTGTTGCATAAAAGTTTTAATGTAGTAAAAGTAAAAAAACTCACAAACGGAGCACTGTTCCCCAGTGCGGAGGATAAAAAGCCTAATAGGATGATCCACGGAGACCAGCGAGCGAGACGCGGGTAACGTCACGATCCAAGTCACGTGATGTGTTCCGTACGCGTTACATCCCTTGTGATGGGCGGGACTTCTTCAGGGGAAGCAAATTAGTCTTAAAGAGTGATATGGAAAAAGTTTTAGCTATGGACAGGTCTCAGTTGGTTTCCAATAAAGTCAGGGATACCAGTATTAACACCCCCAACTTTAAAATGATACTTAATTACAATGTCCAATACAAACAATACAACAATACAAACAATTTGAGAAGCTGGTCGCAAAAAACTGGTCAATCCTGAAGCAAGACCGTGTGCTGGGTCCCCTGCTGCCACCTCGTCCGTCCTTTATTTATAAAAAAGCTCCGTCTTTAAGGGACCGTCTAGCTCCTGGAGTGGTAGATCCCCCTATTCAAACAGACAATAGACTTTTCTCTTTCCTCTCAGGTTTTTATGCCTGTGGGCGTTGCACAGCCTGCAGGCATTCCAAATGCAATAATAAAAAGCGGAAACAGTTCATTGCCACTTCCACTGGCAAGGAATATAAAATCGACCAATTGATCACCTGTACGACAGTTGGGGTCGTCTACATGTTGGAGTGTGGATGTGGCCTCCAATACATCGGAAGGACCTCTAGGCCCCTCCATGTTCATCTAGGTGAACACATCAATAACATCAAAAAAGGATTAAAAACTCATAATGTTTCCAAACATTTCAAATTAGTACATGGTCAAAATCCCAGAGGATTAAAATTCTGAGGTGTTGAAAAAGTCAATAGACATTGGAGGGGAGGAAATTTCCTTCGCCAGCTTAGTCGTAGAGAATCCCATTGGATTCACGAGACCAAGGTACTTTTACCTAGAGGCTTGAACGTCGAGTTTGACGTTAACTGTTTTATTTCTGACCGATAATTCACTTGATTTTTATGTTTTAATTATGCATTTTGATCCAGTATTATTATGTTATGCATTAGGATGTTCCACGGAATCGAGCGAGTACACGGGCTGTTTCACAAATTAGATATCCTATAAGGATGGTATTTATATTGGTTACATTTAACGACATTACACTTACAAAGTTAATATGAGCATAGTTGCGGTTTTTTATATTACAGCTAATGCCGACCTCTTTGTTGTTCTGTCATTAGAACTATTGCTTTCGTTTCCGCATATTGGTTACTATGGTATCATATACACATTACGGCCTATTGGCTGTTTTGACCAGCTGAGTTATACTTAAAGCGGGTGGACCACGTCATGCCATCGCCGCTGAAGAAATCCCGCCCATCACAAGGGACGTAACGCGTACGGAACACATCACGTGACTTGGATCGTGACGTCACCCGCGTCTCGCTCGCTGGTCTCCGTGGATCATCCTATTAGGCTTTTTATCCTCCGCACTGGGGAACAGTGCTCCGTTTGTGAGTTTTTTTACTTTTACTACATTAAAACTTTTATGCAACAGACAGAGAGCACTAGATGTTCTTTATTTTTATTACATGTGATTACTGCGAGCTCTACTAAGATTGATATATGACCGGCCACAAGTGTACCTGCTCCTGTTTACATCCCAGTGTGGGAAAGGCTGTTTCTGACCTGACTGATTAACTCAGGGGTCCACCAGCTGAGGTGAGCGGCTAGTGTTATTGTTGGTGGAGGTTTATCTCACTACAGTCACTCATCTTGTGTGGATGTCACTCGCACCATTGGATCACCATTTGAAATTCTTCTTTATGGACATTTTATGAATTTTATTGCTTCAAGTGATTAATCAATTAATTTTTTATGCGCTGTACTGCTTTTTATGAATTGTACTT
The DNA here is from genome assembly GCA_037953035.1 of Aquarana catesbeiana. NCBI lineage: Eukaryota > Metazoa > Chordata > Amphibia > Anura > Ranidae > Aquarana > Aquarana catesbeiana. The sequence goes on from JBBHAA010000095.1 coordinate 3,846,612, forward strand.
TTGGGATTTGATAAGTTTTATCCTCAGTACAATAGCTGCTCTAGTTTAATATTATGTGATTAGCGCTGGTTGATTCTTTGTTACATTATAACATTATCCTACCACATCCCATCACGTGTGTCAGTTATAATTTAACCAAGACATTGATGAAATAGCAATGGTCAATTCTTATTTTTTTTTTCTTCGTTTCCATAAGAATTTTTTTTAGAAAAATAAAGCAAGGAGGTGTTAATACATGAGCCCAAAGGCCTGGGAATGTATATTCTGTAAGTGTTGCAACAACAGTCAACAGTAATATCCATTTGTAAGGACAAAGTACATCAACATGAAGGCAAATAGAAAACATTGGATTGCAAAGACTTTAAAAAGAAGATGGGTATGGCATCTCTGTGGCCAGGGAACCCTAGGCCATCAGGGAGGACAAAACCAAGTCAAAACCGTATAAAATTTGAGTTGAGCTGGAGTCTTGAGACAGGAGGGATGGGGCTGATAAAAGCCTAAAGGCTAGTGAAGGAATTATGTACAAATGGGAAGAACAAGGATATGCAACTTTTTTTATGGTTAGAAGCACCTGAGAGGCTGAAAGGCTGACAGTCTTGCTGGCAGCCTTGGTTGAGACTAGTGGGTTGACTAGAGGGAGAAGGGCAGGGACGGGGCAGAGAAGGGGGGGGACGAAAAAAAAGGGGAGGGAGAGAGGGTGAGAGATAAAAAAGAAGGAGAGATAGAGAAAGAAAAGAGGGAGGGGCCTGGTCAAGAGGGGGTGGCGGTGAAAGGGTCCTGTTCCTTTAAAAGTTATCATTTTTCTGATTAAGTAAAAAATATGTGTTGTATAAATGGGTCTTGTGTTGAAAACGAAATCAGACATGGGAAGTTACATATGTGTCATGAGATGTCTGCATTTAAATCTGATATAATAATAATGTGACATGATGGGTTTGCTTAGATAAAGAGTTAATGACTGTGATTGGTTGATTGTATGTTAAAAAGGAGATGTGTGGGGGCGTGGCCGGATGTGAAGAGGAGAAGACGTGCTGAGGCTGAGCTCCGCTCTCACACAGATCCTGTCAGCTAATCCTATCTCTAAAATCACAAATTTTTCTTTCCAATCCGGCATCCTGGGGTCCAAGAGGACTTATGGCACCAAGCGGACCTCTCCGCCGTCACCGGGTAAGACCCATTCATCCTCTGCGGCCTGTATCCGCTCCTCTTCGGGCCGCCATCTTGCCCACGAGGCCCCCTGTCGCTACCATGTCGGCCGGCACACAGACTCAGACTCAAACCCTGTCAGAGTTATCAGCCGCTCAGGCAGCATCGCATGCGGAGCTATTAGCGGCCATAAAAGCAGGAAATGATTCTGTCATGGTTAAGATAGATCATCTGGTGACGGATGTCAGCCTAATAAGACATGACATGGATAAATTTAGGTCTCGGTTTGCAGAGGCGGAAGGCTGCATTTCTCAGCTTGAAGATGATACCAGAGCTGATTCTCGGGACCTGCAGGCCTTGCAATTACAGGTAAAAGCCCTGCAGGAAAAATCCATTGTCACAGAAAACAGATTGAGGAGGAATAATATTCGTGTCATAGGCCTCCCTGAGCGTGCAGAGGGCTCCAAGCTAGCAGAATTTGCAGAATCCTTCCTCTTGTCCCTGCTGGATATTCCTGCTATGCCTCCCACATATGTAGTGGAGAGAGCCCACAGGGTTCCCCCCACTCCCCCTGTTCCTAGAGCCCCACCGCGACCCTTTCTCCTCAGACTTCTGAATTACAGAGATCGTCCTGACCCTGAAAAAACCCTGGATACAGAGTTCCATACATGCCACGTACTCCTCATATGCAAGGGGGGTCTCAATATTAATAGCTAAGAAATTTTCATGTATAATTGAGGAGGTTTGCACGGACCCCCAGGGCAAATTTGCTATTGTGGTGTTTACACACTGGTCTCAAAGATACATTATTATCAATGTTTATGTACCCCCACCTTTTTCATCAGACCTACTGTATACGATCTTGGAAAAAGCTGCTCCCTTCTGTCCAGGGAAACTATTAATAATTGGGGATTTTAATGCTATTATCTCCCCAGATTTGGATAGACCTGTCCCCCCTAAAAATCACAGTACTGACTTATTTACCTGGGCTCAGGCTATGGGGCTGGAGGAGATATGGAGATGGAGACACCCTGCTGTTAGGGCATACTCGTGCTTCTCGGCCTCCCACAAGACTGCCTCAAGAATTGATTTAGCTTTCTCCAACCCAGCGTTACTGGCAGACGTGGTGGAGGCAACATACTTACCTAGTGGGTTGTCCGATCATAGCCCGTTGGTTATAGAGTTCCGCTCTCCTGCATACCGTGATGCGGCTTTGTGGAGGCTGGGAGCACAGTGGATTTCCCACCCTGAGGTGGCAGACATCATTCCACCCAGGTTGGCAGAATTTTGGGACCATAATAAGGGCTCTTCATCCCCGCAAGTGGTGTGGGACGCGTTTAAGGCCTATACTAGAGGGCAATACATCTCCACCATAGCTAGTATCAAGAAGCAGCAGGGCCAGCAAACCCAGGTATTACAGCAGTCAGTAGATGACCACGCTGCGGCTTATAGCGCAGACCCCACACCGACTCAATTTGACTTGCTAAATGCAGCATAGAACACATTAAATCTATATTTGTCAGAGGTCACAAGGCTAGACATGCATAAAGGAAGACAACGTTTTTTTGAGCAGGGGACAAAAACGGTCGCTTCTTGGCCATGATGGCACAACACGAACATCCACTCACAGTAGTCTCTAGTCTGCGTTCTACAGATGGAGATACAGTGACATCCCAGTCTGAAATACTAGAAATGTTCAACGCCTTCTATGACAAGCTCTATACCTCCACTCTTCCCTCCGATTTTCAGCCTGAGTCACTACAAGATCTTTTGGATCCTCTGGCACTTGGTTGGCTCTCGGACAAGGAGAGGGAATCACTGGTCCAACCGTTTACGGCATTGGAGGTTTTAAATGTCATCCGGACCTTTCCCACCGGTAAGGCCCCAGGGCCGGATGGACTACCAATAGATTTTTACCGAACCCATAGTGAATTTTTAGGCACCCATATTGGCCCAATTGTACACTGTTTGTTTGTCCAAAGGTGATTTGCCCTCATCAATGCACCAGGCTTACCTGACCTTAATCCATAAAGCCCCCAAAGACCCAGAGCTGTGTGCATCCTATAGACCAATTGCCTTATTAAATAATGATCTTAAAATTTTAACTAAACTGTTAGCCTCCCGCCTATTGCTGCCCTCAGTAATTGATCCCGACCAGACAGGATTCATGCCCAAGAGGTCCACTGATGTCAATCTTAGAAGACTCTTCACTAACATTCATGCTCAGCATCTTAATTCTGGGACAAGGGCCATAGCCTTGTTAGATATAGAAAAGGCTTTCGATACAGTTGAATGGCCTTTTTTGTGGGAGACACTGCATAGAATGGGCTTCCCATTACAGTTCATCTCATGGTTGCAGGTGATATACAAGTGTCCCACCTCATCGATACGCCTGGGTTCTAGGTTGTCATCTCCCTTCCGACTATTCAGGGGAACTAGGCAGGGCTGCCCTCTCTCTTGCTATCGCTATTGAGCCAGTTGCTGAGGCCTTACGTACATCGCCACATATTAGGGGGCTCCGTATTGGCTTGCTGGAGGAGAGGGTAGCCCTGTACGCAGATGATATGGTCCTCTTTCTGGGTGATGCCGGCCCATCATTACAGGGTGCATTGTCAGTCCTAAACACGTTCTCTGATGTAACGGGCCTTCGGGTCAATTGGTCCAAATCTACATTATTCCCAATAGATCAGGCGGCAAAAACCACTTCCCCCCGGATAGCCCGTTACAATGGGTCGACACATTTAAATACCTGGGGGTTCAAGTCTCTGCTCAAGCCCAAGATTTCCTTAAACAAAATCTTGAGCCGGTGGTGGGAGACATGAAAATTAAACTTAAAGCATGGAGCAATCTGCCCCTATCTGTTTGGGGTAGAGTCAATCTCCTCAAAATGAAAATTATTCCCAAATTTACTTACCTTTTTTGTCACTCTCCGCAGTGGATTCCCAAATCATTTTTCACCAAACTCAACCAAAAATTCTCAGATTTTTTATGGGGCCCCGCCCTGCCTAGATATAGACTGTCGACCTTGATGAGGCCAACGCCTCAAGGTGGCATGGCATTCCCAGACTGTTACAAATATTTCTTGGCCGCTCAGTTAGTAACGGTGGTTTGGTGGTTAAACCCTGACAAAACCAACGCGGCTTCAGCATTGGAGGCTACGGTGGTGGGTTCCTGGGAGACCCTTCAATTTTTAATCTATAGGGGCCCACGCGCCCTACACCCACTAACCCCCTCCATGCTTACTACCTTACGGGCCTGGCGCATGGGTCTAAATATCGGTAAACATAAACTATCTATCGCATATTTACAAACTTACAGACCCCCGGGCATGGACCAAGTATGGTATTAAATTAGTCTCACAGGTTGTGTCACAGACCTCTTTGCTCTCGTTCTCCCAGCTCTCCTCTCTATACAACCTACCGAAACATTATCAGTTTCGTTACTTCCAACTAGCACATGCATTCACAGCACAATTTCCTCGCTCTTCCTGCATCCTGACTCAATCCGAGCTGGAGAAGACGCTGGAGAAGACGCTTAGATCTGGCTGCGCTGAGAAACCTACATCACGCCTTTACGCGCATCTGGTCTTTGCCACCTCTGGATGGGCTCTGGTCCCGTTGGCAACGCGATATTCCAGTGTTGGATAACGACGACTAGGATGATGTCTGGGACTTTCCTTTCAGATCACTGGTTTCCATACGGGACAGATTAGTACAATTCAAAATTGTGCATAGGGCATATTTTACCCCGCACAGACTCCATGTGATGAACCCTGATCATTCCTCAGATTGCTGGAGATGCGGTATCTCTCCAGGGGATTTCTCACACATTTTCTGGCATTGCCCAAAGGTTCAACAGTATTGGAGGGAGGTGCTTAATTTAACGAACAAAGTTGCATCTACCAATCTACCATTGTTGATGGAAATATGCATACTAGGACTAATAGAAAATGTTGTTCCATCAATAGCTAAATGCACGATGATTGGGTTGTTACTATTTTATGCTAGAAAAAACATTGCAATGCAGTGGAAAAAACCTACCCCCCCTTCCAGTACTCAGTGGAAACGCCTGGTCAATAATAGCCTTCCGTTATATAAGTATACATACACTAATAGAGGGTGCCCCTTGAAATTTGATAAAGTCTGGCGCAAGTGGATGGAAATAATGAACATTGCACAATGATATAGAGTTCTAATAGACACCAGGTTATGATGTTTGACTAATTATCTATCCGCCAAAGCTCAACAATTTGTTATTTTAGGCCTCTTTCGATCGCTGGCTTTATTTGTACAATACTTCTAGAGGAGGACTGTGTCTATAATTTTATGCTGTTATATATTTGGGCAAATCTCACAGATCAATACATTTATGTTACTGTCGTGGTATAGATGACCTGTACGTGTTATTGTATTGTTTGTTAAAAACCTGAAATAAAAAAAATTAAAAAAAAAAAAAAAGGAGATGTGTCATTTGAATACGTACCCCTTATTGGTGGACGGTGGTTGTAATTCCTACCTTTTAACCACTATTCAACACCATGTCCGGGATAATAAACTGAACAGTGTACAAAGCAATTTTGCTGTGTGAGTTATTCATGTACGCTGTTACCTATGCATAGAGATATTTGAATAAGAAGCAACGGAATCGGCCGATGGTAAGGTAATTATAATTAGATAATAAGATCATAGTCAGGACTAGAGTTTAAAGGTGTAATGGCACCTTTCAGCGGTGTCAGAAATAAGCTTATTAGCAAAGTAGAACTTAACAGTACTTTGATTAGGGATGACCCGAACACCCTCCTGTTCGGTTAGCACCAGAACATGCGAATAGGCAAAAAATTTGTTCGAACACGCGAACACAGTTAAAGTCTATGGGACACGAACATGAATAATCAAAAGTGCTAATTTTAAAGGCTTATATGCAAGTTATTGTCATAAAAAGTGTTTGGGGACAGCAAAATGACATTTCAAAGGAAAAAAAGTCATTTAAAACTACTCGCGGCCATTAATGAATTGCCGGTCCGACAATACACATAAAAGTTCATTGATAAAAACAGCATAGGAATTCCCCACAGGGGAACCCCGAACCGAAATTTAAAAAAAAATGATGTGGGGGCAGGTCCCCCTAAATTCCATAGCAGGCCCTTCAGGTCTGGTATGGATATTAAGGGGAACCCCGGCCAAAATGTAAAAAAAAAAAAAATGGCGTGGGGTCCCCCTCAAAATCTATACCAGACCCTTCAGGTCTGGTATGGATTGTAAGGGGAACCCCGCGCCAAAATTTAAAAAAAATTGGCGTGGGGTCCCCCCAAAAATCCATACCAGACCCTTATCCGAGCACGCAACCTGGCAGGCAGCAGGAAAAGAAGGGGAACGAGAGAACGCCCCCCCCCTCCTGAACCATACCAGGCCACATGCTAGATAGAAGATAGAAGAAAGAAGAAAGAAGAAAGAAGAAGCATTTAAATAAAGGAATTGTCAAAAACTGTCTCTTGTCATTTTTAACATTTTTGACACTTTTTGTGAAATGGTAGGGGTAATTTTGTACCCCCTTGCCATTTCACACAGGGGGGAGGGCCGGGATCAGGGGGTCCCCTTGCTAAATGGGGCTTCCAGATTCCGATAAGCAGACCCCCACAACCACTGGGCAAGGGTTGTGGGGATGAGGCCCTTGTCCCCATCAACATGGGGACAAGGTGTTTTGGGGGGCTACATGTTGAGGGCATGTGGCCTGGTACGGTTCAGGAAAGGGGGGCGCTCTCTCATCCCCCCCTCTTTTCCTGCAGCCTGCCAGGTTGCGTGCTCAGATATGGATCTGGTATGGATTTTTGGGGGGACCCCACGCCATTTTTTTTTAAATTATGGCGCGGGGTTCCCCTTAAAATCCATACCAGACCTGAAGGGTCTGGTATAGATTTTGAGGGGGACCCCACGCCATTTAAAAAAAATATTTTTTCCTGGGGATCCCCTTAATAACCATACCAGACCTGAAGGGCCTGATATGGAATTTAGGGGGACCCCCCACATATTTTTTTTTTAAATTTTGGTTCGGGGTTCCCTGTGGGGAATTCCCATGCTGTTTTTATTAATGAACTTTTATGTGTATTGTCGAACCGGCAATTCATTAACAGCCGCGAGTAGTTTTAAATGACTTTTTTTCCTTTGAAATGTCATTTTGCTGTCAGACTGTTCTAAACACGGGAAACATGCGCCCCTTTACAGGCATACTATAGACACCCCCCAACTACGAAATTTAAAGGAATATTACACTTTTATTGTCTGACTTTAAGCATTATTAAAATCACTGCTCCTGAAAAAACTTCCGTTTTTAAAACTTTTTTTTGCATTGATCCATGTCCCCTGGGGCAGGATCCAGGTCCCCAAACACTTTTCATGACAATACCATGCATATAAGCCTTTAAAATTAGCACTTTTGATTTCTCCCATAGACTTTTAAAGGGTGTTCCGCGGCTTTCGAATTTGCCACGAACACCCCAAATTGTTCACTGTTCGGCGAACTGGCGAACAGCCGATGTTCGAGTCGAACATGAGTTTGACTCGAACTCGAAGCTCATCCCTATATAGCAGGGATATGCAATTAGTGGACCTCCAGCTGTTGCAGAACTACAAGTCCCTTGAGGCATAGCAAGACTTTGACAGCCACAAGCATGACACCCAGAGGCAGAGCATGATGGGACTTGTAGTTTTGTAACAGCTGGAGGTCCGCTAATTGCATATCCCTGCTATATAGAATAAACGCCTCAGGTTAGGAAGTTTGTGCAAATTAGTATTGCTACACTGGTAACATAACTTATGATTGCTGGTTGGTGTTGCTAAATTACTTGAGTATTTTTTTTTGCTGTTGTAGCAACTTGGGGTTTCTATAATGTTATGCCCAGGTTGGCTTTAAGCGTTCTGGGAATACTGACTTAGTTTTCCATTGTATGTTTTGCAGGATCCCTATGGACACTCCACTCCTTGATGTGCCCATTACACAGTTACCCTACCATATCCTGGGTCCTTGACCCTCCACTCTGGTCTCTCTGTGTGGTCATTCACTCCTGCCCCCGGCTGGCTGGCCCTGTAACCCCCCAACTAGCCTGTCTGCTCATTCTGGGCGGGATGATGGGGGGACTGCACTGGGTTGGGTTCTCCCGCCTCAACCCCGGAGGAGATTAATTTATCCCAGCTATGTTCATCCAAACACAGTAGCAATGGGTATACACCCATTGGATACTCTATAGGTTAAGTACCATCATTATATTTAATCCTATTCCCTAGCTGGAGAGCCTGTTGTACTATATACATATTTGATGTAGGTCCATCCACTCATTCATTCTCTATTTTTATTTATTTTATAGCATCCTACTCCTGATGATTGGCTTTAAATGCCATGAAACGCGTTGAGTCCATACTCAAGGGTGCCAGGTTTACAGCTTGTATTATAATGAATTCATTTTATCATGTTTTGAATATGTACTATTTATTATTACAATTATGTTTAATATTCATCTATCATTGCTTTTTGTACCAATCATGTCCTTCTATGTATAAACATTAAATATGTGACTATTGTGCATTGAATATGTTTATATCGTGCCTATATTGTATACAAGAAATATTTGGTTTGTTCATTATAGGGACTACCCTTTGGGGATTGGTTACAATTAAGAGTATAATATCCGTTATCCACAGAGACACACCTCATCTAAAGTCCCGCATCCGCTTCTTTTAATTCGTTTTTAAATAAAAAATAAAAAACCCAGTGGTGATCAAATACCACCAATAGTCATTTCTATTTGTGTGAAAAAATGAAATACATTTTGTTTGTTTGCATGACTGCGCAATTGCCACTTAAAATAGCGCAGTGCTAAAGAGCAAACAATGGCCTGGTCATGATGGAGGTAAAACCTTCAGGAGCTAAATTAGTTAAACAATATCAACAATACTCTCTTTTCTCTCACCTACAAGGTGGAATTCCTCAGTAAGGCCCCTCTTTGAGCCCCTCTTTGAGCTGGCGGCCATTGGACTGGAACCCATTTTTTAGTTTGTGTTTAGGCCTATGACTTCTTGCATAGTGTAGCACTCAATTTTCAAAAAAATGTATCTGCAAAATAAAAAAAATTACATGCAGAACCTCTGCCTCTCACTTTAAGCCTGACTTTTTTTTGAACATCATTCAAAACATTCTAGTAAAAAGAGACAGACATATGAAGCCTGTTTTTATATCAATATTTTATAAGAAAGACTTATTTATGATAGATGAAAAAGCAATATACTTGACATCCTTCCTCCTTATTGCCAGTAACCGAACACTCCTCCTCCTTACCCACAGCACCCCAAAGCTCCTTTATATATAGTCAGCAATCATGTGGTTCAGAAGCTGCCTGTGAGTGCTGCCTGCAACTGGGCCTGCCTACTATGGTGTAAAAAAAACTCCTTTCAGAGATCATAGGATAAGAATCACATCAGAGGGGATTCCGTCATAAAATGAGGTTGTTGAAGAACATCCTCAAAGTGCCACATTTTGGGCTCCTTCTGTGATGGTAAATGTAGATACCCCAATTCTTGTATCAGGGACGGGTGAAACATCCTCCTTGAAGAAGTCTCCTAAATTCCTCTTCCTCACTGCCAACACCCCTATGCTAGCCATACTTGGATCAGGCGGTTCAGCAGGGACAGGCCAAATTTTGATCCATGCATGGGCAGGTTGATTGTACAAAAGTCAATTTGCTGATCACCTTCTGAACAACCACGCTGTCTGATTTTTCCCATTTGATCAGTGACACCAGCTATATCCGACAGCACTGATCAGTGTATTCTAACAGCAGGGAAGTCAGGTCTCCCTGCTGTCACAACACAATAGCACAGTCCGGGTCACTACCCTATCCACATCAAGTGTGTGGCTGGGGAAATAGGGTAATTTTTTTCGTTCAACCCACTGGTTGAATGAAAATAATAAATAAAAATTTGGGCAGCCTAGCACTCTTCCTACTCTTTTTCTGACCCTCCTCATCTATCTCATATTCCCCTTCTAGCTCCTGCTGCTCTATGGCATTCTACATGCTGGTGCAGGGCTGAAATGACCCTCTGTGCAAAAAAATGGCAGCTGGCAGATGGCTTTTCTGGGCAGAGTACCTGACACTGAAGTGGTGTTTGTGGGACATCTGTTTCTTACAATTCATCGGAGGAGGAGGAGGAGGAGGAAGAGGAAAAGGGCGCATTAGGAGCACTATATGAAAAAGTGCCAAATACAACTCGCTGCTGAGAGCCCAGGAGGAGACATATTATGCTAGCAAAGCAGAAAAGTTGAAGACTTCCCTGGTCTATGCTGCTTTCAGCTCAACCACCACATCAATACTGAATTCCTCGAATTTGTTGAGCAGTGCAGAGAGACAGTTAGTTTCCATATTCTACAGGGAGGCATTTAACAGTCATGGTCAAGCTGACAAATTGTTACAAGACAACAGGAATTAATGTCTCGTCCAATTGCTAATGTGCTGATTGTGTAACGTCTTAAAGTGATTGTAAACTCTCATTTTTGTTTCTATAAAAATAACAAACATGTCATACTTACCTGCTTTGTGCAGTTGGTTTTGCACAGAGCAGCCCAGATCCTCCTCTTCTCAGGTCCCGCTTCTCTGCTCCTGGCCCCTCCCTTCTGTCGAGTGCCTCCAGAGCAAGCACGTTGTTATGGGGACACCCAAGCCGAGCCACAGCTCTATGGGTCCATTCAGACAAGAAGCCCTGGTTCGGCCCCGCTCCATCCCTAGGATTGGCTAACTGACTTTGACAGCAGTGGGAGCCAATGGCACCGCTGCTGTGTCTCATCCAATCAGGAGGGAGAGTCACAGATGGCCAAAGACATCACTGGATAGAGATGTGACTCAGGTAAGTATTAAGGGGTGCTGGGGCAGCTGCTGCACACAAAAGGCTTTTATCTTAATGCATAGAATGCATTAAGATAAAAAAAAAAAATTCTGCCTTTACAACACCTTTAACCACTTCAATACAGGGCACTTTCTCCCCTTCCTGCCCAGACCAATTAATGGGCACTGATGGGCAGCACTGATAGATGTCGCTGTTAGGCAATACTGACCAGGAGGCACTGGCAAGCATCACTGATGGGCACTGAGTGCCATCCCTATTGGGCATTGATTGGCATACCTGGTGGTCATGGGTGGGCATCCCTGGTGGTCCTGGGTGGGAATCCTCAGGGGGACTGCACTGATAATCAATCAGTGCAGACCCCCCTGTCAGTAGAGCAGCCGATCGCTCTCCTCTACTCGTGCCTGTCAGTGCGAGTGAAGGAAAAGCCAATAAATGGCTCTTCCTATTTACACTGTGATCAGCTGTGATTGGACACAGCTGATCACATTGTAAAGAGCCTACGTCAAAGGGTCTTTACCAGGGTCGAAGATGCAGTGTGTCAGACTGACACACCACACTACCGATCGCCATGCTGTGCGCCCCGGCGGGCGGACGCAGCGGCTTATTCTGCTGCACGTCATATAACTGAACCACTTTCCGGCCGTCATCCTGCATAAGGTGGGTGGGAAGTGGTTAAGTAAATGAGTTAACGTGTAAAATGTTAATGTTTGGGAGGTCCTACATGGCAACTGTCCAAGATTGGAGCTTAAAGAGCTCCCCTTGTGAAAAAGTGATCAGATCCTTACTTCACTTGCTGAAAAGCTCGGCACACACTAATTTCCCTGTTTTCCCATATTTACTTTTACTTTGCAACTCTTCTCTTCCAAATAAACTTTGATAATGTTTCACCATGAGCAAAGGCTGTTGTTTTTCTTATCAATACTAATTAGACTTAGAGATAACCTATTCACCTGACAATTCTAGTAGCACCTGGGTTAAGGCTGAAACTATTCCCACAAGACAATTCCTCAAGGAAATATCCCAATAAATAAAAAGAAGACCTGGAAAAATCAGCACAAGCCATGGACCTGACATCGGAAAGTTGACGTTCCATCACAACTCCCCAGCTCAGGATAACACAACGTAAGTTTAATTTTATTGTTGTTCCTCTTCCATTTTTAAAGATTTGTGTGACCAATAAATCCTTCAGGTTATTTAACAATACAGTACTTCCAGGGGCTAGTATGTTTTCTAAGTAGATAACTTTTAGTCCAGTTTAAAGTCTACTGAGACATCAACTGCATGACGAGTGTATGGTCTGTCTGTTTGCTGGAGTTTAAGCTGAAAACATAATGTTAAATCAACTGGCTTTTGGCCCCAGAATGTGGTGGGAACGCTACATTGATAGCCTCTCTGGGGCAGTTCACACAAGATTTATGCTAGTCTAGGAAACCTTAAAGCGGAGTTCCGGAAAAAATATGCCTTTTAAAATAAAAATACCCCCAGAATACTCATGCCTTGTGCAATGTAACAAAGTTATGCTGTAAACTATGCCCAGTTTTCCATTTGTGCAGCATTGTTTTCTTACTTTGTGAAGTTTCTGCACAGTATGGGCATTTCCAGTGTGGGCAAAATCACGTGTATATAGAAAACAATATATAATAATGTGAATAACCACAAAATTGAAAATAAAATTTGTACAGCTTCAAAAACAATGTGAAATAATGTGAATGACCACAAAACTTAGACACTATATAAGTCCATATGCTGTCTGCTAAGATTTGTTATATCGTGAATTGAAAAGTCCATAAAGGAATGGTGATAAAAAAGAAGCACACTAGATCAAAAGAAAAGAAAACTTAGGGCGGCAGTCCACAGGTGTATCCAGGGTGATGGTCTGGGTCTTTCTCATGTAATCAAGCAGTGTGACCCCCCGCCACTTGCGATTACAACCTCGGTCCCACTGCTGGAGGTCACACTGCTGGAGGTCACACTGCTTGATTACATGAGAAAGACCCAGCTAATCATGCTGATTATACCTGTGGACTGCCGCCCTGGGCCACCTACTGGACAGAGGGATCATCTTCCACTCTGATCTGAAATACCGGCGTAGATGTCTCATGGATTGGTGTTTACACCACAAGTCTTGTTGACTCGTTGAGCATATGCCCATTTGAGTCCCTTCACTGTGGTAAGCCTTCACACAACCGGTGGTGATCGTATTGTTTTTTCACCCAACATTGACATCACAAGAAATACATTTTCTTTTCTCTTGATCTAGTGCAGCCCTCAAAAATTCCACTCGCCTGCTCGCATTTTGCGAGTGGATTTTGAGGGCTGGTGAGGCGGGTTGTATGGGAGTCCTTCTCCCAGCACTCGCGGAGGGGAAGAGAGAGGAGAGCAGGCGGCCGGATCATCAGAGTGCGAGGAACATCACTAGCGGCTTTCATTTCAATAGCCCCCTGGTCCCTTGAATTTGATAGACAGATCACCCGTCCAATCCCGGGACGAGTGACATGTATCAAAGTTCCCCGGGCAGGGGTCAGGGCTTTATGTGACGCCGAGCGGCAGGAACACAGCAATTGAAATGAAAGCTGTTCCAGTGATGTTCCTCGGCACTCTGATCATCTGGCCGGCAATCTTCTTCCTCTCCTCTGTTCCTCTGTTCCCCCGGTGGACACAGGGAGACGGCATGATGGATACAGGTAGGCAGCATGATGGACACAGGTAGTCTGCTTGGTGGAAACAGGCAAGCTGCAGGGTGGACACAGGTAGGCTGCATGATGGACACAGTTGTTCTTAATATTTATTTTTAGAACTTAATTCTGCATAAAACATTTAAGTGTAATTTCATGAGATAATTTATGAGGGCGTGTTTAGGGGTGGAATTAGGGGCGGGGTGGGGCAACTGGTGGCAAATAACCCTTGAGGCCTGGCTAGTAGCTCAGGACTTGTAATTTTGAGCCCTGATCTAGTGTACTTCTTTTTATCACCATCCCTTTATGGACTTTTCAATTCACGATATAACAACTCTTACAAGACAGCATATGGACTTATATAGTGTCGAAGTTTTGTGGTAATTCACATTATTTCACATTGTTTTTGAAGCTGTAAAATTTTACCGTATTTTCAATTTTGTTGTTATTCACATTATTATATATTGTTTTCTATAAACATATGATTTTGTAGCAGTACAAAATTCCTAAGCGCTGCACATATTTTTATTTTCAGTTTGATTTTTTTACGCTGACATGAGCAGGGCCATGTCAAGCTGACCATGATCTCCCAGTAGCCAAAGCAAAGCCAAAAATTACGTTTAGCACCATGAGCCCTAAATTTTCATGCTTGTAGATGTATAATGGTATTCCGTTACCATTTTACTGGATCTTCTTATCTTGTATTTGTTTTCAATAAAAAAACATTGAACAAAAAATAAAAAAACTGAAGCACTGATCAGGTAAGAAGTATTCCTCATATCAAAGGATGAATTTTGCATCTGCAGGGGCTTTTAAAGTGTCACCTATGGAAAATGTAGGGTCCCAAAGATCAGGAATTTTAGGGATGAAAACAATTAGAGGCATTCATTTATTTGAGACACAAGGTCGTTTTTTTTCTCACACTAACAAATAATGTGTATTGTCTCTGAGCAATTTTTTTCAAAAATTGACCACCAGCAAGGTGTTTCCAGGTTGAATAGTCCAAACTGTGCAGATACAAACAAAGCAAGTGTGCTTTGTACAATGAAAAAAAAAATAAAAAAGTAGGGCACTGGTGTGGAGGAAATTTGGGCAGGTTTTAAGGGGGGTAATTCTCTCACCCATACAAGGCAAAAATGGAGGGATATACTGTCACCAATATAGTAGATGTCCAAAATGCAGCATATTTCTCATATTCAAACATAGGTACAAAAACAGAATTCATATGCCTATATACCATCGTGTCCCTAAGCAAAAATACCAAAGGCTACCTGCCCTTTTACAATGCAAGGTGAAGGGCAAGTTGCAACAAATAGATGGGGCAAATCATATGGGCAGGGGCAAGAGATGGGGAAGGTAGCAGCAAAAATTAAATGCCATGGGCCATAGGTTTAAATTTGGCATAAATTTAGATGAACATCGCTCGGCAATCATTGAAAGAAAAAACCCAATGGATACGTCAACCCGTCTGCATGCCAATAGTTACAGCAAGTTGTGTCACTGTTACTTAAGGAGTCTGCAGTGTCTGTACTTACTGGTTTCCCCAAAAAAACATTGAAAGCGGAAATCTTTGATGTATAATAGTGGTGGTCATCCTGCTATTATACATGATGCTTGCATACCACCCAAATTTTTATTATGGGAATGAGGGACACCTGTTAGGAGTGGCATGGCCTGTTAGACACACCCCATGCCACTCCACCCCCTTAAAGGAGAATTATAAAAAAAATAATAGTTAAACCCACAAGTGCTTTTTTTTACCACTACTATTCCTTTATTTTGGCTTTTGACATTCACAAATGCAGCAATTTAGAAATTGGATGAACGGTTTAGCACTGGGAAACACTTTTTGAAAGATAAAAAGAGCATTTTATTTACAACTACGATATATAGATCAGACCAAAATGAGGGACAAATGAGGAGGAAAGAGGGACTTTGTTTCAAATCAGGGACAGTCCCTCATTTGTCTGTATGGATAAATGTTCAGCTGTTCGTCTTACTGCCCAAACAGTCAAGGTTCAGTCCGAAATTGTTTTCGGACCAAACTTTAAGCTCATTCTTACACTTCAAGTTCTCCCTGAAGATAGGCTTTTGCAACAAACAAAAAAAAACAAACAAAATAAAAATATTTATAAAAAAAATGTGCTGAGGTTTGTGTATGTCTGTTAGACTCTTACTTGTTGCATAGCAATTAAAACATATTTTATGAGAACTGAGGAGGTTCAGGTTTTATTTAACCATATTTCTTTATGCCCCTCTGGCTGTTAGCTCAATTTGGTTACACCCATAATTCGGCCCAGCACATAGCACATGGTGCTTTATTTTTTGCAATTATTTTTTGAAGGGGGGTTGAGTGTTAAAAAAATGATCAAACCCCAGTTGTTAGGTGTGCTAGGTATGCCACTGCAGGTGTTCTAGCCTTCTTCTACTATTTTTGCTGGTGTTGTTGTAGTGTTCACTTTACTTCCTGTCTTAGGTAAAACAATGTCAGGAGGACAGAAAGTGAGGGTAAATCTATCTGCTGGAGCCCCAAATAAAAACTTGAAAAGAGTTCTAACCCTCCCCACTAAGTACTGAGCAAGTGAGAAAAAAAATGGCTGAGCTTACACATTAAGTGAAGAATAATCCTTGGACAGTGAGTTATCGTTCCTTACAACAGCCATCCCAAAGTGTCCGCACAAGTCAGAGTAAGTAGGCATACAAGGGTTTTCTGATACTAAAGTTACTTTGGATAGCAATTATCTTATGGCTTTAAGTTTTAGTGATATGTCCTTGATCTAGATATGAGAGATAAAGCTACTTAATCCCTACCATTACTTTATCTTCCCCAATTCCAATACATGAATACCAGATCGTCCACCTTACCTTTCTTAAACCCTGGCAGATTTCCCAATATGCTCTTCTTGGTGTATAGGAAGTATGCCCTGCTGTACTCTGTGGGAACAACAAAGAACATAAAAGCGAAGGTAAAAACCCATCAAATCAAACAAGAGGGTAACATGGCTACATGTTAGATGACAGCTCTTTGCAATTAGATGCCAACAAAGGGAGTCAGAAAATATTTACTGTAATTTATTTCATGTAAGACTTACACAATTCTGGTTTATTTACAGACACTGCATTACTTAAACATCCTTAACTTACTTGCAGGAGAAAGATCATTTTTGTATACCTGCGTTGGCTCTTGAAGACATGTGTGAAGACAACCAAACTGAAGTAACTGAGTTTTTGCTTCTTGGATTTCAAGGCCTCTATAAATTTAAAATTATTTTCTTTATTTTGTTCCTTTTGTCATATATGGTGATTTTGAGTGGGAATCTTCTCATTACTGTTTTAATATCAACCAAAGACCATCTGAAAATCCCAATGTTCTATTTCCTCAAACACTTGTCAATAGCTGACCTAATGATAAGCACCACCATAATCCCAATGCTCTTAGATATTACATTAAAGAATGAAATTACAATATCCTTCAGTGTTTGCATCTTCCAGATGTACTGCTTCGCTATTTTTGGATTTGTACAATGTTTTCTTATTGTTTTTATATCTTATGATCGATATCTAGCCATATGTAACCCAATGCGTTATAATTCTATCATGAAGCCCCATATTTGTCTTAATATGGTTGTTGGGTCTTATTTGCTGGTCTTCTTTTTGTCAAGTGAAATTATTTTGGTGTGTCAGCTACATTTCTGTGGTGATAATAAAGTTGACCACTTCTACTGCGATTTAGGCCCATTGATAGAGCTGTCTACATCGGACAAGACAATTTTACTATTAGTTGATTTTTCTGTGTCAATTTTAGGTCTTTTTGTTCCATTTTCCTTTATCATAGTTTCATATGTCTTAATTGTCATCACTATAGTAAACATCTCTTCAGCCAGTGGAAGATGGAAAGCCTTTTCCACATGTAGCTCACACCTGGCCACTGTATGCTCATATTATGGAACTTTGATGACTGTGTACATGGCACCACCAGATGAAAACTCATCTAATGCAAACAAATTTAGATCCTTTCTGTACATTGTGGTGACTCCAATGGTAAATCCAATCATCTATAGTCTGAGGAACCACGAAGTTAGAAAAACTCTTCAAAGAATGTTTAGGAATATTAAAATGCTGTAGGTACACTGAAACTGTATTTCAATAGTTCTTGTTCATAAAATTCCAAATGGTATGTTTCATATAAATCTGTTGTTGGGTGTTTTTTCTATTTTACTTATTCAGGCTTGCAACGGAGGTAAAAATAATTATAGTTTCTTTTAGATCCAACACACTGACCACTAATAAATAAGCAGTTTTACAAAATGTAACTAATGATCTTCTGTTAATAACAGTGATAACATTATCCTACCACATCCCATCACATGTGTCAGTTATAATTTTAGCAAGACATTGATGAAATAGCAATGGTCAATTCTTATTTTTTTTTCTTCGTTTCCATAATAATTTTTTTTTGGAAAAATGAAGCAAGGGGGTGTTAATACATGGGCCCAAAGGCCTGGGAATGTATATACTGTAAGTCAACAGTAATATCCATTTGTAAGGACAAAGTACATCAACATGAAGGCAAATAGAAGCCATTGGATTGCAAAGACTTTAAAAAGAAGATGAGTATGGCATCTCTGTGGCCAGGGGACCCTAGGCCATCAGGGAGGACAAAACCAAGTCAAAACCGTATAAAATTTGAGTTGAGCTGGAGTCTTGAGACAGGAGGGATGGGGCTGATAAAAGCCTAAAGGCTAGTGAAGGAATTATGTACAAATGGGAAGAACAAGGATATGTGACTTTTTCTATGGTTAGAAGCACCTGAGAGGCTGAAAGGCTGACAGTCCTGCTGGCAGCCTTGGTTAAGACTAGTGGGTTGGCTAGAGGGAGAAGGGCAGGGATGGTGCAGAGAAGGGGGGGGGGGATGAAAAAAAAGGGGAGGGAGAGAGGGTGAGAGAAAAAAAGAAGGAGAGATATAGAAAGAAAAGAGGGAAGGGCCTGGTCAAGAGGGGGAGGCGGTGAAAGGGTCGTATTCCTTTCAAAGTTATTATTTTTCTGATTAAGTAAAAAATATGTGTTGTTGTATAAATGGGTCTTGTGTTGAAAATGAAACCAGACGTGGGAAGTTACGTATGTGTCATGAGATGTCTGCATTTAAATCTGACATAATAATAATGTGACATGATGGGTTTGCTTAGATAAAGAGTTAATGACTGTGATTGGTTGATTGCATGTTAAAAAGGAGATGTGTCATTTGAATATATACCCCTTATTGGTGGACGGTGGTTTTAACACCTACCTTTTGACCACTATTCAACACCATGTCCGGGATAATAAACTGAACAGTGTACAAAGCAATTTTGCTGTGTGAGTTATTCATGTACGTTGTTTCCTATGCATAGAGATCTTCGGATATGAAGCAACAGAATCGGCCGATAGTAAGGTAATTATAATTAGATAATAAGATGATAGTCAGGACTAGCGTTTAAAGGTGTAATGGCACCTTTCAGCGGTGTCAGAAATAAGCTTATAAGCAAAGTAGAACTTAACAGTACTTTGGCTTTAGTGCTTTTGGGGAGGGTGCAGGCCCCCCTTTGGTGACAGAGTTGGTTAATTCCAAGCTTTCACTTGGGATGCCCACCCTTATAGAATAAATGCCTCAGGTTAGGAAGTTTGTGCAAATTAGTATTGTTACACTGGTAAAATAACTTATGATTGCTGGTTGGTGTTGCTAAATTACTTGCCTATTTTTTTTTGTTGTTGTAGAAGCTTGGGGTTTCTATAATGTTATACCCAGGTTGGCTTTAAGCGTTCTGGGAACGCTGTGGAAAGGTGTACACGCCCACTGGAAGCTTTGGAAGCTCATAGGAAGAAACGTAAAGCACTTGAACTGGTAGGAATTTTAGTCAGAAATAGGGGCAAAGTCATTTAGAAATCTCCCTTGCTCATATCCAAATATCGTGAGAGTGGTAAGTACTTTTGTATGTATGTTCATATCATCTGCTAAGTTTTTAAAGAATGAAAGAAGGCAGTTCAAATGTGTGGATGTCATTACCTAAAGTGTTAAAAAGACTGAAGAAATTAAGGAAAATTTTTATTGTTGTTATGCATATGGGACAAAAGGTATTTTGGGTATGCAATGGAAATAAAAGAAATGGACCAGTCGAGGTTACAGTGTGATATTATATGAGGTATATGAGGTCTCCCCTTTACTAATATTTGTGTATAGAATTATTCAGTATAGTGCTTACTTGACTTGCAAGATGTGTAATTGTTTAACCACTTCGCACGGACACAGCCAGTCACAGTTCGCCGTAAACAGCAGCCGTTTACAGTGTGATCGATGGTGCCAATGGGAGATGATCTTATATGAGATCATCTCTCATCGCTGGCTCTCCCTCCTCACACAGAGACAGCGTGTGAGGAGGGAGAGCGAACCGCTACAGCGGTGAGTGTAAAAAAAAAAAAAACAGAAAAAAAAGTCGTCACTGTCATCTGTCATCCCTCCCCACTGTCATCCCTCCCCACTGTCCTCTGTCGCTAGTGCCAACCCTCCCCACTGCCATCCGTCCCCAGTGCCATCCGTCCCCAGTGCCATCCCTCTCCAGTGCCATCCGTCCCCAGTGCCATCCATTATCAGTGCCACATATTAGTGCCATCTGTCATCAGTGCCACGTATCAGTGGCATCTGTCATCAGTGCCACGTATTAGTGCCATCTGTCATGAGTGCCACGTATTAGTGCCATCTGTCATCAGTGCCACGTGTCATCAGTGCCACGTATTAGTGCCATCTGTCATCAGTGCCATCTTTCATCACTGCCACGTGTCATTAGTGCCACATATTAGTGCCATCTGTCATCAGTGTCACGTGTCATTAGTGCCACATATTAGTGCCATCTGTCATCAGTGTCACGTGTCATCAGTGCCATGTATTAGTGCCATCTGTCAGTGCCACGTATTAGTGCCAAATGTCATCAGTGCCACGTATTAGTGCCATCTGTCATCAGTGTCATCAGTGCCACGTATTAGTGCCATCTGTCATCAGTGTCATCAGTGCCACATATTAGTGCCATCTGTCATCAGTGTCATCAGTGCCACATATTAGTGCCATCTGTCATCAATGCCACGTCAGTGTCATCAGTGCCAGGTATCAGTGCCATCTGTCATCAGTGTCACGTGTCATTAGTGCCACATATTAGTGCCATCTGTCATCAGTGTCACATGTTATCAGTGCCATGTATTAGTGCCATCTGTCAGTGCCACGTATTAGTGCCAAATGTTATCAGTGCCACGTATTAGTGCCATCTGTCATCAGTGTCATCAGTGCCACATATTAGTGCCATCTGTCATCAGTGTCATCAGTGCCACATATTAGTGCCATCTGTCATCAATGCCACGTCAGTGTCATCAGTTCCAGGTATCAGTGCCATCTGTCATCAGTGCCATGTGTCATTGTCCTGGTGCTCCAGGGCCTTCAAAAGTGTAATAGGTAGTCAACAAGTTAGATGTGTAATTTATGTCCCTAGAATGCCTGACCGTGCTCCCTGCATGTTGGGTCTCTGTATGTGGCCAGGCTGTGAAAAAGTCCCACACATGTGGTATCCCCATACTCAGGAGGAGCAGCAGAATGTATTTTGGGGCATTATTTGTGGTATATACATGCCATGTGAGAGAAAAAACCTATTACAATGACAATTTTGTGGGAGAAAAAAAAAAAAAACAAATCTTCATTTTGCAAAGAATTGTGGGAAAAAATGACAACATCAAAAAACTCACCATGCATCTTACTAAATACCTTGGAATGTCTACTTTCAAAAAAGGGGTAATTTGGGGGGTATTTGTACTTTCCTGACTTGTTTGGGTCGCAAGAAATGAGATAGGCCGTCAGTACATCAGGTGTGATCAATTTTTTATGATTTGCACCATAACTTGTAGACTCTATAACTTTCACAAGGACCAAATAATATCTACTAATTTGGGTTATTTTTACCAAAGATATGTAGCAGTATAAATTGTGGCCAAAATTTATGAAGAAAAATTAATAATTTGCAAAATTTTATCACAGAAACTAAGAAAAATTCGTTTTTTTTCCAAAATGTTCGGTCTTTTTTTATTTATAGCGCAAAAAATAAAAAACCCAGAGGTGATCAAATACCACCAAAAGAAAGCTCTATTTGTATGAAAAAAGGACAAAAAATTCATTTGGGTACAGTGTTACATGACTGAGTAATTGTCATTCAAAGTGTGAGAGCAGTGAAAGCTGAAAATTGGTCTGGGCAGGAGGGGGGTTTAAGTGCCCAGTAGGCAAGTGGTTAAGGTACATGTTAAATGTTTTGATGACTCTTTGAAGGTAAAGGCATAGAATGATTTCAAGGGTACAATAAAAGTGTGTTTTAGGAGTGCAGGGGGTTGTGTTAGAGAGGAAAGGTTTAATGAAAAAAAAAAAAAAAACGAAGGCAGTATTAAGATCCTAGGATTGCAGTGGAAAAGTTAATAGAACTTACCACTCCTAGGGCGAGGTTGAACTCACATCTAGAAGCTTAGGGACACTGTGTCTCCAGTTAAATCCATTATCGAAGGTGATTTAGTATACTACCAATATGTCTGCCATATAGAGATAAGAAACACAGAAATAAAAATTGTTTTAAAAAGGGGAAGTAAGATTACGGAGATCTCAGAGAAGGGTCCAGATCAGAGAACAGGGACGGAAACGGAGCATACCATTCCGGCAGGAGTTGCCATGTCTGCTGTAGCACCGTTAAGAACATTCCCATATTAATGGGTAATTGATTTGTCCTTGATGTGCAACTTTGAGGACGTAGTTAGATGATATGATATGATATGATATGATATGGGTGACAAGGATATAATTCCTTGTTTGCTCATATAATAATTTCTGCTTGAAGTATGGAGAAACAGGAAATGTTTTAGTAATTGTTTTAGTAATTGAAATTCAAGATGGAGAATAATTAATAATAATAATGAATTATAAATCTTCAGTTTAAAATGAGAAAGTTCCATTTTTAGTTATTGTGAAATGTTGAGATATGTATAAGCCTATATGTATTAATATTAAAACTAAGAAAGGGGGAATTTGCCATTCAGCATAATTTTATTGGTAATTTTAAATGAATAAAAGGTGAATTACTGGTTATTAGATAAGGGAAAGTTGTTGTTAGTATAGGGAATTCTCTTCCACCTGCTCAGAGAGAAATTCTTAATTTTATGTGCCTGTGAATTTTTGTCTTGTCTTGGAATTCCAATTTAGAGTATACGTTGTTTTTTTCTTCTGAATGCAAATGGATTGTTAATTAGTTGATATATGTCCTTTGATCCTGCCAAGACGGAGAGCATTTCCAAAGTGGGCAGGTGAGAGGGACAGAGTAGGGTACTCATCTGTGTGTGGTGCTTTAAGAGGATTGAATCACGGATTTGGACAAGGACAATTTACTATTTGGGCGATTCCTCCCATCCAAAGTATTGTTTAGCACAACACACAGAGGTACATATCTGCTCACATAAATCTGCTATTTTGCTTCAAGTGAAAAAGGGGATCAAACCGCCGCCCATGCTTTCGCCACCGCTTTCGCGGAAAGCATTCGGCTATATTTGCATTCCATATTCACCAAATCTGAGGGACTTGCTGGACTGGAGAGTGAATGTTGAGAGGGCTGAAGGTGGCTGAAGCACCAGCCACCATTGTCTATGTTACTACAATGTTTACCTGTTCATTGTTTAAAAAATGAAACCCCTTAATCCTTTCCATATCCATATATGTGGTGGCACAGGAGTGGCCTTAGTTGAGCTGACACATTAATGTGTTGCTAAAGAGCGTCACTTTTCTGTGCATGTTGGGGAAGTGGCTGATTGTATGCATTTCTGAGACGCATTGAGGTTTACCAAGCCTTACTTACGTCACCCTTCTCCCCTGAGAACCCTTCTCCTCTACACATGTGATGGTGATGGGGGGAGTACAGCACTAAACAGGGTGACAACTTTACAGGGATTTCACTGTACCTGGGACTTCCCTTGTACCTGGGACCTCTTTTGTACCTGGGACTTCCTTTGTTATCACCCCATTGAAGGAAGTCCCAGGTACTGAGAGAATCTCTAGGTCATTTTATATCAGGAAAGGACAAAATGACATTTAAAATTATACACATGGTTCTATGTTCAGCAGCAGCCGCTCCATACGGGGCTCAGGGGCGCCGCACCGATAATCCAAGCACCCGGCCCTCAATCTAAATGTAGGGCGCTGGACGCATGGATTCCAATGGTTTTATTTTTTTTTTTACCTAGGACCTCTTTTTTACCTGAGACTTCCATTGTTGTTACCCCATTGAAGGAAGTCCCAGGTACTGAGAGAATCTCTAGGTAATTTCATATAAGGAAAGGACAAAATTACATTTAAAATTAATAATTATTGGCACCCCCACATGTTTGCTAAAGAGCATCACTTTTCTATGCATGTTGGGAAAGTGGCTGATTGTATGCATTCCCAACACGCATAGAGGTTTACCAAGCTTTACTTACGTCTCCCTTATACCCTGAGAACCCTTCTCTACACATGTGATGGTGGTGGTGGTGGTGGGGGGGGTGTACAGCATTAAACAGGGTGACAAGTTTACACGAATTTCACTGTACCTGGGACTTCCTTTGTACCTGGGACTTCCTTTGTACCTGGGACCTCTTTTATACTTGGGACTTCCTATGTGCCTGGGACCTTCTTTGCACCTGGTACTTCCTTTGTTGTCACCCCATTGAAGGAAGTCCCAGGTACTGAGAGAATCTCTAGGTCATTTTATATAAGAAAAGGACAAAATGACATTTAAAATTATACACTTGGTTCCATGTTCAGCAGCAGCCGCTCCATACGGGATCCATACAGGCTCAGGAGCCGCACCCATAATCCAAGCACCCGGCCCCTAATCTAAATGCAGGGCGCTGGACGCATGGATTCCAATGGTTTTATTTTTTTACCTAGGACTTCTTGTGTACCTGGGACTTCCTTTGTACCTGGGACCTTTTTGTACCTGAGACTTCCTTTGTGCCTGGGACCTCTTTTATACCTGGGACTTCATTTGTACCTGGAACCTCTTTTATAGCTGGCACTTCCTTTGTGCCTGAGACCTCTTTTATACCTGGGACTTCCCTTGTGCCTGGGACCTCTTTTGTACTTGAATCTTCCTTTGTACCTGGGACCTCTTTTGAACCCGGGACTTCCTTTGTGCCTGGGACCTCTTTTGTACCTGAAACTTAATTTGTACCTGGGACTTCCTTTGTACCTGGGACCTCTTTTATACCTGGGACTTCCTTTGTGCTGGGACCTCGTTTGTAGCTGGGACCTCGTTTGTAGCTGGGACTTCCTTTGTACCTAGGACCTCTTTTGTACATGAGACTTGCTTTGTGCCTGGGACTTCTTTTATAACTGGGACTTCCTTTATACCTGGGACCTCTTTTGTACCTGAAATTTCATTTGTAACTGGGACTTCTTTTGTACCTGGGACTTCCCTTGTGCTGGGACCTCGTTTGTACCTGGGACTTCCTTTGTACCTGGGACCTCTTTTATAAATGGGACTTCCTTTGTGCCTGGGAACTCTTTTGTACCTGGGACTTCCATTGTTGTCACCCCATTGAAGGAAGTCCCAGGTACTGAGAGAATCTCTAGGTAATTTTATATAAGGAAAGGACAAAATTACATTTAAAATTAAGAATTATTGGCACCCCCACATGTTTGATAAAGAGCGTCACTTTTCTGTGCATGCTGGGAAAGCGGCTGATTGTATGTATTCCCGAGACGTATAGAGGTTTACCAAGCCTTACTCACGTCTCCCTTCTCCCCTGAGAACCCTTCTCATCTACACATGTGATGGTGGTGAGGGGGGGGGGGGTGTACAGCACTAAACAGGGTGACACGTTTACAGGAATTTCACTGTACCTGGGACTTCCTTTGTACCTGGAACCTCATTTGTACCTGGTACTTTCTTTGTACCTGGCACCTCTTTTTTTTACCAGGCACTTCATTTGTGCCTGGGACCTTTTTTATACATGGGACGTTATTTGTGCCTGGGACCTCTTTTGTACCTGGAACTTACTATGTGCCTGGGACCTTCTTTGCACCTGGTACTTCCTTTGTTGTCACCCCATTGAAGGAAGTCCCAGGTACTGAGAGAATCTCTAGGTCATTTTATATAAGGAAATGACAAAATTACATTTAAAATTAATAATTATTGGCACCCCCACATGTTTGCTAAAGAGCATCACTTTTGTATGCATGTTGGGAAAGTGGCTGATTGTATGCATTCCCAACACGCATAGAGGTTTACCAAGCCTTACTTACGTCTCCCTTATCCCCTGAGAACCCTTCTCCTCTACACATGTGATGGTGATGGGGGGGGGGGTACAGCACTAAACAGGGTGACAAGTTTACATGAATTTCACTGTACCTGGGACTTCCTTTGTACCTGGGACTTCCTTCGTAATTGGGACCTCTTTTGTATCTGGGACTTCTTTTGTGCCTGGGACCTCTTTTGCACCTGGGACTTCCTTTGTACTTGGGACTTACTTTGTACCTGGGACCTCTTTTGTACCTGAGACTTCCTATGTGCCTGGGACCTTCTTTGGACCTGGTATTTCCTTTGTTATCACCCCATTGAAGGATGTCCTTGGTACTGAGAGAATCTCTAGGTCATTTTATATAAGGAAAGGACAAAATGACATTTAAAATTATACACATGGTGCTATGTTCAGCGGCAGCCGCTCCATACGGGGTTTAGGGGCGCCGCACCCATAATCCAAGCACCCGGCCCCCAATCTAAATGCAGGGTGCTGGACGCATGGATTCCAATGGTTTTATTTTTTTACCTAGGACTTCTTGTGTACCTGGGACTTCCTTTGTACCTGGGACCTTTTTGTACCTGAGACTTCCTTTGTGCCTGGGAACTCTTTTATACCTGGGACTTCCTTTGTGCCTGGGACCTCTTTTGTACCTGGGACTTCCTTTGGGCCTGGGACCTCGTTTGTACCTAGGACTTCCTTTGTGCCTGGGACCTATTTTGTTCCTGGGACTTCCCTTGTGCCTGGGACCTCTTTTTCACCTGGAACTTCCTTTGTTGTCACCCCATTGAAGGAAGTCCAGGGTACTGAGGGAATCTCTAGGTAATTTATATAAGGAAAGGACAAAATTACATTTAAATTTAAGAATTATTGGCACCCCCACATGTTTGCTAAAGAGCGTCATGGTTCTGTGCATGCTGGGAAAGTGGCTGATTGTATGCATTCCCAACACGCATAGAGATTTACCAAGCCTTACTTACATCACCCTTCTCCCCTGAGAACCCTTCTCATCTACACATGTGATGGTGGTGGGGGTGGTACAGCACTAAACAGGCCTGGGACCTCTTTTGTACCTGGGACCTCTTTTATACCTGGGACTTCCTTTGTGCCTGGGACCTCTTTTGTACCTGGGACCTCTTTTATACCTGGGACTTCTTTTGTACCTGGGACTTCCTTTGTGCCTGGGAACTCTTTTGTACCAGGGACCTCTTTTATACTTGGGACATCCCTTGTGCCTGGGATCTCTTTTGTACCTGGAACTTCCCTTGTGCCTGGGATCTCTTTTGTACCCGAGACTTCCTTTCTACCTGGGTATAAACAAGGCCTGGGGAATGCCCAGGAAAAAATTACAAGCCTACTTACCACCAGCTCGCAGACAACCAAATTAACCTGTCTAACAGTATGCGTTAAAAACAGGGGTTTAGTCCGCACGCGTTTGCAAAGGCATGCGTAAGCCACAGAGCCTCGTCACGGCACCCTGATATCTGTGGTCCTAACACTAAAAACACCTTTTTTATACATGGGACATTCTTTGTGCCTGGGACCTCTTTTGTACCTGGATCTTCCTTTTTGCCTGGGACCTCTTTTGTACTTGGGACTTCCTTTGTACCTGGGACCTCTTTTGTACCTGGAACTTCCTTTGTGCATGGGAATTCTTTTGTACCTGGGACTTACTTTTTGCCTGGGACCTCTTTTGTACTTGAGACTTCCTTTGTACCTGGGACCTCTTTTGTACCTGGAACTTCCTTTGTGCATGGGAATTCTTTTGTACCTGGGACTTACTTTTTGCCTGGGACCTCTTTTGTACTTGGGACTTCCTTTGTACCTGGGACCTCTTTTGTACTTGGGACTTCCTTTGTACCTGGGACCTCTTTTGCACCTGGTACTTCCTTTGTTGTCCCTCAATTGAAGGAAGTCCAAGGCACTGAGAGACTCTCTAGGTCATTTTATATAAGGAAAGGACAAAATGACATTTAAAAATATACACTTGGTTCTATGTTCAGCGGCGGCTGCTCCATATAGGGCTCAGGGGCGCCGCCCCCCTAATCCAAGCACCCGGCCCCTAATCTAAATGCAGGGCACTGGACGCATGGATTCCAATGGTTTTATTTTTTTACCTAGGACCTCTTTTGTACCTGAGACTTCCTTTGTACCTGGGACCTCTTTTTTCACCTGGGACTTCCTTTGTTGTCACCCCATTGAGGGAAGTCCCAGGTACTAAGAGAATCTCTAGGTAATTTTATATAAGGAAAGGACAAAATAACATTTAAAATTAAGAATTATTGGCACTCCCACATGTTTGCTAAAGAGCGTCTTTCTTCTATGTATGTTGGGGAAGTGGCTGATTGCGTGCATTCCCGAGATGCATAGAGGTTTACCAAGCCTTACTTACGTCATCCTTCTCCCCTGAGAACCCTTCTCCTCTACACATGTGACAGTGGGGGGGGGGGGGTGTACAGCACTAAACAGGGTGACAGCTTTACAGTGATTTCGCTGTACCTGGGGCTTCTTTTGTACCTGAGACATCCTTTTTTACTTAGGACCTCTTTTATACCTGGGACTTCCCTTGTGCCTTGGACCTCTTTAGTACCTGGAACTTCCTTTGTGCCTGGGACCTCTTTTGTACCTGGAGCTTCCCTTGTGCCTGGGCCCTTATTTGTACCTTGGACATCCTTTGTACCTGGGACTTCCTTTGTACCTGGGACCTCTTTTATACCTGGGACTTCATTTGTACCTGGGACCTCTTTTATACCTGGGACTTCATTTGTACCTGGGACCTCTTTTATACCTGGGACTTCCTTTGTGCCTGGGACCTCTTTTAGCTGGGACTTCCTTTGTGCCTGGGACCTCTTTTAGCTGGGACTTCCTTTGTGAGGGCAATCACAAAGGAGGGAGCACGGCAGTGTCGGCACCCACTATAACGTTTGGAGCACTTTTGCACAAGGATCTTAACTTTATACTTATCTTATATGGATTCTGTCAACACATTGTTCATTATGGATTGTCACCATCAAGCATGTTTTTACACGGAATGTTATGGAATATTTGAGAACAATTGCACTTTATTTTTATATGGCATTAGGTTTTATTAATATCTGGATTAACAGTATATGTACAGTATCTCACAAAAGTGAGT
Source organism: Aquarana catesbeiana (assembly GCA_037953035.1). Classification (NCBI taxonomy): domain Eukaryota; kingdom Metazoa; phylum Chordata; class Amphibia; order Anura; family Ranidae; genus Aquarana; species Aquarana catesbeiana. The sequence continues at coordinate 3,875,783 of JBBHAA010000095.1, forward strand.
ACACCCCTCACATTTTTGTAAAAATTTTATTCCATCTTTTCATGTGACAACACTGAAGAAATGACACTTTGCTGCAATGTAAAGTAGTGAGTGTACAGCTTGTATAACAGTGTAAATTTGCTGTCCCCTCAAAATAACTCAACACACAGCCATTAATGTCTAAACCGCTGGCAACAAAAGTGAGTACACGCCTAAGTGAAAATGTCCAAATTGGGCCCAATTAGCCATTTTCCCTCCCCGGTGTCATGTGACTCATTAGTGTTACAAGGTCTCAGGTGTGAATGGGGAGCAGGTGTGTTAAATTTGGTGTTATCGCTCTCACTCTCTACTGGTCACTGGAAGTTCAACATGGCACCTCATGGCAAAGAACTCTCTAAGAATCTGAAAAAAAGAAATGTTGCTCTACATAAAGATGGCCTAGGCTATAAGAAGATTGTCAAGACCCTGAAACCGAGCTGCAGCACGGTGGCCAAAGCCATACAGCGGTTTAACAGGACAGTTTCCACTCAGAACAGGCCTCGCCATTGTCGACCAAAGAAGTTTAGTGCACGTGCTCAGCGTCATATGCAGAGGTTGTCTTTGGGAAATAGATGTATGAGTGCTGCCAGCATTGCTGCAGAGGTTGAAGGGGTGGGGGGTCAGCCTATCAGTGCTCAGACCATACGCCGCACACTGCATCAAATTGGTCTGCATGGCTGTTGTCCCAGAAGGAAGCCTCTTCTAAAGTTGATGCACAAAAAAGCCTGCAAACAGTTTGCTGAAGACAAGCAGACTAAGGACATGGATTACTGCAGTGGTGGTGCGTCCATAAAGGGCGCAGGAGCGCCGCCCCCTCTCTCCTGCACCGCTCTAATCACCATAGATAGATTCATGCATTGCACGAATCTATCTATTGCTGCTGCTGACACCCCCTATTCAGGTGCCCGGCCCATTTTCGGGCGCCGGGCATCTGAATTACAGCGGCAGGGGTGTTTTTTAGAAGCACCTGATTTGAGCCATATGCTCTAATAGGCGCCCAAAAATGTGCACAGGGGGCGCAATGCTGTGTGTTCGCTTTTCACTCAGCTGTGTGTGTTAGCAAAGCGAAGGAATTCGCTTCTAAGTCTGTTACCAGTCACCTGATTGGCTGAAACGTCAGGCGCTGTGATCGGACGCCTGACAGAGGACGGAAGAAGACATGGAGGACATGCAGGAGAGACAGGTAAGTGCCAGGCAGCATCTGATGGGGCACACTGGCGGCATCTGATGGGGCACAGTAGCGGCAATTGATGGGCACACTGGCGAAAATTGATGGGCACAGTGTCAGCAATTGATGGGCACAGTGGCTGCGTTTGATGGGCACAGTGGCTGCGTTTGATGGCACAGTGGCAGCGTTTGATGGGCACAGTGGCTGCTTTGATGGGCACAGTGTCTGCGTTTGATGGCACAGTGGCTGCGTTTGATGGCACAGTAGCTAAGTTTAATGGCACAGTGGCTGCATTTGATGGGCACAGTGGCTGCGTTTGATGGCACAGTGGCAGCGTTTGATGGGCACAGTGGCTGCTTTGATGGGCACAGTGTCTGCGTTTGATGGCACAGTGGCTGCGTTTGATGGCACAGTAGCTAAGTTTAATGGCACAGTGGCTGCATTTGATGGGCACAGTGGCAGCATTTGATGGGTACAGTGGCTGCGTTTGATGGGCACAGTGGCTGCGTTTGATGGCACAGTAGCTTCAACTGATGTTTTTTTTTTTCAGTTTGTTTGCGCCCCCCCAAAAAGTTCGAGCACCAGCCGCCACTGGATTACTGGAACCATGTCCCGTGGTCTGATGAGACCAAAATAAACTTATTTGGTTCAGATGGTGTCAAGCGTGTGAGGAGTACAAAGACAAGTGTGTCTTGCCTACAGTCAAGCATGGTGGTGGGAGTGTCATGGTCTGGGGTTGCATGAGTGCTGATGGCACTGGGGAGCTACAGTTCATTGAAGGAACCATGAATGCCAACATGTACTGTGACATACTTAAGCAGAGCATGATCCCCTCCCTGTGGAGACTGGGCCATAGGGCAGTATTCCAACATGATAACGACTCCAAACATACCTCCAAGACAACCACTGCCTTGCTAAAGAAGCTGAGGGTAAAGGGGATGGACTGGCCAAGCATGTCTCCAGACCTAAACCTTATTGAGCATCTGTGGGGCATCCTCAAACAGAAGGTGGAGGAGCGCAAGGTCTCTAACATCCACCAGCTCCGTGATGTCATCATGGAGGAGTGGAAGAGGACTCCAGCTGCAACCTGTGAAGCTTTGGTGAACTCCATACCCAAGAAGGTTAAGGCAGTGCTGGAAAATAATGATGGCCACACAAAATATTGACACTTTAGGCCCAATTTGGACATTTTCACTTAGGGGTGTACTCACTTTTGTTGCCAGCGGTTTAGATATTAATGGCTGTGTGTTGAGTTATTTTGAGGGGACAACAAATTTACACTGTTATACAAGCTGTACACTCACTACTTTACATTGTAACAAAGTGTCATTTCTTCAGTGTTGTCACATGAAAAGATAGAATAAAATCTTTACAAAAATGTGAGGGGTGTACTCACTTTTGTGAGATACTGTATGTATTAATTGCGTGATATTTAGGATTGATTCACACTGTTATAGCACGACACTTTATTGGTATATGTATCCATATACTGTATGTGGTGGCACAGCAGTAGCCTTAGCTGAGCTGACACACTAATGTGTACGTCCCTTGTTTGTAATGGGAACATGCCCAGTCAGCACTTCCAGCACTATGACCTTGGTCATTAGTACTGTGATAGCCAATCGCAGTGATCACCATGACCAGGAAACTCATGTAACGGTTTCAGCATTACAAACTTGTAAAGGGCCAGCGCCCATATGCTGGAGGGGGTCAATGATAAATCAGATTTGGATAATGATCATTATAAAAAGATAGCTTGTGCATGCAGTTACAGTATATGACATTAATTAGTCTTAAAATTATAACCTCAGCTACCAGGTAGCTGGTAATTGGCATGCAATTAATTAAACCCCAGTGGAGTTTTCCACTCCGCTCTGCGCATTATAAAATCACCTCAATACATGGAAAAAATCTGACTTTGTCTGAGAAGACCAAATACCCCTTCTCACCAATGATTCATCAGAGAAAACTCAGAATTTATTGGAATTTGTTTTTAGGTCAATTGCAACACAACCTCAACTGGCAATCATTCTTACAGATCTGCTGTGATATCTATACAGATATACTGTATTTGTAGTGTAATAGGTTGGAGGGTCAGTGTCAACAGCTAAGGTACGCTTCACAGACACATTTTCATCACTCTTTTCTTAAGTTTAAATATTTAGACATTTTTTCATTTCTGCTATGTGCCTCTTGATTCTGCAGTAACATTGTCATTACATAATAAGTAACCCATACAAGTTTTTTGGGGACAAACTAAGATTTCATTCAGCAATATTCATTTAGCAAAATTGTTTTGCAAAAATAATTTTATTTTGTATGTGATTGATAGACAAAAAGATATTTTTTTTAAAAAGTGTTTTGCAGTGCTGTTGTCTTCAAATAGAAGTTTTCAGCAAAAACATATTTTTCTATTATGCCATCGCTGAAGCCCAAACCTGAAAACTTGTCTTTAAAACGGAGTCCCATTCATCTGTGGAAAAAATAAAAGTCAGCAGCTACAAAAACTGAAGCTGCTGACTGTTAAAAAAACAGCCACTCACCTGTCCCACGGTCCAACTGTGTACAGTCGGCCTCACCCGCTGTCTTCTTTCCTCTGCTTCGGCATCTTACATAGTTACATAGTAGGTGAGATTGAAAAAAGACACAAGTCCGTCAAGTCCAACCTATATGTGTGATTATATGTCAGTATTACATTGTATATCCATGTATGTTGTGGTCGTTTAGGTGCTTATCTAACCCTTTTTTTTTTTTTAATTATCAATGCTCCCCACTGAAACCACCGCCTGTGGAAGGGATTCCACATCCTTGCCGCTCTTATGCCCCGTACACACGATCGGATTTTCCGCCAGTGAAACCATGGATTTTTGTTCAAAGGCTGTTGGCTCAAACTTGTCTTGCATACACACGGTCACACAAATGTTGGGCAACAATTCCGAACGTGAGAACGCGGTGGCGTACAAGACGTACGACGAGCCGAGAAAAAGGAAGTTCAATAGCCAGTGTGGCTCCTTCTGCTTGATTCAGAGCATGCGCGGAACTTTTGTGCGATGGACTTGTGTACACACGATCCGACTTTCCGACAACAAAATTTGAGAACCTGCTAAGAAATATTTGTTGGTGGAAAGTCCGACAGCAAATGTTCGATGGAGCGTACACACGGTCAGACTTTCCGACAACAAGCTCACATCCAACATTTCCCGTCGGAAAATCCCATAAGAGTAAAGAACCCTCTACATAGTTTAACCACTTTTGTTCTAATTTTGGCCATGTGTCTTATTAAATTCCCTTTCGCGGAAAAGTTTTATCCCTGTTGTGGGGTCACCAGTACAGTATTTGTAAATTGAAATCATATCCCCTCTCAAGCGTCTCTTCTCCAGAGAGAATAAGTTCAGTGCTCGCAACCTTTCCTCATAACTAAGATCCTCCAGACCCTTTATTAGCTTTGTTGGCCTTTTCTGTACTCCATTTCCAGTACATCCTTCCTGAGGACTGGTGCCCAGAACTGGACAGCATACTCCAGGTGCGGCCGGACCAGAGACTTGTAGAGCGGGAGAATTATCGCTTTATCTCTGGAGTTGATCCCTTTTTTAATGCATGCCAATATTCTGGATACCGGAAATGACGCAAGTGCCTAGTTTCTGGTACGGAAATAGGGGGCTGGAACGCAGTTGGAACGCACACTGCGAACCGGCTGTCCCTACACATTGCTTTTCATTGTGTATACTTAGCCTTCCCCTCTTTGATGGAAAGTTTTTGATTTTGTTTTTAATTTTATTTTAAATAAAAGTTTTCTTAAATACTACACAATGGGAGCCCTATCTTTTTCTATGAGGATCCATTCCTGATAAGCTGACAAACTAATCTTTGGGAAAGTGACTGGTGAGACCCCTCTGGATACCCTAACCGTGTGGAGTGAGCTGCAGAGGCCCTATAGACTACAGACGGACCGCGAGCAGAGCCTCCAAGGGACACCATCCGAGGCTATCCATACATGCCCATTACCCCTGTAGGGGTACAAGGAGCTGGTGAGAGGGGACCCATCAGGGGGAGCACACAAGTCACTTGATTTGTCGAACACAAGAGTCACCTGATTACTTTGGACACTTCTTGGCCACTTTGGAGCTTCACCTTCTTTTACTTTTGTATTTTGTTTTTTTTTTTATTGTTTCCACCAGTATTTTTTGGTATATATATATATATATATATATATATATATATATATATATATATATTTATTTTTTTATTATTATTATTTTTTTTTGGACTTTGTTGCACTTGTGTTTTTTATGTTTTTTTTTTCTTTTTATAATTTGATACCAAATTTCTTTGTGATATATGGCTTGGTTTGAGCTAATTTACTGGTAACTTTCTGATGACTTTAGGCCTTATCTACTTGATCTTACTTCACTATCATACCTTATTTTGATTTATATCTCACCTATCACATTAATACACAGTGGGGACGGAAAGTATTCAGACCCCCTTAAATTTTTCACTCTTTGTTATATTGCAGCCATTTGCTAAAATCATTTAAGTTCATTTTTTTCCTCATTAATGTACACACAGCACCCCATATTGACAGAAAAACACAGAATTGTTGACATTTTTGCAGATTTATTAAAAAGAAAAACTGAAATATCACATGTTCCTAAGTATTCAGACCCTTTGCTGTGACACTCATATATTTAACTCAGGTGCTGTCCATTTCTTCTGATCATCCTTGAGATGGTTCTACACCTTCATTTGAGTCCAGCTGTGTTTGATTATACTGATTGGACTTGATTAGGAAAGCCACACAATTAAATAGGATTGGTCCCAGCACAGAACCCTGGGGAACCCCACTACCCACCCCTGACCATTCTGAGTACTCCCCATTTATCACCACGCTCTGAACTCGCCCTTGTAGCCAGTTTTCAATCCATGTACTCACCCTATGGTCCATGCCGACAGACCTTACTTTGTACAGTAAACGTTTATGGGGAACTGTGTCAAATGCTTTTGCAAAATCCAGATACACCACGTCTACGGGCCTTCCTTTATCTAGATGGATCTTCACTATGGGCACCTGGGGGTGACAGCTTGCAGCTTTACAGCTGGGTTCCCACTGTGCATGTGCATCGTGAATGGCGGATGCACTCTTCTGGGACCTGTCGGTTTCCTAGAAGACTGCAGGGGGGAGGGAGGAGAACCTCTGTTTCCGATCGCTGCCAATTATTCAAGAGGAGCAGGGAATGAGTCCTTAAAGCGGAACTTTCCCTTTTGGGTGGAGCTCTGCTTTAACTACCTGCTGACTGCTCACAATAAATATACTGCGAGTGGGCGGCAGGTGCGGACACAATCACATACCTGTAAGATGTCTCTTTCTTCCTGCGTTTTGCGGCGCACATACGTGTGCTCCCTGCCGACCTCTCCTGTGATTGGACACAGCACAAGTTTGGTAACTGATTTAAGCCAATGATTTTGTCTGAAGTCAGCTGATCGGCTGTGTCCAATCACACACACAGAGTTCTGTTGTAAAAAAAACACAGAGCTCTGGGCACTGTGAACAGCAATCTGGTTGTTCCTTCTCCCTTAAAAGCAGGGAGAAAAAATAGTCAGATCAGAAAGTAAAAGCATGGTACATATTGCTGGGCACACAGCTAACCCCTCAATTGCCACTAAATAATAACCCCCTTCCCAGCCAGTGTGATTAGTACAGTGTACAGAAATATCATTGATCTCTATATTAGTGTCACAAGTGACATCATTGTTAGTTAGTGACCCTCCCAGGTAGTGTCAGGTAGCGCCAGATTGCCCATCACCTTATCACAGTCCCACTATAAGTCGCTGATCACCGTCATTACTAGTATAATGTCTATAGCTGTGTAAATTCCAGTATACAATATATACCATAGTTTGTAGATGCTATAACCTTTTCACATACCAATTCATTTTCACTTATTGGTATTTTCCTTTTACCTAAGACATGTAGCAGAATACATTTCTGGCCTCAATTTATGAAGACAATTTTTTTTTAATTGGAAATGTTTTATAACAGTAATTAGAAAATATTGTTTTTTTCACAATTGTTTGTCTTTTTTTGTTTATATACCGTATATACTCAAGTGTAAGCCTTCCCGAATATAAGCCGAGGCACCTAATTTTACCACAAAAAAATGGGAAAACGTATTGACTCAAGTATAAGCCTAGGGTGGGAAATGCAGCAGCTACTGGGTAAATAATGCCCATCTGCAGCCTCACTGTGCCCATTTTCAGCCTCACTGTGCCCATCTGCAGCCTCACTGTGCCCACCTGTATCATCAGTGCCCATCTGCAGCCTCACTGTGCCCATCTTCAACCTCACTGTGCCCATCTGCAGCCTCACTGTGCCCATCTTCAGCCTCACTGTGCCCATCTGCAGCCTCACTGTGCCCATTTGCAGCCTCACTGTGCCCATTTGCAGCCTCAATGTGCCCACCTGTACCTTTGTTAACCAAAACAGTCTCCCGCTGTGTCATGCAATCTTAACTGTTCGGTGGCCGTCCACTGTAACAAAGCCTCCTCCTCGTCAGTGATAGACGGAACACCGATTCAGTTTCCCAGCATTGTATCAGTGTTCAGTGTTCCGTCTATCACGGATGAGGATGAGGAGGTGGGGCTTTGTTACAGTGGAAGGCCGCCAAACAGTTAAGACTGCATGACACAGCGGGAGACCCTCACTCAAGTATAAGCCGAGGGGGGGGCTTTTTCAGCATAAAAAATGTGCTGAAAAAGTCGGCTTATACTCGAGTATATACAGTAATTAATAACCCGAGTGGTGGTCATATACCACCAAAAGAAAGCACTATGGGTGTGAAAAAAAATGATACAAATTTAATTTGGGTACAGCGTTGCATGACTGCGCAGTTGCCAGTTAAAAAAACACAGTGCCGAGTAGCAAAAAATGGTCTGGTTACGAAGGGGATAAAACCTTTCGGGAAATCAAGTGAGTAAATATCCCCAAAACTTAACATTTAAGGGATGTGAGTATTTTTTTAAAGGCCTTCTCCTAGATCAGTGATGGTGAACCTTGGCACCCCAGATGTTTTGAAACTACGTTTGCCATGATGCTCAAGAACTTTGCAGTGTAGTTGAGCGTTATGGGCAATGTAGTTTCAAAACATCTGGGGTGCCAACGTTCTCCATCACTTTCCTAAATGCATACTCCTTTTTTTCTTATCACTGCCTGGCAAATGCCCTACGAAGAGTGATCCACACTTCTCAGACTGACTCTTTCCAGTGACACCACAGACACTGGGACTTTTTTGTCTTTGAGTGACACTACCAACACAGGGACACTTTTCTGTCCAGTGACTGCACCAATGCAGGAACATTTTTTTTTTTCTTCCAGTAGCACCACTGACATTAGGACATTAGGACATTTTTCCTTCCAGTTACACTACTGATGGAGGGACATTTTTTCCTCTAGTGACACCACCAGCACAGAAGCTTTTTTTCTTCCTGTGACGCCCCCAATGCAGGGGATTTTTTTTCCTTCTGGTAACACCACACACATAGAACATTTGTTTCTTCTGGTGACACCACCAGCACAACGACATTTTCCTTCCAATGACACCACTGATGCATTATCACACAAAGAAAACCTTGTTTGTCCTTAAAAAACAATATACAGTATGTATTGCTAAAGTAATGACAGAGCTATTGTCAAATAACCAGGTCTATAGCAGAAAAGAAAAAAAATGCTGTGGTCAATGTGGGATGTACAGGGTTGAGAGGGGAAGTGGTTAAAGGGGTTGTAAACCCTCATGTTTTATTACCTTAATGTATCCTATGCATTAAGGTGAAAAACTTCTGACACTGACCAGCCCCCCCCCATTTTACTCACCTGAGCCCGTTCGTTCCCTCGGCAGATACGCGCTCTACCTCTCTGCCCTGGGTTCTCGGCTCTTGATTGGATAGATTGATAGCAGCGCAGCCATTGGCTCCCGCTGCTGTCAATCAAATCCATTGACGTGGGTGCCGGGGGGCGGGGCCGAGTTCGGCACTCTGTGTCTATGCACGCAAATGCTGGACTCGGGAGCGCGCCCGCAAGGTAACCCCCCCGGGAGAGCACTTCCCCCAGGGGGTTTACCGATACGTGGAGGAGTCGCGAGTGCCGCTGGTTGACCCAAGAAGACGAAGTTTGGGGCCACGATGTGCAAAACTAACTGCACAGTGGAGGTAAGTATGATGTGTTTGTTATTTAAGAAACAAAAAAAACAAAGGTTTACAATCACTTTAAGGTCAAGCTCCCATGGTTCTTGATGTTCTTGTTCTTATGTACACTTTATTGGAATGGGTCTAATGCTGTGCAAAAACTACTGTACATATTATGGGTTTTATTAACTTTTAATGAATATTGAATTTCATATTACTCTTATGCTGCGTACACACGAGTGGACTTTTCGACCGGACTGGTCCGACGGACCGAGTCTGGCGGACAATGCGATCATGTGGGGGCTTCATCGGGCCTTCAGTGGACTTTTTCAGTCGAAAATCTGATGGACCTTAGATTTGAAACATGCTTCAAATCTTTCCGGCGGACTCGAGTCCAGTCAAAAAATCCGCTCATCTGTATGCTAGTCCAACGGACGAAAACCCACGCTAGGGCAGCTATTGGCTACTTGCTATCAACTTCCTTATTTTAGTCCGGTCGTACGTCATCACTTACGAATCCGTCCGACTTTGGTGTGATCGTGTGTAGGCAAGTCCATTCGTTCAAAAATCCATCGAAAGTCTGTCGGAAAGTCCGTCGGACCTGTCGAAAAGTTTGCACGTGTGTACGCAGCATCAGTGTTCTGCTACCATGAATGTCCTTTTGTAAAGAAATCTTTGTCAGATAAAAGTTAAAAGAAAATCATTAAAAACTCACATGTCCCTAATGCTATGTAATACCTTATATTGGCATTATGTTATATCCCTTATTCCTTTCCGTAGGGGAGCCATAGCATGACCACGTGGCGTTATGACGTCCAAGGGTCCCACGCAAGATTTTTTTCTCACTTCCTGTCTGGTAAAACGGTTGTCAGTGACCAAACAAAATGCTTATATTGCCTTTAAAAAAGAAAAATAATCTAGCTATGCAAGTTACATTATATATAAACTGTGCATACTGATGCTGCTTAGCTTGGCTTGGGCATCAAGATATCAATGACCTCTGGGGACAAAAAAGTAACAAAAAAACTTTTGCAATTTATTTTATTTATTTATTTTTTTAATTTCAATTATTGTTATTTTTCTTTTTTTCTGCATGCAATATATTTAGGAACAAAACTCATTACACAGGGAGTTGAATATCATTTCAAGAAAAAAAAATGTGTGCGATTAACCAGACTCAGATCACATACGTAAAACTACTTGGATTTCGAGGTCTTTATACATTTAAAATTCCATTTTTTATCTTATTTCTACTAACATACATGCTGATATTCACTGGAAATACTTTAATAATTATTTTAGTGTCAACTGTTGATCAACTTAAAATTCCAATGTACCTCTTTCTCAAGCACTTGGCTACAACTGATGTCCTAATGACCACCAGTGTGGTGCCCATGACACTGGACATTATTGTCAAAGATGAAGGAGAAATATCACTGGTTGGCTGCATTATTCAGCTTTACTGTTTTGCTATTTTTGGTTGTTTGCAAAGTTTTCTTATTGCTGTCATGTCCTACGATCGGTATTTGGCCATCTGCAACCCATTACGGTATTCATCCCTTATGAACTCCCATGTAATTTCTCCACTGATCATTGGCTTGTGGGTCTTAGTTATTATTTTATTATCAAGTGAAGTGATTGAGTTATTTCAAATGAATTACTGTGGACTGAATTCTATAGACCACTTTTTCTGTGATTTCAGCCCAGTAGTTGAATTGGCCACCTCAGACACTTCTGCGTTTATGCTGCATGACTTTATTATTTCACTCTTCACATTTGTTTTTCCATTTGCTGTTATTATTATTACATACATCTGCATCGTAGTCACTATTCTGAGGATATCTTCCACCTTTGGGCGAAGAAAAGCCTTCTCCACTTGTGGTACCCATTTGTCCATGGTTTGTGCTTATTATGGAACAATAATCATTGTGTATGTGGTCCGTGATAGGTCAACAAGCACAAATAAATATAGATCCCTCTTGTACACTGTGGTGTCTCCATTGATGAATCCAATCATATACAGCTTGAGAAACCATGAAATCAAGAGCGCTCTACAAAAAGTGCTGGCTGAGTTTAAGGTCAAGAAATAAAGCAACTTTAAAATTTATATAAAGACACTGCTGTAAGCTTTAGTATATTTAAAGCAGAACTTAACCTCCCCATGTGTTTTTTCCCCACTTACCTGAATTACAGAGCCATCTTGTTGCTCTTCAACTGGCAACCTTTTACCATTTCAAGCAGCTAGCTCCTGATGATGCACCAAGTCAACCCTCTGGCTCGCCCTCTGGTCACTCTATGTTCCTGGTCCTGCAGCCACTTTTGGAGATGTGATGTAATGCTGCAGGACCAGGGACATATCGATTTACCTTGGGCTGTAATCATCTACATTTTTTATTCTCTGCTGCTACAGTAGCCCATATATGGGTGGTTTGACTCATTTAATACATAATTTTGATCTGAAAGAGATTTGGACATCTTCATCATAGGCCAAAGCTGACTACCTGTTGTGTCATTTTGAACAGTACCACAACACACAACACTTTATTACAGTAACCATGTCAGGTTTCAGTGGTAGTGAGCCCTTGTAGAAATCAAACCCAGGGTTCCCCCAGAAATAGAGCCTAAGCCCCAGCCTGCTTCTTTACTATGGCCCCTGAAGGTGGGGATAAACTTACAGCAAGCTTTATCCAGGTCGCGATCCCCAGGTATGCCCAGAGACCAGTAGCCTATGCAAAGTACAGATGGCAGGAGACAGAAGAGGACAGAAGAGGACCCAGGAAACAAGCCGAGGTCAGGGTGGGTGGCAGCCAAGCACAAACAGAAGACAAAGCTTGAGTCAGTACACAGGAAGTCAGATGCTGAATATACAAAACACTAGGCAAACAGGATCTCAGAGAACTAGGAAGTTGCTCTGGCAACACGACTTAACCAAGCTTTGAAATACATACTAACCTGCACAGTGAATACAGCATTGTTCTGTTGTGATCCACTGTTTGGGTGATATAGCCCAGGTCCTGCACCACCATCTTGTTCCTCTTCAACTGACTACCTCTTTCCATTTCAGGCAGCTATCTCCTGATGATGCACCAAGTTCACCCTCTGGCTTGCCCTCTGGTCACCCTATGTTCCTGGTCCTGCAGCCTCTTTGGAGATGTGATGTGAGACTGCAGGACCAGGGACACATTGTTCTACCTTTGGCTTTAATCATCTACATTTTTCATCCTCTGATGCTAGAGTAGCCCATATATCGGTGGTTTAACTAATTTAATACATATTTTTGGTCTGAAAGAGATTTGGACATCTTCAGCATGGGCCAATGCTGACTACCTGCTGTGTCATTTTGAACAGTACCGCAACACACAACACTTTATTACAGTAGCCATGTCAGGTTTAAGTGGTACTGAGCCCTTGTAGAATGCCAACCCGGGGCTCCCCAGAGTACAGAGCCTAAGCCCCAGCCTGCTTTTTCACCAGGGGCCCTGGCGGTGGGGACGGACTTGCAGCAAGCTGGAACCAGGTTGTGGCCCCCAGGTATGCCCAGCTGACAATACAGAGACCAGTCACGTATGCAGAGTACAGATGGCAGCAGACAGAAGAGGATCCGAGAAACAAGCCGAGGTCAGGGTGGGTGGCAGACAAGCACAAACACACAGACGAAGCTGGAGTCGGTGCACAGGAAGTCAGACACTGATTACATTAAACACTACTCAAGCAGGAGCTCAGAGAACTAGGAAGATGCTCAGGCAACCCGGCTGCACTGAGCAGATCAATATATGGTGAAGCAGACTGGAATGCAACACACTACAGTTTCAGTAAAACATTGTCTGCTATTATTGTACTCTTCCAGAGTTAGGGTGATTGACTGCTGGACTATGAGGTTCCAAATGAATCAGATGATTGCTGATATTTGGTAGCTCTTTAATGCCTTGTGGAACACCTATAGGGTCCCTGGAAGAGTCCTTTATGTGGAGTAAAAGGATAAGAGCTTCAATCCATAGGGATCGGTTTAGGTATAGATTTTGTTTGCACCAATGATAGAGTCTGTGCGGAGTTAATATTCATAGTATTCTGGGGGTTATGCACAAGGGCCCAATCATTAAGGCTTAGGTTTATTGTACAAACAAACAACAACTAACCCAATCTATAACTGGCCTTAACAGCAAAGAGCACATGGAAGGGCGACCCATGTCAAGCAACAACAACAAAAATAAATCCAAGCTCAACTTAGCAGCCAACCTGTAACAAACCGAATTGTCCTGTCTAACAGATCATGTTAAAAACAGGGGTTTAGTTTTCACACATTTGCAAATACATGTGTAAGCTTCAGAGGCTACATTAAGGCATTTTAGTATTATCTGCAGTTCTAACTCTATACATTTTGAGAGCCTTCATAGTAGGAGCACATATATAATAATGGATAGATTGAGAGCAGGTATGTCTGGAGGTAGCCCACTCCCCCTTAAATATATATCTTTGAAATGAAAACATGGACTTTATAGGCACCAATAGTAAAATCAAAAAGTTTTTTTTATTAGTAACAATTCACATGTAATATAAAAGACAATTAAAAAAACATTGCTGCAATAGTATACAATTTTACATTGACATATCCAACTCCAGTCATTGAAGGTCATAGACTGTGACAGCTGGGATAGAATGTTGTAATGATAGGTAAGCTCTACATGTTTCGCAATACGCTTCTTCAGGAGCTTATTTACATTTTTCTGAATGAAATAAAAAGCAGCAATAAGTATATAGATATAAACATATAACATGTGTACTTTATTTGTATTAGTTGTAAACAATATATTATATTAGAGCTGTGTCCAAGGACCAAAGACCAGAAAGTGCATGCAATGATGGGTTGGAGACAAATATGGGGACACACCGAGTATCCTAACCTGTTCCTATCCACACTATAGCCGAATCACGGCTACAGTGTGGACCTACATTGCCGGAAGGCCGTCAATGGACGTCCTCCCCTTTGCACGCTCCCTGCAGGGCGTGCACGGCGCATGCTGTGATCACTGAGTCAATGAGACTCGGGTAATCACAGATCACCACGTGATCAACTGTCAGCAACTGACAGCTGATCACGTGATGTAAACAGAAGATCAGTAATCAGTTTTTTTCTCCTCACGCTGTGAGGAGAAAAAAAGCTGATCACCGGCTTCTGTGTAAGGGACATCGGTCCCGAAGAGGAAGAGGCACAACCGCCTCATCTGTGCCCACCAGTGCCTCTTGCCAGTGCCTCCTGACAGTGCCTATACAGTGCATATCAGTGCCCACAAGGGTATATCAGTGCCACCAATCAGTGCCAACTATCAATGCCCATGAGTGCCACCTATTAATGTCCACCAGTGGTGCCAATCAATGCCTCATCAGTGCCTCCTAGCAGTGCTGCCTATCAGTGTCTTCTACCAGTGCCCATCACTGTCCATCACTGCCACCCATCAGTGCCCATCACTGCCACCTATCAGCGCCCATCAGTGCCAGCTATCAGTGCCCATCAGTGCCAGCTATCACTGCCAGCTATCAGTGCCAGATATCAGTGCCACCTATTAGTGCCATTCAGTTCCACCTATCAATGCCCATCAGTGTCACCCATCAGTGCCACCTCTCAGTGCCACATCTTAGTGCCCACCAGTGCCATCTCATCAGTGCCCACCAGTGCCGCCTATCAGTTCCCACCAGTACTGCCTTATTATTGCCCATCAATGCAGCCTATCAGTGCCCATCAGTACAGCCTCATGAGCGTATATCAATGAAGGAGAAAAATTACCTGTTTGCAAAATTTTATAACATAATATAAAACTGTTTTGTATTTTTTTCTTACATTTTCGGTCTTTTTTCATTTTTTTTAACAAAGAATAAAAAACCCAGAGGTGATCAAATACCATCAAAAGAAAGCTCTATTTGTGGGGAAAAAATTATAAAAATGTGGGTACAGTATAGCATGACCGCGCAATTGTCATTCAAAGAGTGACAGCGCTGAAAGCTGAAAATTGGTCTGGGCAGGTCGCGGGTTTAAGTGCCCAGTAAGCAAGTGGTTAAAGTTACAAAATATAATAAACTATCACACCAAGGTTGATATTCCTAAAAAAAAGTGTAAGATAGGACAGAGACTACCACCAAACATATCTCTGCTAAATCCTGCACCGGGTCTTAGCCTTCAATATGTTACCCAAGTGTGTACCAATAAATGCAGCAGTAAACCTACCTATGATAGATGTCAGTGAGTATAGAGTACATGATAGCTCCTCAGAGTACATGCATCTCACTAAAAACAGGGAAGGCTCGTTTACCACCTGTAAAGGGAATCGTCAGCTTGGATATAGGTCTAAAAGAGTGTAGAATACCAGTATAGATATAAGATAACTATAATATGGATAATGTACCAACAATAGTTCTCAATATATAATGCAAGTAAGGAGGAAAGGAAAGGGGGGAATTAGGTTTCACCTCACCTAGTGGTGTTAGATTATAAGATAGATGCAATGATGTTAATTAGTGAGGAATTGTTCAACCACGGGCCAGAGATCTGTGCTACTGAGAAGTCATTGTTATGCCTCGTACACACAATCGCACATTCCGACAACAAAATCCATGGATTTTTTCCCACGGATGTTGGCTCAAACTTGTCTTGCATACACACGGTCACACAAAGTTGGTCGGAAATTGCGAACGTCAAGAACGCGGTGACATACAACACGTACAATGAGCCGAGAAAAATTAAGTTCAATGCTTCCGAGCATGCGTCAAATTGTTTCCGAGCATGCTTAGGAATTTTGCGCATTGGAATTGCTACAGACGATCGCATTTTCGGATAGGAACTTTTTCCGAACAAAAAATTGAGAACATGCTCTCAATTTTTTGCTGGCTGGAATTCGGCCAGCAAAAGTCCGATGGAGCATACACACGGTCGCATTTTCCGACCAAAAGCTCTCATCAGTCTTTTGCTGGCCGAATTTCCGATCGTGTGTGCGCGGCATTAGACACATCATGCTCCCACTGTTAAATTTATTATGAATTTTTCTGGCCAGCAACAACTTAGGCATATTCTGTCAAATCATTGGCATCTTCTTTATGATGATTCTACTCTTAAAAAGTACATCCATGATCACCCAGACATTGTTTTCAGACGTGCCATTACGCCCCTACCTTGAGACAAAAAATTAATACCAATGGGAAATACAGGTGGGGCAAGTGTGCTCATTGTCCCCGGGTATCCACAGGCTCCCGTTTCACACTCCCTATTGGGGAAATTTTCCATCCCAGATTTTGGGGACCCAGGGCCTAGTCTATTTAATGATCTGCCAATGTGGAGCATTTGACGTTGGCAAGACCAGCCACCAACTTAGGCAGAGATTGAATGACCATATACACTATTCTACGAATGGAAAAATGCTCACTCCTGTGAGCAGACACCTAGATTTATATCATAAATGTAATACATCCCTAGCCACCTTCTTGGTCCTGGAAGTGATTCCACAGGATCCCAGGGGAGGTGACTGAGATAGAAAGAATTTGCAATGAGAAACCAGGTAGCTAGAGCACCTCAATGCCACCTATCCACCTGGAATCAATGAAGTCCAGTCATACAGGCCATTTTTATGAGTCTGTATGGTTGATATCTTCAGAGTTTATACATATCTGCCAGTTCATTAGGAAGGGGTAGTGTTGTACGTCACCGCGTTCTTGACGGTAGAAAGTTCAGCAAACTTTTGTGTGACCATGTGTATGCAAGGCAAACTTGAGCGGAACCCCGTCGGAAAAGCCGTCATATCTTTTTCCGACCAAAATCCCGATCGTGTGTTCGCAGCATTAGATTCATATGGTAATGAATTACGAGTTTGTTTGAGCGCCTTATTATAGGCTTTCCACACGAGCAATTTCGTATATCCTCTCTGTAACAAACGTTGATGTAATAGATTTTTTTATTTCAGTCAGAAAAATGTAAATAAGCTGCTGAAGTCTGAAGAAGTGTATTGCGAAACATGTAGAGCTTACCTATCATTACAACATTCTATCCTAGCCGTCACAGTCTATGACCTTGTGTCAATGATGTCTATGTAAAATTTAATAATATTGCAGCAATGTTTTTTAATGGTCTTTTTATATTACATGTGAATTGTTACTAATAAAATACTTTTTGCTTTTACTATTGGTGCCTATAAAGTCCAGGTTTTCATTTCAAAGATATATATTGCTAATATTAGGATGTAGCACCTTGTACTAGATATAAATACACCCACAGTACCATCCTGTGCTAGTGTAACCATTTAAATATTTATCACTCCCCCTTAAAGCGGGATTCCGTCCCTAAAAAAAAAATTTAAAAGTCAGCAGCTACTAACACTGTAGCTGCTGACTTTAAAAAAGTACTTGTCCTGGGTGCCCACGATGTCGCCGCCCGAGGCCAACCCGTCCCTCGGCTCTCGGGTCCCGGCACCACCATCCTAAGTAAGGGAAACAGGCAGTGGAGCCTTGCGGCTTCACTGCCAGTTTCCTACTGTGCGGCGCGGCGCTCTGTGAATGGCCCCGTGGTGTTCTGGGAACACACACAGTTCCCAGAAGACACCGGGGCCGCTCACCGAGGAGCAGAACACGCCGCGGAATAGGAAGAGGCAGATTAGGAAGACTGCCTAGCAACAAGGGTTTAGGTAAGTTTTTTTTTTTTTTTCAAATGTTTTTTTTTTATTTTTTTTTAGGATTTTTGGTGATTTTTTTTTTTTTCAGGGTGGCCCTCCACTTTAAAGGCACAGGGGCACTCTGGACATCCATCAAATAGCACAATGGCAGCAAAGGTGTCCAGTGCGTCCTCTCGCCAAATAACCAACAGTAGAAATGAACAGCAACCATCCCAACCTATAACTGGCCTTAGCAGCAAGGAGCACATGGAACACATGCCAAACAACAACACGCGGCCTCTGCAACTTACTCATGTGTTTGCAAATGTGTGCAAACTAAACCCCTGTTTTTAACAAGAACTGTTAGACAGGACAATTTAAGTTTGTTGCAAGATGGCTGGTAAGTTGAGCTGGGCCTGCCTGATTTAATACAGAATGGATGTATATATACTGTAGGGGGGTTCTCCTTTCCATAGTTTTGGTAAATCTAAAGAAAATTGTACAGAGATTGTATAATCAGATGTTATGATTAGATGTCAATGGCACCCCAAATAAGGAAGCACACATTTTACCACGTGAAAAAAACGAGGGACAAACACAGCAAAATGCACAGTAAAAATTGAGCAAACCGCAACACATCAAAAAATCCCATGAGCTACTTTTCTGGATGTAGGGCAGCCCATTAAAAATCAATGGGCTGCGCTATTCATGTTGCTGGAAAAACATGCCATAAAATGTATGGTTCCACTACGTTAGGTGTAGAGGGCGCATTAGAGGTGCATTATCTCTGAAACCATTTATTCAGAAAAAAATGTAAATGAATCTACTCACAGATGTCCAGACTAGCAAAGCATATCAAATAGTTGCAATAAGTTCGTCCACATCACTTGCTCCAGAGACTTGGGAGGGCATCATCATTCAAGATCTTAGTGGCTTATGTGTTTCAAGGGTCGTGCCCTCTTCCTCAGAGCCAAACCTTTCTATTGGATTTGCTGCTAAATGTAAAGTTCAAACATTTTAAGCAGGGTTTGATGATTCCCTCCACAAATCAACCCCTAGGTGATTCTCTTATTCCTATACAGTGAGGGAAAAAAGTATTTGATTCCCTGCTGATTTTGTACATTTGCCCACTGACAAAGAATTTATCAGTCTATAATTTTAAAGGTAGGTTTATTTTAACAGTGAGAGACAGAATAACAACAAAAATATCCAGAAAAATGCATTTAAGCAAGTTATAAATTAATTTGCATTTTAATGAGTGAAATAAGTATTTGATCCCTTCGCAAAACATGACTTAGTACTTGGTGGCAAAACCCTTGTTGGCAATCACAGAGGTCAGACATGTCTTGTAGTTGGCCACCAGGTTTGCACACATCTCAGGAGGGATTTGCTTCCACTCCTCTTTGCAGATCCTCTCCAAGTTATTAGGGTTTTGAGCCTGACATTTGGTAACTCAAACCTTCAGCTCCCATTTTCAATGGGATTAAGGTCTGGAGACTAGCTAGGCCACTCCAGGACCTTAATGTGCTTTTTCTTGAGCCACTCCTTTGTTGCCTTGGCCATGTGTTTTGGGTCATTATCATGCTGGAATACCCATTCACAACCCATTTTCAATGTCCTGGCTGAGGGAAGGAGGTTCTCACCCAAGATTTGATAGTACATGGCCCGTCCATCATCCCTTTGATGCGGTGAAGTTGTCCTGTCCCCTTAGCAGAAAAACACCCCCAAAGCATAATGTTTCCGCCTCCATGTTTGATGGTGGGGATGGTGTTCTTGGGGTCATAGGCAGCATTTCTCCTCCTCCAAACACAGCGAGTTGAGTTGATGCCAAAGAGCTCCATTTTGGTCTCATCTGACCACAACACTTTTACCCAGTTCTCTTCTGAATCATTCAGATGTTCATTATCAAACTTCAGACGGGTCTGCACATGTGCTTTCTTGAGCAGGGGGACCTTGCTGCAGAATTTCAGTCCTTCACAGTATAGTGTGTTACCAATTGTTTTCTTGATGACTATGGTCCCAGCTGCCTTGAGATCATTGACAAGATTCTCCCATGTAGTTCTGGGCTGATTCCTTACTGTTCTTATGATCATTGAAACTCCACTAGATGAGATCTTTCATGGAGCCCCAGACTGAGGGAGAGTGACAGTTGTTTTGTGTTTCTTCCATTTGCCAATAATCGCACCAGCTATTGTCACCCTCTCACCAAGCTGCTTGGCAATGGTCTTGTAGCCCATTCCAGCCTTGTGTAGGTCTACAATCTTGTCCCTGACATCTTTGGACAGCTCTTTGGTTTGGCCATGGTGGAGAGATGGGAATCTGATCGATTGCTTCTGTGGACAGGTGTCTTTTTTTACAGGTAACAACCTGAGATTAGGAGCAATCCCTCTAATCGCTTAAGGACCGCCAGATATACTGCACCAGGGCGGCTCTATTTCGCAAAATGACGTACCAATATGTAATTTTGTGCAATAGACAGCGGGGGGGCAGAGGGGGAGCCAATCCGCTGGGATCTGCTGATCGTTCATCAGAAAGGCTGAACGGCGATCTGCCTATGTAAACAAGGTAGACTGCTGTTCTGACAGGGAAGAACACAGTGATCTTGTGTTCCTACTAAGCAGGAACACGGATCTCTGTGTTTACCCAGTCAGTCCATCATCCACACATTAAGCAAGCACCAACTAGGGACACACTTAACCCTTCGATCACCCCTGGTGTTAACCCCTTCACTGCCAGCGTCATTAGTACAGTGACAGAGCATATTTTTAGCACTCATCACTGTAATATTGTCACTGGTTCCCAAAAAAGTGTCAAAAGTGTCAGTTAGATGTCCGATTTGTACAATGCAATGTCGCAATCCTGCTAAAAATTGCAGATCGTCGCCATTACTAGTAAAAAAAATAAAAATGCCATAAAAATATTCCATAGACGCGATAATTTTTGCGCAAACCAATCAATATACGCTTATTGGAATTTTTTTACCAAAAACATGTTGCAGAATACATATTGGCCTAAATTAATGAAGAAATTAGATATTTTACATGTTTTTTTATTGGATATGTTTTATAGCAGAAAGTAAAAAATATTGTTTTTTTTTTTTCAAAATTGTCGCTCTTTTTTTGTTTCTAGCTCAAAAAATAAAAACCGTAGAAGTGATCAAATACCACTAAAAGAAAGCTCTATCTGTGGGGAAAAAAAAGCATCAATTTTATTTGGGTACAGCGTCGCACGACTGCACAATTGTCAGTTAAAGTAACACAGTGCAGTATCGGAAAAATGGCCTGGTCATTAAGGAGGTCAAACCTTCCGGGGCTGAAGTGGTTAAGAGCAGGGCCGGACTGAGAATAAAAACCAGCCCTGGAAAAAATGTCATACCAGCCCCATAGCATTATTATACCAGCCCAACATCATAACCATCATAACGTCATTATTTCCTTTTCATGAAAGGGAAGACCATGCATTTTAAAGCACATTTGAAGAGTGTAATATATATATATATATATATATATATATATACATACAGTAGGGACGGAAAGTATTCAGACCCCCTTAATATTGCAGCCATTTGCTAAAATCATTTAAGTTCATTTTTTTCCTCATTAATGTACACACAGCACCCCATATTGACCGAAAAACACAGAATTGTTGACATTTTTGCAGATTTATTAAAAAAGAAAAACTGAAATATCACATGGTCCTAAGTATTCAGACCCTTTGCTCAGTATTTAGTAGAAGCACCCTTTTGATCTAATACAGCCATGAGTCTTTTTGGGAAAGATGCAACAAGTTTTTCACACCTGGATTTGGGGATCCTCTGCCATTCCTCATTGCAGATCCTCTCCAGTTCTGTCAGGTTGGATGGTAAATGTTGGTGGACAGCCATTTTTAGGTCTCTGCAGAGATGCTCAATTGGGTTTAAGTCAGGGCTCTGGCTGGGCCATTCAAGAACAGTCACGGAGTTGTTGTGAAGCCACTCCTTCATTATTTTAGCTGTGTGCTTAGGGTCATTGTCTTGTTGGAAGGTAAACCTTCGGCCCAGTCTAAGGTCCTGAGCACTCTGGAGAAGGTTTTCGTCCAGGATATCCCTGTACTTGGCCTAATTCATATTTCCCTCGATTGCAACCAGTCATCCTGTCCCTGCAGCTGAAAAACACCCCCACAGCATGATGCTGCCACCACCATGCTTCACTGTTGGGACTGTATTGGACAGGTGATGAGCAGTGCCTGGTTTTCACCACACATACCGCTTAGAATTAAGGCCAAAAAGATCTAACCTGGTCTCATCAGACCAGAGAATCTTATTTCTCACCATCTTGGAGTCCTTCAGGTGTTTTTTAGCAAGCTCCATGTGTCTTGCACTGAGGAGAGGCTTCCGTCGGGCCACTCTGCCATAAAGCCCAGACTGGTGGAGGGCTGCAGTGATGGTTGACTTTCTACAACTTTCTCCCATCTCCCAACTGCATCTCTGGAGCTCAGCCACAGTGATCTTTGGGTTCTTCTTTACCTCTCTCACCAAGGCTCTTCTCCCGCAGGGCTCAGTTAGATGGCTCCAGGTTGGTGGCTCTGGTTTTATCCTATAGTCTCCTCTCCACAGTCCAAACACATCTGACTTCTCCCATGACCCCCATCCTGGTGGCACTCCCACTCTTAACTCCTCTCCAGACTCCCCCTCAGAGACTGCGGACATGATATAAGACAAGAGATGGTCAGAGGTTGCGGACATGATACAAGAGATGGTTAGAGACTGAGGACATGATTCAAGTGATGTTTAGAGACTGAGGACAGAATACAAGAGATGGCTAGAGACTGAGGACATGATACAAGAGATGGCTAGAGACTGAGGACACGATACAAGAGATGGGTAGAGACCGAGAACATGATACAAGAGATGGTCTGATGCTGCGGACATGATACAAGAGATGGTCAGAGGCTGCAGGCATGATACAGTAGATGTCAGAGGCTGTAGACATGATACAGGAGGTGTCAGAGGCTGTGGGCATGGTACAGGAGATGGTCAAAGGCTGCAGGCATGATACAGTATATGTCAGAGGCAGCAGACATGATACAGGAGGTGTCAGAGGCTGCGGGCATGTTACAGGAGATGGTTAGCCTCTGTGTGCCCACCAATTGCAGCCTCTGTGTGCCCACCAATTGCAGCCTCTGTGTGCCCACCAATTGCAGCCTCTGTGTGCACACCAATTGCAGCCTCTGTGCCCACCAATTGCAGCCTCTGTGCCCACCAATTGCAGCCCCTGTGTGCCCAACATGTGCAGCCCCTGCGTGCCCACCAATTGCAGCCTCTGTGCCCACTAATTGCAGCCTCTGTGCCCACCAATTGCAGCCTCTGTGCTCACTAATTGCAGCCTCTGTGTCCACCTGTGTCGCTTATGTCACGAAGCTGGGTCTGTGTGCAAGGTCCTGCCCCCCTAGCTAGACTGGCTCGTGTGATAGGCGGAACACTGAATCAATCAGTGCTCCATCTAGAAGACTATCACACAAGCAGGTCTAGGGGGCCGGGACTTTGCACACACAGACCCAGCTCCGTGACATACGAGCGCAGGAGGACAGAAGGAAGAGAGCGCAGCAGTCGCCACTCAAAGCGGCCCCAGGGCAGGCGGCCTACCGGGAAATTTCCCGGTATCCCGGTAGGCCAGTCCGGCCCTGGTTATGAGAGTGCTCCTAATCTCAGCTCATTACCTGTATAGAAGACACCTGGGAGCCAGAAATCTTTCTGATTGATCGGGATCAAATACTTTTTTCACTCTTTAAAACGCCAATCAATTTATACCTTTTTTGAAATGTGTTTTTCTGGATATTTTTGTTGTTATTCTGTCTCTCTGTTAAAATAAATCTACCATTAAACTTATAGACTGATCATTTGTCAGTGGGCAAACCTACAAAATCAGCAGGGGATCAAATGCTTTTTTCCCTCACTGTAAGTGACTAAACCTTGTTTTGTTGCTCTCCTACAACTGTTTCATTTTACTCCATATTGGCACTAGATTCTCATGAAAGTGTATCTCCAGGAAAAAAATTTTTTTTGTTTTTTTTTGTTTTTAGGTTTTGATGAGTTTTTATTGCTCTCTGCGTTGCCTGTGTGGAGATTCACCCCTCTTACTATACAGAATTTTTGGCCCTTGTCAGCAAGAAAGAAAATAATGACGTTGTCAGGGACGTGCTGGCCATGGCATTGCTGGTGCTCAAGGGCGGACGCTAACGCACAGACGCAGATGCAATTCCCCAAGTGCCCATCCTGTCACACACACACATGTGCACATGCGCACGAATGTTCGCGAACGCGTGTAAGTGTTGGTGCCAAATGCCATATATAAGGGCAGCAAGTCCACTAGGACTTTGCAGCTTGTACCTTGTATACCTGTTCCTGTGATCCTTATCTGATTCCTGTGTTTGACCCGGCTTACTCTGACTACGCTTGCTATCCATTATCCTGACCCCGGCTTGCCTTGTTGACTGCTTTAATCTCTCCGCTAGGAATGGTCCCGATGTTTGAGTCGAGTGTAAGTTTGACTCGAACATCGGGTGTTTGTTTGTTCGCAGAACAAACGAACATATGAGGCGCTCGTGGGAAGTTCACCCCATAATGCACTTTGAGATCGCAGTGCATTGACGGATGCTGATTGGCCAAAGCATCACGTGACCTGTATGCTTTGGCCAATCACAGCGCGATGTGCTGTGAGAGCCATGATTGGCCAAAGGCAGTCCATGCCCTACACTATATAAGGCTGCTGCTTACACGGCGGCTGTATATAGTGAATGAATAGAGATTAGGCAGGTAGTTAGTGTAGTGTGCAGTTAGTTAGTGTAGTACATATAATACAGTTCACAGTATATAGTGCAGTCCGTGTAGCATATATAATACTGGGCAGAGTATATAGTGCAGTATATATAATACAGTTCAGAGTATATAGTGCAGTCAGTGTAGTACATATAATACAGTTCAGAGTATATAGTGCAGTTCGTGTAGTACATATAATACAGTTCAGAGTATATAGTGCAGTCAGTGTAGAGTATATAACAGTTCAGAGTATATAGTGCAGTCAGTGTAGTATATATTATACAGTGCAGAATATATGGTGCCATCAGTATAGTATATATAATTCATTGTAGAGTATATAGTGCAGTCATTGTAATATATAAAATACAGTGGAGAATATATAGTGCAGTCAGTGTAGTATATATAATAGAGTGCAGGGTATATAGTGCATTACAGAGTATATAATACAGTGTATTGAAGTAATTAAGGGGAACCCTATGACAGAATAAAGGAAAAAATGGTGTGCCCCCCCCCCCCAAAATCCACACCAGGCCCTTTATGGCTGTTATAGATTTTAAGGGGAACTCCACGCCATTTTTTTTTAAATGGCGTACCAGACCCTTATCAAAGCATGCAGCCTGGCAAGCCAAGAAAGTGAGGAGGACCAGCAAGTGCCCCACCCCTCCTGAACCACACCAGGCCACTTGCCCTCAACATGGGGTTGGTGCTTTGGGGTGCTCCCCAAAGCAGCTTGTCTCCATGTTGATGGGGACAAGGGCCTCTTCCCGACAGGTCTGGCTGCTGGTTGTCGGGGTCTATGGGTGAGGGGCTTATCAGAATCTGGAAGCCCCCTTTAACAAGGGGCCCCATGTACTGTGACATACTGAAGCAGAGCATGATCCCCTCCCTTCGGAGACTGGGCCGCAGGGCAGTATTCCAACATGATAGTGACCCCAAACACATCTCCAAGACGACCACTGCCTTGCTAAAGAATCTGAGGGTAAAGGTGATGGACTAAGGGGAACTCCACGCCTGTCTCCAGACCTAAATCCTATTAAGCATCTGTGGGGCATCCTCAAATGGAAGCTGGGGGAGCGCAAGGTCTCTAACATCCACCAGCTCCGTGATGTCGTCTTGGAGGAGTGGAAGAGGACTCAAGTGGCAACCTGTGAGGCTCTGGTGAACTCCATGCACAAAAGGGTTAAGGCAATGCTGGAAAATAATGGTGGCCACACAAAATATTGACACTTTGGGCCCAATTTGGACATTTTCATTTAGGGGTGTACTCACTTTTGTTGCCAGCGGTTTAGACATTATTGGCTGTGTGTTGAGTCATTTCTTCAGTGTTGCCACATGAAAAGATATAATAAAATATTTACAAAAATGTGAGGGGTGTACTCACTTTTGTAAGATACTGTACATCCATCTTCAATCACGCCGCCCGACGGACCCGAAAAATAGAAAAAATTTAAAAAGTTTCGCCTTCATGGGAGGCTTTGACAGTTGTTATATAGGCAAGGGCGGGGCCACCCTGTGATGTAACTGAGTGACCCTTCTAATGTCATGAGATGTCATGTGATGTCAAAGGGGGGTGGGGTCGTTCGATTACATCAGTGGGTGGCCCCACCCTTGCCTATATAAGAGCAGTCACCGGGAGGTCTCCCATGGAGGCAGAGTCCTTTCTGTTTTTTGGCTCCGTTGGCGGCGTGATTGATGGTGGATGTACTTCGCGGGACACTTTTTTTTTTTACTCCTTTTTAATGAAGGATTTGTCAAAAACTGTCTCTTGTAGTTTTTAATTTTTGACACTTTTTTTGGTCAATAGGTAGGGTTACAATGTACCCAATACCCATTCACCTGGGGGGGAGCTGTAATCTGGGGGCCCCCTAGTTAACCACTTCCGGACCGTCCGCCGTCGTTATACGTCGGTACTTTGAAGAGGACTACCGTGGTTATGGCAGCAGCTAGCTACCATAACCCTGGTATCCTCTTCTTCAGCGGGCGGTCCGCTTTCAGATAAAAGTGGTCTCTGTGGCAGATTCGCTGTGAGAACACTTATCAGCGGCGCCCCTCCTGCCACGCTACGATGCCCTCCACCGCTTACCGGAGCCGACGGTAGCGGCAGAGGCGATCGGGTCCTCTTCCTGGCTTGGTATGGCTTGGTGAGGGGAAGATGGCCCCCACCTGTCTACATACCATTGCAGCAAAACCTCACTTCCGCCCATAGCTCTTAAAGAGACTGCGTTATTGTAGGCCCAGACCATTACTCCCACATGTTGCTGCCATCTATCTCAGTGCCCCTGTTTAAGAGTTCATAGCATGCCCAGCAGGGTGCAGTTGCACCGTTTACAAGCTCCATTACCATTTGTATGATAAGGAGTGGTATGCGACTTAAGGATACCACTGAGGCTTTACAGATCAGACTTAATTACTGACTCAAACTTTGGGCCCTGGTCCAAGTATATGCTTTGGACAACTGTATGGTTAGACCACATGTTCCCCAAACAGTTTAGGTTGGGGCTGTCTGGTTTTGGTGGGGTCTACCACCACGGTCCTGGTGAAGTGGGTGACAGAAACCAGGGCATAGTGATACCCTAAGGGAGAGCTGGATATCAAGTCCATGGTGACCAGTTCAAAGGGCTCTGAGATGGTGATACTCATGGGTGTTGTCTTATGCCTTATGCACGGACAGTTTCCAGTGCACTGACTTCAAGTCTGGGCCTTAACGCTAACTGGCTGAAAAGTAGGAAAAGGACTGTTTCTTTAAAACTGTTCCATGAGGACTCTATTCACTGCCTAGATAGAGGGTCCCCCTTTACAGACAGTCTGGTCACAGCATAGTCATTCATAGAGTGTACCCTAGTAGTAGTAGTGGTTACAGGAGAGTCCTTGTGATGCTGACTATTGGTGTGGTTAAATTTGTCTTTGCTATTGTTTATGCTGATCCTTGCATAGTACTTTTACCAATTTGCTACTGTTGAGTGATGATACTATCTGGTGAATTGCATTACTCTGTACTACAAATCTACTCTCTTATGCATTCACTGCTATTTACTTCAATATGTGA
The DNA here is from genome assembly GCA_037953035.1 of Aquarana catesbeiana. Lineage (NCBI taxonomy): Eukaryota > Metazoa > Chordata > Amphibia > Anura > Ranidae > Aquarana > Aquarana catesbeiana. The sequence goes on from JBBHAA010000095.1 coordinate 3,903,619, forward strand.
CAATATATATATACTGTATATACAAGTCCTATTTGTATTAGTTGGTCTGGGTTTTTTCCTAATTTCCTAATATAGGAAAACAGCATACAGTGAACAAACATTAATTAAAAGTATGTACAGGCACTTATTTCCTTCATTTGTATACTCAAGGGATAAAGAGAACATTATCTCCCCTGTCACGTCTAGCACTATAAATAAGGGTAATGACCAGGCAATTATAAAGTTTGTTGGCAAAGATTGCAGATGAATGCAGCCATTGAAAAACGTTTACTCCTATGCTCATCTGTTTTGAGACACAACACATTGTACCGTAAGTAAATTGTTTGGAATCATAATCTTCTGACATATTTCTTCTCCAGAATTGTATTTCTTATTCAACCTAAGAATTCTGAAAATATATTTGGATCTGCATATAGGTTGTATATTTGAAATTCAAGAAAACCTGCTAACATGAATACTGCTTTTAAATAATGAATAAAAATTCAATTTTCCCAATTATACGGAAACAAGAAGCCACTAAGACACCGTCCAGAGACCGGAGCTCGGAACATGATGCTGTCATAATGCAGTTCCATCTCCTGGGTAACTGAAAGAGAAAATTAGTTTTAAATCATATGTAAAGCTGAACTTTTTTTTTCTTGTTTGCTTTGGATTGAGGATTAAAGTAGGTAAAAAATAAATACCCTCATCTTTTTTGTTTTCTGGCATCTTGTGGGGGAAATTTTGCTTTACTTCCAATTCTGCAGACACAACAAGAAGTTATAGGATATTTCACCAAAATAAAGGAAACCTTCCTTTAGTTGTCACCACAACAAGTGTCCTCATTGTTTCGTTGACAAATCAACATCTTGGATTTTTATTTTCAGTTCCAGTAAAAGTGGTCCCCTGAAAAAAAACTGAGAAGCAGAGCCCCCTCCATAGAAAATGGGCAAAAATAAATAAATACTGCACAACCATCTATGAGTGGCGTATCTGGTCTAGTGCTGTGTGCATCACCCTGCAAAAAATGTCTCATGGGATCAAAATTTGTAATGGCTTATCAATGCACTGTACTGTATATCTACTCTGTATAATAATGAAAAAAACATTAAAAATGTATAGAAAAGTATATAAAAATGTATAAAAATATCTTATTTAACCACTTCACCCCTGGAAGGATTTTGCCCCTTAATGACCAGGCCATTTTTTGCGATACGGCACTGCGTCGTTTTAACTGACATTTTTGCGTGGTCGTGCGACGCTGTACCCAAACAAAATTGACACCCTTTTTTTCGCCACAAATAGAGCTGATATTGGTATTTGATCACCTCTGCAGGTTTGTTTTTTGCACTATAAACAAAAAAAAGACAGACAATTTTGAAAAAAAAAAACACCAATACTTTTAACTTTTTGCTATAAGAAATATCCAAAATAAAATATCCAACAAAAAAAATAAAATAAATAAAAAATGTCTTCATCAGTTTAGGCCAATATGTATTCTTCTACAGTACATATTTTTAGTAAAAGAAAAATAAAATTGCAATAAGCGTATATTGATTGGTTTTGTGCAAAAGTTATAGTGTCTACAAAATAAGGGATAGATTTATAGCATTTTTATTATTAATCTTTTTTTTTAATGGATCGAATGAGGGCTCAGGTAAGGGGTGATGAGGGGGGAAAAAATACTACCTAATTTTTTTTTTTTTGTACCTTAATGCAAGGAATGTTTAGATATTCAACCACTTCAATTCCTTTCCTATAGTCACAACAGTAAGTTAGAAAAAAGTAGTAGTAAGGAAAGTAAGTAGTAGTAGTAGTAGTAAGGAAAACCTCTCTTATGCCGTGTACACACGACCGCACTTTTCGACGGACTGAACTCAAAAGGACTTTTCGACGGATTCCGACGGAGTTCCAACGAAACGGACTTGCCTACACATGATCACACCACAGTCCAACTGAATCGAACGTGATGACGTACACTGGACTAGAATAAGGAAGTTCATAGCCAGTAGCCAATAGCTGCCCTTGCGTCGTTTTCGGTCCGTCGGACTAGCACACAGACAAACAGATTTTTCGAGGCATCCAGTCCGTCGGAAAGATTTGAAACGTGTTCTATTTCTAAAGTCCGTCAGGTTTTTAGACAGAAAAGATCCGATGAAGCCCACACACGATCAAATTGTCCGACGGATTTGTTCCGTCGGACTTTTGATGCCAAAAAGTCCGGTCGTGTGTACACGGCATGAGTTGTCACCAGAACAAATTGGACAATTTTTCCTCTATTACTGTTTTGCTGACAACTCACTAGTTTGGATTTTTCCTCACTTTCATTCCCAGTGACAGTACCACCAAGACAAATGGAAAGGGTGACTCCCAGTGTGGACAAAGCCAGCAATAAAAAAACTAGTGTTTTTACTCCTTACAACTCTACTACTATTATAATAGTTTTGCATTAACCACTTGCTTACTGGGCACCTAAACCCCCCCTCCTGCCCAGACCAATTTTCAGCTTTTAGCGCTGTCAATCTTTGAATGACAATTGCGTGCTCATGCAACACTGTACCCAAATGAAATTTTTATCATTTTTTTCTCACAAATAGAGCTTTCTTTTGGTGGTATTTAATCACCTCCCGGTTTTTTATTTTCTGTTAAAAAATTAAAAAAAAAACAATTTTTTTTTTAAAAAATACAAAACCGTTTTATATTTTGTTAATACATTTTGCAAACCGGTAATTTTTCTCTTTTATTGATGTACGCTGATGAGGCTACACTGATGGGCACTGATAGGCTGCACTGATGGGCACCGATAGGCTGCATTGATGGGCACTGATAAGGTGGCACTGATGGGCACTGATAAGGCGGCACTGATGAGGTGGCACTGGTGGGCACTGATAGGTGGCATTGGTGGGCACTGATAGGTGGCACTGATGGGTGGCACTGATGGGCGGCACTGAAGGGCCATAATAGGTGGCACTGATAGGTTGCACTGATAGCTGGTACTGATGGGTGGCAGTGATGGGCACTGATGGGTGGCTTTGATGGGCACTGGGGCACTGATCAGCACTGGTAGGTGACACTGATGAGGCACTGATTGGCACCACTGTTGGGCCTTGATAGGTGGCACTGATTGCTGGCACTTTTATGTTCTGGTGGGCACTGATTTGTGGCACTGTGGGCACTGGCAGGCGGTACTGGTGGGCATAGATGAGGCAGCTTCTCCTCTTTCTCTTCGTGACAGATGTCCCTTCAACAGAAGCCGGTGAGCAGCTTTTTTTTCTCCTCATGCTGTCAGCGTGCAAAGAAAAAAAAACGATTACCGATCTTCTGTTTACATCACGTGATCAGCTGTCATTTGCTGAAAGCTGATCACGTGTTAAGGGGTTGGGATCGACCCCTTACTCCGATCTGTGATCACCCGAGTCTCACTGACTCTGTGATCACAGCGTGCTTCCTGCAGGGGGCACGCGGGGAGCGTGCAAAGGGGAGGACATCTATTGATGGCCTCCCGGCAAAGTAGATCCGCACTGTAGCCATCATTCGGCTATAGCGCGGATCTGAAGGGGTTAAGATACTCTTTAAGCCATAACCATGTGTATAAGATATAAAGATCAGTCTAACGTTGTTTCACCGAAACCATTTATATCAGATATGTTTGCCAATGTTATCAAATGTAAAATAAAATGTCCTGTTTATTTTTTCCTTTGATTTACATTTAAAACTATTGTTTTTTTGTATTTTCAAAGTTGGTATTTTATTTGTTCGAAACAAAAATAATTTATTAAAATTATTTAGTATTTGTGATAGGTGAGGTCAAGAGGCTTAATTATTGTCTGTTATGTTTTAGGTCAAATTATCCTAAAAATGTAAAAAAATAAATAAAATAAAAATGTATTTATTGTTATGTATTTTTCAGGGGAATGCAAGGTTAGAAAAATGTGAAAATATTGTATAAATAATAATAAGAACAATAATAATAATATTCTATTTTGGCGCTTTTGAAAAAAAAAATCTGCATTATCGGTGTCTGAATATCCTTCACATTAAAGAATGTGTGAGTTCAACCAGACTCAGATCACGCAAATTAGACTACTTGGATTTCAAGGTCTTCATAAATTTAGAATTCTGCTGTTCATGGTGTTCCTTCTAACATACTTGATGATACTAAGTGGGAATTTTTTAATAATAACATTAGTGGCAACGGTTGACCAGCTAAAAATTCCAATGTTCTTCCTTGTCAAGCATTTGGCTACATCTGATGTCCTACTGACCACCAGTGTGTTACCGATGACTCTAGAAGTCATTATCAAAAATGAAGTAAGAGTATCACTGTATGGCTGCATCACTCAACTTTATGTTATTGGTACTTGCAACTGTTCACAATGTTTTATTATTGCTCTCATGTCCTACGATCGATATTTGGCTATTTGTAATCCCTTACGCTATTCATCCCTTATGAACTCCCATGTTTTTTCCCAGTTGATCATCGGTTTATGGGTCTTGGTTATCGTTTTAATGTTAAGTGAAATGATTGTGCAATTTCAATATAATTACTGTGGCCTTAATTCTTTAGACCACTATTTCTGTGATTTTGGACCTCTGGTTAAATTGTCTACCTCTGACACTTCTGCTTTGATGCTCCAAGACTTTGTTATTTCTTTTGTTACAATATTTTTGCCATTTACATTTATTATTGTAACATACATCTGTATTTTAGTCACTATTCTCAAGATATCTTCCGTGTATCGCCAAAGAAAAGCCTTCTCCACTTGTAGTTCACATTTGGCCGTGGTCGGTGCTTATTACGGAACATTATTCACTGTATATTTGGCTCCATCTCATGAGAGTTCAACCAACATGAACAAATATGGGTCCCTCCTCTACACTGTGGTGTCTCCATTGATGAACCCAATCATATATAGCCTGAGAAATCAGGAGATCAAGAGAGGTCTGCAGAAAATGATGGTTACTTTTAAGACTTTTGTCAGGAAGTAAATCAATTGTACATCCACTTGCTGACCAGGCCTTTTCTGGAACTTTTTAAATCAGTATTTTTTTGCCCAAAAATTATTCAGAACCACCAAACATTATATAAATATATGTTTTTTTTACCAGAGACCCTGGAGAAAATAATGGTGATTGTTGCAATATTTTATGTAACACTGTATTTGCACATCTGTCTTTTAAACACAATTTTTTGGGTAAAGATACACTGTAATGAATTAAAAAAACAGTAAAGTTAGTCGAACTTGTTTGTATTATGTAAAAGACGATGTTACACCGATTAACTAGATACCTATTGTGTCATGCTTTAAAATTGCGCACGCTCGTGTAATGGCGACAAACTACGGCACTTAAAAATCTCCATAGGCGACGCTTTAAAAAGAAATTCAGGTTACCCTTTAAGAGTTACAGAAGAGGTCTAGTGCTAAAATTATTTCTCTCGCTCTAACGATCGTGGTGGTACCTCACATGCGTGGTTTACATGTGGGAGCGACTTACACATACGTTCGCTTCTGCGTACGAGCACGGAGCGAAGGGGCTCTTTATTTATTTGTTTTTATTTATTTTACTTTTGTTTTTTATTTACCAGTATTTAACTTTTGTTTTTTATTTTCACACTGTCCCTTTATTTTTTTTCCACAATAGAGCTTTATTAAAAGTAAGTAAAAAGTATTACATTATAAATGGTAATATACAACTTGCACAACAAAAGCGTATACAAACGCAAACAATAACAGCGTATATAAGCACAAGATATTCATGATAGTAATGGTTAGAGTACATGAACTAAGTTTTGGTTGTGGACAGAAAATATAAAAATAAAAAAAAAACATATTAACGTGGGGTAAAATACATAAATAAAATCCAAATAAAATCAACATTTTTATTCCTATTACAAAGAATTTAAACATCCCTTGTAATAGAAATAAGCATGACAGGTCAGGTCTCTCATTTACCTTTAACCACTTCAGCTCAGGAAGATTTACCCCCGCCCCCCCTTCATGACCAGGTAATTTTTGTGCGTTATTTTAACTGACAATTGCGCAGTTGTGCAACGCTGTATCCAAACAAAACTGCTGTCTTTTTTCCCACAAGTAGAGCTTTCTTTTGGTGGTATTTGATCACCTCTGCGGTTTTTATTTTTTGTGCTATAAACAATAAAAGAGCAACAATTTTGAAAAAAAAAAGAATATTTTTTACTTTCTGCTATATAACACATCCAAAGAAAAAATGTAAAAAAATCAAATTTCTTCATCAATTTAGACCATGTATTCTGCTACAAATTTTTTGTAAAAAATCTCAATAAGCGTATATTGTTTGGCTTGTGCAAAAGTTATAGCGTCTACAAACTATGAGATATTTATGGAATTTTTTTATTTTTTTCTATTTTAATAGTAATGTGACATTAATACAGTGCTAAAAAATATACACTGTCACTGTACTAATGACACTGGCTGGGAAGGGGTTAACATCAGGGGCAATAAAAGGGTGTGCCTAAAATGTGCCTTAAATGTGCTTGCTTACTATGGGGGAGGTGCTTGTACTATGGGAAGGCAGAGATCTGTGTTTCTGCTTTGCAGAAACACAGGATCACTACATTCCCTACTGATAGAATGGAATTCTGCCTTGTTTACATAGGCAGACCGCCATTCTGCTTCTGTCCCACACGATCAGCGGGTACCGGTGGACATCAAGTCCGCCAGACCCGCTGATTGTCTCTCGCTGTGTCCAATTACAGCGGTAATGGGTCACCAGCGGCACGCATGCATGGCCCAGACCCAGGGGTGCAGGATCACGTACAGGGACATGATTCTGCACAGGAGAGCCGCCTTGCTATATATATATATATATATATATATATATATATATATATATATTTATATACACACAGTAAACAGCCGGCAAATGATTAAAAGCAAAAGAAGGAAAATATGTTTTTGACACTGACTTAAAAAAAAAATCTCTTTAAGCCTGAGAACCGGAAGTGATGTCGGAAGTGATGTCGGAGGTCACTCCGGGCTTTCAAGGGCATAGAGCCCAGTGGGGGCCATCTTGCCTGCACTCGACTTCCTGCCTATCAGTCAACAGATCAGATTGCTTCCGGGTTTACTGGCGACTTCCTCTAGAAGTAATGTGCCAAATCTGCCACCAAGTGGATATTTACCTAATAGACACAGCAGTAAAATTAATTTAAGGACTACTTTCAGAAATTACAGAAGGCCACAAGTAGACAATTAACATGATTGTAAACCTCAGCCATGAAATATGATCCAGAGCACTAAGTGCCATTTCAGTCCACTGCTGTCAGCATAAGTCACTTCTGACAAGTTTTCCTGACTTAAAGGGAAAAAAGGTGACAGGGGAGGGACCTCCAGCTGATTTTCAGCCTCAGCTGTGTTTCTGTGTGAAGGGGGGCGTGCCCTCTCCCTCCAATCAACTCCCAGAGCCCTGCTCACTGAGCTCTGCAGAGTGTAATTTCAGCTCCCTGCCCCCTGTTTTGTGAAAGCTCAAACAAGCTGCATAAATTCTGGACTTTGAATGGATGTAGAGGAAAGTAGACTGCAGAAAAACAGGTACAACTTATATAAGAGGATTTGTTTCATCCCTGTGTATCACATGAGGCCAGTCACACCAAAATTTAAAAAAAAAATGCATGGGTGTCCCCCCAAATTCCATACCAGGCCCTTCAGGTCTGGTATGGATATTAAGGGGAACCCCGCGCCAAAATTTTTTAAAAAATGGCGTGGGGCCCCCCCCCTCAAAATCCATACCAGACTCTTTTCCGAGCACGCAACCTGGCAGGCCGCAGGAAAAGAGGGGGGATGAGAGAGCGCCCCCCCTCCTGAACCGTACCAGGCCACATGCCCTCAACATGGCGAGGATGTCCCCATGTTGATGGAGACAAGGGCCTCATCCCCACAACCCTTGCCCGGTGGTTGTGGGGATCTGCGGGCGGGGGGCTTATCAGAATCTGGAAATCTGGAAGCCCCCTTTAACAAGGGGACCCCCATATCCTGCCCCCCCCCCCCTGTGTGAATTGGTAATGGGTACAAATGTACCCCTACCATTTTACAAAAAAAGTGTCAAAAATGTTAAAAAAGACAATAGCCGGTTTTTGACAATTCCTTTATTAATGTCCTCTTCTTTCCCCGCTTCTTCTTCCATCTTCTTCTGGTCTTCCTTCGGTTTTCTTCCTCCATCTTGTTCTTCCCCTGCTTCTTCCTCTGCTTCTTCCTCTGGTCCTCTGCTTTTTCCTCCGGTGTTCTCATCAGGCATCTTCCTCCGCGGCTTCTTGTTCCCCGCTTCGCGTGATTATTCACATTCGTGTCCCATAGACTTTAACAGTGTTGGCGTGTTCAAACAAATTTTTTGCCTGTTCGCATGTTCTGCTGCGAACCGATGTGCGGCCCATCCCTACTTATACTGAAAACACAGATTGTGATCTATTGTTACTCTGGAATAAATATTATTGAAATGTACTATCTATGCCGCTTGAACTGTTGTGTGTTTTCAGTGAGTAGATATTTTGTATTAGAATTATAACATTAACCTAAAAGTAATTTTTGATGCGACTTTCATATTAACCCTTATTTTCCAAACTCTTTCAGTATCCCATTCCTATACATCCTATACTCATTTACAGACACCTAGATAGTTTTTGACTTGAAGGTCAGTGACCCACCTTTCCTGGCCATACAATGAGAACATTTCATGCCCGTTCCTGATGAAATTCAAGCTGTAGGTGGCCCTGTCAGCACCCTTCCTGACTTCCTATTAACCACTTCAAGACCAAGCCTATTTCTGACACTTGTTGTTTACAAGTTAAAATCTGTATTTTATTTTTCCAAGAAAATTGCTTAGAACCCCCAAATATTATATATATTTTTTTAGCAAAGACCCTAGAGAATGACATGGCGGTCGTTACAATATTTTATGTCACACGGTATTTGCGTACACTTCACTGAATCAAAAAAAACGCGACAGTAAAGTTTGCCCATTTTTTTGCATATTGTGAAAGATGATGTTATGCAGATTAAATAGATGCCTAACATGTTATGCTCTAAAATTGCGCACGCTCGTGGAATGGCGACAAACTATGGTATTTAAAAATCTCCATAGGCGACGTTTCCATTTTTTAATGGTTACCAGTTTAGAGTTAAAGAGGAGGTCTTGCGCTAGAATTATCACTCTCGCTCTAACAATCATGGCAATACCTCACATGTGTGATTTGAACACTGTTTACATTTACGGGCATGACTAACGTATATATTTTCCTTGGTGCGCGAGCACCCGGGGACGGGGGTGCTTTACAATTTTTTTTTTCTTATTTTATATTTTTTTCATTCTGATCACTTTTATTGATGTCACAAGGAATGTAAACATCCCTTGTGACAGTAATAGCCAGTGAGAGGTACTCTTTATGGAGGGATCTAGGGTCTAAATGACCCGAAACCCCTCCTCTGCACTTCAAAGTATTCAAAATGCCAAAATCTTTTTTGAATACCTTATGTAGCATCCTCTACTTTAGGTAGGTGCTTGAAGTGGGTTTTTGTAAGTGCAGGTAAATTTAATCAGGCCTAGCTATAAGCTAGGCCTGTTTGTTTTGATCTGTGTGGGCTGGGAGTGGCTCAGAGTAGCCTGGTGACAGAGATCAGATAGCAGAGATAGCACAGATAGCATCATCTTTTGGTTACCTCCCTTCTGCTTCTAGAAGATTCTAGAAGGAAGAAGGGGAAAAGAGGTGGGGCTGTCTGGGGTGTTCTAAGGATCCCTGACCAATCCCCAACCAGGATTGGCAGGGGGTAGGCCTCCTTAAATACCTTGAGTCAGCCCAGCTGGGGAGGAGTTGTCGGGTGGAAGAAGCTGGAGATGGAGCACTAGGTTGTTGGGGCCTTTGAGGCACTCCCCAGTTTGGGGGGGACCTTGGGCCTGAGGGGTTTGGGTGAAAGTCGGAGCCTTCCTGAGCATCAAAGAAGGATCTGGACAGGACGCACAGAAAAGAACCAAGAAAGACAACGGGAGCTAGTATTACCGGTCAAGTCCTCAAGAGGGATCCACCAGAGTGCAGCCAGGAGGCCTGGTGAGTGACAGGCACAGTTGGGAAAACTGGGGAGGCACGGATAGATGTAGAGCCAGCAGTAGAGACTGTGATGTCATGGGCAGTGGAGTCGGGCAGCTGCAGCCAGGAGGGCTGACAGGGCCTAAAGAGGATTGACTGGCAGCAGTAGTCTACCAAAGGTCAGCTAGCACTAAAGACTTTCCTATTTTGTTGCTACACTAAAGGGGCCCGCGGTCCCTGCCTGCAAATGGCAGTTGTGAAGGCCTGACAGAGTCAGAGTTGGGCCTACCATGTGCTAGCTGTGCCAGGAACCAAGTATTGTACAGGAGAGAGAGGAACAGTCTACAAATAAGCGTTGTGCTGGAGGAGATTGGAATTCTAGAAGTGTAAATAGAGGTTCCAACTGATCATCCTATTGATTCCATTATTGATCCTGGGCATCCCATAATTTTCCTTACCCTCAATAATAAAATCTCTCAATAAAATACAAAAAAAAACATATGGACTGTTCATTGTCTCAAGTGTCCTGGGAAGTGAATGCTGGGCTGGGCAGGGTGACAGGTGGACCACAATATCCAGCAGCCCCTAAGGGGGTACCGCTACACTTAGATTTTTTTTAAACTGGTGCCGTTAACCGTAAGTGACGTTGTGATGATGCTTACGGGTAACTACATCGGAGACCAGATCAAAGCCGAATCCGGCTTTGTTCGGGACTCTGGCCAGCCAGTGGACGTCCTGGTTGGTCGTTCGGGTCTCCTGATGGGACGTCCCCTCCCACTGCTTGTGATAAAGGCTGAGCGGCTCATTAACTTGAAAGCCGACCACCAGCTCTAAAAAAATGGTACCCGGGTGATGCCTTTGGCTGCAGGCTTCCCCCGGTACAAACACTTCAACAAAATGACGCACAGGTACATGGTTTAACGTGAAGTGATCAACTGCAAATTGAATGAACAGGGAAGAAAATCATTGTCTGAAATTACGCTGTATCGAATGGTTAACACAAATGCAGATGCATCCAATAAGATGTAGCCAATGTTCAGGTATTTTGACAGCCATGGGCGCCACTTATATGAATATTATAGCTGGCATGGGCGATTCCTTTATCCAAACTGTTTAACCACTTTAATACCGTGAACTTTCACCCCCTTCCTGCCCAGGCCAATTTGGAGCTTTCAGTGCTGTCGCACTTTGAATTACAATTGTGCGGTCATGAAACATTGTAGCCATATGACATTTTTATCATTTTTTTTACACAATAATGTCCCGTACACACGGTCGGATTTTCCGATGGACATTGTCCGATCGGAGCGTGTTGTCGGAAATTCCGACCGTGTGTGGGCGCCATCGAACATTTTCCATCGGATTTTCCGACACACAAAGTTGGACAGCAGGAGATAAAATTTTCCGACAACAAAATCCGATCGCGTCAATTCCGACCGTGTGTGGCCTGTTCCGACGCACAAAGTGCCACGCATGCTCAGAAGAAATTCCGACACGGGACAGCTCGTTCTGGTAAACTTAGCGTTCGCAATGGATACAGCACTTTCGTCACGCTGCAATGTAAAAAATGGTTTAATACAGCGCACTCTCTTCTTCTTTATAATGTGACAAGAATTAAGTAGTTTTGCTGCTCATATTCACACACACTTCTCACAAAGTTTTATTTGTGTTTTTTTAGTGGGATTCCCTCAATATATTGTTATTAGTTGTCACATCTGACAGTTTTATATTTTTTATGTTTTTTTTTTTTGTTTTTAAGCCTTTTTTTTTCTTTAATGTTTGGATTTTTTCCAAGGCTGATCTTTGTTCAATGTTATTTTTATTTTTACTCCAGAATATTTTTGTGTGTGTTTTGTGTGGCAAGTTACCCCAACACCATTGATATCTTTTATTATTTAATCTCCAGGAGATTTTTTGTTGTTGGTGTCCCTTGTTCATTTCACATTGTATATTTGAAATGTACCTGAATCCTCACAAACCAACTGTCCTTTTTGAAGTAAAACACATAGGAGAGTATAATTCAAAACAAAAATCCTTTATTAAGGGCTCAGAACCAAACAAAGAGGAAGGCAACACTGGATCAACAGGAGAAATTAGTGAAGCCTGGGACCCCCACGGCAGACATCAATTCTTCAACATCAAAATTGGTGGCCTGAGGAGTCCATATGTAAGGGAGGGCAGTCTGGTCCGGGATTCACAGAGATCCGGATAGCAGCAGATGACATCAGTGTCCCCAGGCTGTGGTACCACAAGAGGCTGCATCTTTTGGCCGACCAGACTGGATCCAGGGTCCTCACTGTCTGGTCTTCCTTTCACACTTCCTTCCGGGCTGTGGCTGTGCAGTTGGAGATGTGGCAGGAGGAGGAGTAGGACCTGGAGGAGGAGGAGGAGGAGGAGGAGGACTGGGAGGACCTGGAGGAGGACTGGGAGGACCTGGAGGAGAGGGAGGAGGAGGAGTAGGACCTGCAGGAGGAGGAGGAGGACCATCGCGAAGGTGTGTTTGAGGTGTAATTTGGCCCCTCATACCTTTCGCCAGAGCCTCTGATATGAGGGCCTCACACATGGCTTTTTGGCCCTCCTCCATCCTCTGCATTTTATATGCTATGAATGCAGCAATGTTCTCCTGCCTGGTGTGTGGTGCTCCCAGGACCTCTGTAGCCCTACAAAAAAATCTGATAGCAGCCTCCTCTAGGGCACTCGTCCTACTGCCACTTTCTGTTTTCAGGTGTAGGGGAGGGACCTTGATATCAGCCAGCCGGCTCGGCCCGGCCACCTCCTGGCTGAGACTTCCCTGTGTATGAAAAAGGGACATGGTTTTAGTTTTTGCATCATCAATCACAATCATAAATTAGTACTCCCAACTAACATATAGTTCACATCATTGATTGGACAAGCAGAAATATTTAGAGGAATGCTATACCTGGCTCAATCTGGGCTCCTCCACATGTTGCTGCCTGGAAGGCCCAGGTTGGGCGTCAGAAGCCTCAGCCGGGGGGGAAGGAAGCGTGGAAGGAAGACTGGAGAGTGATGACCTGGGTTCAGTCTGGCCTGCCAGAAAGTGCAGCCTGTCGTAGTACAACATCCTGGGGACATAGATGTCATCTGCTGCTCCGGATCTCTGTGAATCCAGGACTTTATTGCGCTCCCTCAGATATGTGCTCCTCAGGCCACCAATGAAAATCTTTAAAAAAGTGATGTCTGCCGTGGGGATCACCTGCTTCACAATTTCACACAATTGCTCCAGTGCTGCCTTCCTCTTTGCTTGGTTCTTGTAATGGGGGTGTTTAATCTCCCACAGACAGGGCAGCTCCCTTAGCATCTCTATGAAGACTGAAATGAAGTCCTGATCTTTCAGTACCATATCCATGTTCACTGCAAGACACAACACAAGACAAAGCCTAATGTCACACCAAACTCTCCTAATCTTGTTACAATATAGGCCTCAATCTATAGAAGCAGTATAGGCCCAAGTTTGTCTCTTACCTTCGTTCTTACGATCGCCGCGTTCAATGCTCCTTCCTCCGCTCACAGATCAAACGTAATACGCACGCGTGTTACGCTTTATATACACTGCGCATGCGTGTAACTCCGCCCACCCCTGACGTTCTTTCTAGTGTATTCCCCGCCCCTTTTCGTTCGGCGCAGTGGGGGAAGATCATGATGGCGGACATACAGCAGGTGCGGGCTAATTGTAGCAACGAGGAGGAGGAGGAGGAGGAAAGGGCGGATCCAGGCACGTCCAGATCCAGAAGGAGACGTTTTAAGGCCACAAATATGTCGTTTGGGGAGATGTTGGAGATGGTCGACATCATAAGGAAGTCCGACTATGACGGAAAATATGGGCCTTCCCCCAACCCCAATATCCGAAAGGCCAAAATCATGGCGAAAGTGGTCAGGAGTCTAGAGCGGAATTTCGGGGTACGAAGGTCTAAAGATCAGCTCAGGAAGCGGTGGTCGGACCTGAAGTTGAGAGAGCCAGAGCAGTACCGAAAGATCCGGAGAGTGCTGCAAAAAAGTAAGTAGTTGTGCTGTGTTCCTATTCTTTCTGTCTTTATTACGTTTGTTCTGCTCCATATGCTTTGATTAGTTGTAACGTTTCCAAAGGTCAACTTTAATGTTCATGGGCACATTATTCGTTCGTATCAAACATTTTTCTTTCGGCCTCTAGAACACCATTGTTTAGGCCATATGCATTTTCACACATTTTTGTGGGCCTACTTGGATGCCAAATATTTGTTTGTGTAGATGGGTTTGTTACTAGAATGAAATGCAAACTAGATTGTGTGTAAGGAGAGGACACTGAGCAGCTGTTTTCACATCTGGACACTGGAGCACTAGTGTGGGACACAAGAACACCATTTTTATTAGGGGGCCACACAGGTGCTCCAGTGTATACTATAGGGGGGTCTCCATCTGTGAAGCTTGTACCAAACAGGTAAAGTATTGCAGCTTGACAAAGGGCAATAAAAAATATACATCTTGGAACTCGGCTAAAATAGACAATTGTACCCCACTTCCAAGCAATGTTTCCTATTTCTATAGTTCTGCCATCAAATATCTGTGTGCTAAGTATACCATTTTTGTTTTACATAGGGGAGAAAAGACTCGGACACCCCTCATCCCAGGAGACCAGAGACCCCCCCTCTCTGGAAGAAGGGGAAATACCAACCCAAGAAGCTGAGCAGGAGGAAGAAGAAGACGTGGTGGAGATTGGCACCACAACAGGTGAGTGTCTGCGACCACAGACTCAGGTAAAAGAGATGGCTGGTGGCAGATTTTTGAGACCTTTTTTTTTGTTCTTTATCTCTTTTTAGGTGATCGTGATGTGAGGGATCCAGAACGCTTTACATCTGAAAGTGCCCAGATACTCATCGGGGAGATCATGGGGTGTAATCTCCAATTGCAAAACATACATCAACAAATCAGTGATGTTATTAAAAAAAATAATAACATCATTGATGTTTTGGGGCAAATTTAAACCCCACAAAATCACCTGTTTTATCGTACCAAACTTTTTTCAATGTTTAGAAAAGCCAAATTTGGAGGATGCACACAGTGTGCCAACATGTGCTATCAGCCATCACGGGAGATCAATGGACGCGTTTTGGGGGGGCAACCCCTTCCTCAATTATAAAGTAGCGTTGAGGAAGGGCTTGCTCCCCCCAAACACGTCCCTTGATCCCCCATGATGGCAGATAGCACATGTGGACATTTGTAAATTGGTGTGCATCTTCCAAATTTGGCTTTTCCAGGGGTGATTTCCCCCCATCTGAACGCTATATCAAACCCAGTTCCTAAATACTGATGTCTGATATAGCCTTCAGGTTTTACCTAATGTGAACTTTGTAAGTTCAAGTTTTTTGGCTTTCTTGTTGGTTTTACACAGGCCTGTTTTATCTGAAATGGATATTTTGATTTTTCATAATGCTACTGCAAACATTGTTATACAACAAACATGTTGATTTGTTTTAAAAACCTTTGGTAAATGCGCATGTGATTGTGCAGGTATAAAAAAGTGCCTTACTCAAGAATGTGTGGATTATTGTCTCAACACTACAACACTTTTGGGGTGATGTAATTGTTGTTTTATGCACAAATGGGGGTTATTTCCTAAGGGCAAATCCTCTTTGCACTACAAGTGCAGGTTCAGTGCAGTTGCAAGTGCACTTGTAGTGAAATGTGTTTTTGCATTTAGGAAGTACCAGCCAACACTGTTTTTTATAAGGTTACCCAATCACGACATTTTCTGCACTCAACACATTTCTGTCAGGGTCAGCTAAAACAAACACAAGCAGTAAATGTCCACCAAGAATTTCTTTTGGTTGTTTTTTATTTGAAAAAGGTGTCACATATTGTCTGGCATATTGATAGCCCCCCTACCCGCAAAGAACTCCAGGTAGCGTAACCGGACATCACGGGCATTCAGGGAGGGCAAGCCAGGACGGCCGCTTTCAAGTGCCGTCATTGTTGATGTATTTGGGATTCCGGCCTCAGGCCCAACTGAGCCAGCATAGTTGGCTGAATGTTTTCGTAGAAAATTATGGAGAACACAGCAGGCAAGTATTATATGGTTCAGTTTATACTCCGCCATATGGATGGGTGTCATAAATAATCGGAACCGGCTGGCCAGGATTCCAAATGTGTTCTCCACCACTCTTCGGGCTCTGGCCAGCCGGTAATTAAAAACCCTCTGTTCCGGGGTGAGGGTCCTCATCGGGAATGGCCGCATCAGGTGGTCCCCCAGCGCAAATGCTTCATCAGCAACGAACACAAATGGGAGACCTTCAACATTGTCCTCTGGAGGTGGCAAGTCCAAGCTGCCATTCTGGAGACGCCTGTAGAACTCCGTCTGGGCGATCACTCCACCATCGGACATCCGGCCATTCTTCCCCACGTCCACATACAAGAAGTCGTAATTAGCCGACACCACCGCCAACATCACTATACTATTAAACCCCTTGTAATTATAATAGTACGACCCCGAGTTGGGTGGTGGGACGATGTGGACGTGTTTCCCATCAATTGCCCCTCCGCAGTTAGGAAAGTCCCACCGCTGGGCAAAGTGGGAGGCCACAGTCTGCCATTCCTGTGGCATGGAAGGAAACTGTTGAGGAAAAAACAATAAACATTACTATTTTTTCACAGAAACCTGGCAAGCAGATTAGACACAAACATTATGGGGCAACCTCCAGATAGCATTTATTAAGGGGAATTTAACAACAACAAAGTATAAGGTACACTTATCATATCCCCCCCCTCTCATGGGCCATTTCTAACATTATAGGGGGGGGGAACTCTTGGACAGGTAACCCTCTTCACTTCATTGAGAGATGAATGCCTAAATACAGGGTATTACTTGGAACAGCCCCTCCTTAGTTACACTATTGGCAGCCCACTGGACAGGTAAGAAGTGTCATAATACAAAGATATAAATACACACTGTACACATTTGAGCACATTTGGACATTCTGCTATTACCTATCAAGATCATAATAGGATACAAGAACTTTAAACAGTACCATTTGAAAGTATACAGGCAGGCCCTTGCACTACATGCTTTGGGGAATTCATCCATACATCTGAGCACTAAAGAGGTGGGTATAGTGTGTATGGGTTTGGCAAAGTCAGCAGATAGATGATTGAGGATAGAGAATTGGGATCAGCTGACTTAGCAGTTGGGGGAGGGAGGGTTACAAAAAATTTGGGGACACCACAAAAAAAAGCCTCTGGCCCTCTGCCTGAATTTAAATCAAAAATAACATTTCAAAACATTTTAGGGGGTGTTTGGGGTAAAGCACTACTATGGAGCTGATAAAATACATTGTTAAGTAACTACATGAGGTGAATATAGGGCAGGAGACACCATGCTGGGGAGGTTATTGAAGGGCAAATATGTATGAAGGACCTAAAATAATAATTACATAAAAATCCAGCATGCATGAGGACAAAGGGGACATTCACAGCATAATACAATCATGGTAATTAGGGAATGAGGAAAGAAATACAATATATTATCAAACATTCAATACAATAAAATGTGATATAAAAGGATAAAAATCTTACCTTCATATACTCCTTCTATAGGACCTGGATGATGGCAGAACAGGTCTCTGGGATAATGATCCCCAGAGCCTGGGGGGAGATGCCTGTCGAGAACTTGAGGTCCTGCAGGCTTCTCCCTGTGGCCAAATACCGCAAGGTAGCGACCAACCTCTGCTCCGGAGTGATGGCTTGCCTCATGCAGGTATCCTGCCTGCTGATATAGGGGGTCAGCGAAGCCAACAAACGATGAAATACGGGGTCCGTCATCCTGAGAAAGTTCCTGAAATCATCAGGATTATTCTCACGGATCTCACGGAGCAAAGGCATATGACAGAACTGGTCACGCTTAAGCAACCAATTCTTGGTCCATGAACTCCTCCCCACCCTGTTCATGGACTGGACTTGTGTCAAGGTCAGGACCCCAACACCAAGCCCCCGCACAGCACGAACTCTACGAGGAGTACGCATACGCAACATGGCTAGAAAACGGTCGGCTGCTCAGAACGAAGTAACAGAACGCACTGAAGAACAGCAAGGCCTGTGAAGAGCGACCTGAAAAACAGCAACGAGCGGACAAGATCGCACAGAAAACTCCAATACGAACTGACTGCACGCACTGAAGAGCAGATACAAACCCACAAGCACAAACTGAACGGCAGAAAACGATCTGAAAGCCACGAGTCTGAAAAAGCGCGAATCGTCTCTCACCAAACTTTTACTAACACGAGATTAGCAAAAGGAGCCCAAAGGGTGCCTCGCTTGGTTCTGAACTGGCCTTTTCTAGTCTCGTCGTACGTGCTTGACGTCACCGCGTTCTTGGCGATCGGAAATTCCGACAACTTTGTGCGACCGTGTGTAGGCAAAACAAGTTTGAGCCAACATCCGTCGGAAAAAATCAGAGGATTTTGTTGTCGGAATGTCCGAACAAAGTCCGACCGTGTGTACGGGGCATTAAAGCTTTTTTTTGGTGGTATTTAATTGCTGCTGTTTTTTTTAATTTTTTTATTTCTTGCTAAATAGACAAAAAATAATCATCTGCCTTTATTAGCTTCCAATATCCTTGATCTACATACTTATGCTTTGCGTTTGTTGGACACTATTTCTGCCTTTGATGAGCTGGGCTTCTCCTGTTCCACCATCTGAGGGAAGGGCAAGTGATTCCAGGTGGATAGGTGGCATTGAGGTGTTCTATCCACCTGGTTTCTCATTGCAAAATTTTTCTATCCCAGTCACCTCCTCTGGGATCCTGTGGAATCACTTCCAGGACCAAGAAGGTGACTATTGGTGTATTAAATTTATGATATAAATCTATCTGTCTGCTCACAGGAGTGAGCATTTTTCCATTTGTAGAATAGTATATATGGTCATTCAATCTCTAAGTTGGCAGATGGTCTTGCCAACGTCAAATGCTCCACATTGGCAGACCATTAAATAGACTAGGCCCTGGGTGCTACAGTCCACCCAAAATCTGGGATAGAAAATTTCCCCATTAGGGAGTGTGAAACGGGAGCCTGTGGATACCCAGGGACAATGAACACACTTGCCACACCTGTATATCCCATTGGTAATTATTTGTTGTCTCGATGAAGGGGCGTAATGGCTATTTATTAATCTGTCATGAAGGGAGGTAGCATGTCTGAAAACAATGTCTGGGCGATCATGGATGTACTTTTTAAGAGTAGAATCATCATAGAAAAGATGCCAATAATTTGACAGCATATGCTTAAGTTATTGTTGCTGGTCAGAAAAATTTGTAATAAATTTATGATCTGTCTTAGTCTTATGACGCGTACACACGGTCAGACTTTCCGGCAGGAAAAGTCTAGCGTAATCTTTTCATCGGATAGTCCGATCGTGTGTATGCCTCATCGGACCTAGAAACAGAACATGTTTTAAATCTTTCCGACGGAATCAATCCCTAGCGGGAAAACCGATCGTCTGTATGCTATTCCGACGGACCAAAAACGACGCATGCTCTGAAGCAAGTACGAGACGTAAGCTATTGGCTACTGGCTATTGAACTTCCTTTTTCTAGTCCCGTCAAACGTGTTGTACGTCACCGCGTTCTGGACGGTCAGACTTTGGTCGGACTTTGGTTTGACCGTGTGTAGGCAAGACCGCTTGAATGGAATTCCGTCAGAGTTCAGTTGGAGAAACCTTCGGAGTTTAATCCACCGGCAGAACCGGTCATGTGTACGCGGCATTCGATTTATATAGTAATGAGAATCGAGTTTGCTTGAGCGCCTTATTAAAGCCTTTTCGCAAGAGCAATTACGTATATATCCTCTCTGTAACTAACATTGACGTAATACATTTATTTATTTAATTCAAAAAAATGTAAATAAGCTCCTGAAGAAGCGTATTGCGAAACATGTAGAGCTTACCTATCATTACAACATTCTATCCCAGCCGTCACAATTGTGTCAATGACTGGAGTTGGAGATGTCAATGTAAAATTGTATAATATTGCAGCAATGTTTTTTAATTGTCTTTTATTTTACATGTGCATTGTTACTGATAAATAACTTTTTTGCTTTTACTATTGGTGCCTATAAAGTCCATGTTTTCATTTCAAAGATATATATTACAAATATTAAGATGTAGCATCTTGTACTAGATATACATACACCCACAGTACCATCCTGTGCTGGTGTAACCATTTCAATATTTATCACCTCTCCTTAAAGGCACATTAATGCACTGGACTCCCACCAAATAGCACAATGGCAGCAAAGGTGTCCAGTGCTTCCCCTCACCAAATAACCAACAGTGGAAACAAAAAGCAACTGCCGCAACCTACTGGCCAACAGCAAGGAGCACATGGAAGGGCAACACATGGCAAACAACAACACGCGGCCTCTGCAATTTACTCATGGGTTTGCAAATGTGTGCAAACTAAGCCCCTGTTTTTAACAAGAACTGTTAGATAGGACAATTTAAGTTTGTTGCAAGCTGGCTGGTAAGTTGAGCTGGGCCTGCCTGATTGGATACAGAATGGATGTATATATACTATAGGGGGGTTCTCCTATTCCATAGTTTTGGTAAAGCTAAAGGAAATTGTACAGAGATTGTATAATCAGATGTTATGATTAGATGTCAATGACACCCCAAATAAGGAAGCACACATTTTACCACGTGAAAAAAAACGAGGTACAAACACAACAAAACGTACAGTAAAAAATGGGCAAACCGCAACACATCAAAATATCCCATGAGCTACTTTGCTGGATGTAGGGCAGCCCATTGAATGGGCTGAATGGGCTGTGCTATTCATGTTGCTGGAAAAAGGAGCCAAAAAATGTATGGTTCCACTGCGTTAGGTGTAGAGGGCGCATAGTGCATCATCTC
The DNA here is from genome assembly GCA_037953035.1 of Aquarana catesbeiana. Taxonomy (NCBI): domain Eukaryota; kingdom Metazoa; phylum Chordata; class Amphibia; order Anura; family Ranidae; genus Aquarana; species Aquarana catesbeiana. The sequence goes on from JBBHAA010000095.1 coordinate 3,924,545, forward strand.
TGAAATCATTTATTCAGAAAAAAATGTAACTGAATCTACTCACAGATGTCCAGACTAGCAAAGCATATCAAATAGTTGCAATAAGTTCGTCCACATCACTTGTCCAGAGACTTGGGAGGGCATCACTCAAGATCTTAGTGGCTTTTGTGTTTCATGGGTCGTACCCTCTTCCTCAGAGCCAAACCTTTCTATTGGATTTGCTGCTAAATGTAAGGTTCACACATTTTAAGCAGGGTTTGATGATTCCCTCCACAAATCAACCCCTAGGTGATTCTCTCATTCCTATACAGTGAGGGAAAAAAATATTCGATCCCCTGCTGATTTTGTATGTTTGCCCACTGACAAAGAAATGATCAGTCTATCTTTTTGATGGTAGGTTTATTGCAAACAGTGAAAGACAGAATAACAACAAAAATATCCAGAAAAATGCATTTCCAAAAACGTATTTTACTCATTAAAATGCAAATCAATTTATAAGTATTTGACCCCTTCACAAAACATGACTTAGTACTTAGTGGCAAAACCCTTGTTGGCAATCACGGAGGTCAGGCGTTTCTTGTAGTTGGCCACCAGGTTTGCACACATCTCAGGAGGGATTTTGTCCCACTCCTTTGCAGATCCTCTCAAAGTAATTAAGGTTTCGAGGCTGACATTTGGTAACTCTAACCTTCACCTCCCTCCACATATTTTCAATGGGATTAAGGTCTAGAGACTGGCTAGGCCACTCCAGGACCTTAATGTGCTTCTTCTTGAGCCACTCCTTTGTTGTCTTGGCCGTGTGTTTTCAGTCATTGTCATGCATGAATACCCATCCACGGACCCTTTTCAATGCAAATCTTTTTGTAATATCAGTATTATTTAAAGGTTCCATCCTTCACTAAGCACTTTCTGCTTTGCATTTTTGTCATTAGGTCCACCTATGTATGATATGCTATTTTGGACCAAGTTCACATGATTTATATGTTTTTTTGCAATATCAATATTATTTAAAGGTTTGCTATTGCACAAGATGACAAATCACAAATGAAATACTAGCAATTTAATCCTTGTATATTGACATTACTTATATCACAAGAGGCTGCAACATCACTTAGATTTCAACACATCGCCAATTAATGGCAGATTATCACTAATCAGTAACTAGAACAGCGCAACACCTACATCTCATCTTTCCTTAATCTAGCATCTTCCACCTTGGGGGAGGGTGCACCTGTAGGGGCAGCAGTTCCACATTTCATTTGTACCCATTTCCATTGCGTGGATTTATTTTTCCATTTTTCTATGATGAAAGGTACACTATTCCCACTGTGAAACACGGAGGTGCGTAGCTGATGTTTTGGGGATGTGTGATCTACAAAGGCACAGGAAATTTGATCAAAATTGATGGCAAGAGAATGCAGTATGTTATCAAAAAATACTGGAGGAACATTTGCATTCATCAGCCAGGAAGCTGCTCATGGAACGTACTTGGACATTCCAACATGACAATGATTCAAAACACAAGGCCAAGTCAATGTAAACTTATGAGCACAACTGTATAAGGGCAGCAAGTCCACTAGGACTTTGCTGTCTGATCTACAGCTTGTACCCTGTATACTTGTTCCTGTGATCCTTATCTGATTCCTGTGTTTGACCCGGCTTACTCTGACTACGCTCGCTATCCATTATCCTGAACCCAGCTTGCTTTGTTGAATCTGCTTTAATGTCTCTGCTAGGGATGGTCCTGATGTTCGAGTCGAACATAAGTTCGACTCGAACATCGGGTGTTCATTTGTTCGTACAACAAACAAACATATGGGGCGCTCGTGGGAAGTTCGCCCGCCGCGAAGCACCCCACAGTGCACTGCAAGATCGCAGTGCATTGGCAGCCATATATAGTGAATGAATAGAGATTAGGCAGGTAGTTAATGTAGTGTGCAGTCAGTCAGTGTAGTATATATAATACAGTTCAGAGTATATAGTGCAGTCCGTATAGTATATATAATACAGTTCAGAGTATATAGTGCAGTTAGTGTAGTATATAATACAGTTCAGATTATATAATGCAGTCAGTGTAGTATATATAATACAGTGCAGAGTATATAGTGCCATCAGTATAGTATATATAATACATTGCAGAGTATATAGTGCAGTTATTGTACTATATATAATACAGTGGAGAATATATAGTGCAGTCAATGTAGTATATATAATACATACAGTATATATAATACAGTGCAGGGTATAAAGTGAAGTGCAGAGTATTGAAGTGTTTAAGGGGAACTCTATGTTTATAATGAGAAAAAACGGCGTAGGGTCCCCTCCTTTGGGTCTGGAATAGATTTTAAGGATAACTCCACACCAAAATTAAAAAAAAAATGGCGTGGGTTCCCCCCCAAAATCCATACCAGACCCTTATCTGAGCATGCAGCCTGGCAGGCCAGGAAAGGTAGGGGGACGAGCGCCCCCCCTCCTAAACCATAGTAGGCCGCTTGCCCCCAACATGGGGAGGATCCCATTCACCAAAAAAAAGTGTCAAAAAGTAAAAACCACGAGAGACAGTTTTGACAATTCCTTTAGTAAAAAAAAAAGACAAGGTGGTTTGGGGTGAGGGGGACGCAGAGCCCCCCCCACCCCAAAGCACCCCCCCCCCTGCATGTTGAAGGCACGTGGCCTGGTATGGTTCAGGAGGGGGGACTGCTCGCTATCCTCCCCCCCATCCTGACCTGCCAGGCTGCATGCAGGCGTGGAGTTCCTGAAGGGCCTGGTATGGACTGGGGGGACCCCACAACATTTTTTAAATTGATTTTTCATCTATATTGCCGGGAGCCAACAATACATTACAGCTGCGAGCAAGTTTAACTGAATATCATTATTGCTGCGGCACTGTTCTACACATCGCACAGATGCGCTACTTTACAGGCAGACTAAGGGGTGCCCCCAGGCATGATATTTAAAGGAATATTTCATTTTTATTGTTTTACTTTAAGCATCAATAAAATCACTGCTCCTGAAAAAACGGTTGTTTTAAAAACTTTTTTTTGCATTGATACATGTCCCCTGGGGCAGTACCCCAGTCCCCATACACTTTTTATGGTAATAACTTGCATATAAGCCTTTAAAATGAGGACTTTTGATTTTTCATGTTCGTGTCCCATAGACTTTAATAGGGTTCGCATGTTCGCTAGAACTTTTTGCCTGTTTGAGGTGTTCTGGTGCGAACCGAACTGGGGGTTGTTCGGACCATCCCTATTAGGGACTAAAGAAAACAGGAAGCCTTGACGGAGCCCGCAGCTAAGGCATGTATTTGCAAATGTGTGCATACTAAACCCCTGCTCTTAATGCATATTGTTAGACAGGTCAATTTGGTTGGCTGATGGCTGGTTGGTAAGTTTGAGCTTGGAAATCTCCTTGTAGTTGTTTGATATACTGTATAAACATCCTATCCCCAAGTTTCCTACACACCCACCACCCATGCATATGTAGAAGAGTTTGCCACCACCTCAACAAAGACACTTTTTCTGAGGAAGCTTCTTCATCTTGAAGTACCAAGGTAATCCTAAAATTACATTTTATGGCACCATGTTGAAGGGCCTCAACCCCACATCTGGGTCCCAAGAGGATGTGAGGGGATGGTGTGATGTGAGGGTTTGCAGGTGAGATGTATCAGGGTCTGGAAGCCCCCTGTATAACAAGGGGGGGCTTCAGTTATCTGTCCCCCCCAGGGGAATTATGAAGGAGTATATTAGTACCCCTTATTACTCACACCCAGCTAAACAACTAAAAGTAAAATCTTTTATTTATATTACAATAAAAAGTAAACAATGTCCCAAAATGTAAATCCATTACAATTCCTTAATCCAGCAATGTAGATCCAGTATCAGGCACAATGTCCCATCTCCATGATTACCCATGCACCCTATGATGTTGCCCCACTGCCACAAGAACCTGCCACCAAATAATGTTGCCCGCCACACTAACACCACAAAGTGACAGATGACCATGACCAGCTTCTGCTTGTAAACAAACCAGTCAAGATGCTGAGTGATGTCATATATCAATTATGGTCCTAACCATATTTGGTCAGTGACACCACCCAGGATTATGGTTGCCACCTCATCCCTTTAAACCTGAACACATATTAATTACACAGGTTCTGTGGCTGATTAAGGTGGTAATTAAACTCACTTGGTGCCTTATCTGCATTTAATTAGCCTCAGAACCAGTGTAATTCAAAGGTGTTCGGTTTTAAAGGGATGAGGTGGCAACTCTACCCAGGATCCCCCATGTTTTTATTACAATAAGAAATTGGCTGGGGATCTGTCATTTCACAGATCAATGGACAGTTTGTTAACAAAAAATGACCAGGTTTTTGCACAGGCAAACTGATCGCATATGGCCTTTTTGTAATTCGCCAAACTGCAAGCAGGCTGGATTTGGGTCGGATATGAAGCTCATCCCTATCTGACACCTTTCATATAGACAGCAAGCAAAGAAAAGCTCTTACGAATAAGGATATAAAAACGTGAGAGAGGTTCTTTCCACTCTTAAAAAAAATATATATATATATATATATATATATATATATATATATATACTTTTTTTTACTTACATTTTTTTCTATTGTCCAACTTTCACTGCGCAAGCACTGTGTAATAAAACTAAAGAGTAAGTATAAGGCATGTATGCTGCCTTTACTAGATATTAATTAGCATCATGCACAGAAGCGACCTTTCATCATTTGCAGACTCTGGGGATAGACACGGAATTATGATAAATCACATCTACCGGTATAAATAAAGGTAACACCTGAGAAAAGGTGCAATTTGCTGGCACAGTTTATAGATGAATAGAGCTATAATTGAAAAATATTTACACTGGTTCCCATCTGTTCTGAGAGAAACAAATCATTCCGTAAGTAAAATATTAGTATCGCTACAAAATAAATGCTTTGTTTTTTGATCCTCTCCTTTTCTAGAAATATAATCCTCCTGCATCTTAGGAGTTATGATAATATATAGAAATGTAAATATTAATACACGTATATTTCAAAGACATGCAAGTCAACAGCATCAGGGATGCATTATTGCAGGGGCAAAATTGGTATTTGTTTCCGGGATGCACAAAGACAATGGATTACCATTATAGAGCTCATATCTCAATCCTAAAGTGCTGTAGGGAGGTAAGCCATCAATTGTTTTAACCACTTCAGCCCCGGAAGGATTTGCCCTCTTAATGACTAGGCCATTTTTTGCGATACGGCACTGCGTCGCTTTAACTGACAATTGCGCGGTCGTGTGACGCTGTACCCAAACAAAATTGACCTCCTTTTTTCCCCACAAATAGAGCTTTCTTTTGGTGGTATTTGGTCACCTCTGCGTTTTTTTTTTTTTTTGCACTATAAACAAACAAAAAGCGCCAATTTTGAAAAAGAAAAAACACATTTATTCATCAGTTTAGGCCGATAAATATTCTTCTACATATTTTTGGTAAAAATAGGCTTATATTGATTGGTTTGCGAAAAAGTTATTGCGTCTACAAACTATGGGATAGATTTAGGGACTTTTATTTTTTTTCTTTATTGTTTTTAGTAATGGCGGTGATCTGCGATTTTTAGCGAGACTGCGACATTGGGACGGACAAATCTGACCCTAAACGACACTTTTTGGGGACCAGTGATATTATATCATTGATCAGTGCTATAAAAATGCACTGATCAATGTAAAAATTACACTGGCAGGGAAGGGGTTAACAGTATGGGTAAGTCCATGTTTTAGAATACAGCTGGCTATAACTTAGTAGAGTTTAGGTAAAACATTATTAGAATATTTGTTAGATTGTCTAATTGTTAGTGTGGTCATTTTCAAGTACCGGTAAATATTCGGTAAAGTCCATTCATTCCAAAAGTGAATATTAAAAGCAAACAAAATGTTGATCTACTTTCAAATGATATTCCCCAAGCTGTTGTGTACTGAGAATTTTCAAACAAACTTTGTATGAGTTTTTGTAGGAATTTCCATTTGGAGATGTGCTTCTCAAATATGTCCTTATTAGTTTCCAGAGGTTCTTTTGAGTACAGTATTGGCACCCAACTTGCCCTCTCCTTGGTTACAACCACTTTCTTATTCTTTTATACCCAAGACTTTTTCCAAACGTCTCCTTTTCTCTGGAATTTACTTTTAAATGCTGCTAAGTGCTCTCCTACCCTTAAAAGACCATTATAGCAAAAAAATATTGTATACTAATGACTGTTTGGAAGTAATATTAGTAATGATAACATTTGTTAATGGAATTTTTATAAAAATACATTTCTTTTTTTTTACAGATTTTTTTTCTATCCATTTGCAAGCTGCAAAAATCAGTACTAGCAAAGCAATGTAAAACAGCAAAACATACCATAATACCATAATTGTGCCAATTTTATGTGAAAAACTTTGGTATGAAATAAGCACAAATTTATATCAGATATTAAATACAATCCCTATATTGTGCAAATCCTTCTATGGTACAATCTGATCTCCAAATGATTCACTGGCAAGAGGACAAGCATGTAAACACATATCCTCAGCAGTTTGAATGAATGTGCAGCATATTCAGGTGTTTCTTTCATTTATACAGTAAACTGTTCCACCACCACAGATATAACCCCTATGGAAAAATATCCACCAAATGGAGATGAACAAAAAAGCTAATTATGCAAGAACTGTTAATAAATCTCGTACTGACATTAAACTGTTATTAAATCCAGTACTGATTATCTTCCACGAAAGGTTTGGCTTATGTTCACAACAAATTTCCAAATATAGATCCTTAGCAGTTTGAATTAATGTGGGGTTTAAAGTAACTTTATAGCCAAAAATGCAGATTTTTACATATGTGCGAAAAATGTCTGTAGAGGGGAAGTGGTTTAAGCTGATATCCAGATGAGACAGTATGAGACCCTGCCAATATGTAAATGCGCATTAAAGCGACACTGGATTCTAAAAGTTGCAGTTTGAGAAGCTCTGGCAGGGTGCTTGTGAATGGAGAAAGCAGTATTCTAGGCTTTCTCCAGATATGGTAGTTCTGGATCGGGGCCCGGACCTTGAAGGCTCCAAGGAGTATTGGGTGGGATGGAACCTTCAATCCAGTGTCCATGTTGTGCTTGACTCCTGCAGCCTGTGTGAGTGCAGGGTCATTATAAGGCAGATCTGAGCATAGCTCAAGCTACCCATAGGTGAGGTAGGCGCTGGCCTAGAGCGCACTTTAGTCAGGAGTGGCGCCAGCAGGGACAGACTGGGCCAGGGCTGCATGTATTTGTGGGGCTCAAGGCTGCTAGGCTGCTCCTTGGGCCGGCGCCACTCACCCAGCCTCTTCGCACCAGCCCAAGTGTGCTGCACTGCAGCTTATTGCCTCCCCCTCTGATGAGGTGCGTTCCTCTGCAGCACCCAATTGCCCCCCCTCTGCCTTGGGAACCCTCTGGTCTGGTGTGTGAGAACATCAGACGGAGAGGGATGGTGCACGGTGCAGATGGCGGAGCACAGAGGTACAGGTGTAGTGTTCAGGTGGGTCAGTGTGGGAATTAGGTAGGTCAGTGTAGTGGTCAGGTGGGTCAATGTAGTGGTCAGTGTAGGAATTAGGTAGGTCAGTGTAGTCTTCAGGTGGGTCAGTGTAGTGGTCAGTATAGGAACTAATAAATCCACAAGAAGTAAATCAATCAACTGTCGTTAAAAGATGCTTCTCTCACAGCGCACATAGAATTCTATCTCATATGAATAAGTTTCAATTGGCACTATTAGCAGCTACTATAAATTAAACAAATCATCACACATATGTTAAGTCAAAGATATAACATTAGCAGCGCTTAATAAATATATTGTATATTCAACCCTGTGTGTCAATGTTCCCATATATCTCAAATGTCCATAGTTCAAACAGCATAAATCCTATGACAACTGACGCGTTTCGTCATCACTTCGTCAGAGGCCCTCTGACAAAGGGAAGACCAAAAGCATCAGCGCGTGACCATGCAGATACCCAGACTGTCAAGCAGCTGTTGTCTCGACCCAGGCACGCTGCTCTCTCAGTGATCGGCGGAGCGGTGAGAGATTTACAAGCTAGCGGCACAGGATCATGATTTTATGCTTTGATTATTGTTGCTCTTGTAGGTGCATTATTGTAAGGGGGAATGTTTTTTTAAATAAATCTTTTTAAACGGATTTATGCTATGTGCTTACACTTTTTGTTGTGAATGACATTTAGATGGAAGGACCTCTCCTGATGTAAAGAACAGATTGCAATACAGGTGCATTTTTTCAGGCTTTCTGGTGAGTAGGGGAGAGGTCTCTCGAGGTGTGGTGACGGGAACCCTGATTGGATTTATGCTGTATATGAACCACATGGATAGACTTAAAATTAAAAAATAATGTGTCCGCGCTAGAAAAAAATCACTACACTCAAAGTGCAGTATTAATAAACATAAGCAACCTGAGTGTTGAAATAAAATATAAAGTGCACAATACTATATAAACAGAGAATGTGAATGATCAAACAAAGTGACATATCAATTGAAATAACAAATAAATACTGGAGGGTATAGCAAATGGTGAATGAATAAAGTCCAAGAGCGTGAATATCCAATGATATAAAAGTGCCCGAATAAATTAGTCCCCAAATTTGGGTGATTTTCACATATTCTATCTTCCAAAATGTGCCACCAAGAAACATGCTGTAGTGTCTTCCAGCCGCCCCCACAGGTGTATATGCTCACCTTCCTGTGTGTGACACAGCGATTAAACTATGCCAAACAAAGCCTTGGAGCCACTCCTGTGCTCATTAGGAACCAGCTGTACAAACTTCCAATGTTCTCAAATGGAGATGGTTTATGCAAGAGAAAAAAACTCCATAGCGCAATATGTAGGTATAAAGCATTTAATAAAATAATTAGCTCCCCTGTCTGGGGTACTCACATATTGTGGGTGCGTGAGTGCACCAACCATATCAAGCATAAAACGGATAATCTCCCGGTGTGGCGTACGGTGTAGCGTGTGTAACGAAAAGACTCCTTCTCTCTCTCTGCTGACAGCTCCGTCCAGGCCCCTCCCCTACGCGTGTTCGGCACCGGGACCACGTGCCTTCTTCATCAGATCCCCCTGAAGAAGGCACGTGGTCCCGGTGCCGAACACGCGTAGGGGAGGGGCCTGGACGGAGCTGTCAGCAGAGAGAGAGAAGGAGTCTTTTCGTTACACACGCTACACCGTACGCCACACCGGGAGATTATCCGTTTTATGCTTGATATGGTTGGTGCACTCACGCACCCACAATATGTGAGTACCCCAGACAGGGGAGCTAATTATTTTATTAAATGCTTTATACCTACATATTGCGCTATGGAGTTTTTTTCTCTTGCATAAACCATCTCCATTTGAGAACATTGGAAGTTTGTACAGCTGGTTCCTAATGAGCACAGGAGTGGCTCCAAGGCTTTGTTTGGCATAGTTTAATCGCTGTGTCACACACAGGAAGGTGAGCATATACACCTGTGGGGGCGGCTGGAAGACACTACAGCATGTTTCTTGGTGGCACATTTTGGAAGATAGAATATGTGAAAATCACCCAAATTTGGGGACTAATTTATTCGGGCACTTTTATATCATTGGATATTCACGCTCTTGGACTTTATTCATTCACCATTTGCTATACCCTCCAGTATTTATTTGTTATTTCAATTGATATGTCACTTTGTTTGATCATTCACATTCTCTGTTTATATAGTATTGTGCACTTTATATTTTATTTCAACACTCAGGTTGCTTATGTTTATTAATACTGCACTTTGAGTGTAGTGATTTTTTTCTAGCGCGGACACATTATTTTTTAATTTTAACACTATACACGAATATGGAACGTGATTGAGTGTTTGCAGCTGGACTCCACTGTTCACTTATTACTCTATAGGCATTTGTCCGTAAGTGGCTCGCAAGGTTTTTAGCTATTATACACATGGATAGACTGTTCTATGTTTTATGATTGAACTATGGACACTTCAGATATATGGGAATATTGACACACAGGGTTGAATATACAGTGTAAGAATTAGGTAGGTCAGTGCAGTGATCAGGTAAGTTAGTGTAGTGGTCAGGTGGACCTATGTAGTGGTCAGATAGGTCTGTGTAGTGGTTAGGTAGGTCTCTGTAGTGGTCAAGTCGGTCTGTGTAGTGGTCAGGTGGTGCAGTGTAGTGGTCAGGTAGGTGAGTTTAGGAATCAGGTAGGTCTGTGTACTCTCTACCCCACCACCACCACCATATACATGGACAGGGCAAAGGGGGTGGAGGCACAGACAGAGGCTTTCTTTTCTGTTTCCTTTTAACCACTTCAGCCCCAGAAGGATTTACCCCCTTAATGACCAGGCTATTTTTTGCGATACAGCACTGCGTTACTTTAACTGCCAATTGCGCAGCCGCGCGACGCTGTACCCAACAAAAAAATTTCCCACAAATAGAGCTTTCTTTTTGGTGGTATTTGATCACCTCTGCTTTTTTTATTTATTGCGCTGTAAACAAAAAAAGAGCGACAATTTTGAAAAAAAATAATATATTTTTTACTTTCTGCTATAATTCATATCCATAATACATATCCAAAACAAATATAAAAAAACAAATTTATTCATCAGTTTAGGCCAATATGTATTCTGCTATTCTGGGGCTTTTTTTCAGCGGGAACGAGGGGGAACTCAGTTCCGGCACTACCAGCAGTGAATGTGTGTACTAAAAAGGGGTGTAGGGTTTGCTAGAGAGCTAGTGATGCTGGCTGCTGGGGGATCTATTGTCCCTGGTGGGGATCTGTTTTGTGTGAGGGTCTATTGTTGCTGGTGAAGGATCTATTGTTGCTGGGGGGTCTTATGTTGCTGGTAGGAATGTACTGTTGAGGGTGAGGTCTATTGTTGCTGGCTGCTAGAGGGTCTATTGATGCTGGCTGCTGTGAGATCTTTTGTTGTTTCTGGGGGTCTAATTTTGCTGGGGAGAATCTTTTGTTACTGTTTGGGGGTTCTATTGTTGTGTGGGGGATCTATTGTTACTGGGGTGGGGTCTATTGTTGCTGGGGGAGTCTATTGTTGTGTGGAGGCACTATTGTTGCTGGGGGGAGGGGGGTCTATTGTTGCTAGCTGCAGGGAATCTATTTGACTGTTATCAATAACAAATTCCATACAAATGATTTAGCACCACAAAATTATACTTGGTTCTGTATTCTCTAAAAGGAGCGGTACTGGGAGGTGGGTAGAGAGTGGAACCAAGATACGGTGCTCAGAGATTGGTAGAGGATGGAGACAAGGGGTGACTCAGAACGGGGGAGTTCCTGCACCTATTCTCTGAGAAAAAAAGCCATGCTGCTACATATTTTTGGTACAAAAAATCCCAACAAGTGTATATTGATTGGTTTGCGCAAAAGTCATAGCGACTACAAAATAGGGGATAGATTTATGGCTATTAATTTTTTTTTCTACTAGTAATGGCAGCGATCAGTGGTTTTTAGTGGGACTGCGACATTGCGGCGGACAGATTGGTCACCTAACTGACATTTTTGACACTTTTATGGGAACCAGTGACTTTATTACAGTAATCAGTGCTAAAAATGTGCATTGTTATTGTACTAATGACACTGGCAGAGAAGGGGTTAACATCAGGGGCAATCAAAGGGTTAAATGTGTTCCCTGTTTGTGTTTTCTAACTGTATGGGGGACTGTGTGACTGGGGAAACAGACAGAACAGAGATTTGCCTTGTTTACTTCGGCAGACGCCTGTACTGTCTCTGCAGGGAACGTTCATGGGCGGCCGGCGGACATCAAGTCCGCCGGACCCGTTGATTGGCTCCCCTGCTGGCCAATCGGAGCATGCGCGCCCATGAAAGCTAGTGCACGAATACCCATACCAGTACGCTGATTTGTGCAGCCATGCCATCTGTACATCTGCAGTGGCTGGTTGGCAAGCGGTTAAAAAGAAAGGGCTACCAGGCCCCGAAAGTGGTTATAAAGGCTCAAGGTTTTTTACCTTCATGCATTTTAAAAAGAGCTGTAATATGTTGGATGGGTTTTAACTACCTTATCCCTCACTAACCTAGCAGCCATTGTTTTCCTCTTGTTTCCTACACTCCAAGTTGTGGATAATTCCATGGTATCCTCATTTACAATGCAGGACTGCTAGTCTTGCATTGTATGTGATGACTTCGGAAAGCCTGTGACTGATCAGAGGGAGCAGCAAGGAGAAGCAACTTTGGATGACTGGTGGTACAGCTGGGGAGAGGCCTGCAGGAGTGAGGGATGAGGTAAATAAAACTGCTTTTTAATGTTCCCCTAGAAAACAAGGAGCACATAACCCATAGAGTGTAGGGGAACCCCACCTTAAGGGTAACTTTTGATTTTACTAAGAATCCAGCCTGTTAAAGTTTGTTAAAAACTCTGATGTCCGTCTAAAGGCCCATACACACAATCTGACTTTTCGACAACAACAGTCCGTCAGAAGTGTTTTATCGGACAATCTGACCGTCTGTATGCTCCATCGGTTTTTCAACAGACAAATGTTCGCTGTGCATGCTCTCAAACTTTCTGACAACAAATGCCCGATGGAGGATCATCCGATCGTGTGTACACAAGTCCATCGGACTAAAATCCAAAGTACAAACACGCATGCTCAGAACCAATACTAAACATCAGACAACAATAGCAGAAGTTGCCCAAAGGGTGGCAGTAAAGAGCTGAAAAACCACGTGATTCGGTGAATGTTGGCTGAAAATGTTTTGCCGCGTGTATGCAGAACAAGTTCACGGCCAACGCCCTTCGGACAAAAATCCACGGAAAAGTCCGATGGAAGTCCGATCGTGTGTATGAGGCTTTAAACTATCCTGTCTAAAGGGCTGTGGAATGTCACTGCCGAAAAAAACAGCCCTTTTACCAGAAGAAAAATAATATACTGTATACTGGCAGGATCACCACACAGTAAAACTATGATACAGGTCAAAATTTGGAATAATTGGCTCTATAATATTAGTCTGTACCTGGGCTATAAGCAGTGATTCTGGCTGAAGAATACGTTTGAATTTGTGACGTAAGTGACATATGCAGATAGACAACGCAACTTACCTTACCCTGTCTGGTTAGTGTGAAATATAAAAATTGTGTTAATCAGAAAAATCACAATATTGGATGTAATTATGTTTATCATTTTAAAGGCTAAGTTCACCATTATGAAATGAATAATAATATTAAATGCACATATTTGCATATATGGTTTTTTTTTTTTGGGGGGGGGGGTAGTTGTGTTTTGTTGAATTAAAGTGAATTTTTATTATTTTTTTTTTCCTAAATATTTTTATTGAAAATTTGAAATTTACAAGCCTCAAACAGAAACAGATAGAGGTATATTTACATAGCTGGTATGTAAGACACTACCAATGTTTTACTGCATCGATATCATGCAAGTATAATCACATTAACATATAGTATATGTAAATAGGCAACTATTACTAAATGATTCATTTATAGTGGAAGCAATTTGAATTTAACTGTTAAAATAATCAATTTTATATGCAAAGAAGATCTACAATGAAATATAGAAAAAGAACAAAGAATGTATATTTTTATATATTCACATATATTTTTATATATTTAAGAGACCAAAACAGAGCAAAGAACTTGCATTTTTTTTATAGGGGACTGCAAGATATTGCACCAGCAATCAGTGGATCTCGAGTGCAATGTCTGGCCCCTACAGACACTTCCTGTAGCTCTCTGCCTGTACCTCTGTACTCAATATAACAGGACAACCACCGTGCAGACCTTCCGATATACTGTACTATTGAGTGGATGCAAGCATTAGCAGGTGTCCCCACACCTAATAAAATAGCAAACAAGAAAACAGTGTAGCTTAATGGTTAGGTCCATGTGCTCAAAGGAAAAAAATAGGAACCACCATCGCGCAAACAAACCACACAAACTTGCAAAGAATTTGTTAAAAACCTCTATAAATACACTTACATTTAGGTGTGCACATAATGGTGCACACAGATAAAAACATACACAGGTGTACTCTGGCACCTTAAGGAGCATAAACCATCGTCTACACAGTCCTAAATCGTGGATGATGTCACTTCCTGTGAAGTGATGACATCATTGGCTCCACCTCAGCTCATTTTATCATGTGATTTTATCAAAGGTCCCTTTTTTGGCACACCTCTGTGCTACCTTTTCATTAAAGAGCTGAGGAAGTGTCAATGAACTCAATGGAGTGCGTTGATCAACAATCTCATAGTCCATTGAGAACTATAAGCCTATTTTCCATGGCCAACTTGTAGTTTATTCATTCACAGATCTTTTTGTCTCCACAACTGCACTGATTTTAAAAGTGACAGAGGCTTTGGGGAAGAGGAACCCCCTGAATCTGGAATGAAGATTGGGGTACTTAGGAACATGTCACATGTTACACCATAAATATGGGTATAACATGTAACATGTTCCTAAGGGTCCTTTCACACTGGGGCGGTTTGCAGGCTCTATTGCTCTAATAATAGCACCTGCAAACCGACCCGAAAGTGCCGCTGCTTTGATTCCAGTGTGAAAGCCCCGAGGGCTTTCACACTGGAGCGGTGCGCTAGCAGGACGGTAAAAAAACTCCTGCTAGCAGCATCTTCGGAGCGGTGAAGGAGCGGAGTGTATACCGCTCCTGACCATTGAAATCAATGGGACGGCGCGGCTATACCGCCGGCAAAGTGCCTCTGCAGAGACGTTTTACAGTGGTTTTTAACCCTTTCTCGGCCGCTAGCAAATACCGACAGTAAAGCGCCGCTTACAATAGCGGCGCTTTACCGCCGACGTCGCCCCCGCCTCAATGTGAAAGGGCCCTAAAAGTCAACTTTAGCCTTTAATTTGTGTTTTAACATATCTGTAAAAAAATAAAACAAACTCATAAATAATAAATATATATATATACTTTTTCTTCATCATGAGTTCCATGTACAATGGCATTTCATACTCCATTTGTTTCTTGCAGGAGAAAAACACATATCTGGTGGCCTTAGTTAGTCTTCTAAGTACAAAAATGTGTGGGATCAATCAGACTCAGGTCACACAGATTCGTTTACTTGGGTTCCGTGGCCTGGCCAAATTTAAAACTCTATTATTTATTGTGTTTCTTTTAACCTACCTTATCATACTTGGTGGAAACTTTCTAATTATCATTTTGGTAACAATTGTTAATCATCTTAAAATCCCGATGTTCTTCTTCCTCAAGCACTTGGCAATAGCAGATGTCTTACTGACCACCAGTGTTATCCCTATAATGCTGGATATTATAGTAATTGAGGAAGGAAGACTATCATTTGTTGGATGCATTAGTCAGTTGTATGTCTTTGGTATATTTGGATTTGTGCAATGTCTTCTGATTGCTGTTATGTCCTATGATCGATACTTGGCTGTTTGCAAACCATTGCATTATGCTTTACTTATGAACCCTCATGTTTGCCTCCAGTTGGTTCTTGGCTCCTGGTTCTTAGTTACCCTGTTAATATCAAGTGGAATAATTGTGGTGGTTCAATTGAAGTTCTGTGGAAATAATTATATTGATCATTTTTTCTGTGATTTTGGACCTGTCGTTGAGCTGTCCACCTCAGACACATCCAGTTTGATGCTGCAAGACTTTGTAATTTCCATATTCATGATATTTTGCCCTTTCACTTTCATAATCATAACCTACATGTACATTTTCTTCATCATTCTAAAGATATCTTCTGCTCATGGTCAAAGAAAAGCCCTTTCTACATGTAGCTCCCACTTGGCTACTGTCTGTGTCTATTATGGAACTTTGATCACCGTATACATGGTACCAGTAGATGACAGCACAGCGAGCATGAACAAATATAGGTCTTTACTGTACACTGTGGTGGCACCACTGATGAATCCCATTATCTACAGCCTCAGGAACCAGGAGATCAAGAAAGCCTTGCTCAAATGTGTCATCAAACTAAAAAAAGTCAGCTTTAAATTTTGAGAATGAGCTCTTTGATATATATAATATAATATATATATATATATATATATATATATATATACAGTATCTCACAAAAGTGAGTACACCCCTCACATTTTTGTAAATATTTTATTCTATCTTTTCATGTGACAACACTGAACAAATGACACTTTGCTACAATATAAAGTAGTGAGTTTACAGCTTGTATAACAGTGTAAATTTGCTGTCCCCTCAAAATAACTCAACACACAGCCATTAATGTCTAAACTGCTAGCAACAAAAGTGAGTACACCCCTAAGTAAAAAAATGATTAGCAATCCCCCCCAGTGTCATGTGACTCGTTAGTGTTACAGGGTCTAAGGTGTGAATGGGGAGCAGGTGTGTTAAATTTGGTGTTATCGCTCTCACTCTCTCATACTGGTCACTGGAAGTTCAACATTGCACCTCATGGCAAAGAACTCTCTGAGGATCTGAAAAAAAGAATTATTGCTCTACATAAAGATGGCCTAGGCTATAAGAAGATTGCCAAGACCCTGAAACTGAGCTGCAGCGTGGTGGCCAAGACCATACAGCAGATTAACAGGATAGGTTCCACTCAGAACAGGCCTCGCCATGGTCGACCAAAGAAGTTGAGTGCATGTGCTCAGCGTCATATCCAGAGGTTGTCTTTGGGAAATAGACGTATGAGTGCTGCCAGCATTGCTGCAGAGGTTGAAGGGATGGGGGGTCAGCCTGTCGATGCACAAGAAAGCCCACAAACAGTTTGCTAAAGACAAGCAGACTGAGGACATTGATTACTGGAACCGTGTCCTGTGGTCTGATGAGACCAAGATAAACTAACTTATTTGGTTCAGATGGTGTCAAGCGTGTGTGGCGGCAACCAGGTGAGGAGTACAAATACAAGTGTGTCTTGCCAACAGTCAAGAATGGTGGTGGGAGTGTCATGGTCTGGGGCTGCATGAGTGCTGCCGGTGTCTTGCCGAGAAAGTTACCCCGGCGGATAAGGACCCCCCTGTACTGCGCAGGTGCAGAGCTTGCGCAGTTCCATTGACTAAGGAGCCGCCGAAAATAGCCAAAGCTGAAAACCTTCAATCAGCTGTACACGGCGCCTGCGCCCTGGGTCCAGGTTCAAGCCACCACCTAGAGGGAGAATAAAAAAGTGCCGAGCGAAGCAAGGCCGTGCCCGAAGCGTGGCGAGCAAAGCGAGCCCGCGAGGGGCCCTCCTACAGGTGCCGTGTACAGCTGATTTACAACTATTCAGCTATTTCCGCCAGCTCGTACTGCGCAAGCACTGCGCCTGCGCAGTACAGTACAGGGGGGTCCTTATCCGCCGAGGGGAACTTTCTCGGAAGAACACTGGCACTGGGGAGCTACAGTTCATTGAGGGAACCATGAATGCCAACATGTATTGTGACATACTCAAGCAGAGCATGATCCCCTCGCTTCGGTGACTGGGCCGCAGGGCAGTATTCCAACATGACACTTTGGGCCCAATTTGCACATTTTCACTTAGGGGTGTACTGACTTTTGTTGCCAGCGGTTTAGACATTCTTTTTTTTTTTTTTTTTTCAAATAATGTTTATTGAGTTTTATCAGATCAACAATAACAACAATACGATAGGCAGGAAGCAGGTATGTTACAACTTCTATATTGTACATTAGCAAATAAAGAAAACAGAAAACAATAGGTTAAGCCAACCATAGAAACCAAGTGCTCCCGAAGCTTCCGTTTGGGGTTGGTGTAATTGACTATAAGCAGCTAAACATAAGGGAGTCGTTGATAGCTGGGTTGAGAAGAGTTCAGTAAGTCATGGGGGTAGCGTAGGAGTATTTTGAGGGTCTGTTGTGCGTAGGGAGAAAGAAAAATGCGGGGGCGTATGTGTCTAAAAGAAGGGACGGTATATACCAAGATGGTCTGCCCAGGACCCATTCACCCCTAAAGGGACCGTGCTGTGAATGGGTGGGGGCCAGAGAAGACTGTAGGGGGGTTAGACATGTTCGGTATATCAGAGTCCGTGAGTACGTTCCCGTGTGGTTAGGGATTTTATTATGGGGAAAAGTACAGAAGTGTGTCCATTAATTTTCAGGAAGAACCTCTAGTTGGGTCATCGAGGTGGTAGACTGGATTAGGAGGGGGAAGGTAGGAAGTTAATGAGTATTTTAGGAGGTGCAGTCTAGCACTGAGTGCGTATGGGGGGGGAAGGGTACAGGAGAGGATCATTGGGGGGAGGATCTGGGTATACAGGAGGATTGAATTCCGTTTATGGAGCGTCTAGGGGTGGAGGTGGGCTGATAAGTGGCGTAGCTTGTTCGATTGATTCCCTAAAGTTGGTCCAACAAGCCCATGTGGCATTAAATTTGAGAGGAGTATCTTTAGCTTGGCAAATAAGTTTTTCCATTTCCGCAATCCTATCCACCCGTCGGAACCAATCTTCCACAGTAGGGGGGTTGTGTTTCTCCATAGTGCAGGAATGCATAGGTTAGCGGCATTGATAAGGTGTGTAGTAAGGGATTTTTTGTAAGCGGAGGGGGACATGGGGGTATGATGGAGCATGTATTGAGCAGGGGTGAAAGTGGGGGTGTAGGTGGTTATTCGGGTGATCTTGCTTTGTATCTCAGTCCAGAACGGTTGGATGAGGGGGCATTCCCACCAAATATGTATGAGGGTGCCTTCGGATGAGTGGCATCTCCAGCAGGTGGGAGGGACGGATGGGTGGAATTGATGGACCTTATCGGGCGTTCTGTACCTTCTCGAGAATATTTTGTATCTATTCTCTTGGATAGATACGTTAATGGAGCCCTTGTGAGTATGGCTTAATATACGTTCCCATTCCACTGTGGAGAGGTCAATAGATAGCTCAGATTCCCAGCGTCGAATGATAGCATCATCTTTAAGTTTGTGATTTGAGAACAAGAGAGCGTAGATGATAGAAATCAAGTGGCGCTGGGGTTCTTCACCGCTACAGAGCAGTTCGAAAGGTGTAGAGTCTCTGTGCCAGTTGAAGACTGGACTGGTCTGCGTGAGAAAATGTCGGATTTCTAGGTAGGTGTAGAGGGGAATGTCATAATCTGGAAGTTTTGAGATCAGGGACAAGTGGGATAACAATTCGCCTTGGTGAAAGAAAAGATGTGCCCGAGCACGTGAGTTGTAGGTGTGGTTGGTCTGATCAGACAACCATAAGCCTGGGGGGAAGTCAGGGTTATGGTCAAGCGGGGTCATGGGTCCCGGGAAAGGCGTGAGTGCTAGTGGCTTGCATGCCCCTCTAAAAATTTGTAATGTAGCACCAATGAGTGGATGGTCTAGATAAGGTTTAGGGATAGATTTGTGGTTGATCCAGGGTAGGGTAGATAGTGGTGTACTTGTAAATGAGCCCTCTATGGTGATCCAGTCTTTATCGGAGCGGTGTAAGTGCCAGTCCACAATCCTGGTTAAGTGACACGCCCAATGGTATTTTTGGAGATCAGGGATACCTAATCCCCCCAACAGCTTGGGGAGGACCAGTCCATCCCAGCTCAGTCTGGGTGTCTTGGTTGCCCAAAGGAAGATTCTGCACATTCGTTTGTAGGCAACGAAGAAGGACTTGGGTAGTTTAATTGGTATCATTTTCAAAACGGCGGTTCTGCCTATCCAAGAGAAGGAGCCCAGATGCCATTTCTGGAGGTCCCCTTGAATATTCTGTAAGGCAGGTTGAAAATTCCATGCATACAGGTCTCTGAGGTTGGTTGGTATTTTGATGCCCAGGTATGTTATCGCATGGGATTCCCAACCGAAGGGGAAGTTGAGTTTGCATTGCATGACTAGTGTGTTAGGCAGTGTGATATTGAGCGCCTTCGACTTTGTAAAGTTGATCTGAAGGTTGGATAAGTTTTTGAATAGTGAAAAGTCTGCTAGGAGGTTAGGGATAGTGGTGACCGGCTCAGTGAGAAAGAGTAAGATATCGTCCGCGTATGCGGCAAGCTTATGATGCTTATATGCCCATGACTCGTAGTGTAGCTTCCATGTAGTCCCAAGCCACCCTGTCGAACGCCTTCTTGGCATCCAGTGAGAGAAAAAAACCTTGAGTAGACGTTTTGGCAAGCCAGTGGTGAATATTCAGAGCCTTAACCGTGTTATCCCTGGCCTGCCTGCCAGGGACAAAACCGACCTGGTCTAGAAAAAATTAAATTGGGCAGTAGGGGTAAGATACGGTTAGCCAGTGCCTTAGCATATAGTTTTACGTCTATGTTGAGTAGAGATATCGGACGATAATTGGAGACTATCGTTGGATCTTTGTCCTGTTTGGGGATAAGGGTAATATGGGCTTCAAGGATGTCTCTACTTGCCGTGGCAGAGGCAGAGAGATTATTGAATGCTCGGGTAAGGTTGGGAAGGAGGATTTCCGGGAAAGATTTGTAGTAACCAACCGTCAGGCCGTCCGGGCCCGGGCTTTTACCTGGTTTCATCTGTTTTAGAGCTGTGAGGATCTCAGCGGTCGAGAGTGGACGGTCCAAATCCGAAGATTCAGACGGGGTGATTGGAGTTGGGCCGTATTTATCGAGGAATTCCGATAGAAATGAGGTGCGCTGGAGGGTAGTTTTGGTGGGGTCCGTGTTGGAGGGAGATTGTATAAATCAGAGAAGTAGCGAAGGAATTGGTCAGAGATGTCTTCTGTAGTAGCTAGAGTGTCACCCGTGGATGTTTTGAGTTTGTGAATAACATAGCAGGCTTTCTTGGCTTGTAGTGCCCTTGCTAGAAATTTACCCGCTTTGTTGCTAAATTCGTAGTACATTTTTTGAGATAAGGCAAATTTGCGTTTCATTTTTCTATTAAGTTCCGTGAGAAGTTCCTCCCTAGCCTGTGTAAGTTCGATTAACGTGGAAACAGCTAGTGAAGCTTTGTGGGCACGTTCTAGTGTAGTGATTCGTGCAGTGAGTTCGGCGATACGAGCTTGTGTAGCTTTAGAGCGGTTGGCGGCCAGGGAGATGAGTTTACCTCTGATGACACATTTGTGTGCGGCCCATGTGGTGGTAATGTCAACGTCTTCGGACGTATTCTCTGTGAAGTACTGTGAGAGGCTTGTGGCTATCTGTTGTATATTAGCCGGGTCAGTCAAAAGGGAGTTGTCAAGCCTCCAAATATTGGATCTGGGTTGGGTCGTTGGCAAGGTTAATGTCATGGAAATAGGGTTGTGGTCCGAGAGAACCATGGGGTCGATTGAGGCTTTTGTGAGGTGGGATAGATCATTTTGTGAAAGAAAAAAGTGGTCAATCCTAGAGTATTTACTGTGTGGGGCAGAGAAGAAGGTGAAATCCCTCACATTGGGATGGAGTGTGCGCCATGTATAGTGGAGTAGTAATGTTGTAAATTGCAATTTGATTGCTCGAAGAGCCCTGTAGGTGAGAGAAGAGGCACCATTGGAGGTGTCCATAGAGGGGTTCAGTGCTACGTTGAAGTCGCCGCCGACAATCAAGGTTTCCACTTGGAAGCCTATGAGTTGTTGGAAAGTGGAGCGATAGAAGGAGACTTGATGAGAATTGGGGGCATATATATTGGCTATGGTGATGGGTCGTTGGTGAAGGGTTCCCTTGAGGAACAGGAATCTGCCTTGTGGGTCCTTTACAACCTCAGTAACCTGAAGGGGGCAATGTTTGGAAATCAGAATGGAGACACCTTTGGATTTTGCCTCTGCGTTAGGGGCATGGTATACTGTGGGGAAGTAGTTGTTCTGTAGTTTAGGGATGGAGTCTGATCTGAAATGTGTCTCCTGTATAAGGGCTATGTGCGTTTTTGTTCGTTCCAAGGAATATAGAAGTTTTGACCGTTTTTCGGGAGTGTTG
This sequence comes from Aquarana catesbeiana, assembly GCA_037953035.1. Lineage (NCBI taxonomy): Eukaryota > Metazoa > Chordata > Amphibia > Anura > Ranidae > Aquarana > Aquarana catesbeiana. Next base: position 3,946,336 of record JBBHAA010000095.1, read on the forward strand.
AGGCCTCGTATGTTGATCGAGTGAAGTGAAAGTGTCTGTACGGGTGGGTGTGCATTGCGTAGAGGCGGTCGGGAGTCTACGGGGTTGGCCATGGGGTGATCGGGAGAAAGGAAGGGATTGGACAGGGAAAGGTGAGCTAATTTATGTTATCACGTTAGAGGTTCGCTGGGAGGGAGCAAGAGGGACACAGGTAACTACCGATGAGGTGTGGAAAAGAGTATCCACCTGCCTCAATATGTACACTAGATCGGTAAAATACGGTGCGTATACAAGGTGGGCACCTATGAGGCGGTGACCACACCAAGTAAGGCAACCGTGAGGGGGTTGACCTAGAACCAAAACGGTGGAGGAGGACTGTGTATATAAAAACGGGCCGCCGCCACAGGTTCATTCAATATCTTAACGGAGGAATATGTACAAGAAAAATAATACTATAAGCAAACAGTGTAAGTAATATAAGATTGTCACAAATACTATAGGTAGGCGAGTTATAGCAACAATGAAGCCCTGATACGGGAGTGCTTAAGTGCTGAGCTGGGACCCACAGCCAAACTCAGAGCCGTGCCTGTGTGATAGCATCCATTATAGCCGGTGCCTTCGATTCGGGGGGAGCATCAGAAGGCCATGAGCAGCTGAGTTAAGCAGGGAGCCCAGGTCAGAAAAACGAACTAAAACATAATAAAAACAATCTAGAAATGAACTGAAATGATTGAGCAGATGAAATCAGTCCCTTAGGGGTAGATTAGCATTACAAATATACTTGCGGTCTGATCAGATGGTGAACATGAGGGCTCATGGCCCAGGACTCTGTTCAGCTCTGCAGTAGTAGGAGGAAACAGTAAGATATGGCCAGCTGCTCAGTGAAATGATAATCAGTCGGCCCAAAGAGCAGCATTAGACTGAGGAGGGTCCAACCAAGATCTAGAATTCGGGTTAGGATCCAGCCAATCGAGACGAGCTTTGCCCAAAGAGCCCATGTATGCCAATGCTAGTCCTGGGTTCAGGGGCCGTCCCATTAGAATGGTCCATAGATGAGGGCGAGGGAAGCGTTCTGCGGGAGAAAGCCCATGTCACATATAGGAAGGGATTGTTGTAATTCCGCAGTCTGTGAAGCATGCTGGGTTGCAATCATCGACTCATAAGGAGGCGGGGTGGAGTATGCAGGAAGTTCTGAAGAGGGCGGCCTCTGTATCGTGGTGCGCTATGGGTCTTGTAGTGTCCACTGTGAAGGGATGTTGCCGGGCAGAGATGAGAGTGGGCGGGGAGGCTTACTGTCAAAATGAGGGCATTTGATCTGCGCCCGAGGCATCATTAAGGTTTTGTGAGAGGGGAGTTGAGAGCCTGTATTAAGTGTCAGGACAGGAGATAGTCAGGCTCGCTGGCCATTGTGCAAATAATAAACGGAAAAACAAAGTGAACACAAAAACCATTAACTGTCAGGAACAGAGTGAAAACAGGTCAGACATGTTCAACCAGGAACGAGTGAGCTAGCTTCATTGGGTATTTGGAATAGGTTAACGGTCCCTGCGAGCCCTTCTGGAGCGTGGGGAATCTGTAGGACTGACATCTGGATATCCAGGACGAGGGCCGATGGGGTGCCGAAGGGCCGACGGGGATCTTCTCCTGCAGAACCGAGTTTCTTGGGCCTCCATCGGTTCTTCCTGAGGAGCTGCTTTCCTGGCAACTGTGCGGCGGAATTCAGCGTACCAATTTGGTACATCAACAAGTGGAATTCCCATGACGCTGCAGAAGTGCGGTAGGTCTTCTGGCACTTTCAGAAGGGCCGTGCGACCCATCGTGGAAGCTGACAGGCAAAAAGGATATTTCCATTTGTACTGGATGCCTTTCGATCGGAGGGTGTCAAGTAGGGGTTTTAGGTCCCGACGATGCTGCAGAGTAATTCCAGACAGATCTTGGTATAGCTGAACAATGTGCTCTTCGTGTAAAATCTGTGTTCTGCCCCTCGCTTGTCGGAGTATCTCTTCTTTGATTTTATAATCAACGATGCAGCAAATGATGTCTCTTGGTGGGTCTGTCTCTCTGCCCTTGGGTCTCAGGGCCCTATGGATTCTTTCCATTGCTATCGGTGTTTGTGGAGGTCTGCCGAGGAGATTGTTGAATAGGCTATTCACAGCGGGGGGCATATCGTCTCCCTCGATCGTTTCCGGCAGGCCTCTGATCCGGAGGTTGTGGCGTCGGCCTCTGTTATCGAGGTCTTCCAAATGTCTCTGCATGTCCCTCATCTGTAATGTATGGGAGTCAATTCGGGTGGCGGCTTTGCATATGAATGATTCATGGCGATCTGCGGCCTTTTCAACGATGAGGACTCTGTCAGTCAGGGAGCCTATATCCAGTCTGAGCTCTGATATGGCGGCAGAGAGGGTATCCTTTATGTCGTCCGCAATCGCCCTCAGGTCCTGCATATTGAGCTGCGGTAGTGGGGAAAGCTCGATACCGGCACCGTGAATCTCGGAGTTTGACTGTGGAGGCAGCGTGTGTATCGTCGGAGGCGAGGGCAGGGGCTGCGTGTGAGTTGCTCCGTGGCGGGAAGCCGTCATGTTCCCTCTATGAGATCGGAACATCTCCGGGATATTTTGGCTTAATCCCCCGTTTAGTTCCCGAGGGGAGCGAGATCTGGATGCCGAAGAATTCCGGGAGGCAGTACCCATAGTATGAGAGTTGTGTGGGGTCTGAATTCCTCTAAAGTTAGTCAGATTATTCCTGTGGCGGCAGGAGCTTGGGGATTAGGCATCCATCTCCATGTCAGGTCAGGTCCCCTGGTTTAGACATTAATGGCTGTGTGTTGAGTTATTTTGAGGGGACAGCAAATTTACACTGTTATACAAGCTGTACACTCACTACTTTACATTGTAGCAAAGTGTCATTTCTTCAGTGTTGTCACGTGAAAAGATAGAAATATATATATATATATATATATATATATATATATATATATATATATATATATGAATTTGTCGTAAATTAAGACAAGCGCAAACATCTAGAATCTGTTTTTTTTTCAGTTGAAAAGTTACAAGTGTGAGAATTGGAACAATCAGCATTTTATTTTGTCCTTTTAAATCAAATGCATTTGTTTAGCTTGTAATAAATTAAGCAATTCAGAAAACAACAATGACATTACATATACATGTTATGAAAATATTCTTCCAAATCCAACTCAAAAATAGATAGACGTATTACATACCTTCACCCATAATTGGAAAGCTGCTCCAATTAAATAAACACAGACACCATAGAATAAATGTTTTATTTAAAATGTTCCACAATGTAAACTCAACAAGAATCTTGTCATCCAGTAATGAACATCTATTGTTAAAGTGGTTGTAAAGTCAGAAGGTTTTTTACCTAACTGCATTCTATGCGATGTGCTGAACCTTCTGCACATTATTGGTTTAGATACAGCCAATGATGTGCACATCAAACAAAGCCACTGAGGAGGGAGCGACAGTGGTCCTGAGCCCTTAAGAGACACAGAGCAGGGCTCGGGAGTGAGCATGTACGAGTGCCCCCAAAGCAAGCAGTTTGCTATAGGGGAACTCTACAAGGGGGAAAGTTAGGAGTGCCAGCAGAGGATCTGAGAAGTAGAGGATCGGGGCTGGTCTGTGCACACTCTCTGAAACACACTCAATGGCTAATCAATGGCTAATCAATTCAAGTAAAATCAAGTAATTTTGATCCCAATAACCTGAGACTGACCTTCCATGCCGGGGCCTCCCTCTCTGGTGCCCATATGCTTGCCCAGGGAGGGTGGTTTAGTGGCCATACTCCTGTACAGGTTACAGTCATGGGAAAGTAGTCTAACTATACTCCTGAAGATGTGAAATCTTTTCTTGCCACATTAGTATACTTAAACTCCACTTTCGTGGGGGGAAAAAAATAGCAAACAAAGAAAAAATAATTAAGCGCATATAATTGCGACACTAATCATATTGTAATTGAATGTTATCAAAAATTAACTTTCCTTTTCAATCTGCAGTCGATGTAATTTTCTGAGAATACATTGCAATATGGCTACCTGGAGCTGTTCTGTACACAGAATGTGTACTGACCACTCCCCAGAAACATCATTTCCTGCTTGTGTGATTGGCTCACCAATTTTCCCAGAAGTCTGCCTAAGATACAAGTCAGATTTCAGGCATCCCCTGCAAGAAAAATTACATTTTTTTGAGAGATTCTTTCAATAGGAACACGTCTAAAGGGATGCAGGCCCAACAGATTTCCTCATTAGTGCTCTGCAGCTGCCACAGCTGACAGTTAATTATGAAACCACTCCCATTAGACCTACTCAGTACAGAGGCACAGACAAACACACAGGGATTACTTCAGAATAACAAAAGATAGGAATCTGCAACAAAGGTTGTTATAATCCTTGCAATGTACATAAATCCCCCTTAGGGGGATGTTTTTTTCTCAACAAAAGTGGAGTTACACTTTAATATTTTGTTGACATTTGGGGGTTGATTTACTAAAATCGGAGAGTGCACAATCAGGTGCAGCAGTGCATGGTAGCCAATCAGCTTCTAACTTCAGATTATTTAAGAAAAAAAAATCTAGAAGCTGCTTGGTTTCTATGTACGTCTGCACCAGATTTTGCAACTTCCAGTTTTAGTAAATTAACCACATTGAGTCATATGACTATATGAGTGAATGGATTAATTAATAAGAATCAGTGCTGGAGGAGAACAATCATAAGTATTGGGGCTTGCTAATGTATATACAGTAATTGTTATTGAGAGATATATAGAAAATAAAATTTGATTGATTTTACATACATGTCATTATGTTTGAGTATCTTAAAAAGTCCACTGTTCTGACTATTCTTGGTAGAAATTTTTTTCAATGTCACTTTTGTTGGAGCAAATCCTACAGGTGTGTTATTTCACACGCAGGCATCTCCCAATAGTTATGTAAAGGAAACGTGTATTTTTTCTTTTTGCATTGGCGCATATACCCCATGGCAGTATAAAGCTACCCATACCCTTTTTACTAGAAAATTTGCAAGTTGGCTTTAAAAAAGGCTAGTAAAAAAACTATACGACTCAAGCTCAATCAACTTCAATTGAGTTTGGGCGCTATGCTTGGGGTTTGTGTTTACTCCTCACTAATAGAGAAATGCTTTTATATACTGTATATATATATATATATATATATATATATATATATATATATATATATATATATATAAATAAATATGTAAGTTTCATTAAGAGGAACTCGACAGAGCCCTAAATTCAACTGTACGGACCACCTACTATGAAGATAAAAGGGAAAGAAGGAGGTAGCCCCTGGAAGTCGCACATCTAAGGTGTCCTAGATAGGTAAATGGAGTGGCAACCTCAGCCTGGACTCCGACTAGGCCACACAATCAACACATCTCACTCCGCCCCCCGGAGCTTAGTCATGGGGAACTATGAAGATAAAGAAGGTCAATTGCTAGCCAAATCTTCTCATCCAACCTGACCTCACAAATAGACAAAAATTCCCACAGACACAATCATATGGGACATCTTCCCAGAACAGTGGAAGTCATTATAGGAAGCTGTTAAAAAAAAAATCCACGTTGTTGAATAGGAAAAAGGATCTATTTACAGTTTACCAAAAGCAAAGCCTGCCAACTTACCTATATAAACATCCTATCCCAAGGATTCCTACACATCCACCACCCATGCAAATGTAGAAGAGTTTGCCACCACTTCAGCAAAGACATTTTTTTTTCTGAGGGAGCATCTTCATCTTGAAGTACCAAGTTAATCCTGACAGGTACACTTTATGACCCCATATTGAAGGGTCTTGACCCCACATCTGGGTCCCAAGAGGATGTGAGGGGTTTTTGGGATGTGAGGGTTTTTAGATCAGAAGTATCGGAGTCTGGAATCCCCTGTATACCAAGGGGCCCCCTGGTATCTGTCCCCCCAGGGGGAATTATGAAGAAGTAGATTAGTACCCCTAAGACCCCTTTCACACTGGGGCATTTTTCAAGTGCTTTTGGGCTAAAAATAGCGCCTGTAAAATGGCTCCCCTGCAGTGTGAAATCCCGCTGCAGCAGCGCTTTGCGGGTGGTTTTTAATCCTGTTTCGCCTGCTAGCGGGGGTTAAAAATGCCCCGCCAGCGTCCGAATACCTCCACAAAAACAACGGGAAAGCGCCGACGCCGCCCCCGTGTGAAAGCAGCCTAATTACTTACAGCCAACAAAACAGCTAAAAGCAAATAAGCACACAAACCCCATAGACAAAGTCTTTTTTTTACAATAAAAAAGTACACAATGTCCCAAAATGTAAATCAATTGTCAATTTCCTCATCCAGCAATGCAGATCTGGTATCAAGCACAATGTCCCAGCTCCATGACTACCCATGCACCCTATGATGTTGCCCCACTGCCACAAGAATCTGCGACCCAGAAATGCTGCCGGCCACAGTACCACCACAAAATGATAGATGACCATAGCCAGCTTCTGTTTTCAAACGAACCAGCCAATATGCTGAGTAATGTCATATATCAATTATGGTCATAAGCATATTTGGTCATATTTGGTGAAATCACACAGAATCTCTGATGTTTTTATTACAAATAAAGAAATTGACAGGGGATCTGTCATTGCACAGTAGGTAGTGTGTCTACCACCATTAAATCGCAGATCGCTAGCCAGTTCATTAACAAAAAGCAACCATGTTTTTGCATAGGCAAACTGACCAAATATGGCATTTTGTATGGCGCAATGCTGAACTGAAAGGAGGTTGGATTTGGGTCGGGTATAAAACCCCTTTCACACCAAGGGCATTTTGCAGGCGCTATAGCATTAAAAATAGCGCCTGCAATCCGCCCTCAAACAGCTGCAGCATTGTCTCCGGTGTGAAAGCCCGAGGGCTTTCACACCGGAGCGCTGCGCTGGCAGAACGGGAAAAAAAGTCCTGCCAGCAGCTTCTTTGGAGCGGTGAAGGAGCGGTGTGTTTACCGCTCCTCCACCGCTGCTCCCCATTGAAATCAATGGGGCAGCGCTGGGATACTGCTGGCAAAACGCCGCTATTGCGGCGCATTGCGGGCGGTTTTAACCCTTTCTCGGCCGCTAGCGGGGGGTAAAAGCGCCCCGCTAGCAGCCGAAATGTGCCGCTAATCCGAAAGTAAAACGCCGCTAAAAATAGCGGCGTTTTACCGCCGACGCTATGGGCGGCCCGGTGTGAAAGGGCTCTAAAGCTCATGCCGTCTGACACCTTTCATATAGATAGAATGCAAGGAAAACTCTTCCAAATCAGGACACTGCTTTTAAGACATAAATCCAACAGGCTTCACTTTGTAGTAACACCTTATTCCAATTTACACCCCGAGGTTCGGGGGGTACACATTCAAGGGCCCAGAATACAAATTTTGGCATATGGTAACGATGTATAGAAACAACATGTCTGCCAATAGGGAAATATATATCCTATGCCAGAACTCCCTTTTAATTTTGCAAATATAAAATGAGCCACAGGGACATTGAATGATGTATAACTCCCTAAGTTTGGCAATTTACGGGCGTGGTCAAGATGGCGACCTGAGAGGATGTGGGTGCCTGAGGCTCCGCACCTGAACGGCTTAATTATCTGTTTGTACGGGATCTATAATCACCCGGAACTGGTAAGAGGCAGAACTCTGCTCCTAAAACCCCTCCGCCACCAAGGGGCCTACTTGTGATCCGCAACCCCAGCATGGTGTCCCAGACGGATCAGGCCGATCCGCCTCCCATGGGAACTGAACAGTTTAACGCCCTGATGCAAGTCATTAAGGGCTGCCAGACCACATTAACTGCTAAGATTGAACTCATGCAGATGGAGATGGGTTTGATCAGGCGCGACATGGACATAGAGATAGACTCTCAGAGGCGGAACTGCGAGTGGGAGACACTAAAGACATGGTCTGTGACCACGATGCCTCCCTCCGCACGTTACAAGTAAAAGTGAGAGCACTCGAGTCCTGAGCTGAGGACCAGGAGAATAGGAACCGTAGAAACAATGTACGTCTGGTGGGCCTCCCTGAGGGGGTGGAGGGCCAGAATCTGGCGGCCTACATGGAACGACTGCTCCGCACGCTCCTGCCGCAGGCGCCATTTTCTTCCCACTTCGCAGTGGAAAGAGCCCACAGGATGCCATCAGCTAGGGGCCTGCCTGGAACCCCACCGCGGATCTTCATATTCCGGCTGCTGAATTTTAGGGACCAGGATCTGGTCCTGAGGGAGGCGAGGAAACTGGAGGAGCTGCGCCATGAAAATGCGAAGATTATGATTTTTCCCAATTACTCGCTGGAAACGCAGCGCCTCCGTAGGACCTTCGATCAAGTTAAGGCCCAGCTACGTGCCAAGGGATTGAAATACAACATGACGTTCTCGGCCCGACTATGCATAGTGGATGGTGAGTCAACCTGGTACTTTACCTCTCCAGAGGAGGCATCCCAGTGGCTTAAATCCCTCCCCCGGGCCCGATAATGGGGCCCGCTGTGCTGTTCCACTTTTTCGAATCCATCCTTTCTGCTCACCTCTCCCACACTCTGCCCTGTAGCTATCTAATACTGCTTGTTGGACCCATTCTTACTGCTAAGGGGGGACTACCCTGCTTCATGGCTACGTCCTTTATGTAGCAACTTTTTTTGGGGTCCCCCCTTGATGTCACCTCTGCCATGATGTTAGCCACCCCATGCGGGCTCCAACAAGGTCTACCTGTTTCCTGCCCCCCCTCCGGCACAGGGACAGAATGCTGGTTGCTACCCTGGCCACCTCACGTTCTTCTTGGTGGTCCCAACTCCTGCATTCCTAATGACTCCGCATGGAACCCTTACCTACTGACCCAGAGAAGTCCCCTCGACATGGTGATGTGGCTACCTGCCTTGTTGCTCCTGGGGGGTACAGGGGTGGGTGGGGGATTGAGTGGAGGGGATTCTTTACCCGGTTATGTTATCCAGTACTGGTGGATCTACTGAACTGCACTAATCTTTGATTCCTTGCTTTTGTGTTTACTATGTTTGTTATACCCCTTACTATGTTTGTTATACCCCTGAGTCAACCTGGTACTTTACCTCTCCAGAGGAGGCATCTCAGTGGCTTAAATCCCTCCCCCGGGCCCGATAATGGGGCCCGCTGTGCTGTTCCACTTTTTCGGGTCCATCCCTTCTGCTCACCTCTCCCACACTCTGCCCTGTAGCTATCTAATACTGCTTGTTGGACCCATTCTTACTGCTAAGGGGGGACTACCCTGCTTCATGGCTACGTCCTTTATGTAGCGACTTTTTTTGGGGTCCCCCCTTGATGTCACCTCTGCCATGATGTTAGCCACCCCATGCGGGCTCCAACAAGGTCTACCTGTTTCCTGCCCCCCCTCCGGCACAGGGACAGAATGCTGGTTGCTACCCTGGCCACCTCACGTTCTTCTTGGTGGTCCCAACTCCTGCATTCCTAATGACTCCGCATGGAACCCTTACCTACTGACCCAGAGAAGTCCCCTCGACATGGTGATGTGGCTACCTGCCTTGTTGCTCCTGGGGGGTACAGGGGTGGGTGGGGGATTGAGTGGAGGGGATTCTTTACCCGGTTATGTTATCCAGTACTGGTGGATCTACTGAACTGCACTAATCTTTGATTCCTTGCTTTTGTGTTTACTATGTTTGTTATACCCCTTCATCGGTTCCACATTTAGTTCTTCTCAGTGTTACTTGTAACTAAGTATAAGTATGGGCCCTTAGCTTAGTCTAAGTGAAAAGAAGTAAAAAATATACGTGATCCCTTTTCTGATTGCCGCCTCTAGGAAATGCAAACTGCGGAGCTGCAGCTCCCCACTTTTAGGAACTGTGTCCTTGGTGTTCTACCTGTTACGCACTGCCCCCATAGGAGACTGTCCTACGGTTTACATACCCATGTGTAATGTTGGGTTAGTTTTGGGTACTCAAACACTCCATGGTTCTTTGGTTATCGGGGTGTGGGGTGGGCTGGGTTGGGTGTTAGTTTTTCTTTTGTGTTCTTTTCTTTGTTTTTTTCCTTTATGCAGACAGATACTGAACAGCGAATGTGGCGCTCAAATGTTGCCTGCTTATGCTTTGCTAACTAACTTTCTTCTGACAGGATGGACTTATGTGCCTTTTAGCCTAGCTGGTGTGCCGTTCGGGTCTAGTGTATAGGAACTTCCCCGCTGGTTATTCCTGTCCCTTTCAGATATGACTCCGATAAAGGTCCTCTCATGGAATGTCAGAGGTCTTAACAGTAAGATCAAACGTTCATTGGTCTTTGACTACTTAAAGAAACATGTCCCCCATGTTTGCATTCTCCAGGAGACGCATCTGATGGAGGGCAGGATTATGGGATTAAAATGGCCCTGGGTGGGCCACCATTACCACACTACCCACTCGAACTATGCACGAGGGATAAGCATCTTAGTCCATAAGTCCCTCTGCTTTGAATTGATAGATGTCAAAATACACCCCGAGGGAAGGTATGTGCTGATTAATGCAATCATAGATACTGTTGCAATGGTGATAGTTGGTATATATCTGCCTCCCCCTGCTACTCTCTCCCTTCTACACAAACTTACCTCAATATGCTCCCAGTATCCTACCGATAATATTCTTCTAGTTGGGGACTTCAATATTCCTCCGATCCCCTCCGTTGATAAGCTTTCCCCAGACACTGCTACTGATTCGGCCTTATCCTGCTGAGGGCACAACTGTTTGGACTGACGGATGTCTGGCGATGGAAGCACCCTTCAGATCGCACCTATACCTGTCATTCCTTAACTCATAATACTTTGTCTCGTATAGACCTAATTTATGCTAATACCAACATGTTACCTAAAATTAAGGAGATCTCGGTGCTTCCCCATGGTATATCAGATCACTCCCCAATTCTATGCTGTTTACAAACTAAAACACCCCCAACAGACAGAATTTGGCACCTGTCCAAGTTCTGGATAGCTAATCCCACTATAGAGATCGAAATTGCTAAAGCAATTAAGGAATATTGGCTAGTGAATGCAGGCTCTACCTTGCCTGGGAATGACTCCGGGAAGCGTTTAAGGCCTATATCAGGGGCTGCTACCTTTCCTCCATTGCTAGGGAATGTAGGAACTATAGGATTACATTAGAGGAGGCCAAGGCTCACGCCCAGCTCCTTGAATCCCGCTACGCCCTCACTGCTAACCCCATCACAGGTCAAGACATGAAGGTGGCGTACCAAGAGGTTATGCTCCTTAGAATGGCTAAGGTACAGAAATCCCAGCTGGCCCAAACGCAACATATCTTCGAACAGGGGGAGAAGACAGGTAGGCTCTTGGCTTGGTTTTCTAGGGAAAAATCCCCAGTCTCTACTATAGCCCGACTCCGGGGAGCTGATGGTACAGTTGTAGTAGATCCCATGGACATTAATGCCTGCTTTGCCTCTTTTTACTCCAACCTATACTCCTCCAGAACACAACACTCCCGCACGGAGCTCCTTGAGTTCCTTTATCGAGTGTCGTTTCCTGCTCTTGCCCCTTCCGCAAGGGACAGGCTGGAAGGCCCGATTACCTCAGAGGAGGTCCAGCAGGCATTGAGTTCTTTACAATCAAGTAAGACCCCGGGGGTGGACGGTTTCCCACCCGAGTTCTACATCAGTATATGGAAGAGGTGGCTCCGAGGATGCACAAAACAGAAACTCTGAAAGAGGGAGCTCTTCCCCCATCCATGGCCCAGGAAATTATGGTTTTGGTCCCCAAGTCTGGGAAGGGCGCTCAGTTGTGCTCGTTATACCGGCCCATATCACTGCTCAATTCTGATGCCAAGGTTCTGACCAAGATTCTCACCAAGCGTCTAAATGAAGAGATACTTACTCTAGTTCATGAGGACCAGTCGGGATTCATGCCGGGTAAGGGTATAGACATCAAGCTTCGGAGACTGTATACGGTCCTGGCCTCTGGAGATGGAGGGGACCGAGATGCTGTGGTGGCCTCCCTAGATGCAGAGAAAGCATTTGATTCTGTGGAGTGGAAATACTTATGGGAGGTCCTCCGTAGGTTTGGGTTCAGGCCTGTCTTCCTCTCCTGGGTTGAGGCCGTGTACAGATCTCCGATGGCTAGGGTGCGCGCCAGCACTGTAATCTCTCCGTCCTTTCCTCTGCATAGAGGAACTAGGCAAGGGTGTCCACTCTTTTTGTCCTGGCGATTGAGCCTATGGCCATCCTACTGCGTTCCACACCTGAGGTTCAAGATAAAACCATAGGCCCCCTTCAAGAAAAGGTGTCATTATATGCTGAAGACAACTTACTATATCTCAAAGATGATAGAGACTCCCTACGGGCTGCCCTATCGGTCATTAGTGAGTTTGGATGGTTCTTGGGCATAAGGGTCAATTGGGGGAAATCCATCCTCTTCCCGCTCCATTCGGGAATGGCTCCACAGCTGCCTGGGGTGCAGCTTCAGAGAGTTTCCCAATTCTTTGGTACCTAGGGGTTGAAATTCACCGGGATCTAAAACAGTTTATAGCCCTTAACCTGAACCCAGTGACTTCCCAGTTGGCCCAGCGCTGTGCCACTTGGAAATCCCTGCCCCTAACCCTTGTGGGTCGGGTTAATCTGGTCAAAATGTCAGTCTTACCTAAGTTCACCTACCTCTTCCGACAGATGCCTGTGCCCATACCTAACCTATTTTTCAAGAGACTGGGGAGCATCATTACTTCATTTATATGGAATGGGTCAGTTCCCAGAATAGCAAAAACGACCTTGAAGTTGCCATTAACACTAGGTGGCCTAGCCCTCCCTTGCTTCATTAAATGTTACTGGGCAGCGGTCCTAGTCATGGTTAAGTGGTGGCTTTCTGAGACACCGCCCAACCCTGCTTCTACTCTGGAGGCGGCACTGCCTGGCTTCTACTCAGAGCTGAGGAACGTAATACACCGGGGCCCCAGATCTAACCCACAAATGACCTCATCCATGTGTACGACTCTTAAGGTATGGGAGGCTGTGCGCCTGAAAACTGGGAAACCTAACACCTGGTCACCAAAAACCCCGCTATGGGGTAACCCCCGACTACCCCATTTCCACTCCATCCCAGATTCGGTTCTGTGGGCCAGGCATGGGATCATGACGTTGGCAGACATAGTGACTCAGGGACAGTTGACCACCTTTGATGCTCTCAAGCAGGGACGGGGCCTTCCGAACCACATGTTTTTTAGATATCTACAACACTGTATTCCTCTACCTCTATTCTTTACTGTATTCCTCTACTTCTATTCTCCACCGTATTCCTCTATCTCTATTCTCCACTGTATTCCTCTATTCTCATCGGTATTCCTCTACCTCTATGTATTCCTCTACCTCTATTCTCCACTGTATTCCTCTACCTCTATTCTCTACTGTATTCCTCTACTTCTATTCTCCACTGTATTCCTCTACCTCTATTCTCCACTGTATTCCTCTACCTCTATTCTCCACCGTATTCCTCTACTTCTATTATCCATTGTATTCCTCTATCTCTATTATTCTCCACTGTATTCCTCTACCTCTATTCTCCACCGTATTCCTCTACCTCTATTCTCCACTGTATTCCTCTATTCTCATCGGTATTCCTCTACCTCTATGTATTCCTCTACCTCTATTATCTACTGTATTCCTCTACCTCTATACTCCACTGTATTCCTCCACCTCTATTATCTACTGTATTCCTCTACACCTGTATTATCCACTGTATTCCTCTACCTCTATTATCTACTGTATTCCTCTACTTCTATTCTCCACCGTATTCCTCTACCTCTATTCTCCACCGTACTCCTCTACTTCTATTCTCCACCGTATTCCTCTACCTCTATTCTCCACCGTATTCCTCTACCTCTATTATCTACTGTATTCCTCTACCTCTATTCTCCACTGTATTCCTCTACCTCTATTCTCCACCGTATTCCTCTACCTCTATACTCCACTGTATTTCTCTATTCTCATCGGTATTCCTCTACCTCTATGTATTCCTCTACCTCTATTCTCCACTGTATTCCTCTACCTCTATTCTCCACTGTATTCCTCCACCTCTATTATCTACTGTATTCCTCTACACCTGTATTATCCACTGTATTCCTCTACCTCTATTACTTTGCTGTATTCCTCTACTTCTATTCTCCACCGTATTCCTCTATCTCTATTCTCCACTGTATTCCTCTATTCATCGGTATTCCTCTACCTCTATGTATTCCTCTACTTCTATTCTCCACTGTATTCCTCTACCTCTATTCTCCACTGTATTCCTCCACCTCTATTATCTACTGTATTCCTCTACACCTGTATTATCCACTGTATTCCTCTACCTCTATTCTCCACCGTATTCCTCTACCTCTATTCTCTACCGTATTCCTCTACCTCTATTCTCCACTGTATTCCTCTACTTCTATTCTCCACCGTATTCCTCTACCTCTATTCTCCACCGTATTCCTCTACTTCTATTCTCCACTGTATTCCTCTACCTCTATTATCTACTGTATTCTTCTATTCTCATCGGTATTCCTCTACCTCTACTATCCACTGTATTCCTCTACCTCTACTATCCACTGTATTCCTCTATCTCTATTTTCCACTGTATTCTTCTATTCTTATCGGTATTCCTCTACCTCTATGTATTCCTCTACCTTCCTCTACCTTTATACTCCACTGTATTCCTCCACCTCTATTATTCTCCACTGTATTTCTCTATCTCTTTTCTCCACTGTATTCCTCTACTTCTATTCTCCACCGTATTCCTCTATCTCTATTCTCCACTGTATTCCTCTATTCTCATCCTCTACCTCTATGTATTCCTCTACCTCTATTATCTACTGTATTCCTCTACACCTGTATTATCCACTGTATTCCTCTACCTCTATTCCCCACCGTATTCCTCTACCTCTATTCTCCACTGTATTCCTCTACCTCTATTATCCACTATCTTCCACCAAACTTTATCCACCATCTCATCCACTATCTTACTCTGTCCTCCTCCTCCTTATCCTCTTTCATCCTCGTCCACTATACTACTCCAACTTATTCTCTATACTCCACCATCGTCCTACTCCTGGTCCTTCCTCTATCCTATTTATCCTCCACATCAATATTCCAGCACAGCCACCTTTTATGATCCTTCTCATCATCTATCCTAATTCTCCACCTCCTTATCCTTTATACTCATCCTAAGATATGGCTCTCTTTATCTCCCTTTCTTTCTCTCGCTCTTTTTCTCTCGCTCTCTTTCTCTCGCTCTTCACTAGCTCACTCTTCTCTATTTTTCTCTCTCTCTCACACACTCTCTCTCGCTCTTCTCTTTATCTAGTTATCTCTCTCTCTTGCTCTTCACTCACTCATTCACTCTTTTTCTATTTCTTCCTCTCTCCCTCCTCACTCTCGCTCTCGTTTGCTCTTCTCTCGCTCTTCACTAGCTCACTCTTCTTTATTTCTTTCTTTCTCTTTCTCTCACTTGCTCTTCACTTGCTCACTTTTCTCTTTTTTTATCTCTGCCCCTCTCTTTTGCTCTCCTCGCTTGCTCTTCACTAGTTCGCTCTTCTCCATTTTTCTCTCTCTCTCTTCTCTCGCTCTTTTCTTTCAATTTCACTTGCTCCCTCCTCACTCACTCACTCTTCTCTATTTCTCTCTCTCTCTCTTGCTCTTCACTCGCTCACTTTTCTCTTTTTCTATTTCTGCCTCTCTCTCTCTCTTCTCACACTTGCTCTTCTCTCGCTCACTCTTCTCTATTTCTCTCTCACTTGCTCTTCTCTTGCTTGTTCTTTATTTCTCTCTCTCTTCTATTTCTCTTTCTCTCGCTCTTCACTAGCTCACTCTTCTCTATTTCTCTCTCTCTCCCTCTCTTCTCTCTCTCGCTCTTCACTTGCTCACTCTTCTCTATTTCTCTCTCTCTCTCTCTCTTGCTCTTCACTTGCTCACTCTTCTCTTTTTCTATTTCTGCCTCTCTCTCTCCTTGCTTGCTCTGCTCTTGCTCGCTCTTCACTAGCTCACTCTTCTCCATTTCTCTCTCCTCCTTCTGTTTCACTCGCTCGCTCTTCACTCACTCACTCTTCTCTATTTCTTTCTCTCTCTCCCTCTCTTGCTCTTCACTTGCTCGCTCTTGTCTTTCTATATCTCTCTCTCTCTCACTTGCTCTTCTCTCACTCGCTATTCTCTTGTTCTTGTTTGCTATTCTCTCTCTCTCTCTCTCTCTCTCTCTCTCTCTTATATTATGCTTTATATATACTAATTTATAAAATAAATTTGTAATTTTTTTTGTATATTATTGATTTCTTTTTGTTCAAATGTTTAATAAAATTGATATTTTATTTTAATACTCTTGCTGTCTTTTTTTTTTTAGAATTTTTTTGTGTGTGTGTGTGTGTATAGATATAGATAGATATAGATAGATATAGATATAGATCGATACCCCACCCCACCTCATCCCATCCCACCTCACCCCACCCCACTGTGCTGATGCGATGTGCTTGGGGCGATGCGATTCGATGCGATGTGCTGTGGGTGATGCGATTCGATGTGTTGGGGGTGATGCGATTCGATGTGTTGGGGGTGATGCAATGTGCTTTGGGCGATGCGATTCGATGTGCTGGGGGTGATGCAATGTGCTGGGGGCGATGCGATTCAATGTGCTGGGAGAGATGCGATTCGATGTGCTGGGGCGATGCGATTCGATGTGCTGGGGGTGTTGCGATTCGATGTGCTGATGGGATTCGATGTGATGGGGGTGTTGCAATGTGCTTTGGGCGATATGATTTGATGTGCTGGGGGTGATGCAATGGGCTGGGGGTGATGCAGTTCGATGTGCTGGGGCGATGCGATTTGATGTGCTGGGGGCGTTGCGATTCGATGTGCTGGGGGCGTTGCGATTCGATGTGCTGGGGGCAATGCAATTCGATGTGTTGTGGGTGATGCAATGTACTTTGGGCGATTCGATGTGCTGGGGGCGATGCGATTCGATGTGCTGGGGCGATGCGATTCGATGTGCTGATGAGGTTCAGTGTGTTGGGGGTGATGCAATGTGCTTTGGGCGATGGGATTCGATGTGCTGGGGGTGATGCGATTCGATGTGCTGGGGGCGATGTGATTCGATATGCTGATGTGATTCAATGTTTTGGGGTTGATGCAATGTGCTTTGGGCGATGCGATTCGATGTGCTGGGGGTGATGCAATGTGCTGGGGGCGATGCGATTCGATGTGCTGGGGGAGATGCGATTCGATGTGCTGGGGCGATGCGATGCGATGTGCTGGGGGCAGTGCAATGCGATGTACTGGGGGCGATGCAATTTGATGTGCTGGGGTGATGTGATTTGATGTGCTGGGGTGATGTGATTTGATGTGCTGGGGGCAGTACGATGTGCTGGGGGTGATGCGATTCGATGTGCTGGGGCGATGCGATTCGATGTTCTGGGGGAAGTGCGATGCGATGTGCTGGGGGCAGTGCGATGTTCTGGGGCGATGTGATGTGTTGATGCGATTTGATGTGCTGGGGGTGATGCGATGCAATGTGCTGATGCGATGTGCAGGGAGGATGCGATTTCGCGGGGGGGCGATGCGATGTGATGAGGGAATATTTTCTCAATTTTAACACAATTATCTATGTAACATAGAGAAAGTTGTTCGTGCAAATGGTTGTAAATAAGCAGTTTTTTAAATACTCCCAACATCCCATCCCATATAACACCAAAACACAAGCCCTATTTTTCTACATTTTTAATATGCGCAGTTTGAACTTCATAAAGTCGTATTCAATACATCTAAATGCATAAATGAATTGTGTTGCTGAGATTATTATTATTTTTTTAAATGAAAAGCTGTACAGAAAAAAGTAGCCGCCGAGTGTAGATGTGTGTGTACACACACACACACAGAACAAGATAAATATATAACGATAGATAGATAGATATATTTCTTGAATAATATTCCTTGTACATGCAGTATATTTCCTGGTTCCTGGAGGAAGGAGGGGAGGGGACGTTTGCATTGATAAGGGGCGGCAACTTCCTCTGACACTGCCGTTGCTATGGAAACCTGACCTGAAACCTATTACACTGCTTGTGCAGCACTGAGCATGTGCGAGATCTGCAAGGATGAAATCCAGGAAGATATACAGTCTGGCTTCAGATGCCCACACTTAAGATGGCCACAGTCTGCTGCTAGTTTATAAACTTTCAAAATGCTGTAATAACCTAACAAAACAGACCTTAGTTTACAGATTAACTTTACTAGAACACATTAAGCTTGTGTATTATAGGGGTATTTTTATTTAAAAAGTGTAATTTCGGCCGGAACACCACTTTAAGGATTCCAGACATTTCTTCAATAATTCCACCGAACCGTCCCAAAACCAAAAAATGTCTATGCATCTCAACCAAGTGAGAATATGTTCTGAATATACTGACGACTCATCAGATAGCATGAACAAACTTTCCACTCCCCCAGGTACAAATTGGCATAGGATAGGTACAACTAGGGGTGCGCATCTTCACTGGTCTCACGATTCGATTATGATTATCTGATCAACGATTCGATTTGATTCCACGATGCATCACGATTACCGACAAGCTCCCACTTCCGCTTGGGCGGCCCTTCCTCCCTGCAATCTTCTGGGAGACATCACAGGTCCCAGAAGATTGCCTGGCTATGCAGGACAGCGCAGTGAGACTTGCGCACCAGGCTGTGAAGCTGCAAGCTGTCACAGCCGGATGACCACAGTAGTATTGCCAGCGCTGTGGACAGGCGGGGGAGAGAATGGAGGGTTTGGGTGGCCACATAGCTGGATTGTGGGACAGGTGAGTGTCTTTTTATTAAAAGTCAGAAGATACACTTTTTTTTGTAGCTGCTGACTTTTAATAAACAAAAAATTTACTGGAACTCTGCTTTGAATAAAAAAATAACCTCACTCCCTTAAAAAGTGCACGAATCCGGTGCACCACAGGGTACAGGCATTCACACACACGGTTGCTGGGAGGTCAGGAGGGATTAGAATCCACAGCTGACAAACAGCCCTGTGAAGTTCCCTGTGCTGTCTCTGTGCTGACAGTTCCCTGGCTTCCCCGTTTGCACCTTCCAGCACACTAGGAGTTAACACAGTGGAATGTGCAAACGAGGAAGCCAGGAAAATGTCAGCACAGAGCATGTGTAGGAGGTGTAAGTAGAGTACAAACACATTTGTACTCTACTTACTGCTGTTAAAATAACTGTGTTGTAACAAAATCCCGAGTTATAATACATTAAGTGCCCCGCTGTATGTGCTTTTTAAAAAATATGGAGCTTCATACCTCATTTCTCAGTCTGTGTACAGTGTACATTCCTCTCATGTGACTGCCCGGCCCACCACTCTCCTCTCTCCTCTCCCGTCTGACGTCTCTTCTGACATCAGCGAGGAGTTCTCAGCTCCGCCTGCATCTCTTCTGATCTGATAGCTACAGTCAGTGGGTGGGGCTGAGAACTCCTCGCTGACGTTAGGAGAGACGTGAGAGGAGAGAGGAGAGAGGCGGGCATATGAGCGGAATGTACATACACTAAGAAATGCAGGTATGAAGCTCCATATTTTTTAAAAAGCACATACAGCGGGGCACTCAATAGATTATAACTCTGGATTTATTACAACAGTTATTTTAACAGCTATACGCTCGGAGCACTCTCCCGGGAGGGGCGGGGCAAGTCAGGGTGACGTCACCCGGAAATCGATTTTACCGGTCGTATGCATCGATGTCGCATCGGGGACACCCGAATCACGATGCATCGATGCAGCGATAAATTTCAGCACCCCTAGGTACAACAGGTCCCCACTTATAATAATAAACATTCCTGGTTACCAAATGTATTCAGAAATACTGGAATCTTTTAGCATCTGATTATAGAGTCATGAAACGTATTCCATAGAGACCCCAGATCACTTACCGTTGTGCTCCATCACTATACCTATTGGCTGGCATGTTGTTTCTAATTCTTTACATCATTACCAGATGGCAAAATTAGTATTCTGGGCCCTTAAATGTGTTCCTCCCAACTGAGAGGGTGAGGATTGGAAGAGGTGTTACTACAAAGAGAAGCCTGTTGGATTTATATCTTAAAAGCCCCAGATTCGCCTTGGTTGAACGAGATATTGAGCTTTAAACCTTTTTTACCGGGCTTAATCTCAGGCAAATCAGAACACCTCATGTAAACATAGTGCCTTGTCTGTTTGTTTTTTCAGTAAGAGTTACATGATTTACATTGTCATGTCAATTAAAATATTTAGATGTTACTATTGTTGATGATGATATGTTAATTTTGTAATAATTTTTTTTTTTTTTATGCACATCTGTGTTTCTTTGTTGTGACAGGAACTTCTCCTTTTTCTCCCTCTTTTCCCCTAGGTGGTTTGGTTGAATGACCGACACGCGTGGCTCCCACACAGTGGGTTTTCTCCTCCCAGCCTTATAGTTGGTCCTCCCCCCTTCCATTTTAGTCCATTCAGTCTGCAGTTTTGCGGCATTCGTTCAGGAGGCTATGCGCGTGTCAGCTCTTCCCCCAAGCAGCGAGCATCATGGATCCACCTCACGACATGGGAGACCGGAAGTTTGCATTTGTGGCTGCAGTGAGGGCAGGGGCGCCAGTATCCTTCAATTTCCGCCAGTGACAGACACCTGGTCCGATCCCAGGCATTATTTCATGTAGGGATGGGAATCTTTATGCTTTGGAATGCCAGGTGCAGACTTAATTTTAATTTCTTTCATTGGCGAAACAATAACACCTAATTGGCGTTTCCCTATAAAAGATGAGGGTGGTGTTGGTGCATTACAATGCCCCCTGTCCTCCATGCTGGTTGTTTGAAACATGCCTTACCCATGTGCAGCACTGGTAAGCCTTGGCGACCATATATATCTTTTTTTTTAAGCTTTATTGTTGTGCTATATCACTTGGTATTTATTTTTGTTATGTTATTTTTATAGGTTTAACTCTTTTGGCTCCTTAACCCACTCACTTGTCCTTTATGTTATGGACATTTTGTGAGCATTCCTTCAAAGTTTTTTGGTGCTGGCTTGCCGGTGCTGCCATTTGGTGCATTTTGGCTGCCTCTGTCTTGCATAGTGTTGTATGGGTAAGTGCTTTGGACATGTTTCTTCCTCCCTTTCTACAATTTCTATATAAACTGTTTTTGCATACAATTTTTTCATCCTTTCTAGTGTGAGATTTTTGTGGGTTACTGAACTCTTTTGGTAGGCACCATTACCTTAGGATCTTAAAAATTTTAAGGTAAGTATTTTTTTTTCTTTCTGAGTAGTATACATCATTTGGTCTGCCCCTCATTGTGTCCCTTGCATTCATATCATTATACCGTGTTTCCCCGAAAATAAGCCCGGGTCTTATATTAATTTTGGCAACAAAAGACACAGTAGGGCTTATTTTCGGGGTAGGTCTTACCATGTAATGTGATGTCTTCTCTCCCCCTCTCCCGTCAGGAATCCCCAGTGTGAACCGAGTTAAAATGCTTGTAAAATCCTATAATCCACTCTGTTACAGTAGTATATAATGTACAATGTGTGTGCTTCTGTAATAAAATTGTGCCAAATACCTTCGTTATAACTTCCGTGACCCGCCAGAACTATCTTCCCCACTCCGAGCCCTGCATGGGGGGGCGAGATCCCCCGCTGACAGCTGGGAGAAGAGGAGGAGAGCAGCGGGAGGTCAGCTTATATTACAGAAACACTCACATTGTACATTATATAATACTGTAATAGTGTGGATTATAGAATTTTACAAGCATTTTAAACTAGGGCTTATTTTCGGGGTAGGGCTTATATTGCAGCCGTCCTGGAAAATAACACTAGGTCTTATTTTCGGGGTAGGTCTTATTTTTGAGGATACACAGTACTCTATGGGGTAAACTTGGATGGGAAGTTTCTGGTTTCACCTTTTTTTGTTATCACTATACATGATATTATACTTCATAACATCTTTTGTAACATTATATGTATATCTTATTTTTTTTTTACTATTTCTGATTCTATGTTCACATTGTAGAAATTAAAATGCTGTTTGTTCCCTGATGAAGACTCTTTGGAGTTGAAATGCACCAGGACCTCCATGCTATATATAAATAACGGTGGTTGATTTGTTTATTGTCATATGTCTACAATATTCAGTGGTCTGCTCTTAAAATTATGTTGCTTTGTATGATATGTTTTTGTTTTTAAATATTTTGTATCAATAAAATGCTAAATATATTTTTCTTATTATTTTGTCAAATTTGGTGCCTAAAAAATCCCATAAAAAAAACTTTTCCAACATTCTTTTTTTTTTGTTTACTTTTTTATTATCCAAATTTCACTACACAAGTACTGTGTAATAAATCTAAAGAGTAAGTATAAGGCATTTATGCTGATTTTGCTAGACATTAATTAGCAATTTAGCATCATGCACAGAAGCGACCTTTTGCTTTGCAGACTCTGGGGATAGACATGAATTATGACAATTCCCCAGTACTTTCCCCAGTCACATCTACCAGTATAAATAAGGGGTAACACCTGAGGAATTGTGCAATTTGCTGGAACACCTTACAGATGAAGAGAGCTGTAATTAAAAAAATATTTACATTCATGCCCATCTGTTCTGGGAGAAACACATCATTCCGTAAGTAAAATATTAGTATGGCTACAAAATCAGTGCTTTGTCTTTTGATCCTCTAGAATTTTAATCCTCAGGCATCCCAGGAATATTGAAAATCTATAGTAATGTAAATATCAAAACACATTTGTATATTTTAAAGAAATGCAAGCCGTCAGCATCAGGGATCATTATTGCAGAGGCAACATTGGTATTTGTCTCTGGAACCCACAAAGACAATGGATTGCCATTATAGAACTCCTATCTCAACCATGAGGTGCTGTAGGAAGGTAAGTCAGCAATTGTTTTAAAGAGGAGAGTTTTATATTTCAATATATGAGCTCAATGTGATTCAATGTATCTTTTGTGGAATTACAAAAAATATAAAACAGAGACATTTATCTATCTATCTACTAAGGATTCTAAATTTATATTTTATGATAAATTGATGTGCTGAAATTTGTTAGATGCAACCACAAAGTGAATTTGATTGTACTGGCTAATTTACAAGACCATTGCCTTGGATAAGCCCATGTTTTAGAATACAGCTGGCTATACTGTAGTAGAATTTAGGTAAAAAAATCTAGCATATTTGTTAAATTTTCTAGTCGTTAGTGGGGTCAATTAGACATTTGAGCAAGATTTTTTTCCTCAAGTAAATACATTTCTTCAAAATTAGTTAAGACCATTCATTCCAAAATTGAATGTTAAAAGCATACAACACTTTGAACTACTTTTGAATAATATTCCTCAAGCTGTTGCGTACTAAAAATGTTTGTACAAATTTTTATATGAGTTTCCTTATGAATTTCCATTTGGAAATCTACTAGGGTGATGATGGGGAACCTTGGCACCCCAGATGTTTTGGAATTACATTTCCCATGATGCTCAACTACACTGCAGACTGCATGAGCATCATGGGAAATGAAGTTCCAAAACACCTGGGGTGACAAGGTTCGCCATCACTGTACTAGGGTACAGCTTGCTTTATCCTGGTCAGAATTTAAGCTAATAAGCTCTCACACATCCGTGTTTCCCAATTATGACGTTCCTTTGAGTACAGACTCATCACCCATGTTCGCCTTCTCCTCGGTTACAGCCACTTTCTTATTCTTTTATATCCAAGACTTTTCCAAAATGTCCCCTTTTCTCTGGAATTTACTTTTAAATGCTGCTTAGTGCTCTCCTACCCTTAAAGTGGAGGGCCACCCTAAAAAAAAAAAATACATTAACATTCTTAAAAAAAATATATAAAAAAAAATTTGAGAAAATTTTTTTTTTTACACACCAGAAACCCCTTTTGCTAGGCAGTCTTCCTAATCTGCCTCTTCCTATTACGCGGCGCTGATTTTTCAATTCCTCCTCCTCGGCGAGCGGCCCCACTGTCAAACCAAGTTACTCTCAAACCAAGGTATTACAGTATATCAAATGGTTCACAAGTGTAATATGTCACTATAAACAATAATTGCCTTTTTTTGGGGGGGGGGGTTGGTGTTTATTGACCTATGAGGGGTCATCATCACTATTGCCATGTCTGTATCATTAATTTTCAACAAGTGTTTGTATTATATGTAATTATTTGAGCTAGCAGGATAGGTAGCGTTTCATATTTCTTTGACTTTTGATTTTTTATATGTGGGAACACAGTCTGTGTTTTGTTTACTCATGTGAGGAAGGAGACCACACCAGTACAGAATTCAATAACAGTGCCCCAATGACCAGCTTATTTGGTAATCTCCATTTGGTGAGTCTGTTGCCACTGGGGTTACCTGGCATAACCTGATGATCTCCTTTCTCTGTGCCATGAATATTTGTTGAGAGATCATAAGCTGAAACCTATGGTGGAAGGAGATCAATACTGGACTTAATAACAATTCTTGCACAACCAGAGCATGTGCACTAAGGGAATGGACTGTATTTTATGATTACTTTTCTATAAGGACTATTTACAGTATCCATTTAACCACTTAAGGACCGAGCCTCTTTCTGACACTTGTTTTTACAAGTTAAAAAGTTTTTTTGCTACAAAATTACTTAGAACCCCCAAACATTATACATTTTTTTTCTAACACCCTAGAGAATAAAATGGCGGTTGTTGCTATACTTTATGTCACACCGTATTTGCGCAGTGGTCTTAAAAGCGCACTTTTTTTTGGCACCAGAGAGCGGCGGGAGTGGGGGGGCCCTCTCCCGCCGCAGATAAAAGTGATCTTGCAGTGAATCTGCCGCAGAGACCACTATTATCTGAAACCGGACCGCCCGCTGAAGAAGAGGATACCTGGGTTATGGCAGCTAGCGGCTGCCATAACAAAGATATCCCTCTTCAAACAGACGACGTATATCGGCATTCGGCGGTCCGGAAGTGGTTAAGATTGCTGAGTTTTTATGGTTATTTCAACTGCATGTTACTTTTTATCATATATCAAATGGTTCACACATATATCACTATAAACTTAACTGCCTTTTTTTAATACCTATGAGTGGTCAACACCCCTATTGCAGTGTCTATATCATTAACCACTTCCCGCCGGGAGGGCGTACATGGACGTCCTCCCATTTCAGTGGTTATACCGGGCTGATGCCTGAACCTACAGGCATCAACCTGGTATCGTTCTCTTCAGCTGGCGATTCCCTTCACTGTAAGAACAATCATAGCGGCAGTTCAGCCGCTTTAGTGGGAGGGGACGTCCCCCCTCTCCCGCCCCCCTCTGGTGCTTCACCCGACTCACCTGTGCGATCCGTGAGCTGGAGACAGAATCCACTGGTGGCAGAAGTTGACCATAGAGATTTCCGGGGAACAGATGGTCCCTGGTCATCTATATGACTCTCGGAGGTCCGTTATGACGTCACCCCCAGCCTGGCAGTTGTAAGTACTGCCATGTACTCAGCTGGAAAGCCGAGATCGTCCTGTGTTTTTTTTTTTTTTTTTTTTTTTTTTTTTTAATCTCAGTCTTTCCAGCCTGGAGGAGAGATGTGGGGTCTTATAGACCCCACATCTCTCCATAAAGAGGTCCTGTCATGCACTATTCCTATTACAAGGGATGTTTGCATTCCTTGTAATAGGAATAAAAGTGATCAAAATGTTTTTTTTCAAAGGGAAAGTGTAAGAATCTAAAAATGAAAATAAAATAAACAATAAAAAAAAAAATGAAACCGTCCCCGCAGAAGCGAACGCATATGTACATCGGGCCCACGCATATAAACGGCCTTCAATTCACACATATGAGGTATCGCCGCAAAAGTTAGAGCGAGAGCAATAATTCTATACCAAAACCTCCTCTGTAACTCTAAACAGTTAACCTATAAAAAAATGTAAAGTGTTGCCTATGGAGATTCTTGAGTATCGAAGTTTGGCGCCATTCCACGAGCAAGCACAATTTTGTGACATGTTGGGTATCTATTTACTCGGCGTAACATATTTCACATTTCACAAAAAAACTTTTTTTTTTTTAATTCATGAAACTTTTTTGTTCCCGAAAAATTGCTGCGCAAATACCATGTGACATAAAAAGTTGTAACGACCACCATTTTATTCCCTAGCGTCTCTGCTAAAAAAAATAAAATAAAATGTTTGGGGGTTCTGAGTAATTTTCTATCAAAAAAAATGATGATTTTTACATGTAGGAGCGAAGTGCCAGAATTGGCCCGGATGGGAAGTGGTTAATTTCCAACAAGTATTTGCAATTTATGTAATTATTTGAGCTAGCAGGATAGGTAGCGCTTCACATTTATTTGATGTTTGATACTTTGGCACATGCTCAAACAAAACAAAAAGGGTACAAGGGCCTAAGGCATTATCTGCAGCACTTTGCTGAATTTAAAAAGAATGCTAGTATATATTCACAAAGGGAATATGAATAGCGGCGTTAGTTATTGCCCAGAAACCCAGAGGTAGGTTCTGCAATAAAAATCCTCTAATTTGACTAGATGCCCTGCCTTTGTATTCCTGGACAATATATATAACGTTGCCATTCATGTTCCCTTTGTGAGTATAAGCTAGTATTTTACATTTGTCAGTAAAGAGCTGAGCATAATGCACTAGACATTTGCACCCTTTGTGTTTTGTTTTGTTTGTACAGTTTGAAGATTCTCCAGTCTTAAAAGGGAAGCATCATCTACATCAGGGGTCTCCAAACTGTGGCCCGAGGGACAGATGTGGCCCTACTGATATGAGGCACCATTCCTCCCACTGACACCAACATAGGAGCACTATTTTTTCCACGATACCAATGATGGGATACTATTCCTCTTACTAATAGGGACACTACTCCTCCTCCTATTGACCACAAACCCTACAGCCATATTTCTCACTCATGCCAGGCCCGTGACATTTTCTGCCCCTGCTGGCCACAATCCAGCCCTCCTCAAGTCTGAAGGACAAAAAGCTGGCCCTTTGAAAACTTTGGGCCCCTTGGTTTACATCATCCAGTCCAGATTGTATCGCAAAAAAATGGCCTGGTCATTAAGGGGGGAAAACCTTCCGGGGGTGAAGTGGTTAAAATCCAGCAATCTACTCTCTCACCCTGTTCTGCACATGTCAGTGTCTCTTTATATTTTGTCACTCTGCTGAAAATAAAGGGACCGATCTGCTGACAGCCTAATGATTTACTTCTGCTCCAGGGCTCTGGACTTCAGCAAAATGGCAGCCTCCCGAAAGAAGACATGAGAGCAATGCTGAAGGCAATTTACAGCATACACTAATTTTGGTAGCATAATTATTACCCTCCCTGGCGTTAATCCCGAGTGCGGCTCAGGGTTAAATTTCAGTACCATTAGTGGTAACCCCGGGCCACACTCGGGAATGCATTGCAGTATTCTGTTCCAGGTTACTTACCTTGTCCCCAGGATCCTATGATGTACTCCCACTGTGTCCTCCACCGGATCCCCCGCCCAATGTACTGTGATGGGCTCCGTTTCCTGCAAGCATTGCAATGTATGGGAATGGGAATTTAAAAAAAGTAAAAAAAACATAACACATACAGTGCACTGTACTCTTACAGATTACATTACTGTATCAAATCATTTCACATCCCTTTTGTCCCTAATGCTTTGTCCAGTGCCCTGCACGCAGTTTTATATTATATACAATATACTGTTCTTTCTGCCTGGAAACCGGAGAATGTCCATGGCAAAAAGTGTCCCTTTACGTTATAAGTGGTTTTAGACCAGCTAGAAAACAGCGATAGTAAATAAGAATCACTTACAGAATTGAGCGATAGTGATTCATCGAACACTGAAAGTGACGACATCAACAATTCTGCGACTGAGCAAATTTCAGTGTTTTTGATTTGATTACATTATTGAATACATTTTTTTATTATTATTATAATATTATTTGTTATAATTATTTATCCTCTCCTCATAGGCAAAGGAAAAAAGGAACGTGCAGAGCTCTGCTCTTAGACGGTAAGCTGACTGCTAATCTATTTATAGCAACCTCCCCCGACATACACTTCTATCTCCCATCTCAGGGAACTTGTGAGAAGTTATCAGGCTAATAACAGAGCTACTGAGCAAGAGACAGCTACGGAACATAAGAAAACACTGCAGATATACAGTATATCACAAAAGTGAGTACACCCCTCACATTTGTGTAAATAGTTTATTATATCTTTTCATGTGACAACACTGAAGAAATGACACTTTGCTACAATGTAAAGTAGTGAGTGTACAGCTTGTATAACAGTGTAAATTTGCCGTCCCCTCAAAATAACTCAACACACAGCCATTAATGTCTAAACCACTGGCAACAAAGGTGAGTACACCCCTAAGTGAAAATGTCCAAATTGAGCCCAATTAGCCATTTTCCCTGCCCGGTGTCATGTGACTCGTTAGTGTTACAAGGTCTCAGGTGTGAATGGGGAGCAGGTGTGTTAAATTTGGTGTTATCGCTCTCACTCTCTCATACTGGTCACTGGAAATTCAACATGGCACCTCATGGCAAAGAACTGTCTGAGGATCTGAAAAAAAGAATTGTTGTTCAACATAAAGATGGTCTAGGCTATAAGAAGATTGCCAAGACCCTGAAACTGAGCTGCAGCACAGTGGCCAAGACCATACAGCGGTTTAACAGGACAGGTTCCACTCAGAAAAGGCCTCACCATGGTCGACCAAAGAAGTTGAGTGCACGTGCTCAGCGTCATATCCAGAGGTTGTCTTTGGAAAATAGACGTATGAGTGCTGCCAGCATTGCTGCAGAGGTTGAAGGGGTGGGGGGGTCAGCCTGTCAGTGCTCAGACCATATGCTGCACACTGCATCAAATTGGTCTGCACGGCTGTCGTCCCAGAAGGAAGCCTCTTCTAAAGATGATGCACAAGAAAGCCCACAAACAGTTTGCTGAAGACAAGCAGACTAAGGACATGGATTACTGGAACCATGTCCTGTGGTCTGATGAGCAGGGCCGTCTTTAGCGCAGGGCAAACTGGGCACTTGCCCTGGGCCCAATCTTTGTTGGGGGGCCCGCGCTAGCCGTGAATTGGGGCCCCGATCACAGCTTTGCAGAGCGCACAGAGGACACGGGAGGATGTATTCCTCGCTAGCCAGCTGAGAGGGGGCGGGGCCGGGAGCTCCACTGACGCTCTGACCCCGCCCACGTGCAGCCTGTGTACTCGGAAAAGAGCTTCTGTAGTGAGAGCCAGTGATCGGAGTGGGAGTGTCAGTGGAGCTTCCGGCCCCGCCCCTCTATACTGGCTGGTGAATACAGAGGTCCGGGGGAGGGGCCGGGAGCTCCAATGACACTCCCACTCCGATCACTGGCTCTCACTACAGGCGCTCTATTCCCAGTACACAGGCTGCACGTGGGTCAGTGGATCTCCCGGCCCCGCCCCTCTCAGCTGGCTAGCGCGGAATACATCCTCCCATGTCCTCTGTGCGCTCTGCAAAGCTGTCATCGGGGCGACCATTCACGGGTGATGTGGGCCCCCCAACAAAGCATCAGTGGAGCTCCCAGCTGCTTTAGTGAGAGCAGAGAGTGGAAGCCCCGCCCACAGTCCTGAATGTATGTAGTGAGTTTGGCTGGCCAGGTATGTCCTTACAACCATAGAATGCCTGAATGTTTAAACCCTGAGCTGTGTTATTTAACTGTAAAGCTGTGTATTGCTGAAAGTTCTCTGACCATCCCCTGTATAATGTCCGCAATCTCTGATTGTCTTCTGCAGTATGTCCGCAGCCTCTGAGTGTCTCCTGCAGTATGTCCGCAGTCTCTGATTGTCTCCTGCAGTATATCCGCAGTCTCTGAGTGTCTCCTGCAGTATGTCCGCAGTCTCTGATTGTCTCCTGCAGTATGTCCGCAGTCTCTTATTGTCTCCTGCAGTATGTCCGCAGTCTCTGATTGTCTCCTGCAGTATGTCTGCAGTCTCTGATTGTCTCCTGCAGTATGTCTGCAGTCTCTGATTGTCTCCTGCAGTATGTTCGCAGTCTCTGGTAATCTCCTGCAGTATGTCCGCAGTCTCTGATGGTCTCCTGCAGTATGTCCGCAGTCTCTGATTGTCTCCTGCAGTATGTCCGCAGTCTCTGATAATCTCCTGAAGTATGTCCGCAGTCTCTGAGTGTCTCCTGCAGTATGTCCGCAGTCTCTGATTGTCTCCTGCAGTATGTCCGCAGTCTCTGATTGTCTCCTGCAGTATGTCCGCAGTCTCTAAATTGTCTCCTGCAGTATGTCCGCAGTCTCTGGTAATCTCCTGCAGTATGTCTGCAGCCTGAGTGTCTCCTGCAGTATGTCCGCAGTCTCTGATTGTCTTCTGCAGTATGTCCGCAGCCTCTGAGTGTCTCCTGCAGTATGTCTGCAGTCTCTGATTGTCTCCTGCAGTATGTCTGCAGTCTCTGTCTCCTGCAGTATGTCCGCAGTCTCTGGTAATCTCCTGAAGTATTTCCGCAGTTTCTGATTGTCTCCTGCAGTATGTCCGCAGTCTCTGATTGTCTCCTGCAGTATGTCCGCAGTCTCTGGTAATCTCCTGCAGTATGTCCGCAGTCTCTGAGTGTCTCCTGCAGTATGTCCGCAGTCTCTGATTGTCTCCTGCAGTATGTCCGCAGTCTCTGAGTGTCTCCTGCAGTATGTCCGCAGTCTCTGATTGTCTCCTGCAGTATGTCCGCAGTCTCTTATTGTCTCCTGCAGTATGTCCGCAGTCTCTGATTGTCTCCTGCAGTATGTCTGCAGTCTCTGATTGTCTCCTGCAGTATGTCTGCAGTCTCTGATTGTCTCCTGCAGTATGTCCGCAGTCTCTGATTGTCTCCTGCAGTATGTCCGCAGTCTCTGATTGTCTCCTGCAGTATGTCCGCAGTCTCTGGTAATCTCCTGCAGTATGTCTGCAGCCTGAGTGTCTCCTGCAGTATGTCTGCAGTCTCTGATTGTCTCCTGCAGTATGTCTGCAGTCTCTGATTGTCTCCTGCAGTATGTCCGCAGTCTCTGATTGTCTCCTGCAGTATGTCCGCAGTCTCTGATTGTCTTCTGCAGTATGTCCGCAGACTCTGAGTGTCTCCTGCAGTATGTCCGCAGTCTCTGATTGTCTCCTGCAGTATGTCTGCAGTCTCTGATTGTCTCCTGCAGTATGTCCGCAGTCTCTGGTAATCTCCTGCAGTATTTCCGCAGTTTCTGATTGTCTCCTGCAGTATGTCCGCAGTCTCTGATTGTCTCCTGCAGTATGTCCGCAGTCTCTGGTAATCTCCTGCAGTATGTCCGCAGTCTCTGAGTGTCTCCTGCAGTATGTCCGAAGTCTCTGATTGTCTCCTGCAGTATGTCCGCAGTCTCTGGTAATCTCATGCAGTATGTCCGCAGTCTCTGAGTGTCTCCTGCAGTATGTCCGCAGTCTCTGGTAATCTCCTGCAGTATGTCCGCAGTCTGTGAGTGTCTCCTGCAGTATTTCTGCAGTCTCTGATTGTCTCCTGCAGTATGTACACAGTCTCTGATTGTCTCCTGCAGTATGTCCGCAGTCTCTGATTGTCTCCTGCAGTATGTCCGCAGTCTCTGATTGTCTCCTGTAGTATGTCCGCAGTCTCTGATTGTCTCCTGCAGTATGTCCGCAGTCTCTGATTGTCTCCTGCAGTATGTCCGCAGTCTCTGATTGTCTCCTGCAGTATGTGCGCAGTCTCTGATTGTCTCCTGCCGTATGTCCGCAGTCTCTGGTAATCTCCTGCAGTATGTCCACAGTCTCTGATTGTCTCCTGCAGTATGTCCGCAGTCTCTGATTGTCTCCTGCAGTATGTCCGCAGTCTGTGAACCTCTCCTGTAGTATGTGTATTAATGTGCCCCTTTACTTGCTCAATTATTTGGGATTGCTCCACTGCTCAGTGAGAGGTAATGATGTGCATGAACCTCTAGCAACCAATCAGCAAACAGTAGTGATCTGCTTTAATCTCTAGCAACCAATCAGTAAGTGCTAATGATGTGCTGTAACCCCTAGCAACCAATTAGTGCGCGCTAATAATGTACATCAACCTCTGGCAACCAATCGGCAAGCAGAAATTATGTGTTGTAACCTCTAGAAACCAGCCATTGAGCAGTAATGATAGGCTGTAACCTCTGGCAAACAATTGCAATCGCTGCGTGATCTTCTGCAGTAAACTGATTTTGAGTCTACCTGGTATTTTTTTGTATGTCTCAGAATGGAGGGGGGGGCCCCAAGAAAATGTTTGCCCAGGGCCCAATCAAAATTAAAGATGGCCCTGCTGATGAGACCAAGTTAAACTTATCTGGTTCAAATAGTGTAAAGCGTGTGTGGCAGCAACCAGGTGAGGAGTACAAAGACAAGTGTGTCTTGCCTACAGTCAAGCATGGTGGTGGGAGTGTCATGGTCTGGGGCTGCATGAGTGCTGCCGGCACTGGAGAGCTACAGTTCATTGAGAGAGCCATGAATGCAAACATGTACTGTGACATACTGAAGCAGAGCATGATCCCCTCCCTTCGGAGACTGGGCCGCAGGGCAGTATTCCAACATGATAACGGCCCCAAACACACCTCCAAGATGACCACTGCCTTGCTAAAGGAGCTGAGGGTAAAGGTGATGGACTGGCCAAGCATGTCTCCAGACCTAAACCCTGTTGAGCATCTGTGGGGCATCCTCAAATGGAAGCTGATGTCATCATGGAGGAGTGGAAGAGGACTCCAGTGGTAACCTGTGAAGCTCTGGTGAACTCCATGCCCAAGAGGGTTAAGGCAGTGCTGGAAAATAATGGTGGCCACACAAAATATTGACACTTTGGGCCCAATTTGGACATTTTCACTTAGGGGTGTACTCACTTTTGTTGCCAGCGGTTTAGACATTAATGGCTCTGTGTTGAGTTATTTTGAGGGGACAGCAAATTTACACTGTTATACAAGATGTACACTCACTACTTTACATTGTACCAAAGTGTCATTTCTTCAGTGTTGTCACATGAAAAAATATAATAAAATATTTACAAAAATGTGAGGGATGTACTTACTTTTGTAAGATACTGCATGTGCCCAGCTCAAATTTCATGAATAGGGTTTACATCCACTTTAACCACTTCCCGCCCGGCCTATAGTAGAATGACAGCCAGGAAGTGGTCCAGTTATGACGTCCAGCAGAAAAACAAGTCGGCGCAGTGTATCGATTGGTGGTGCGGCCTGTCAGTCTGACACACCGCAACTCCGATCTAGGTAAAGAGCCTCTGACGGAGGCTCTTTACCACGTGATCAGCTGTGTCCAATCACAGCTAATCACAGTTTAAACAGGAAAAGCCACGCATCAGCTTTTCCTCTATCGTGTCTGTCAGACGGGAGTGGAGGAGAGCCGATGGGCTGCTCTATCGACAGGGGAGTCTGCTCTGATTGCTGCTCTATGAGTGCAGCCTCCCCCCGATGATTCCCAACACTGGACCACCAGGGATGCCCACCCATGACCACCAGGTATGCCCACCTGTGACCACCAGGGATGCCAATCAGTGCCAAAAAATGATGCCAATCAGTCCCCATCAGTAATGCCTGCCAGTGCCTCCCAATCAGTGATGTCTATCAGTGCCACCTATCAGTGCCCATCAGTGCCAACTTTCAGTGCCCTTTAGTGCCACCTATCAGTGCCACCCATAAGTACCCATCCATGCAGCCTTTCAGTGCCCATCAATGTCACCTATGAGTCCCCATCAGTGCTGCATATTAGTGCCCATCATCAGTGCCACTTCATTGGTGCCACCTCATCAGTGCCCATCAGTGAAGACGAAAACTCACTTATTTACTAAATTTTATAACAGAAACAAAGAAAAACTTTTTTTTTCAAACTTTTCGGTCTTTTTTTTATTTGTTTAGAAAAAAATAAAAACCCCAGAGGTGATCAAATACCACCAAAAGAAAGCTTTATTTGTGGGAACAAAATGATAACATTTTTGTTTGGGTACAGTGTAGCATGACCGCGCGACTGAAGCACCCTCCTCCGCGGGCAGAGCTGCAGAGAGTCGGGAATATGCCGGGGGAACCTCTCAGTGACAGAACACGTTTCGGAGTCTGGGCCATGCCTCCTTCATCAGCCTGCTTTTAACACATATGTTTGCAATATTACTGTACTGTTCATGATTCTTTGCCTTTTCCATTTATTCTTTTGTATTATTCTTTAGACTCTTTGTTTTTTTTATTAGGTTTCAAACTAAGGCCTCCTTTTTAAACAACATTACATACTGTGTCTAACTAAACCGCTAGTTCCCCCTACACATCTGGGGTATTATGGGGTTAATTTCAGTTCTCATTTAAACCCGGAGCACAGCTTAGCTAAGCAGGCCAATTGAGGAGGTGTGGCCCTGCCTCTGAAGTGTATTTCAATTGGCCAGCTCTCTTCTAGACTAGCCACTTCAGCCCCGGAAGGTTTAACCCCTTCCTGCGGCGCTGCACCCAAATACAATTTATGTCCTTTTTCCCCCCACATATAGAGCTTCCTTTTGGTGGTATTTGATTATCTCTGCGGTTTTCATTTTTTACGCTATAAAAAAAAAACAATATTTTTTACTTTCTGCTATAAAACATATTCGATAAAAAAAAATGTAAAACATCTAATTTCTTCATCAATTTAGGCCAATATGTATTCTGCTCCATATTTTTGGTAAAAAAAAAATCCCAATAAGCGTATATTGATTTGTTTGAGCAAAAGTTATCACGTCTACAAACTATGAGATAGATTTATGGATATTAAATCTGTTAATTTTTTACTAGTAATGGCGGCGATCAGTGATTTTTAGCGGGACTGCGACATTGCGGCGGACAAATCTTGACACCTAAGCCTTGTACACACGGTACGATTGTTGGCTTAATGAGCGTCTGATTTTTGTCGAAAGGGCGTGTGTCAGGATCTTGTCTTGCATACTAGAGTTACACAATTGTCGTGCCACAAACACGAACGTAGTGACGTACTTCGAGGAATTTCAGCTCTTGAGCGCCACCCTTTGGGCCCCTTCTGCTAATTTCATGTTTGGTGAGCATTGATTCCGAGCATGTGTGTTTGTACTTTTTGACTTTTGTGTGATGGATTCGTGTACTGACCATATGAAAATCTGACGTGGAGCCGTTGTCCGCCGAAAATGCACTAGCCTGCCATCCATCATTTGTTGCCCAAAAATTGTCTAAAGGAGCGTACTAGACATGTGCACTGCCAAAAAATGTGTTCGTTTTCCTTTCATTCATTTTTGTTTTTTTTTTCGTTTTTCGGGTCATTTGTTATGATCGCAATTAGTAAATTCCTACATTAGTAAATTCCTACATTCGTAAATTCGTACATTCGTAAATTCGTATATTCGCAGATTAGAAAATTTGTATATTCGTAAATTTGTACATTCGTAAATTAGAAAATTCGTAAATTTGGAAATTCTAAATTCGAAAATCCGTAACTAACTATTAAATTATAGGTCTTGTAATCTCCTTTCAAATTTGGCTGTTAGTGAACGTAACGCATACGAATTTAGCCAAAAGTTACCAATTATCCGAAATAACAAATGCTGCATCTAAACAAATGGAACGGAACAAATTAATAATAATAATAAAAAGTTTTTATTATTTATTATTATTAATTCATTACGTTCCATTCGTTTGGATAAATTTGTATTTGTTACGTTCACTAACAGCCAAATTTGAAAGGAAATTACAATACCTATAATTTAAAAGTTAGTAATAGTTAAGTTATTAGTTAATTACTCTTTCAGATTTCTGAATTTCCGAATTTACTAATTCACAGATTTATGAATTTACGAATGTACGAATTTACGGATGTACGAATTTACGGATGTACGAATGTAAGAATTTACGAATGTACAAATGTACGAATTTACGAATGAGCGACTGTACGAATTTACAAATTTTCGAATTTACGAATATTCGGAAAAAATTAGTTAAACGGGTTTTCGTTAATTCGGATATTTCCGAATTAACGAATTTGTCGAAATTCGTTAAAAAACGAATTCAGATCAAAACGAACTGCACATGTCTAGAGCGTACTAACGGTAAGAATTTAGGACAACAGTCTTTGAACAGACACTCTGCAACTGGAATCCTCGATCTGACACTCTGCACATCCCACATGCTTGTCTTTGTCTTACTCAATAAACATTACTGGCGGTTATGGCGCCTCTCTTTCCCCTTTCCCTTTTTTTCCCAGCACTGAAGGTAAAAGACTCAATATTGTACAGGATGAGAGACTCACTTGTTCCAACCTACAGCAAAATATTTTGTGTCCACCCCTTCCATGTGTGATGATGTCAGACATGATGTCACACATTGGCCGCATCCTACACAGTTCATGTCAATAAATTTGCTAGACACATTTCAATACTTAATATAATTGGGATAAATGATATAACACTGCCAGGTGTGCTTACAATGGTCAGTTTTTATTCAAAATGTTGTCAATTGGTTTTCCAAAAGAAACAAAAATAGTGCTGTGAATACTTAAAAAAAAATGTTAGCTGTAGTTGGGGTTTCATTTTTTTGTCCCTTACCTAAAACTAAATTCTAGTTCAAATGTAAAGTTATCCTTGCAATGTGGCCCCTCCCACATAACACTGCCAGGAGTGCCTACAATGGTCAGCTGTAGATAGCCTCTTGCTGCCGGCGCTATAGCTGAAAGATGGCTACAGCGTGGGCCTAAATTGCCGGGAGGGCGTCCCTGGGGGGTGCGCTGGGCTCGCTCTGTGAGTCTATGAGACTCAGCTGATCACAGATCGGAAGAAGGGGCCGATCCCGACTGACAGCGTGAGGAGAAAAAAAAAGCGGATTACCATCTGGAGTAAACGGGACATCGGTCCCACACACTATTACACAATGGTCACTTTTCACTCTCCCACTTCCTTCTCCCCACTTTCTTTATTTATCCCTTGTTTGTCACTTTTTTGTATTGTTTTGTTTGGTGTGTATACACGTTTGTCACTGTGTGATGAGTAGGGTGTGGGTCCTTGGGCCTACTCTGAAAGTCTTGGGGGGGGGTGGACATAGGCCTTCTGGCTTGGTTTGCCCTCTCTCATGGGGTCTCCCTTAGGGGGAGTCCCACCTAGTACTTGGGTGGGTCTGTTTCGGCAGACCTTCCAGAGAACAGGAGTCCGTCTGGTTTCGGCCAGATGGACCCAAGTGAAGTACCTCAGTCCCCATCTGGAGCCTAACCCCCCGGGGGATCAGGGTAAGGTCCTTCCTTAGTGGAGGATCAGTGTAACACCCGTTGCACGTTTTTGTGTGTCACTCTTTATGTGTGTGCATTTTTTTTGGCACCGGGTGGAAGTTTTTGGGTGTGTTTGGTACTCCACTGGCTTTAAAAAAAAAAACAAATCGGTCCCGCACACTCCAAACCCACTGCTGCTAAGCAGTGCCCACCAGTGCCACCTACCAGTGCCCACCAATGCCACCTACCAGTGCATAACAGCACTGCTAAGCAATGCCCACCAGTGCCACCTATCAGTGTTGCCAATCAGTGCCACCTATCAGTGCTGCCTATCAGTGTCACCTACCAGTGCCCATCGGTGCCACCAATCAGTGCCCATCAGTGCTGCCTACCAGTGCCCATCAGTCCCACATATCAATGCCCATCAGTGCCACCTATCAGTGCCCATCAGTGCCACATATTAATGCCCATCAGTGCTGCCTACCAGTGCAGCCTCTTCAGTACCCACCAATGCCACCTCATCAGTGCCACCCATCAGTGCCCATCAGTGCCACCTTATCAGTGCCTATCAATGCTGCCTATCAGTGCCCATCAGTGCCATCTATCAGTGCATTCTCATCAGTGCTGCCTCATCAGTGCGCTTTATCAGTGCTGCCCATCAGTGCCACCTCATCAGCGCACATCTCCTTTCCAGTATTGTGAACCGGAAGCACTCAGCACTGAGCACTTCTGGTTCAGACATGTCAAAATGCCAGTTAGAAAGGTGGGTGTACAGTCCTAGAAAATTGTGTGCTTGGTTGACTGGAATAGAGAGCAGGGGAGAGATTGAGAGTCCAATAGACCAGGCGGCAAAATTATGTTACAGGGCAGAATTTGGAATAATTTGTAATAATAGTCTGTATCTGTGCTGTAAGTAGTAAGTAAGTAGTTGTGAATGTAGAAATGGCCCAAGGGTATAATGCCAACTCTGCTAAATTGAGGAACGCATCTGGATTTGTGACATAAGTGACATATGCAGATGGACACACCTCACTTTAACCTGACTGGGTAGTGTAAAATATGAAAATTGCATTTATCAGAAAACTCTTAATATTGGCTGCTATGTTCATCATTTTAAAGGTCACCATTATGAAAAAAAAATTAAATAAATTACAGAAAAAATATGCATTTTTTTTTTCACAGGAGCCTGCAAGGTATTACATCCGCAATCAGTGCAATGTCAGGCTCATGCAGACACTTCCTACAGCTTATGCAATTGTATGGCCTTCATGTTAAAGAGCTGAGAAAGTGTCAATGTACTGAGTTTGTTGATCAGCACTCTCATAGTCCATGGAGAACTATACTGTAACTCCATTTGCCAGACATGACTTGTAGTTTATTTATTCACAGATCTCTCTGCCTGAACCTCAACAATTTTAAATGTGACAGAGGCTTCAGGGGAGAAGAACCTGATTCAGGGGATGAAAGCAGGGCTGGTTAGGAATGTTACACCCTTTTAATGAGTGTAACATGTAACATGTTTCTAAAAGTCAACCTAGCCTTTAATTCCTGTTTTAACATATCTGCAAACAATAAATATACATATACTATTCTTCATCATGAATTCCTTACACATTACAATTTCATACTCCATTTATATCTTACAGGAGAAAAACACATATATCTTTGGTAGCTGTAGTTATTTTTCTATGTACAAAAAATGTGTGAGGTTAATCAGACTCAAGTCACACAGATTCGTTTACTTGGGTTCCGTGGCCTGGCCAAATATAAAATTCTATTATTTATTGTGTTTCTTGTAACCTATCTTATCATACTCGGTGGAAACCTGATGATTATCATTTTGGTAACAACTGTTGATCATCTTAAAATCCCAATGTTCTTCTTCCTCAAGCACTTGGCCACAGCAGATGTCCTACTGACCACCAGTGTTGTCCCCATGATGCTGGACATTATATTCATTGAGGAAGGAAGACTATCATTTGTTGGATGCATTACTCAGTTGTATGTCTTTGGCATTTTTGGATTTGTGCAATGTTTTCTGATTGCTGTTATGTCCTATGATCGATACTTGGCTGTTTGCAAACCATTGCATTATGCTTCACTTATGAATCCTCATGTTTGCCTCCAGTTGGTTCTTGGCTCCTGGTTTTTAGTTACCATGTTAATATCAAGTGAAATAATGGTGGTGGTTCAATTTAAGTTCTGTGGAATTAATTATATTGATAACTTTTTCTGTGATTTTGGACCAGTAGTGGAGCTGTCCACCTCAGACACATCCAGTTTGATGCTACAAGACTTTGTAATTTCCATATTCATGATATTTTGCCCTTTCACTTTCATAATCATAACCTACATGTACATTTTCTTCATCATCCTGAAGATATCTTCTGTTTATGGTCGAAGAAAAGCCTTCTCCACATGTAGCTCCCACCTGGCTATTGTCGGTGTCTATTATGGAACTTTGATCACCGTATACATGGTACCAGGAGATGACAGCACAGCGAGCATGAACAAATATAGGTCTTTGCTGTATATTGTGGTGACACCACTGATGAATCCCATTATCTACAGCCTCAGGAACCAGGAGATCAAGAAAGCCTTGCTTAAATCAGTCATCAAACTTAAAACAGACAGCTTTAAATTTTGAGAATAAACTTTTTGTTTCCATTTTAGCAGCACTAGGGTCGTCGGTTCAAATCCCAACCATGGTACATCCTTCCTAGAGTTTGCATGTTCTCCCATGACTGCATGGGTTTCCCCTGGGCACTCTGGTTTCCTCCCACACTCCAAAGACATGCTGGTAGGTTAATTGACACCCGTCTAAATTGGCCTTAGTTTGAGTATGTATGAATGTGAGTTAGGGAACATAGATTGTAAGCTCCTTGAGGGCAGGGCTGATGTGAATGTACAATATATATATGTAAAGTGCTGTGTAAATTGTCGGCGCTATATAAGTACCTGTAATAAATAAATAAATACAAACAAATGTTCTTCATGTTTTATTTTTTATATTTTTATAGTGAATTAAGACACAAGCAAATATTTAGAATCTGTTATTTTAAGGTGAAAAATTGCAAATGTGAATATTTGAACAATCAGCCTTTAATTTTGTGCTTCTGAATACAATGCATTTGTTTTGGTTGTAATATATTAGCAATTTAAAAAAAACAACAATTATATGTACAGTGCCTTGCAAAAGTATTCACCCCCTTGGCTTTTTACCTATTTTGTTACATTTACAGCCTTTAGTTCAATGTTTTTTTAATCTGAATTATATGTGATGGATCAGAACACAATAGTCTAAGTTGGTGAAGTAAAATTAGAAAAATATATACAAAAAACTATTTTTCAGAAATAAAAAACTGATAATTGGCATGTGTGTATGTATTCACCCCCTTTGGTATGAAGCCCATAAAAAGCTCTGGTGCAACCAATTACCTTCAGAAGTCACATAATTAGTGAAATGATGTCCACCTGTGTGCAATCTAAGTGTCACATGATCTGTCATTACATATACACACCTTTTTGAAAGGCCCCAGAGGTTGCAACACCTAAGCAAGAGGCACCACTAACCAAACACTGCCATGAAGACCAAGGATCTCTCCAAACAATTAGGGGACAATGTTGGTGAGAAGTACAAGTCAGGGTTAGGTTATAAAAAAAATATCCAAATCTTTGATGAACCCTAGGAGCACCATCAAATCTATCATAACCAAATGGAAAGAACATGGCACAACAGCAAACCTGCCAAGAGACAACAAAACTCACAGACCGGGCAAGGAGGGCATTAATCAGAGAGGCAGCAAAGAGACCTAAGTTAACCCTGGAGGAGATGCAGAGTCCCACAGCAGAGACTGGTGTATCTGTACATAGGACGACAATAAGCCGTACGCTCCATAGAGTTGGGCTTTATGGCACAGTGGCCAGAAGAAAGGCATTACTTTCAGCAAAAAACAAAATGGCACGTTTTGAGTTTGTGAAAAGGCATGTGGGAGACTCCCAAAATGTATGGAGGACGGTGCTCTGGTCTGATGAGACTAAAATTGAACTTTTTCAAAGAAAACAATATGTCTGGCGCAAACCCAACACATCACATCACCAAAAGAACACCATCCCCACAGTGAAACATGGTGGTGGAAGCATCATGCTGTGGGGATGTTTTTCAGCAGTTGTGACTGGGAAACTGGTCAGAGTTGAGGGAAAGATGGATGGTGCTAAATACAGGGATATTCTTAAGCAAAACCTGTACCACCCTGTGTGTGATTTGAGGCTAGGATGGAGGTTCACCTTCCAGCAGGACAATGACCCCAAACACACTGCTAAAGCAACACTTGAGCGATTTAAGGGGAAACATGTAAATGTGTTGGAATGGCCTAGTCAAAGCCCAGACTTCAATCCAATATAAAATATGTGGTCAGACTTAAAGATTACTGTTCACAAGCGCAAACCATCCAACTTGAAGGAGCTGGAGCAGTTTTGCAAGGAGGAATGGGCAAAAATCCCAGTGGTAAGATGTGGCAAGCTCATAGAGACTTATCCAAAGCGACTTGGAGCTGTGATAGCCGCAAAAGGTGGCTCTACAAAGTATTGACTTTAGGGGGGTGAATAGTTATGTACATTGACTTTTTCTGTTATTTTGTCCTATTTGTTGTTTGCTTCACAATAAAAAAATCTTCAAAGTTGTGGGCATGTTCTGTAAATTAAATGATACACATCCTCAAACAATCCATGTTAATGCCAGGTTGTGATTCAACAAAACACAAAGGGGGTGAATACTTTTGCAAAGCACTGTACATGTGATAAAAACACAGCTCCAAATCCAACTCAAAAATGTAATGAATATAGCGCACCCATAATTGGAAATTTGCTCAGTATATACAGATTTTTTTTATTTCAGGCCTAATCTGGTTGATAAGTAATGCCCCAACAACCAGCGAAATGTGACAACCATGACAATTCTCTCCCATTGAACTCAAACCACAAATGATAGTTGGCTTGTATCACCGAGAATCACTTGGCTGCTTTGTTTGCAAACAGGAGCATAAAAGGAACTTACATTTTTATGTGGCTACAGACTCATGTCACATAGGTCGGGACTGATCAGTACTTTCCCCTTCCCACATTCACCTGAAGGCCCAGGCAGATTTCAGTTCTGATGATCAGTCTAACAAGGGTAGATGCCTAGTCTCTATATATAAAATCCAGGGATTTGGAGTGTGGTTGTGTCCACTCCCACAATGCCATTTGAAATGCTTGTGAAAGGTTAAAAAAAAAAAAAAAAATTATTGATTATAGTTGGAACTCCGCTTTAAGCTTGTTCAATTAAGCTTTGACAAAAAATAAAAAAAATCGTGAAGCTGATTGGTGATCAATGCTGGGGTGGAACTATCATAAGTATTGAGGCTTGATAATGTATATAACTTT
The DNA here is from genome assembly GCA_037953035.1 of Aquarana catesbeiana. Lineage (NCBI taxonomy): Eukaryota > Metazoa > Chordata > Amphibia > Anura > Ranidae > Aquarana > Aquarana catesbeiana. The sequence goes on from JBBHAA010000095.1 coordinate 3,988,926, forward strand.
TATTGAGAGATATGAAGTGAATAAAATTTGATTGATATACAGTGCAATGAAGAATTATTTGCCCCCTTCCTTATTTATTAATTTTTTTGCATATTCATCACACTTAAATGATTCAGATCATCAAACACATTTTAATGTTGCACAAAGATAACCATAGTCAATACAAAATGCAGTTTTCAAATGATGATTTCAAGGGAAAAAAGCTGTCCAAACCTGCTTGTCCCTATGTGAAAAAGTAATTGCCCCCCCTAAACCTAATAAATGGTTGTGCCACTCTTTGCGGCAACAACTGCAATCAAGCATTAACCCAAGCACGCTTGAGCTTGAGGTCAGGAACTGATGCCCGGACATTCTCCATCAGGATTTTCTGGTAGAGCGTAGAATTCATGGTTCCATCAATTATAGCAAGTCATCCAGGTCCTGAATCTGCAAAGCAGGCCCAGACCATCACACTACCAAAGCCATATGTGACTATTGGTATGATGTTCCTTTTATGAAACGCTGTGTTAGTTTTACACCAGACGTAATGGAATGCACACCTTACAAAAATTTCAACGTTTGTCTCAACAGTCCACAGAATATTTGCCCAAAAGTCTTGGGGATAATCAAGATGTTTTTTTGGCAAATGTGAGACGAGCCTTTGTGTTCTTTTTGGTCAGCAGTGGCTTTCATCTTGGAACTCTCCCATGGATGCAATTTGTACCCAGTCTCTTCCTTGATGTTGAATCATGAACTCTGACCTTACCTGAGGCTAGTGAGGCCTGCAGTTCTTTAGATGTTGTTCTGGGTTCATTTATGACCTCCTGGATGAGTCATCCTTGTGCCCTTGGAGTAGTTTGGTAGGCTGGCCACTCCTGGTAAGGTTCACTACTGTTCCAAATTTTCTCCATTTGCGGATAATGGCTCTCCCTGTGGTTCGCTGGAATCCCAAAGCCTTAGAAATGGCTTTGTAACCCTTTCCAGACTGATAAGTATCAATTACTTTGTTTCTCATCTGTTCTTGATTTTCTTTGATTTGCAGCATGATGTGTTGCGTTTTGAGATCTGTTAAGTGATTTCTTGATTCGACAGGTATGGCAGTAATCAGGCCCGGGTGTGGCAAGTGAAATTTAACTCAGCTTTCCTTAAAATGTGGTTAATCACAGTTCATTCATGGTTTTTAAATTCCTTTTTTTATATAGGCTCAGGCAGGTTTGGATAGCTTTTTTCACTAAATAAATTAAATCTTCATTTAAAAACTGCATTTTGTATTTACTTGGGTTATCTTTGTGTAATACTAAAATGTGTTTAATGATCTGAATCATTTCATTGTGATAAATATGCAAAAGAGAAAAAAATACAGGAAGGGGGCAAATACTTGTTTACAACACTGTATGTCATTATGTGTGGGTCCCATAAAAGTTCACTGTTCTGACTATTCTTGGTATAAATAATTTTTTTGAAATGTCACTTTTGTTGGAGCAAATCCTAGAGGTGTGCCAGTTTCTCATTTATGCATCTCCAAACAAAGTTATTTAGCCACTTTAACCCCCTTCCAGTCCAGGCCAATTTTCAGCTTTTAGGGCCATCAATTTTTCAGTGACAATTACTCAGGCAGGCAACACTGTACCCAAATTACATTTTTTATCATTTTTTTAGACAGATTCTTTTAATCACTACTTTTTTCACTATATAAAACAAAAAATACCAAAGGTTTTGAAAAATGTATTCTGCTGCATTATTTTAGTTAAACTAACCCAAAACAGTGTGTATTATTTAGTCTGTATGAACGTTATAGAGTCTACAAGCTATGATATATATATTTGAAAACTGAGCAGTCCTCATGTACTGACGGCCTATTCAGGAGACCCTAAAATTCAGGGACAGCACAAATAACCCCCAAATGACACCTTTTTGGAAAGTAGGCAGTCCAGGTAAGAGGCTACTGAGTTTTTGTATTGTTTTGTCAGTTTTTTGGAAAATGAAGAAATTAAATAAAATGTGTTTGTTTTTTCACAAAGTGGTAATTTTAACAGGTTATTTCTCACACATAACATAGGCATACTTGCAATTACACACCAAACACATTCTGCTATGTCTACTGTGTATGGGAATACCACATGTGTGAGACTCTTTCACAGCCTAGATCAGTGATGGCAAACCTTGGCACCCCAGATGTTTTGGAACTACATTTCCCATGATGCTCAACTACACTGCAGAGTGCAATGAGCATCATGGGAAATGTAGTTCCAAAACACCTGGGGTGCCACGGTTCGCCATCACTGGCCTAAGAATAGAAGGGCTTAAAGGGGTTGTAAAGGTATAAATTTTTTCACCCTAATGCATTCTATGCATTAAGGTGAAAAAACTTTTGACAATACCGCCGCCCCCAGCCCCCCCGTTTTACTTACCTGACACCTCGAAACTCAGCCGCTTGCTCCCGACCTCCAGTTCGCCGCTCAGCCTGGTCGCTGATTGGCTATAGTGGATGGATTGAAAGCAGCGCAGCCATTGGCTTGCGCTGCTGTCAATCACATCCAATGACGCGGCGCGCCGAGTGATACAGCGAGCGGCTATAGCCGCCGGCTGTATCAAGGGAGCGCTCCCGCAATAACTAACCACCATGCGAGGGAGCTCGCATTAAGGTGGTTAGTTCTTGCGGGGAGGAGCTGAAACAGCCACCGAGGGACCCCAGAAGATCAGGTTCGGGGCCACTCTGTGCAGAACGAGCTGCACAGTGAAGGTAAGTATAACATGTTTGTTATTTTTTTTTTTTAAAAATTACCTTTACAACCCCTTTAAAATCCAAGGAGCACCTTCAGGCATTCCATTTTGCATAAATAACGCATCTAATTTTCTGACTACCTATCACATTTTGGAGGCCCTAAAGCACCAGGACCAGTGTTAACACCCACAAAATTACCCTATTTTGGAAAGCAATCACTCCAAGGTATTTTCGTAAGACATAATGAGACTTCAGAAAATGTAATTTTTTGCCACAAGTTTTTTACACAAAGTTGTCAATTAATAAGATATTTCTAACAAACAGCATTGACATATCTGGAAATACACCTCAAAACACATTTTACTACTCCTGAGTATGACGATACCACATGTGTGAGACTTTTTCACAGCCTAGGCACACAGAGGGGCCCAAAATTCAAGGAGCACCTTTAGGCTTTCTAGGGGCACGATCTATGAATATAATTTCCTGACTACCCACATTCCTGGAGCACCAGGACAGAAGAAACACCCTCCAAATGACCCAATTTTGGAGACTAAACACCCCAAGATATTTTTAAGAACTATGTCTTTTAAAGACTTCATTTTTTTGCCACAAGATTTTGGAAAAAAAAATTGTCAATTTAATAAGATATTGCTCACACATAGCATGAGCATATTTAGAATTACACCACAAAACACATTCTGCTACTCCTCCCGAGTATGGGGATACGACATGCGTGAGACTTTTTCACAGCCAAGCCACACAGAGGGGCTCAGCACCCAAGAAGCACCTTGACCGCTTCCAGTCTGGGCCAATTCTGCCATTTCTCGCCTACATGTATAAAACATTGTTTTTTGCTAGAAAACTACTTAGACAAGCCCAAACATTAAATATTTTTTTAAGAAAAGTATTCACTTTAATTGGAATACACAAAACACAATATAATACCCAATTATTTTCTAAAATATAAAAGATGATGTATGCCAAGTAAATTGTCACGCTTTAAAATTGCGTATCAGTTTAGGGTTACACAGGAGATCTAGAGCAAGAATTATTGCTCTCACTCTGATGTCTGCGGTGATACCTCGAATTTGTGGTGTGATCACCATTTACATATACGTGTGGGACAGGTGCATGCATTTGCAAGTGTGCGCAAGCACGGGCAGACGGGGCGCTTTAGATTCTTTTTTCATTTTATTATTTATTTTATTTATTAAAAAAAACATTTTTACATTATCGCTTTAATTTATTTTTTTGATCAACTTTATTGCTGTCACAAGGGATGAACAACATCCTTTGTGACAGCATGGCCATGACATGTCCTCTTTATGGAGAGATCTGGGGTCTATTAGACCCCAGACCTCTCCTCTGGCCTCCAATGCAGCCGATCAGATACAAATTGGTCTGATAGACTGCTTCCCTGGCTGGGTAACAGCCAGGTAAACAAACAACCAAAACCACAAGTGATAAAATCCTTATTGCCTCCCGGTTTCTGACATCACACAGTGGGAGGAACAACATGAGCCAGATGCTGCTGGTTGTTTCTTTACTGGGCTCCCTGATAGACACCGGTGGAAAGGGGGGACCTTCTGCAGCCTGTAAGGCCTCTTTCTCACGGGGCGGATCAGTGATGATCCGCCCCGTGAACATCCACTGGCCCAGCGGGGATCGCTCCGCCGATCCCCACTGAGCAGGAAGATGACAGGTGCATCGCTGCACACTGTGCAGCGATGCACCTGTCAGAGCGCCGCTCTCCCCTATGGGGGGATCGGATGATGACGGACTGTAGTGTCCGTCGTCACCCGATCCGATCCGAAAACGGATGGAAAAGTAGGTTTTTCCTCCGTTACACTTTTCGGAACGGAGCGGGTCGGATGTCAGCGGACATGTCACCGCTGACATCCGACGCTCCATAGGGATGAATGTATGTCCGTTTTTCATCTGAAAACGGAAGGATGAAAAACGGACATACGGATCGTCCATGTGAAAGAGGCTAAAGTAATCCAAGCTGACCTTTAGCTGCTCGGATTACTTTTACTGGCTTCAGAATCCCTGGTACCCGTACGTCAGTGGACAAGAAGAGGTTATGGTGCTCTAGGAGCATAAATTACACATCTGAATTCCTAACTATCTATCACATTTTTGGAAGCCCTGGAGAACCAGGACAGTGGAAACAATTGGGCACACTGGCTCTGTTGATACTGGTACTGATATGGCAGTGATCAGGACACTGGTATAGGGTATAGCAGTGATCAGGATGATGGTATAGGGTATGGCAGTGATCAGGATGCTGGTATGGGTTATGGTGGTGATCAGGACACTGGTATGGGGTATGGCGATGATCAGGATGCTGGTATGGCAGTGATCAGGACATTAATATGGGCTATGGTAGTAATCAGGATACTGGTATGTCGTATGGCAGTGATCAGAATACTGGTATGGGGTATGGCAGTGATCAGGATGCCGGTATTGATTATGGCAGTGACCGGGATGCTGATATGGCTTATGGTGGTGATCAGGATGATGGAATGGAAAATGGCGTTGATCAGGACTCTGGTATGGGGTATGGTGGTGATCAGAACATTGGTATGAGGTATGGCTGTGATCAGGACTTATGATGTTGGTATGGGGTATATCGTTATCTGGACACTTGTATGGGATATGGAGGGGATCAGAACACTGGTATGGCCTATGGCAATGATCAGAATGCTGGTATGGGGTATGGCGGTAATCAGGATGCTGGTATGGATTATGGCGGTGATCAGGACATTGGTATGGTGAATTACGGTGATCAGAATGTTGATGGTTTTGGTATAGGGTATAGTTTTGGTATAGGGTATGGTGGTGATCAGGATGCTGGTATGACAAGTGGTGATCAGGATGCTTGTATAGGGTATGGTGGTGAACAGGATGCTGGTATGATTTATGGTGATTAGGATGCTGGTATGGATTATGGCAGTGATGAGGACATTGGTATGATGAATTACGGTGATCAGGATGCTGGTATAGGGTATGGCGGTGATCATGACATTGGTATGGTGAATTACGGTGATCAGAATGCTGGTAAAGGGTATGGTGGTGATCAGGATGCTGGTATGACAAGTGGTGATCAGCATGCTGGTATGACGTGTGGTGATCAGGATGCTGGTATGATGTGTGGTGATCAGGATGCTGGTATGATGTGTGGTGATCAGGATGCTGGTATGATGTGTGGTGATCAGGATGCTGGCATGGTGTATGGAGGTGATCAGGGTTCTGGTATGGTGTATGGTGGAGATCAGGATGCCGGTATGCCATATGACAGTGATCAGGATGCTGGTATGATGTGTGGTGATCAGGATGCTGGCATGGTGTATGGAGGTGATCAGGGTTCTGGTATGGGGATCAGGATGCCGGTATGCCATATGACAGTGATCAGGATGCTGCTATGGGGTAAGGCGGTGATCATGGCGCTGGTATGACATATTGTGGTAATCAGGATGCTGGTATGGCGTATTCAATATATAATGGCGAAAAGTGCTAACCAGTGTAAAACTAAACTATGTGAAAAATAAACCTATAAATCAAAACTAATCTTTTCTTATTACCACCATCTAATAAAAGAACAACTGTCCAACTGCACCACTTGTGCTTAATCCATTATATATATTGAATTAAGCACAATTGGTAAATGTTGTAACAGGCAGTTGTTCTTTTACTAGCTTGCACAAAAAGATTGGTTTTGATTTATATGTTTATTTCTCACGTAGTTTACGCATTAGTAAGCAGCGCAGCACCTTTTGCCATTATATATTAAGCATTTTATTGTGAGAACACATTCTTGGTGCAGCAGCCTTTCATTCAGTTATTATTAATTTACACTGATTCACTGGTAGCGCAGAAGTTTTATTTTCTGGTATGGTGTATTGTGGGGATCAGAACGCTGGTATGAGGTATGGCACTGAACAGGGCATTGGTATGGCGAATGGCGGTGATTGTAGCGCTGGTATGGTGTATGGCAGTGATCAGGACGCTGATATGAGGTGTAGCGGTGCTCAGGAAGTTGGTATGGTGGTGATCAGGACATTTGTATGGTGTATGGCATGAGCACTAGTGACACTGGGACAGCTGACAGGGCCTAGCTCCAAACTTTATTATTGTTACATTTGGGGCAGTGATCAGGGGCGCTGGGACAGGCTGGCACTGCAGTCTGTGAGTGTACATGCAGTCTAAAAGGCGTTCAATCACCTCTCTAATGATGTATGACCTGTGACATGAAATGGTCTTCTACAATATCACCTCAGTAGCAGAGTTTGGCTGTTCCTCACCCAGTTTTATACCTCCTTCACAGCTGTTTCTGTTTCAGTTAGTGACTGTAATTCAACCTCTATATTAAATTGATGATCATTAGCACCTGCTTGGTATAATTGGTTAATCTCACACCTGACTCCAATCCTACAAAATCCCTGACTTTGTGCAAGTGTACAAAGTGCGCAAATGTAAGAATTGATGCTGGTTTGAAGACAAAGGGTAGTCACATCAAATATTGATTTGATTTAGATTTTGATTAAGTTCTGTCACTTAAAATAAATCTTTTTGAAAGCATTTTTACTTTACTTTTTGTTTTTACTTTATTGTTTAGTTTTTACTTTATTTATTTTTTTCATTATCCAACTTTAACTACAAATTTTTTGGTGGTATTAATAAAAATAAAGAGTACAGTTGGTATAAACCACTTATGCCGACTTTAGTAGACATTTATTAGCATCATGCACAGAAGCAATCTTTCAAAATTAGTAGACTCTGGGGACAGACACGGAATAATAAAAATTCCCCAGTTCCTTTCCCAATCACATCTACCAGTATAAACAGGGGTAACACCTGAGAAATTCTATCATTTTTTGGCACACCTTACAGATGAATAGAGCTATAAGTGAAATATTCACACTCATGCCCATCGCTTCGGGGAGAAACACATCATTTCAGAAGTAGAATATTAGTATCATTACTAAAGAAGTGCTTTGTCTTTTCATCTTCTCCTCTGCTAGAATTTTAGAATTTCCTCATGTTTCCAAGGAATTCTAACAATATATAGAAATGTAAATATTAATACACATTGTATGTTTTAAAGACATGCAAGCTGCCAGCATCAGGTATGCATTAATATGGGGGGCATAATTGGTATTTGTCTCTGGAACCTACAAAGACAATGTTCCGACAATGAAATGCCGTTATAAAGCTTACTGTGTCCTACTGTGAAGAAACCTTTCCATATTTGGAGATTAAATCTTTTTTCCTCTAGGTGTAAAGAATAACTCAACACCAAGTTCACTATATGGACCCATTATGTATTTGTACATGTTGATCATATCCCCCTTAATCTCCTCTTCTCAAGAGTGAATAGATTCAGTTCCTCTAATCTTTCCTCATAGTTGAGCTCCTCCATTCCTCTTACTGGTTTGGTTGCCCTTCTCTGCACTTTCTCCATTTCCCCGATATTCTTTTTGAGAGCTGGTGCCCAAAACTGAACTGCATATTCCAGATGAGGTCTTACTAATGATCTGTACAGGGGAAAAATGGTATCTCTCTCTCTGGAGTCCATACCTCACTTAATACAAAAAAGGACTTTGCTTGCTTTGGAAACCGCAGCTTGGCATTGCATGATATTATTGAGCTTAAGATCTACCAAAACCCCCAGATCCTTCTCCACCATGGATTCCCCCAGTTGTACTCCCCTAGTATGTATGATGCATGCATATTCTTATCCCCTAAGTGCACAACTTTACATTGATCAATAGAGATGGGCCGAACAACCCCTATTTGGTTCGCACCAGAACAGAGAAAAAGTTCTGACCCGAACAGCGAACCCTATTAACCACTTATGGACCGCCCGTCGTCCTTTTATGTCGCTACTTTGGAGAGGAATATCGTTGTTATGGCAGCAGCTAGCTGTCATAACCCCGGTATCCTCTTCTTCGGCGGGCGGTCCGCTTTCAGATAAAAGTGGTCTCTGCAGCAGATTTTCTGCAAGATCACTTTTATCGGTGGCGGGTGCGGAGGCGATCGTGTCCTGTCCCTGGCTTGGCATGGAGACGAGTGAGGGGAAGATGGCCCCCACCCGTCTCCATATCATTGCAAGGCGGAAGCGACGTCACTTATGCCCATAGCTCTTAAAGGGACTTTTTTTTTTTTGCATTTTAGTGTAAATATGAAATCTGAGGTCTTTTTGACCCCAGATATCATATTTAAGAGGTTCTGTCATGCTTTTTTGATATTTCAAGGGATGTTTACATTCCTTGTAATAGGAATAAAAGTGACACAATTTTTTTTTTTAAAGAACAGAGTAAAAATAAAAAATAAAAGGTAAAATAAATAAGATAAATGTTTTAAATGCGCCCCTTCCTGCCGAGCTTGCGTGCAGAAGCGAATGCATACAGGAGCAGCGCCCGCATATGAAAACGGTGTTCAAACCACACGTGAGGTATCGCTGCGATAGTTAATAATTCTAGCCCTAGACCTCCTCTGTAACTCAAAACATGCAACCTGTAGAATTTGTTAAACGTCGCCAATGGAGATTTTTAAGGGTAAAAGTGTGACATGTTGGGGATCAATAAACTCGGCCTAACATTATCTTTCACAATATAAAAAAAAAATTGGGCTAACTTTAGTGTCGTCTTATTTTTTAATTCAAAGAAGTATATTTTTTCAAAAAAAAGTGCGCTTGTAAGACCGCTGCGCAAATACAGGGTGACAGAAAGTATTGCAATGACCGCCATTTTATTCTCTCAAAGAAATAATGCCCATTACGGTAAATTGAGGGATATATGTAGATAGACAGCACACCTTTCCTTAACCTGACTGGTTAGTGTAAAATGCAAAAATTGCATTTATAAGAAAGCTCCCCAATATTGGCAGTTATTATGTCCATCATTTTTAAGGCTACGCTCACCTCATACATGCACATTTGTTTTTTGTTTTGTTTTTAAGGTATTGCAACTGCAATCAGTGAATCGTGGATGCAATGTCAGGCTCCTGCAGACACTTCCTATAGTTCTCTGCCTGTACCTCTGTACGGCCTTTCTGTTAAAGAGCTGAGGAAGTTTCAATGGACTCAGATTGCATTGATTAGCACTCTCATAGTCTCGTGAAAACAAAGTCTATTTGCCATGGTGAGAAGCAGGACTAGTAGTTTATTCATTCACAGATCTCTTTGCCTGCACAACAACACCAATTTTAAATGTGACAGTGACTGCGGGGAAGAGGAACACCTGACTCTGGGATGAAGGTTGTGGTGCTTAGGAACATGTCACATATTACACCCTAAATATGGGTGCAACATGTAATATGTTCCTAAAAGTCAACCCAACCTTTAATTCCTGTTGAAACATATTTGCAAACAAAAAAAAATAATTATAAAAAATAAATATACATATACTTTTTCTTCATCATGAATTCCTTCTACGGTACCGTTTTATAATTTATTTGTATCTTGCAGAAAAACACATATCTGGTGGCTTTATTCAATCTGCCAGGTACAAAAAATGTGTGAGGTCAATCAGACTCAGGTCACACAGATTCGTTTACTTGGGTTCCGTGGCCTGGCCAAATTTAAAGCTCTATTATTTATTGTGATTCTTTTAGCCTACCTTATCATACTCGGTGGAAACCTTCTGATTATCATTTTGGTAACAACTGTTGATCATCTTAAAATCCCGATGTTCTTCTTCCTCAAGCACTTAGCCACAGCAGATGTCCTACTGACCACCAGTGTTGTCCCCATGATGCTGGATATTATATTTATTGATGAAGGAAGACTATCATTTGTTGAATGCATTACTCAGTTGTATGTCTTTGGCATTTCTGGATTTGTGCAATGTCTTCTGATTGCTGTTATGTCCTATGATCGATACTTGGCTGTTTGCAAACCATTGCATTATGCTTCACTTATGAACCCTCATGTTTGCCTCCAGTTGGTTCTTGGCTCCTGGTTCTTAGTTACCCTGGTAACATCATATGAAATAATGGTGGTGGTTCAACTTAACTTTTGTGGAATTAATTATATTGATCATTTTTTCTGTGATTTTGGACCTATCGTGGAGCTGTCCACCTCAGACACATCCAATTTGATGCTACAAGACTTTGTAAATTCCATATTCATGATATTTTGCCCTTTCACTTTCATAATCATAACCTACATGTACATTTTCTTCATCATCCTGAAGACATCTTCTGCTTATGGTCGAAGAAAAGCCTTCTCCACATGTAGCTCCCACCTGACTACTGTCTGTGTCTATTATGGAACTTTAATCACCGTATACATGGTACCAGGAGATGACAGCACAGCGAGCATGAACAAATATAGGTCTTTGGTATACACTGTGGTGACACCACTGATGAATCCCATTATCTACAGTCTCAGGAACCAGGGGATCAAGAAAGCCTTGCGCAAATTTGTCATCAAACTCAAAACAGACAGCTTTAAATTTTGAGAGTACACTTTTTGTTTTCATTTTGAGATGGATAGAGCTTTCTTATGGTGGCATTTAACCACTTCAGCCCCGGAAGATTTGGCTGCTCAATGACCAGGCCATTTTTGGCAAAACGACACTGCGTCGCTTTAACTGACAATTGCACGGTCGTGCGGCTCTGTACCCAAACAAAATTGACGTCCTTTTTTTCTCACTAATAGAGCTTTCTTTTGGTGGTATTTGATCACCTCTTCAGTTTTTATTTTTGTGCTATAAACAAAAGAAGAGCGATAATCTTTGAAAAAAACACAATATCTTTTAGTTTTTGCTATTATAAATATCCCAAATTTAAAAAAAAAAAAACAAACGTTTTTTTTCCTCAGTTTAGGCCGATATGTATTCTTCTACATATTTTTGGTAAAGAAAAAAAAGGAATAAGCGTATATTGATTGGTTTGCGCAAAAGTTATAGCGTCTACAAAATAGGGGATAGATTTATGCCATTTTTATTATTATTTTTTTTTTTACTAGTAATGGCGGTGATCTGCGATTTTTAGCGGGACTGTGACATTATGGCAGACAAATTGGACACTTTTGACACATTTTTGGAACATTGACAATTATACAGCGATCAGTGCTATAAAAATGCACTGATTACTGTATAAATGTCACTGGCAGGGAAGGGGTTAACACTAGGGGGCGATCAAGGGGTTAACTGTGTTCCCTAGGTGTGTTCTAACTGTAAGGGGGATGGGAGTGGCTAGGAGAGGAGAGAGATCGGCGTTCATACTTAGTATGAATACACAAGCTCTCTCCTCTCCCCTGAGAGAACAGGGATTTGTGTGTTTACACACACAGATCCCGGTTCTCGCTCTGCCACTGGGCACTCGCATCGGCTGCGGTCGCGCGCCTCCGACAGCGTCTTAAAGGGCCAACCTACAGCTACGATGGCTCGCCCAGGGGAACCGCGGCCAGTCGGGAACTGGTTAAACACCACTGTTTTTTTAATTTTTTGCTATATAAATTAAAAAATACCAACAACTTTGAAAAAAAAATGTTTTCTTAGTTTCTGTTATAACACTTTGCTAACAAATAATGTTTCTTCATAAATGTAGGGCAACATGACAACCTACATCAATTCTTGAGGCCCTAAAATGCCAGGACAGTACAAATACCCCTCAAATGACCACTTCTTTGGAAAGTAGACAGTCCGAAGTAATTATCAAGAGGCATGTTGAGTTTGAGTTTTAAGTTGTAGTTTTTCCCAAACTGTTGCGGAAAATGATGAAAGTAAATAATATTTTTCCCAACAAAGTTTTCATTTTAACAAGTTTTTTCTCACACACAGCATAGGCATACTGCTACACCTCCTGAGTATGGCGATACCACATGTTCTAGGGGCACAAATTACACATCTATTTTCTGGGGTGCCAGGACTGTGGAAACATCTATAAAATGACCACATTTTAGAAAGCAAACAATTCAAGGTATCTTCTAAGAGGCATGGGAAGTCTTCTGAAGTTATGCTTTTTCCATAAGTTTTTGGAAAATGAGGAATTTTGTTTATGCAAAGCTGTCATTTAATAAAATAATTCTGATTTACAGCAAAGGAATACTTAAAATGACATCTCAAAACACATTTTACTATTCCTTATGAGTATGGCAAAACCATGTGTGAGACTTTTTCACAGCCGAGCCACACAGAGGGGCCCCACATCCAATGAGCACCTTCAGGTGTTCTAGGGGCATAAATTACACATCCTATTTCTTGACCACCTACTGCCCTCAAAGCACTATGTTCATTGGCCAGGAAGTACAGGAGGCCGAACAAAGGGTAAACTAAAGAGTACCTGTGGTTTCAGTAGTGTAGTTCTTAGTAGATGGGTGGCACCAGTGTTTCACAGGAATGTAGCCAGTGAGATGTGCAGATGGGTCAGCACTGGTGCCAGGCAGAGATGTGGTCAAAGGATTGGTCCAGGCAGAAACATTAGGCTTAGGGCCTTGGTCAAGTAAGACTGGACAAAAGGGTGGAGGCTTCTCCCTATCCAAAGCTCTTTAAAGCCTCTGGTCTCCAGACCCTGATCCGGGAACTACAAAACCTGAAGAAAACCAAAAAACCTAGTTTTCTCCACTTGAAAATGCAATTCTGGAGCCCCTCACATACTTGAGACCCTGGTGTTGTTTTGAATCCCACTACTACAGTGGCAAGGCAAAGGATCAGTCCAGGCGGCAGGCAAAAAAATAATGGTTGAATAACAGGCCAAGGTCAGTTCAGGATGAAGGCAGAAACTTGGTGGATAAACAGTTCAGGTGGCAGGCAGAGGCATAGTTGATGAACAAGCCAGGGTCAGCTCAGTTGGCAGACAGAGGAAAGCAAATGAGTCCAGGCAGCAGGCAGAAATGTGGCAGGGAAATGGCAGGTAGTAACAAGGGAAATATTGTCACCATACCTTCACCAATATCAAATCGACATGTGGTAGCGACAGAAGTACTCTCCTATACAGAGACCAGGCTGCTCGTGACAATGGTGACAATAGTATCGGGTGTCACAGCAAATTCTGTTATTGGAGCATACACAACATCTTCTTTGGGGTTTGAGGTCTGTTTGGGTAAAGGGAAGGATATTGGGAAAATGTCTTTCGTGCAGACTGCTCACTGCATCAGAGTTTGAATTTGTTCAGGCATGGGACTCTCCTGATAGATGAGGGATGTGACAATCTCCTCCTGATAGTGTATGAAGGTGACGGGTTTCTGTGTGGTTTTCTGATAGACAACATAGGAATTGTACAGGGCCCATGGATTGATCTGGTGGCTAAGTATGGCTATAACCAGGCCATCAGGGGAGTACAGCCGTCACAAGTGTAAGGGGCCCGCCCGGGCCAGAAGAAGGCAGGATGGGTGAAGGGAAGCCGTGCTCTGCATTACAGAAATTATTTCACCGTTTCTGCTGTTCTCGTGTCACTGAGCTCAGACATGGAGCTCTTTACTGCCACCTCTGGCTACTATGTGCATGTGCACCCCTCATGTGATCTGTACTATGCTTCTCAGCAACATGTCAGCTTTGTGAATGTGAAAACGAGCTGGGTAGTTAGGAAGTTCTTCTTTACAAGTGAGGGAAAGGGAGGGGGGCTGTTAGTGTACAGGGAGGGGCCAGAGCCTTGTGTGTTTACAGGTTTGTGTATGCCAGGGGTGTCCAATCTTTTTTCCAAGAGGGCCAGATTTGATGAATAGAACATGCTTGAGGGCCGACCATTTTGCCTGACATTCTTAAACCATTAAAATTTGGTCTAAGTGTGTCCATCCGAGCACTAATACACGGCCCAACAAGAATTCTCTTGCCTTTGTGCTGTGTGTGGTGAATAGATGAGCTTGGGCGTGTTATTTGGATATACCGGATTTAATCTGCTTATAACATGCACCTTCACTTTAAAAATGAAGTTTCAGGAAAAAAAATCTTAAATTTTAAATAAAGAACTGTGAAGCAAAATAAGGGTCAGTGCCCATCAATGCAGCCTAATCAGTGCCCATCTGCGGCCCCCACTCCATTGCCATGAATGCAGCCCCCACTGTATTGACATGAATGCAGCCCCCACCGTATTGACATGAATGCAGCCCCCACCGTATTGACATGAATGCAGCCCCCACCGTATTGACATGAATGCAGCCCCCACCGTATTGACATGAATGCAGCCCCCACCACATTAACATGAATGCAGCCCCCACCGTATTGACATGAATGCAGCCCCCACCGTATTGACATGAATGCAGCCCCCACCGTATTGACATGAATGCAGCCCCCACCGTATTGACATGAATGCAGCCCCCACCACATTCACATGAATGCAGCCCCCACCACATTCACATGAATGCAGCCCCCACCGTATTGACATGAATGCAGCCCCCACCGTATTGACATGAATGCAGCCCCCACCGTATTGACATGAATGCAGCCCCCACCGTATTGACATGAATGCAGCCCCCACCGTATTGACATGAATGCAGCCCCCACCACATTGACATGAATGCAGCCCCCACCGTATTGACATGAATGCAGCCCCCACCGTATTGACATGAATGCAGCCCCCACCGTATTGACATGAATGCAGCCCCCACCGTATTGACATGAATGCAGCCCCCACCGTATTGACATGAATGCAGCCCCCACCGTATTGACATGAATGCAGCCCCCACCGTATTGACATGAATGCAGCCCCCACCACATTCACATGAATGCAGCCCCCACCGTATTGACATGAATGCAGCCCCCACCGTATTGACATGAATGCAGCCCCCACCACATTCACATGAATGCAGCCCCCACCGTATTGACATGAATGCAGCCCCCACCGTATTGACATGAATGCAGCCCCCACCGTATTGACATGAATGCAGCCCCCACCGTATTGACATGAATGCAGCCCCCACCGTATTGACATGAATGCAGCCCCCACCGTATTGACATGAATGCAGCCCCCACCGTATTGACATGAATGCAGCCCCCACCGTATTGACATGAATGCAGCCCCCACCGTATTGACATGAATGCAGCCCCCACCACATTCACATGAATGCAGCCCCCACATTGACATGAATGCAGCCCCCACCACATTGACATAAATACGGCAGCCCCCACCACATTGACATGAATGCAGACTCACCATTGCTGTCAGTGCAGCCTGATTCATGTCCATCTGCAGCCTTGGAGGAGACAGGGAGGGGGCGGGACGAGCGCCAACAGATATACAGGAGAAATTCCTGTTTACACGGCGGCCTCTTTAATTAAAAGTCCCGCCTCCTATGATGGACAAAACAATTGTCCAATGGCAGCGCAGGAGACGGGACTTCCTTTTACACAGGACGCCGTGTAAACAGGAAATTCTCCTGTATCCTGTACGGCGCTTGTCCCGCCCCCTCCAAGGCAGCCAGCATATCTATCTTTTATGGCCCCCGGCGCTCGGGGATTCGTTGGGGGCCACAAAAGATATATATGTCAAAATTACCAGGCGGGCCGTCCGAAACCGGACCGCGGGCCGCGATTGGCCCGCGGGCCGGACTTTGGACATGCCTGGTGTATGCAGTGGTGTGTTTTGGTTTAGTGCTGCCCTAGGCAAGACTAAAATCGGGCGCCCCCCTCCATCTAAAATTGTCCCACCCCTTCCTTCTCAAGTGGCTATTCAGGGCCCCTGGTGGCTGTGTGGGGTCTCTGGTGGCTGTTTTGGGTTGTCCCTGTGCATGGTCCCTGGTGGTTGTTGGAGAGCCTAGTCTGAGGAGGACGGTGACAATGTTATTGAATGTCTGTGCACAGGGTGTTGACCTGGCTGTGTCCACAGATCACTTACCTCTCCTAGGACATGGTGTCTCCGCTGACACATACGAGCAGCAGAAACAGGAGAGTGGAGGGAGGTCAGAGCGTGCACTGTTCTCTGAGTGGGCCCCGTCCCCGATTAGAGCCGCTCTATCTTCGGCTGACAGGAGAAAGGGGGGGCAAGCGGGGAAAATACACAGACAGCCCGCAGCTCTCCTCTCCCCCATCACAGCGCCACTGCCAGGTTCTCTGGCAAATGGAGCAGCGCTGTCATTGAGCACCACTGTTGACTGCATGCTTGGAGGAGGACTTTTTTTTGTGGGGGGGCTTATTTGCCCCCCCCCGCAAAGTGCCGCCCTAGGCCTGAGCCTTGTTGGCCTAGCCCAAGACACAGCACTGTGTGTATGTGAGGGGCTGATTACATATATATATTTACATACACACACAGGTGTGTGTGTGGGGGGGCTGGCATATACAGGTATGTGGGGGGGGTGACATATATACAGGTGTGAGGTGGGCTGACATATATACAGGATTGAGGGGGGGCTGAGTGCGCACATGTGAGTCGGCCGGTGTGCGGATTTGGTAGGATGGCCTGTGGGCAAGCCCTGGGGAATGTTGGTGGTCAGTGATGGTGCTAATACGGCACGCGTCGCCCTCTTGTGGGCGTGGTCAAAAAGTGGGTGTTTTTTCATGGTCTCTCCCATTGTATAGACAAAATAGGGCCTTTGGGCACACAGAATTGAACTTGGAGTAAAACAAGCCCAAATGGAACCAGCGATGATAAACTCCAGCATGTATAAGGGCCAGCAATGATAACCCCTAGTACATGTTAAGACCCGCCAGAACACCCAGCACAGCATAACAGTGAAGGACAGTGAGCAGCATACAGTGGAGGTCAGTGAGCAGTACACAGCATACAGTGCAGAGCAGGAGTGACCCCTTAGAGTGCCCAGATTAGGAGTGACCCCTTTGAGAGAGTGCCCCCTTTAGAGGGCCCAGAGCAAGAGAGTGCCCCCTTTAGAGGGCCCAGAGCAGGAGAGTGCTCCCTTTAGAGGGCCCGGAGCAAGAGAGTTTTACCTTTAGAGGGCACAGAGCAAGAGAGTGCCCCCTTTAGAGGGCCCAGAGCAGGAGAGTGCCCCCTTTAGAAAGCCCAGAGCAGGAGAGTGCTCCCTTTAGAGGGCCCAGAGCAGGAGAGTGTCCCCTTTAGAGGGCCCAGAGCGGGAGAGTGCCCCCTTTATAGGGCCCAGAGCAGGAGAGTGACCTCATTTACAGTGCACACAGCAGGACAGTAACCCCATATACAGTGCACACAGTAGGACAGTGATCCTCATATACAGTGCCTACAGCAGGACAGTGACTTCCATATACAGTGCCCACAGCATGACAGCGACCCCATATACAGTGCCCACAGTATGACAGCGATCCCATATACAGTGCCCACAGCATGACAGCAACCCCATATACAGTGCCCACAGCATGACAGCGACCCCATATACTATGCCCACAGCAGGAGAGTTTCCTTTTTAGAGTGCTCAGAGCAGAACAGTGGCCCCTTAGAGTGCTCAGAGCAGGAGAGTTCCCTCTTTATAGAGCCTAAAGCAGCAGACTGGCCCTTCAGAGCACCCAGAGCAGGAGAGTGGCCCCTTTAGAGCACACAGAGCTGAAAAGTTACCCTTAGAGAGAGTTCCCCCTTAGCGTGCCCAGGGCAGGAGAGTGGCCCCTAACCCAGTGCCCACAGCACAACGGTGACCCCATACGCAGTGCCCAAAGCACGATGGTGGCCCCATACACAGTGCCCACAGCACGACGGTGACTCCATACACAGTGCTCACAGCACAACGGTGACTCCATACACAGTGCCCACAGCAGGATGGTGACTCCATACACAGTGCCCACAGCAGGAGAGTTCCCTCTTTAGAGTGCCCTTTAGAGTGTCCAGACCAGCAGAGTAGCCCCTTAAGAGCTCCCAGAGTAGGAGAGCTCCCCCTTAGAGAGAGTGCCCTGAGCAGGAGAGTGGGCCCAACCCAGTTGTGCCCACAGCAGGACGGTGACCCCATACACAGTGCCCACAGCAGGACGGTGACCCCATACACAGTGCCCACAGCAGGAGGGTGACCCCATACACAGTGCCCAAAGCAAGAGGGTGACCCCATACACAGTGCCCACAGCAGGAGGGTGACCCCATACACAGTGCCCACAGCAGGACAGTGACCCAATACACAGTGCCCACAGCAGGACAGTGACCCCATACATAGTGCCCACAGCAGGAGGGTGACCCCATACACAGTGCCCACAGCACAACGGTGACCCCATACACAGTGCAAGAGCAGGAATGGGACCCTATGGAGTCCAATGGTGCACTGTTATGAGGACACCTGATCATCATTTGCGCACTGTAAGTAGCAGGCACAGGCACTCCTGATCTGCGTGGCATTCTAATGATTGCAGTACATGCGTCCAAGCCCAATAAGAGGGCTGATATCAGAGGCGTCCCCACTACTCAGTCCAGATCAGGCATGCCCCTCAGTCAGTGTCTGTATAACGCAGCATGCTGTTATAGATCAGAGGACTGGAAAGCCCCCCCCCTCCAGGCTCATCAGCTACATTAAAAACAGAACGATGCCTGCAGCAGTGATCATCCTCGCTCCTCCTAAGCCTTCCTCCTCGGAACACACCATGTGACACACACACCCCTCTTATCCTCTGACACTGGCAGCTCCATTCTGCTCTCTCCCTCCTTAGAATACCTGCTTCCTCCAGGTTCCTGGGACACTGCACAGGGCTGGGCTCTCTTGGCTGCTTCCATCCCATTCATCTTTTGGTGGCAAATGCAGGAGATAGCACATGTCACCACCAGCACTGGATCAATCCGCCACTGATGCAGCCTCACCACCACCCAGCCCCTGCCGGGTCTAACTGATCATTAGAGGCTTATTCGGCTGTATCCCTCCACTTCATAAAAGAGTCCCTAGCCTCTTGCAGACAGGATTCACAGCAGGTACCAAATCATTTTTTAAAAATCCTGTGACTGTACTGTAATAGCTCTGTGGAAATTTTGGGGGTGCTATGAGGGTGCTTGAATATTTTATGGGGGAGCTTCAGCACACCCAATCACCCACCTGGCGCCGCCACTTGGGGGGGCAGGCCTAAAGCTGTGTAAGGGGCCCAAAAATTTCTGATAGCTGCCCTGGCTATAACATCTGATCATTTAAATCCACTCCCCCCATGAACTGTATTTATGTATGCACTAGGGTTTTGGATGGGACTGCGCCTTCCTTGAATTCCAAAGAGCTGTTGTTGTGGATAGAGGAAATGACATACACATCTCATTTGTCTTGCCACTTAAGGGCCAAGATCTTGTCATTCCTCAAACTGGTTGACTCCCCCCCACGTTCAGCCTGGTGGCCAGCAGTTGTTGAGGAAGCCCTTCCGATTGGGCCGAACGGTACCACAGGCTACAGTTTTGTTAATGTAAAGGGACGGAAAAGATGCAAGCTTGTGTAGCGCTGGTAGATTTGTGATCTACCATCTGATAGGTAAATTTAGTAAATTGCTCGTTAAGGGAAGTTAGATTTGCCTCTGTTCCAGCTTGGCTGACGTTGCGTGTGTTTCCATACTGAGCCGGTGGGTGTCGTTGTTACTATTGGCTAGTGTTGGAAAGGCAACGTGTCAAAGCGTATGGGTGCTCTCCTGTCCCGGAGACAACTCGGTGGAGGTGGTCCTCCGAGTTGGATTCTGGGAGAGGGTATTTATGGGACAGACGCCATATTTTAGGGTCATTTTACAGCCACCTGCTGGCCCTCCTGGCCGACAGGTATGCGTTAGAGTGCTACCTCGTAGTCCGCCGCTGTGGCATGTGGGTGGGCCCAGAAGCTTGTCTGGGGCCTACCACAGCAGCCGAGGAATGGTCCTGAGCTATCTATCCAGAGTGAAGAAGCTGGACAACCGAGAAGATCCCAGGGGAGGACCCGTCATGGAAGGATCATGCAGAGTTCTGGTCTGGAGAGGGGCCTGGTGACTCGGTTGGAGGACGTATCCTAAAGTAACTTTACAGCATAGTGTTGCCGGGTTTGGCTTAAAGGTTCAAGCACTGCGACTGACGTTCATTGCAGAAAGACCAATACATCCTGTGGCAGAGGATCGTACAGGTTTATCCCAAACAAGTCTGTGGCAGAGACTTTTGTTCGTACTGGCTGCTAGGCAAGTGAGAGAGGCCTATCCAGGTGAGCAAAGAGTGTGTCCCACGAGGGGAGCGCATTCTACTGTAATATTCAACTCTAAAGGACATTTGTCAAGAATCCTACAGAAAGGTATTTGACCTTCCCTGCAGTTTCCCTTCTGCCTCTTTCCTGCTACTTCCTTCATTAATTGTTCAATAAAGCATTGAAAACTTACTCAAGTGTTGGTGCTTATATCGTCCGGAGGTAAACTGAATGGAACCCTAGACCCGGTGCCGATGAAACAGAGGGAAGGAGAGTGAAGGTAACAAGCGCGCTTAAACCAGCAGCTCCACCGAGAGTTAGTGCTACACTCGTATAAAAATTGTCCACGTAAAGGTGGTACCCCTTCTTGAAGAGGGGTAATACAAGGTCCTAGACAATATTTCATCTGGTCCCCATATAGATTGGGCACTCAAGGGGCTCCAGCTTGCTGTCCCTTCCTTCATGAACTTGGAACTTATACAAATAACCTGTGGCCCTTTCACAGAATATGCACATCTTCACCCCCGTATCTGGCCTGTTTGCTTGGGATCTATTTTTTTATGCCCAGCCTCCCGCAGTAATGGATGAGGGACTCGGTGACACAGATGTGTTTGTCAGGACAATAAATTTCAGACAAATTTTTGTTTAAAATAAATGAACAGTGGCCAAATTTTATAAAGTTTCTCATACCCGGGCGATTACTTGGAGGGCACAGGGAGTTGTCGTTGAAGTGTAAAAATCGCATAATTATTTTATAGCGGGTTTTGGACATAGTGGTGGAATAGATTGGCATATGTTGAATGGAATTTGTGGACCAATAAGCCTGCAGTTCATTTTCTTTTTTTGTTAGTCCTATGTTTAGCGTGAGGCCAAGAAACAATTTAAAATCTTGAATTGTCAGGAGTTTCCATTCAAATGGATGGGCATAAATGAAACTGGGATTATATGTGACATACTGCTGGGCATAAAGGTTGCATTGGTCCACAATTGAATTTAAAAAAGCTTCTATGAAAAATAAATTTAAAAACCAATGGGAGTAAAATGTTGGGTTTTTGCCTGAATGCTCCTGAGTATGTAGGTAGACACAACGCTGTATCCTGGCCTAGGCCGACAGACAAGGCCCAGGCCTAGGGCAGCACTTTGCAGGGGGGCAGCACAAAAAGAGTCCCCGCCGGCTTGCGCTACACTTTTAGTGTAGCACCAGTCTAATGGGGCAGACTGGGCTGAGAGGCAATTTAGTCTAGCGCCCCCATAAAGCAGCCGCACTGCTTCCGGTATGCGGGCGGTTGGCATTCGGCAACTGTGGGGGGGGGGGGGTGCAGCTTCTAATTTTGACTGTCCTATCATCCTGGACCACAAACCTTCCTCACTGTGCTATATGTTTTCTGCTGCACCATTGGTATGGTTATATCTTCTTAGTCCTCTCCATAAAATTATCAGAAATTTGTGCTTAAAGTAGAACTATAGGCAACACTTTTTTTTTTCATTTTGGATAGACTAAGGGAGGGTTATAACCCCTGTCAGTTTATTTTTTACCATCTCTGTCCCATTGCAGAGATTTCCCTTCACTTCCTGCCCCATAGCTAAACAGGAAGTGAGAGGAAATCTATACAAATTAAGGGAATCCATTCCCCCCCCCCCCCCCAGGCCCTCAGAACTAGTGTCCCCACTCGAAAATTTCAGGGCGGGTCTTAAACAGCAAGAGGTGTGGCCTTGACAGGAAGGGGTGGGTCATATTTAAATTAGGGGGTACACGAGTTTAGTCAGGCCTAGGGCAGCACAAAACCTAAATACACCACTGGGTAGACACGCAGGGTTTAAAAGTGCCTCTGGGACAGCAGTATGGGCTATAATCTTTGGTGGCCTAAGTGCGACGTGGTGGATGAACTGCACTGCCAGTGCTAGCCATGTTACAGGGAAGTACTGAGCTGCTGGTGGTTGCTTGATGCTCCTCAGAGTGCCTCATTCCTTTTTTTGTAAGTCATTCTTTTTCTGAATCAGATGATGAACCACTGCCATCTACTAGTTCATATTCAGAATCTGAGTCTTTATGCCCCGTACACACGGTGGGATTTTCCGACGGAAAATGTGTGATAGGACCTTGTTGTCAGAAATTCCGACCGTATGTGGGCTCCATCACACATTTTCCATCGGAATTTCCGACACACAAAGTTTGAGAGCAGGCTATAAAATTTTCTGACAACAAAATCCGTTGTTGGAAATTCTGATCGTGTGTACACAAATCCGACGCACAAAGTGCCACGCATGCTCAGAATAAATTAAGAGGCGAAAGTTATTGGTTACTGCCCCGTTTATAGTCCCGACGTACGTGTTTTACCTCACCGCGTTCAGAACGATCGGATTTTCCGACTACTTTGTGTGACCGTGTGCATGCAAGACAAGTTTGAGCCAACATCCGTCGGAAAAAATCCATGGATTTTGTTGTCGGAATGTCCGATCAATGTCCGACCATGTGTACAGGGCATTACAGTGAGAGTTCCCTGCTACTCTCACCTGTCACACTCAGAATTTGGAACGGCTCCTCGCTGGTGTTTTTTGTTTTAAATGGCTTTGACACTAGTGTGGCAGTGATTAGGATCCACTGGTATGGTGGTAATCAGCCGTGGCGGCACGTCCATAGGGGGCGCACGGGTGCCGCCCTCCAGCTGTAAAAAAAAAGTGTCCTTTAAGAGTGTCCGGACGCCGGACACACGGCGGTCTATGGGAGGCTTCCCAGCTTGCAATCAGCTGGGTGCAAGCTGGGAAGCTGATTTGCCCACGTTTAGGGCGTGTGCAGGAAGCAAACGATGCACTCGCACACACTCCCACTCTACACTGATTTGTTTCTGTCCTCCCTTCCTGCATTTTAATTGGCGGGGATCGGAAGACAGTGGACGGTGCTTTTTTCTGCACACCCGCGTCACTTCCAGTGTGCAGAGTGGAGTGGACACAAATGGACGGACTGAGACTGCCAGCTCGGCTCCATAACAACAGAGGTAAGCCCCTATGCAGGGCAGTAACTAGCAGTGGCGTAGCGTGGGTTGTCAGCACCCGCAAGGCAAGTAATCCCCCCCTCAATCTGCAGACTTTTAGCACTCCCCGAGTCCTTTCCAATACAATAGTACTGACCTACCTGATTCCTATACTGACCACTACACTTAACCTACTTGATTTCAACACTGACCAACCTGATTCCTTTACTGAACATTACACACTACACTGACCACTATACTATACTGTCCACTACACTGAGAACTACACTGACCACTACACTACACTGACCACTACACTACACTATACTGTCCACTACACTACACTATACTGTCCACTACACTGACCACTACACTACACTATACTGTCCACTACACTACACTATACTGTCCACTACACTGACCACTACACTACACTGTCCACTACACTGACCACCATACTACACTAAACTGACCACTATACTACACTGACCACTACACTACACTGTCCACTACACTGACCACCATACTACACTAAACTGACCACTATACTACACTGACCACTACACTGACCACCATACTACACTACACTGACCACTACACTACACTGACCACTACACTATACTGTACACTACACTGACCACTACACTACACTGTCCACTACACTGACCACTACAGTACACTGTCCACTACACTGACCACCATACTACACTAAACTGACCACTATACTACAGTGACCACTACACTATACTGTCCACTATTCTGTCCACTACACTGACCACTACACTACACTATACTGTCCACTACACTACATTGACCACTATACTACATTGACCACTATACTACATTGACTACTATACTACATTTACCACTATACTACACTGACCACTTCACTATACTGTCCACTACACTGACCACTACACTGACCACTACACTACACCATACTGTCCACTACACTGTCCACTACACTGACCACTATACTACACTGTCCACCATACTACACTATACTGACCACCATACTACACTACACTGACCACTATACTACATTGACCACTATACTACACTGACCACTACACTATACTGTCCACTACACTATACTACACTATACTGACCACCATACTACACTACACTGACCACTATACTACAATGACTGCTATACTACACTGACCACTATACTACATTGACCACTACACTATACTGTCCACTACACTGACCACTACACTATACTGTCCACTACACTGACCACTATACTGTTCACTACACTGACCACCATACTACACTACACTGACCACTATACTACATTGACCACTATACTACATTACACTGTCCACTATACTACACTACACTGACCACCATACTACACTGACCACTATACTACACTATACTGTCCACTACACTGACCACCATGCTACACTACACTGACCACTATACTACATTGACCACTATACTACACTACACTGTCCACTATACTACACTACACTGACCACCATACTACACTGTCCACTATACTGACCACCACACTACACTATACTGTCCACTACACTACACTGACCACCATGCTGACCACTATACTACACTACACTGACCTCCATACTAAACTACACTATACTGACCACTATACTACACTATACTGACCACTATACTACACAACCTACACTATACTGTCCTGGCTACAGTCAGTCTCTCTCTCTCGCCCATTCCCCCCCCCCCCCCCGGGCCAGTAACATGACTCTCACGAGGGAGTCTCACTCACCTTCTTGTCCTGGCCTGCATCGATCCGGAGGAGGAGGAGAAGACAGCGACGGCTCACAGATTTGCTTCTCTCCCCCGCGCTCTGGCTGCTGCCATGTTCAGTGTCCAGCGCACTGTGATTGGGCGTATAGGGGTCATGTGCGGAGGCGGGACTTCAGGAGCGATCGAGGACAGGCCAGCCCTACGCCTCACATGACCCCCATACGCCCAATCACAGGGCGCCGGACACTTAACATGGCGGCCGGAGCGCGGGGGACGCAGGAACTTGAAATTAGGAGGAGGCAGCCAGTAGTGACACATACTGCCACCCCACAAAATGTCGTGCCCGGGGCCACGGCACCCCCTACACCCCCCATGCTACGCCACTAGTAACTAGGCATGGATGGAGGAGAAGCGGCTCTGTATAGATGCAGGGACTGAGGGATGAACTTGGAGTTGGAGCAGCTCATCCTCTCAGTAACAAGAAAATGCAGGGAAGTAAACCTTTCACTCACTCATGTGATAACAGCTCACTGCACACTGGGCTCAGGCTTATTTATTGCTGGAGAGACACCGATCAACCCATGTGACAGGTTGCCCCTCTGAGTGCTGCTATCTTCAGCTATCTCTCTGTTGAACTTGTCTCCAGTTATGGAGTTATACTGTCCCAGCAGTAAATAAGTCTGAGGGTGCAGTGAATGTTCTGTTATCAGGTGAGGAGGTTAACCCTTTACTTCTCTGCATTTACATATACTGGAGGTAGGGAGGGTATGAGCCCAGGTTCCAGGGCCGTCTTTAATTTTGATTGGGCCCTGGGCAAACATTTTCTTGCCCCCCCCCCTCCATTCTGAGACATACAAAAAATGACTCAAAATCAGTTTACTGCAGAAGATCACGCAGCGATTGCAATTGTTTGCCAGAGGTTACAGCCTATCCTTACCGCTCACTGGCTGGTTTCTAGAGGTTACAACACATACTTTCTGCTTGCCAATTGGTTGCTAGAGGTTAATGTACATTATTAGCGCTCACTAATTGGTTGCTAGGGGTTACAGCACATCATTACCTCTCACTGAGCAGTGGAGCAATCCCAAATAATTGAGCAAGTAAAAGGGCACATTAATACACATACTACAGGAAAGTGTCAGAGCACACATACTACAGGAGAGGTTCAGAGACTGCGGACACACTGCAGGAGACAATCAGAGACTGCGGACATACTGCAGGAGATTACCAGGGACTGCGGACATACTGCAGGAGATTACCAGAGACTGCGGACATACTGCAGGAGATTACTACAGACTGCAGACATACTGCAGGAGATTACTAGAGACTACGGACATACTGCAGGAGATTACTAGAGACTACGGACATGCTGCAGGAGACAATCAGAGACTGCGAACATACTGCAGGAGACAATTAAAGACTACGGACATACTACAGGAGACAATCAGAGACTGCAGACATTATACAGGTGATGGTCAGAGACTGCGGACATACTGCGTGAGAGGTTCAGAGACTGCGGACATACTGCAGGAGACAATCAGAGACTGCGGACATACTGCAGGAGATTACCAGAGACTGCGGACATACTGCAGGAGATTACCAGAGACTGCGGACGTACTGCAGGAGATTACCAGAGACTGCGGACATACTGCAGGAGATTACCAGAGACTGCGGACATACTCTCTGCTCTCACTACAACAGCCAGGAGCTCCACTGACGCTTTGTTGGGGGGCCCGTGCTACCCATGAATTGGGGCCCCGATGACAGCTTTGCAGAGCACACAGAGGACACGGGAGGATGTATTCCCATGCTTGCCAGCTGAGGGGGGCCAGGAGCTCCACTGACGCTCACACTTCAATCACTGGCTCTCACTACAGACGCTCTGTTCCGAGTATACAGGCTGCACGTGGGCGGGGTCAGAGCATCAGTGGAGCTCCTGGCCCCGACCCCTCTCAGCTGGCTAGTGCGGGAATACAGCCTCCTGTGTCCTCTGTGCACTCTGCAAAGCTGTCATTGGGGCCCCAATTCACGTGTAGCGCGGGCCCTCAGCATAGATTGGGCCCAGGGCAAGTGCCCCGTTTGCCTTACGCTAAAGATGTCCCTGCCAGGTTCAGACTACTGCAATCTAAGACATGGCATGTGATGTGCACCCGCACTGCGGTGCAAATCACATGCGATGTCTGTGAGATGCAAGTTCAGCCATACAGTTGTATACAGTTGTATGGCTGAACTCGCATTAGATTCGCAGGAAAAAAAGTGCAGGGACTTGTTTTCCCCCGCACTGAAACAGGCATGTACTGGCCATTGGCACTACTGGGAGTTTCCCGGTGGGCTGATGGCTCAGTGGGCCAGTCAGGTGCAGTCCTGGAGCCACTCCTCTCTGACAGTGAGTGATCACGATTTCACTCCTGTCAGAAGGAGCAGCTTCTGTCACTTGCTGGAGAGAGCATTAGGCTTTCTGCTCCCTCCAGCCTGCAGGGGGAGATAGACACCTGGCAGACTTTCCTTCCTCTCTCCCCTTATCACATGACTGGAGAGAGGAACGAGAAACTGCCTTCAAAACTGTGAGTACATGTGGGAGGAGAAGGAGGACACTCTGATGTGAAGGGGGCTGCTGGTGGGGCTCTCTGATGTGAAGGGGGCTTCTGATGGGGACACCCTGATGTGAAGGGGGCTGCTGGGGGGGACTCTGATGTGAAGGGGGCTTCTGATGGGGAGACACTGATGTGAAGGGGGCTGCTGGGGGGGACTCTGATGTGAAGGGGGCTTCTGATGGGGACTCTGATGTGAAGGAGGCTGCTGATGAGGACTCTGATGTGAAGGGGACTGCTGGTGGGGCTCTCTGATGTGAAGGGGGCTGCTGGTGGGGCTCTCTGATGTGAAGGGGGCTTCTGATGGGGACACACTGATGTGAAGGGGGCTTCTGATGGGGACTCTGATGTGAAGGGGGCTGCTGGTGAGGACTCTGATGTGAAGGGGCTGCTGATGGGGACTCTCTGATGTGAAGGGGGCTTCTGATGGGGACACACTGATGTGAAGGGGGCTTCTGATGGGGACACACTGATGTGAAGGGGGCTGATGGTGGGGACTCTGATGTGAAGGTGGCTGCTGATGGGGGCTCTCTGATGTGAAGGGGGCTGCTGATGGGGGTTCTCTGATGTGAAGGGGGCTGCTGATGGGGGTTCTCTGATGTGAAGGGGGCTGCTGATGGGGGCTCTCTGATGTGAAGGGGGCTTCTGATGGGGACTCTCTGATGTGAAGGGGGCTTCTGATGGGGACTCTCTGATGTGAAGGGGGCTTCTGATGGGGACTCTCTGTGAAGGGAGCTGTTGATTGGGACTCTCTGATGTAAGGGGGACACTGTTGGGGACACTCAAAATTAAAGTGGGCCGGTCATGATGAAGTCCAGGGCCAAATTTTTGTCCCAGTCCAGCCCTGCACTGAAATCAGTTCTCACCTATGCGATTTCTGTGCGAGTTCACAGTCCGCACTGCGATCTGTGAACCGATCTGGGGGTGTCGTTAACATTGTAATGACACGCGCAGGGGTTTGCAGAGGGCGGTGTGAACCGATGCTGGAATCGCACTGGTTCCCGCATCGCATCAGTGTGACCCCGGGCTAAAGGAGAAGGATCATCTCATAGAACCAGGGCTGGTGCTCCATGCTTCTAGATTACAAGCATCCACTATTTTAGAATTCAACTGTTTGTTGAACCCGGGTGTATTACAAGGATGAGGATGATGATGACGGGTGTATTATACAAGGATGAGGATGATGGGTGTATTATACAAGAATGAGGATGATGATGGGTGTATTACAGGGATGAGGATGATGATGGGTGTATTATACAAGGATGAGGATGATGATGATGGGTGTATTATACAAGAATGAGGATGATGAGGACAGGTGTATTATACAAGGATGAGGATGATGATGACAGGTGTAATATACAAGGATTAGGATGGGTGTATTATACAAGGATGAGGATTTAATAAGGGGATGATGATGAGGATGGGTGTATTATACAAGGATGAGGATGACGAGTGTATTATAGAATTATGAGGATGGGTGTATTATACAAGGATGAGTGATGACGGGTGTATAATAAGGGTTTGATGATGATGACGACGAGGAGTATGACTTTATTTTATTTCAGGTACTTATATAGCACCGTCAATTTACGAAGCACTTTACATATACATTGAACATTCACATTAGTCCCCGTGAGGCTGTGCTGTATACAGGACAGATGATGTATACCTGCATACCCTGATTTGTGAGGCTGAGTTATATACTCTGATCTGTAATACTGAGCTATATACCCTGATCTGTGAGGCTGAGCTGTATACTCTGATCTGTGGGGCTGAGCTGTATACTCTGCCCTGTGATGCTGGGGCTGTATACTTCTGTCCTGAATGGGGGGGGAATTGGAGGCATAGGTATGATATGGGGGGGCATAATTAGAGGCATAGGTATGATATGGGGGGAGGGGGGCAGAATTGAAGGCATAGGTATGATAGAATGGGAGAGGGGGGCAGAATTGGATACAGAGGTATGAATGAATTTGGGAGGCGGCGGAGTTGGAGAAATAGGTTTTATAGAATGTGTGGGGGGGGGCGAAATTGGAGGCATAGGTATGATAGAATGAGGGGAGGGGGTGAAATTGGAGGCATAGGTATAATGGAATGGGGGGGTATGATTCAGACCTGTGCCACCAATTAACCCCTCCCCCAAATCCAGCACATATGTGCTCTAAATCCCCCCTTACTTCCAGCAAACTCCTTGTTTAATCCCCCATTATATCAATGCCTCCAGAACATCACAGCACTGTATCACATGCCATTCTCCTGCAGACACAGAGGTCAGGCATCGGTGCACTCCTTAGATGTGTGGAAAGTGAAGAGGGGTGGTCCCAGGTGGCTGGTACACTTTTTTGCAAAGCTCGTGCTGCTAGCCTGTGCAGTGCGGGGAGGTGTGGGGGGTGGAGAGGGGCGGTACCAAGCGGCGCCGGCTGATACACTTTTTCCACAGCTCACGCTGGGAGCCTGTGCAGGGTGGAGATGTGTGGTCCCAGGTGGCTGTAGAATGCCTATGGAACTGGCCGCACTGCGAGTTGTGTGTGCAGGGGGGGCACTGGATACATTTCCAATGCAGCACAGCACAGCCCTGTCCATACTCGCACTCCTCATAATTTCACTCACCAAATGCGAGCAGGCGAGTGGAATTTTTGAGGGCTGCCCTATTAGATGGCAGCTCAGAACCTTCCCAATGATACAGCGCATTGGGATGGTCACATTTCCCAACCCCAACCTCCAAATGCCCCCACCTACCTGAATCATAGGGTTCTTCTCCCTGCAGCATTCAGTTTTCTTTTTTATTGTTAGCTGTGCTTAGATCTGTCTGCACTGCCACGCCATTTATTCTGAGAACATTTACAGGGATTTGTGAATAGAAATGTAGCACTACTCCCGTAGGAGCTGCAGGATTACTGTCCAGGTCTTCCCCACAGGTTCTACCCTGCAGCCAGGCACACGTTTCTTCAATAACCAGTTTAGTGGTGGTGTATTTGAGGTTTTGATTTTTGGAGAACTTGGATGGAGTACTTGTAAACCCTTACAGACCACTTTTTGCTACAGGTAAGCCTATAATAATGGTTACCGGTAGCTACCCCGGATATCTCCTAAACTTGCATGGTTTAGGAGATATTCCCTGTATCAGCATGTGCCGACATCATTGACACATCAGCACTGAAGCAATGGCACATCCGTTCCGTTGCTTCAGCTAGTATGCCGTTACTGGCGGCTCCCGCGCGCATGCACGGGGTTGACGTCATCTGGGCTCCGGCCAATCACGCCGGAGCCCGCGATACCCAAAAGTAACTAGAGTAGCGATGTCGCCGGCTGGAGCGGTGTACGAGGACCGCTGCGAGGGCTTCCATCTAAGGCAAGTAATTCCTAATGAGCTAGTATGCTATGCATACTAGCTCATTATGCCTGTCTTGCAGGTTTTTTTTTTTAAGTGGGTTTACAACCCACTTTAAGGGTAGTTGTTGGATTCTCGAAAAACAAAAACTTTGTAGGACTAAGGTATTCTTCAGGACAAGCTACACTATATTGTGTATTGGGACACTTCTCCAAACCACTGTTCCTATCACCACCATAGGCACAGGTGTATAAAATCAAGCACCTAGGCATACAGACTGCTTCTACAAACATTTGTGAAAGAATGGGTCACTCTCAAGAGCTCAGTGAATTCGAACATGGTACTGTGATTGGTTGCCACCTGTGCAATAAGTCCATCCGTGAAATTTCCTTGCTACTAAATATTCCAGTCAACTGTGAGTGGTATTATAACAAAGTGGAAGCAACTGGGAACAACAGCAACTCAGCTACAAAGTCGTAGGCCATATAAAATGACAGAGTGGGTTCAGCACATGTTGAAGCTCACAGTGCGCAGAAGTCGCCAACTGTCTGCAAAGTCAATAGCTACAGACCTCCACACTTTGTATGGCCTTCAGATTAGCACAACAACATTGTGTAGAGAGCTTCTTGGAATGAGTTTCCATGGCCGAGCAGCTGCATCCAAGTCTTAAAAAGCAAAATAATTTGTGGGCGCTAGGCAGGGGCGTTGCTAGGGGGTGGCTTTTGGGGCTATAGCCCCGAATCTGAGGTCAATAGCCCCGAGTCTCTGCAGGGGTCCCCAAGGGGAGGGGAGGGGAGGCTCTCTGGGGACCCTTATGTAAGTGGGGGGGCTCTCTGGGAACCCTGATGTAAGGGAGAGGCTCTCTGGGGACCCTGATTTTAAGGTCTAGGCTCTCTAGGGACCCAGATTTAAGGGGGAGGCTCTCTGGGGACCCTAATGTAAGGGGGCCTCTCTGGGAACCCTGATGTAAGTGGGGGGGCCCTCTGGGTACCCTGATGGAAGGGGGAGGCTCTCTGAGGACTCTGATGTAAGGAGGAAGCTCTCTGGGGACCCTGATGTAAGGTGATGTAAGGGGGGGCTCTCTGGGGACCTTGATGTAAGCGGGGGGGGGGCTCTCTGGGGATATATATACACCCACACGTATATTACTGTATATACATGTGTATGCCCGCCCAAGCGTATGACTTTCTTTACTATGCTGCTATGGGCTCTAGCCCCAGATCTTTTGTAGACCTAGCAACGCCCCTGGCGCTAGGTATCCTTGAAGCGGAGTTACGACAGAAATGAATGATTTTTAAGATTAAAAAAAACACCTAGAATACTCATGGCTTGTGCAATGTAACAAAGGTATGCTGTAAACTATGTCCAGTTTTCTATTTGTGCAGCATCGTTTTCCTACTTTGTGAAGTTCCTGCACAGCGCGGCCATTTGAAGCCGCAGTGTCCTTCCTGGTCCTGGTGAGCATGCCCTGGTTGTGCGAATTGACATCACCCTACGGAGGGGGAGAATTTTGTGATTGACAAAAGCGGGGTTGGAGGTGTGGGCGCCCTTCCTCCATTTGTCTACTTTACTGTGACTGAATTTGAGCAGATGATGACCAGGAGCATTGGTGGATGGCACCTAGATGGGGCCTTCATCTCCAAACATGGAATAAGAGGCTTCCCTCCATCTCTCCTCCCTGTACCAAGGCCCTTGACTTCTGAATACTGCCCTGTCTACTACATACTGGCCTTCCTCTGCTAGCTACTACCCTGCGTACTACATACTGCTTTGCCGTCAACATACTGCCCTATTTACTACTTTCTGATGCACCTGTTACCATCTCCCATGTCTACTACATACTGTATTGCCTATTTTGTACTGTCCCCACTATCCTTAACCACTTTCCTACCGGGCACTTTCACCCCCTTCCTGCCGAGGCCTATTTTCAGCTTTCAGCGCTGTCGCAATTTTGAATGACAATTGCGTGGTCATGCAACACTGTACTCATAAAATTTTTATCATTTTTTTCACACAAACAGAGCTTTCTTTTGATATTTAATCACCACTGGGTTTTTTATTTTTCGCTAAAAGAAAAAAAAAAGAAGACTAGAAATTCTGTTATAAAATTTTGCAAACAGGTAATATTTCTCCTGCACTGATGAGGCAGCACTTATGGGCAATGATGAGGAAGCACTGATATGCAGCACTGTTGAGGCTGCACTGATTATCAGTGTAGATGTCCCCTTCACATTGGCAGGTTCCTGGCTCTCCTCTCTTCGCGCTGTGACAGCACCAGGAGAGCGAGGCTGATAGCTCGGAAGTGTATTTAGCTGTAATTGGACACAATTGATCACATGGTAATAGGCCGTTGTGATGGGCCCTTTACCTCGATCTGTGATCAGCCATCATTCAGCTATAGCATGCTTGGCAAGTAGATAAGGCTGCATTCACACCCCCGACAGCCCCGACCTCTAAAAATATCAAATCATATTTTAGCTAAAATGCCATGGCTGCGATGCTATGCTTCTCAGCCATGGCTGAAATTTTACACTTATCGATAAACAGACCCCTGATGTCTCACATTTGAGATAGAGAATGGGACTGAGGACAGAGATTCATCAGTCCCTTTCTCTGCAGCCTCAGCTACACTCGATCCACAAGTGTCAGCAACAGGCAGTACAGCCGTCCCTCCAGCTCAGCAGGTGCTTGGGCCCCCCTTTTGAACTAATGGGGCCCAGTACAGGAGGGCTGGCTGTACTGCCTTAGCAGCAGCCCTGTTCACACCTCCCACAGTGCCTCTAACTCTATGTAAAAGGGATTTTAGTCAGTTCTAAAATAAACAGACAAAGACAAATACAATTAAAGTGATTGTAAGGCTTTGTTTTGTTTTTAAATAACAAACATGTCATGCTTACCTCCACTGTGCAGTTTGTTTTGTACAGAGTGGCCCCAATCCTCGACTTCTGGGGTCCCCCGGGAGCTACTCCCTGCATCATATAACCCCCTAAGAGAAGCGGTCTGCCAGGGGGTTACCTTGCGGGCACGCTCCCGAGTCCAGCATTTGCGTCCATAGACACAGAATGCTGGACTCGGCCCCGCCCCCCCAGCGCCTGTATCATTGGATTTGATTGACAGCAGCAGGAGGCAATAGCTGCTATCAATCTATCCAATCGAGAGCCGAGACAGCGGGCAGAGGGGAAGAGCGCGTGTCCGGCGTGGGAAATATGGGGCTCAGGCGAGAAAACGGGGGGGGTCAGTGACAGAAGTTTTTTCACCTTACTGCATCCTATGCAGTAAGGTGAAAAAACATAAGGGTTTACAACCCCTTTAAGATTAAATGCTTATTGAAACATAGTGGGTGATGAACTTTCAGAATCAATGCTGTCTTGCTTTATCCATCAAAAAACGATCTTGCTCTGGTTAGCCAGGTAACATAGGTGCAATTTTTTAACAATTAGGAAATGCTCCGTATCATCTTCTGGTCTTCCTTCCAAAATGGGTGTGGTTGAAATAATGCTAAATATTTAGCGTGGCTTAATAGGGGGCATGGTTAGTCAGAGATTACTTAAATCAGTAGATAAAGAGGAAAAGTGCACTAAAGCAGCCACGTCCGTAAGTATTGAGGAAACAGAAATAGGGTAGTACTCTTTGATCCCATACGCTGCACTGCCCGAATACATGCCTCTCTTATTCCCCTTTTTTTCACCTGCATATGTGCATAGGGCACTATCGCCTACCTTTCCTACATTACCCATAAGTCCTGGCGCTCTCAGCCCTCTGTCATCATTGCGTCACATGACGCCTGCTTGACGGTCAGCTGTGATCATTTCACCATATAAATAGCTTTCCTAATCAACAGAGCTTTGTGTGCAGTGGATTGCTGTCTCCCAGGGGCACGTTCTTTTTACTAAAATCCTGGATGTAAGTACCCTGCTATCTGTTATTTGTACCTAGGCTTAAACTCTTTTTAAATTGGTCTAGGTGTCTGCTAACTCTACACCTATTTATTGTATTTTATTTCATATCTATAGATACAGTGATATGCTGTTAGGCTTTATATAGCCACCAGCACTGCTGAAACCTAATTAAGGACTCGTATATGGTGGATGCCTTTTGGCCCTTTTTGCCTCTTTCAGA
Source organism: Aquarana catesbeiana (assembly GCA_037953035.1). Taxonomy (NCBI): domain Eukaryota; kingdom Metazoa; phylum Chordata; class Amphibia; order Anura; family Ranidae; genus Aquarana; species Aquarana catesbeiana. Next base: position 4,024,330 of record JBBHAA010000095.1, read on the forward strand.
CCAGGAATATAAATTTTCTCCTGCCCTTGCTTATAGACTCAGCTAACTTTGATCTAGTAAGTTTAACTGCTCCATCTGATTATACCACCTTGCTGCATTACATTATTAATATTTAATCATTGAAATTGGTTGTATTTGTTTCTTTTTAGTTCATAGTTCCTAAACTCACCGTTCATCTTATCGTGGGTATACATGATAATGTATCCCAAACTAAGGTGCCTGTTCACTGTTCATCCTTGACCTATGTATCCACAAGTGCTTAACACATGGTTTTGTTTTAAACAATTTTGTTTGTGTATTAGTTGTGTTTTAAATGGCATTGTATCTCATTTCAGATAGAGAAACATATTCTCTTATCTGTTTCGTCTCTGAACCTTGGCCGTGTCCTGAAGAAGCCTAACAGCGAAACACGTAGATGCACAAGGGCTCACTGCACAAAAACACAGATGCATATATGCTACGTTTTTACCCTTTTTTGATTATTCTATGTAAATGTTAATCTCAATAAATTTGATTGTTTATAGTATGTTTTCTCCCCATTGTTTCTTAGCCTAAAAAGTCTGCTCTTTTGGCAATACCTAGTACTACCCTATTTCTCACTTAAATCAGTAGTTCTCAACCGGGGTTCCACGCGGTTCCCTCCTGGCCCCCCTATACCGTTCCCTCCTGGTCCCCCTATACTGTCCCCTTAAAGACTCAGTCCCCATTCCCTTGCAGTTCCATCCTGGCCTCCCACTCTCCTACAGAAGGACATTTTTGTGACACGTATTGTGTAAGTTTTTCATACCATACAACTTTATTATTTTTTTTAAACCAGATATCCATTTTTTTTTGTTTTAATCATTTTTATTAGGGTTTTTTTTTCTACACAAGAATGAAATACAGAGGTATAAGACAACAATGTCAATATCTGTTCATTTAAAGCAGAAATGAGGGAAGTGTCCATTGGTGGGAGTGGATCTTTCCAGGCACGAGCTATTACTATGCGTGCTGCGATTAAGATGTGTTGACAACTTTTATTGTCTTCGCTTTTTCTTTTGTCATCAGTTCCTGTATGGCTTTCCATTCATCACTGACAAATGAAAAGCCTTTGAATAATGCCTGTTTCTTGATCCTAATGGTCCCTCGAAATCTCAGGACTTTATACAGAATTGGTGTCATCATCATTTGTTCTTTGAGGGCCTGAAAAAGAAAAAGAGAACAGTGAGATTCATGAATGAATAGAAGAAATCCCTCTATGACCTACGAGGGCCGTTTTCTCCAACTTTATGGGACATCTAAGTCCATATGATTGTGAGATGTTAGATACCGGTCACCACTGTGCATAGGCAAGGATCTGGATCTTCACTATTAAAGTAGTGTAAACTCACTTCTGAAAGGTTTATATTTGTCCCCTTATTTCTCTTTACTCTTTTTCCATGAGTCTTCAGATTGAGAGTCAGGGTGAGATCTCTCCTGAGGTCTGCCAGTGCACAACAAATCAAATAATAGAGCCCTGTAACTAAGTGAAATGTACATATGTATGGAGCTCTGTTATATGATGCTGTCATACACACTCAGGAGTTGGTAGACAGCGCTGTCAGAGCTTAGGTGACTCCTCCCCCGGCTCACAAACTGATGAGTCAGATTCAAGTAAATTTAATGTGGGAAATAAAAATGGTGCCCAATTCTAATAAGGGAAGAAGGAATATTTAGATGCTTTCATGAATCTGGTCCTGACGGCTTTTCTTTAAGCACAATGATACATCTCACAAACGTCATTTCTTCCTCTATGAATCCCCCAAAGTGTCATAATGGGCCCCAGCCATGTGTAAAGAGACTGGCCAGATGGGCCCCATGCACAAAGCTAAAATTGCTACTTACCTTCCGACATGCAGAAAATGGGGGGCGTGCCTCCCCTGCCTCCAGCTGTTCCCAATTTATCCCTTTGAAAAATCTGTGGTTGCGTATATTAGCAACATATGCCTTGTATTTTTGCTGGTCTTTGCAAAAGAGCTATGGGGGAAAAAAAGAAAACAGAAACATAAGATGACATTAATGGCATGAAAATGTTAAGAAGCCGATTTATAAAGACCTGCGGCCTCCAACAAAGCACAAACCACATTTATAAATCGCATAGACTTATTGGCTGAGCCTATATTTCTATTTGCCTTGTCCCGCTGGGACTACTTATCTTGTTCAGGACAAATGCCAAGGGCTGCCTCAAATAATGTGACCCCCAATTCGAAAAAGTCCACTGCTTTGTCACATCTCTTTTTCTTAAATATCTGTATGAAAATCAGAGAGAGAAGGATCAGGACATGTCTGGCTGGAAAACAACATCATTTACAACAAGATTCCTCCAAAACATTTTAATCTTTAATGAATACATTTGACTTCATTTAGAAGCATCCTACTTCTATGTGTAGTGGAAACAAAGTAGCCATTACACACTGTCCAGACTCACCCCCTATGCGTATGGACACAATGGACATTCAGATGATTAGTCTGTTACTTAGCTCAGGGGCCATGTATAATTCTGTTCCAACTTCTCCAGTTCTTGTCTCAGACTCAAACATGATGGTTTTTGCCATACTAAAATCAGCCAATTTCACATGACTGGTGCAATCCAGAAGTATGTTCTGAGGCCTCACGTCACTGCAGAGAAAATAAATTGTCAGCTAATTGTCCCCTCCATATCCCAGTATTATTGACCCATAGAGGGATCAACATTTACAAAACTCCCTTTCCTAGCGCTGCCCATACACAGAATGATACAATTTAGGAAACAATCGTATCTTTCAAGAACTGATTGCACTACAGCAGAAGTATGATCATTAACCACTTCCCTAGCATTGCATGAACCATTGTAGGGATGTTTATAAATGGCGCTGCAAAAATCGCTGTCAGACAGCTGCCTGGGCAAGCACCTATCAGGAATAGTTTAGGTGAAGAGGTAGTGCAAAGAGTAGGAGAGAATTGTAAAATGATTGCAGTTTATAGAAAGTTATTTACTGGTGAAGCATGCCTTTACAGTGCAAGTACTGCAAACCACATAGGAGTGTTGCTGCCAGACGCCTGATGGTGGGAAGGCCACAAAATTTCCTGGATTCGATATGTTCCCTCAGATCTCCCCCATTAACATATTCCATCACATAGAATAGATGATCCTGGGGAAGGGAAGAAGGTTAGAAGGTATAAAAGAAAGTACTATGTTATAATTCTTTACCAAAACACTACATGATGTCTATTCAAAACATCTATCTATAGCTATTGATCTATATCCATCCTGTTACAGATTTTGAGTTTATTACTATTTTAAGTGAAAAAAGTTTCTGAAAAATATATGTAACACATGAATGTTATAATGTAATATTAATGTTTGTTTCTGAAGGTTACTGACAGAGGACAGAGAAGAGTCATTTGCTGTGTATATATTTCTATTATGAGTTACTATGTCAGAACAATGGGTGGAGTTATGTTACTTAACTATAGACTGAAGCCATATAAGCATATATGCAAGAATGGGTGTTACTTGTGAAATGCTGACATAACTTTATTTAACAGTAAAGGAATTCAAGAGGGTTGAATGGCTAGTTAGGAAGAGAGGGAAGGAACCCTATACTATGGAGGAGAATATAACATCTGATATCTCTTCCTCCTTCTAAAGCCATTACCATACCATATTATACCAGATGTCATTATGTAAGTCTTGTCTTTGCTATGTGAAGAATAAACAACTTTTCTTGAAGTATTGTACGAGCTAAGGATTCTTCAATTTCTACTATGAAACAAATTCCTAACACATCCATCCATAACAGCTACCTATCTCCATCTGAATAAATTAGCCACTTCAGCCCCGGAAGGATTTACCCCCTTCCTGACCAGAGCACTTTTTACAATTTGGCACTGCGTCGCTTTAACTGCTAATTGCGCGGTCATGCAATGCTGTACCCAAACAAAATTTGAGTCCTTTTCTTCACACACATAGAGCTTTCTTTTGATGGTATTTGATCACCTTTGCTGTTTTTATTTTTTGCGCTATAAACGAAAAAAGACCGAAAATTTTGAAAAAAAATGATATTTTCTACTTTTTGTTGCTGAGAGGCATGTTGAGCCCATTGAATATTAATTTTTTTTGTCCCAAGTGATTGAATAATGACAAAAAAAAAAAAAAATTACAAAAAGTTGTCACTAAATTATATATTGCTCACACAGGCAATGGGCATATGTGGAATTGCACCCCAAAATACATTTAGCTGCTTCTCCTGAGTATGGGGATACCACATGTGTGGGACTTTTTGGGAGCCTAGCCGCGTACGGGGCCCTGAAAACCAATCACCACCTTCAGGATTTCTAAGGGTGTAAATTTTTGATTTCACTCTTCACTGCCTATCACAGTTTCGGAGGCCATGGAATGCCCAGGTGGCACAAAACCCCCCCAAATGACCCAGTTTTGGAAAGTAGACACCCCAAGCTATTTGCTGAGAGGTATGGTGAGTATTTTACAGCTCTCATTTGTTTTTGAAAATGAAGAAAGACAAGAAAATTTTTTTTTTTCTTTTTTCAATTTTCAAAACTTTGACAAAAAGTGAGGTCTGCAAAATACTCACTATACCTCTCAGCAAATAGCTTGGGGTGTCTACTTTCCAAAATAGGGTCATTTGGGGGGGTTTTGTGCCACCTGGGCATTCTATGGCAGTGAAGAGTGAAATAAAAAATTTACGCCCTTAGAAAGCCTGAAGGCGGCGCTTGGTTTTCGGGGTCCCGTACGCGGCTAGGCTCCCAAAAAGTCTCACACATGTGGTATCCCCGTACTCAGGAGAAGCAACAGAATGTATTTTGGGGTGTAATTTCACATATTCCCATGGCATGTTTGAGCACTATATCATTTAGTGACAACTTTGTGCAAAAAAAAAATAAAAAATTGTCTTTTTCCCACAACTTGTGTCACAATATAAAATATTCCATAGACTCGACATGCCTCTCAGCAAATAGCTTGGGGTGTCCACTTTCCAAAATGGGGTCATTTGGGGGGGGTTTGAACTGTCCTGGCATTTTATGCACAACATTTAGAAGCTTATATCACACATCACCAACTCTTCTAACCACTTGAAGACAAAGCCCTTTCTGACACTTTGTTTACATGAAAAAACATTTTTTTTTTGCAAGAAAATTACTTTGAACCCCCAAACATTGTATATTTTTTTAAAGCAAATGCCCTACAGATTAAAATGGTGGGTGTTTCATTTTTTTTTCACACAGTATTTGCGCAGCGATTTTTCAAACGCATTTTTTGGGGGAAAAACACACTTTTTAAAATTTTAATGCACTAAAATACACTATATTGCCCAAATGTTTGATGACATAAAAAAAGATGATCTTAGGCTGAGTACATGGATACCAAACATGACATGCTTTAAAATTGTGCAGTGGAAACAAAATTAATACATTTTTAAAAGCCTTTAAAAGCCTTTACAGGTTACCACTTTAGATTTACAGAGGAGGTCTACTGCTAAAATTACTGCCCTCGATCTGATCTTCGCGGTGATACCTCACATGCATGGTGCAATTGCTGTTTACATTTGACGCCAGACCGACGCTTGCGTTCGCCTTAGCGCGAGAGCAGGGGGGGACAGGGGTGCTTTTTTTTTTTTTTATTATTTTTTTGCTTTTTAATCTTATTTTTAAACTGTTCCTTTCATTTTTTTTTTTAAATCATTTTTATTATCTCAGGGAATGTAAATATCCTCTATGATAGCAATAGGTAGTGACAGGTACTCTTTTTAAAAAAAATTGGGGTCTTCTAGACCTTAGATTTCTCCTCTGCCCTCCAAGCATCTGACCACACCAAGATCGCTGTGATAAAATGCTTTCCCAATGTCGCTGTTTACATCCGGCGAAATCTAAGTCATGAAATGCTCGTAGCTTCCGGTTTCTTAGGCCATAGAGATGTTTGGAGCCACTCTGGTCTCTGATCAGCTCTATGGTCAGCTGGCTGAATCACCGACTGCATTCTCAGGTTCCCTGTTGAGACAGGAGAGCCAGAGAAAAACACAGAAGACGGTGGGGGGGCTTTCCCTCCCACTGCTTGTAAAAGCAGTCTAGAGGCTAATTAGCCGCTAGGATTGCTTTTACATGAAAGCCGACCGCTGGCTGAAAAGAATGATACCAAGATGATACCTTTTTTTTTTTTTCAAGCTGTACACTCACTTCTTTACATTGTAGCAAAGTGTAATTTCTTCAGTGTTGTCACATGAAAAAATGGAACAAAATATTTACAAAAATGGGGTGTGTACTCACTTTTTTTAGATACTGTACACTTTGTGGGAGGATTCATTTAGATTATCTGTCAGGTTTGGTGGTGAAGTGAGGATTAGGACTACATCCCTGTACTTAGAACCCCAGGCCATAACACAACTCAGAGGTCCCAGTGCCAGAAACGGTCATTCTTCCTCTGTCATATGAACTAATGACAGCAAACTAAAAAGGAAATACAAATGTCTCCTCTGGATTTTGTCATTTGAATGAATTTTATTTTAATGTTATATAGGCAGAGGCAACAGGTGGACATGCACCAATATAGTGAATAAAGTAAAAAATTGTTGGCAAGTCTGTCTAATGTGTAATAATAGAGTAAAGGGCACTGTTACTCTATGTAAAAATCACTCCAGAGTGAATGATAGCAATGGTATAATTATCTTATCTGACTTAGTAACCAAAATAGGGCCTGGCATCTAAAACTGTCTGCTTTACCAGACTGCAATGGCATTTGGCACATAGCTTAAAAAAACAAAAAAAAACAAACACTGAATGTACACAATGTCAGGCACCTTTAAAAGCACTATGAAAGTCTTTAAAAGGTTGGCAAGACTGGGACCTAACAGGGCTATAAAACATCCAAAAATATATGGGCAGTATGTAAAGAATATGGTCACAAAGAGACTTTTTTCCTTTTTCAAACATTTACCATTTTTTGAGAGGCCACAAGCTTATGAGATACTGGATAAATGCAAGAATATCATGGAAGATCCAGCTATTTTAAAGCAGATATAAATCCGTATCAAATGGCATTTAGTTTGCTTAACCACCTCAATACAGGGCACTTACACCCCCTTCCTGCCCAAGCCATTTTTCAGTTTTCAGCGCTGTCGCACTTTGAATGACAATTGCGCGGTCATGTTACACTGCACCTTAATTAAATTTTTATCATTTTTTCCCCACAAATAGAGCTTTCTTTTCGTGGTATTTGATCACCTCTGCGGTTTTTATTTATTGCGCTATAAACAAAAGAAGAGGGACAATTTTGAAAAAACACAATATTTTTTACTTTTTGCTATAAAAAATATCCAATTTTTTTTTTTTTTTAACAAATTTTTTCCTCAGTTTAGGCCGATACGTATTCTTCTACATATTTTTGGTAAAAAAAAATTGCGATAAGCGTATATTGATTGGTTTGCGCAAAAGTTATAGCATCTACAAAATAGGGGATAGATTTATAGCATTTTTATTATTTATTTATTTTTTACTAGTAATGGCGGCGATCTGCAATTTTTATTGTGACTACGATATTGCGGCGGACACATCGGACACTTTTGACACATTTTTGGGACCATTCACATTTATACAGCGATCAATGCTATAAAATTGCATTGATTACTGTGTAAATGTGACTGGCAGGGAAGGGGTTAACACTAGGGGGCGCTCGAGGGGTTAATGTATGACCTAAGGAGGTGATTCTAACTGTGGGGGGAGGGGACTGACTGGGGGAGGTGACCGATCGCTGTCCCTATGTACAAGGGACACGCCATCGGTCTCCTCTCCTCTCTGACAGGACGTGGATCTGTGTTTACATGCACAGATCCACGCTCCTGCTCTGTTACCTGGCAATCGCGGGTGCCCGGCGGACATCGCGGCCGCCGGGCACGCGCACCGGGTCCCGAGTGACGCAGCGCGCGCGCCCCCTAGTGGCTCGGGAGGGCGAGGACGTCATATGACGTCCTCCCAGAACAACAGAAGCCTCGTCCAGCCGTCATATGACGGTGGGCGGTGGCTTAGCGGTTAAGCACCATGTATCAAACTATTGCCATTTATTTTTCTTTCAGGAAATGTTCACTCTTTTTGTCTTGCTCTGCATCTCAGTGCTGCTGATCTCTTCCTCTTCAGCAGCTGCAGGTCATTGCTCAGGATGGGCTTCCTAATGGTGTCAACAGCACACCTTGCCTGCACAGATGAGCATCAGCATTGTCACCTACTGGTAAACTGGAAGAGCATATGTGGCATGGTGACAACACAGGAGACCAACTGGTTGACAGGGACAGAACATTGTAACCGCATAACAAAGTGCCTAAACCAGCACATTTATGGCAGACTCACCAGATATTATTTTAATAAAAGGTGGAGACTTAAAATGACACGGGCATGTTAAAGATTTTATGAGATTTAAGTGATTGGGTTTACATTGACTTTAGGTGGATTTAATTATAATTGCATGGAAATGTGCCATTGATGGTCTGTCTGTTCTTCCTATGAAATGTTGGAAAAAATAACTGGGGCTGTGTCAAGGGTATATATTTTGGCTACATTTTTGATAATAAAAGGCCTACCTCTTTCTTGTCTCTGATAGTTATCAGGTGTACCCCTGGTTAAGGGCATGAAACCGAATAAGAAAGACTGCAATCAAACAGAAAATAAAACTGCAACTTAAATACCATCTTCCGTACAATTGATCAAATAAACTGAAGGCTTTATATAAACTACATAACAAAGAATCTTCGAAGAGCTGCATTCGCTTCAACTTTCTTTCTCCCCTCCCAACCATCCCAGCAATTATCTCTATAGCCCCAGTCCCCACTGTTGTGTATGGGATCTCAGCTAAAGGAACGCCAGCATTCTCAAATATATAGTTGGTGTAGAACCAGATAGCATCTATTCCAGACAGCTGCATACCCATATTGAGCACGATGATGGACAGAGTCTGCCAGAACAAAGTCCGGTCCATCAGTAGCTGGACAACAGAGACCACCTCCACAGAGGACAAAGATTGCTGCTCCTCCTGCATCTCCTCAATAACATCTTGAATATCATATTCTCCACGAAAGCACCTAAGAGCAGCTATTGTAGCATGCACATTGCCCTGGTCGATGAGAAGGTAGCGAGGACTCTCTGGGAAAAAAGGCAACATCAAAATCTGCACGAAACTGGGTATCGCCACCAAGGACAGGAACAAGGGCCAGCTGGCATCCTGACCCAGTAGCTCTGGTAGGCCAAGAACCTGCGCAGAAAACACTCCCAAACAGATAAAAATACTTGGCATCAGGCCCAAAAATCCACGAAGATTCTTCGGGCAATTTCTCCTAAGTACATAGGAACCACACTGAGGGAAATGCCTGAGTGAATGCCGGTGATAAACCGTCCAATGATCACCATCCCTGGGGACCCTAAAATCGGGCTAAAACCCATCAAAGCACCGGCTATAAAGACCAATGGGGAGCTCTTTATCACTGTTCCTTTCCTTCCAAATCTCGATACCAGAACTCCAACAAACAGAGAGCCCAACATTCCACCAATTGCAGACACCGATACCGTCAAGGAATAGAAAATGGTTAATGGACTTTGCTTGAGAAACTCTCCATATCGCTGGTGCCAGGTACTGTTGTAAAATGCTTTAATATGCTCAGAGGGAGAATTTACCACTGCTAGGTTGTAGCCATACAACATAGAAGACCCAAAAGAAGAGAGCAGAGACACAGCCAGCAAAGGAAATGTTAAATTCCCAGTTATATGCTTTGCCGGGAAGGTTGTCTTCTTATTATTATCCATCTATAATACAGAACTTGTGAGGATTATTTGTAGATTTATAAGGGACAAAAATCTATAAAAAAAGAAACAAGTAGAATGGAAATAGCTTCCTCTGAGTGCAGGCTAAATGAGGTCTGTGTGCATTGGAAAATAAGTCCAGTTTAGTAAGTAGTCTTATCTGGTGGGAGAGATGCGGAAAAAGGACAGTCTCACATGATCTGGCTTTTTAAGAAGGAAATTGTAATCAATTTGTCAAACTGGGATTGCCAAAAAAAATGTACCCGCAGTGTGTAGGGGGGGGTTCACATGTTCGGCTGAAGATGTTCTGATACGATGTCAGAGCACACAATTTTCCTTTTAGGTGATACGCTTGTTTGCATAAGTTAAAAAAATAAATGTTTCCAGGAGCATCTGCAGCCAAATCGAAATGTTTATGTGGCACGTAGGCCTACAGATCATGTTTGTGATTATAAGGCTTCCATTATGCGTGCTTTAGGTGAGCTCCTTTCCACATAACTGTGTGAGTGCAGCACAAAGTATTCTGGGAAACAATGGTTTATGGTACCAAGATGATACCTAAACCTGCAGACATCATTCTGGTATAACCACTCAAAGTCGTGAATGGCGTACCTGAAGACAAAAAAATGGTTAACAATAAAACACAGTAAATGGTAAAGTATAAAAAATTGCATACCTGAAAAGCAAACATGATAAAACATAATAACAATAAAACATTGCAGAATAGAATACAGTAAAAAAGAGCAGAACAATAGAGAGAGAATAGAGAGAGAGAGAACAATGAAACGACAACTATTTTTTTTATTTCATATATATTTTTTTTTTTTTACACTTTTTTTGTAACTGTAACTTTTATAACTGTAACCGGTTCCAGGTTCGGGTCTCTCAAAATGCGATGGCATCATGGGAGACCCTGTGAAAGTATGCCTAGTCTGTGCAATGCTGTACCCTACGCTGATACTCAACTAGTAAATGGTAGCATTCAAAACATTCACCAATGCAAAGACCAGGATTGTCAGGACAGGAGGGACAATAATAGCGGGTGTCACGCCTATTTCCACACTTGCTGCAGACACGACATCTTTTTTTGGGGGGTTCGTTGGTTAGGGGTACTCGGGAGGACATAAAAATGCCTCTCATGCAGCCGACTGCATTTGGTTGGGGATGTGAATGGGGGAAGTACGGGTGCAGAAGTGGTGGGTTCCCAATTAGGATTAGCGAATGCAGCAGGAAGGGCATTATAGGCACGACGGGCCTGTTTGTCTTCTTCTTGGTGGCAGCAGGACACTACTTGTGCTTGCCACCTCACCAGCTTGAACTGCATTTATGGGACTTGCCACGTCACTAATAGGGCGTACACACCGTCGGACTTTGTTCGGACATTCCGACAACAAAATCCTAGGATTTTTCCGACGGATGTTGGCTCAAACTTGTTTTGTCTACACACGGTCGCACAAAGTTGTCGGAAAATCCGATCGTTCTGAACGCGGTGACGTAAAACACGTACGTCGGGACTATAAACGGGGCAGTGGCCAATAGCTTTCATCTCTTTATTTATTCTGAGCATGCGTGGCACTTTGTCCATCGGATTTGTGTACACACGATCGGAATTTCCGACAACGGATTTTGTTGTCGGAAAATTTTATCTCCTGCTCTTCAACTTTGTGTGTCGGAAAATCCAATGGAAAATGTCCGATGGAGCCCACACACGGTCGGAATTTCCGACAACACGCTCCGATCGGACATTTTCCATCGGAAAATCTGACCGTGTGTACGGGGCATAAGTGTTACTGCAGTGCTGGTTTGACTATGACCGGTATGTACTAGGCCGCTGTTGCTTGCCAGTTCACAAAAACACTACCAAAAAAACTGTTAGCGATCGCAGGGATCAGGCCTGACTCTGCGAACGCTGCAGTTATGCGTTTAGTGTTTTGTAAGTGACAGTGATCGATCGATACTGCACTTGGGTGGGCTGGGCTGGGCCGGGCGGAGGGGCAAAACGCAGGTGCTAGCCGGTATCTGGGCTGATCCCGCTAACACTGCGTTTTTGGGAACCCTAAACTGCTGGGGACGCTAGTATAGATCTGATCAGATATTGATCCGTTCAGATACTATACTACTAAGTGAGGCATGTGCTGCGTGCGTGGGTGTCAGCACTACTGGCACTAACCTGACGCTGCCTGGGGCTGGTGCTTGCCAGTTCACCAAAATGCTACCAAAAAAACTGGTAGCGATCGCAGGGATCAGGCCTGACTCTGCGAACGCTGCAGTTAAGCGTTTAGTGTTTTGTAATTGACAGTGATCGATCGATACTGCGCTTGGGTGGGCTGGGCCGGGCGGAGGGGCAAAATGCAGGTGTTAGCAGGTATCTGGGCTGATCCCGCTAACACTGCGTTTTTGAGAACACTAAACTGCTGGGTACGCTAGTATAGATCTGATCGGATCAGATATTGATCTGTTCAGATACTATACCACTAAGGGAGGCGTATGCTGCGTGCGTGGGTGTTAGCGGTACTGGCGCTAACCTGACGCTGCCTGGGGCGATGCATATCACCGCCGGGTGATCAGGGGGCTAAACCTTTATTTGGTAATAAACGGCGGGTGCCCTGACACTATAAAAAAATAAACTAACTAACCAGCGTCACCCGTAACAGTTATACGGTGATCACTGGTGAAAGGGTTAACTAGGGGGCAATCAAGGGGTTAAAACCTTTATTAGGTAGTATATGGGGGTCCCTGACGCTATAAAATGCTGACGGTGAACCTAAATATTTATCTCCCTAACTAGCGTCACCAGTGACACTAATACAGCGATCAGAAAAATGATCGCTTAGTGACACTGGTGACGGGGGGTGATCAAGGGGTTAAAACTTTATTAGGGGGGGTTAGGGGGGTACCCTAGACCTAAAGGGGGCTAATACTAACTGCCCTACCACACTAACTGTCACAAACTGACACCAATGCATTAATCAGAAAAAAAAAACAAAAAACTGCCAGTGTGACGGGGAAGGGGTGATTAGGGGGTGTATTGTGTGCCTGGCATGTTCTACTGTGTGTGTGTTGTGTTTTACACTCACATTGATGTCTTCTCTCCTCGGCGCCGGAACGGAAAATACAGAGCCAAGGAGAGATGACATAATTTCCTCTGCTGCTGTTTACCATACAGCAGCAGAGGAATGATCTCATTGGCCGGGAGCGATTGAGAGGGGGGGGCATAAATGGATGGCCCCCCCCTCACCTCCGATCGCCGGGGGACAAATGCCGACCGCCTCGGGCACCGGGGGGGGTCCAATCGGACCCCCCGCCCGCGGGAGGCAGATCACATACAGGTATGTGATTCTGCCTGCCCGCGCCATTCTGCCGACGTATATCGTCGTGAGGCGGTCGGCAACTGGTTAAGCTGCGCTATAATAAAAATGAAAGCATATAAGACAGTGACATATATATCTTAGAGCATAAACCAACTTCTATGAGGGCTACCAACCCTTTAATTGGCTATTAGTAAAGCAGTATTGAATAAGTGAAGCTCATAAATGTGCAAATGAGCCAAAAGTGTAGAAATTAAAGTGCTCAATAAGTGTCCCTTTTCCTCAGTGATAAGGTAGCTGATATTCCACAACATAAAAAGGCTGAAAACCATAGTTCATATAAAATTAATCAACCAACTGTTCCACAGTGACTTGTGATAAGAAACACCCAAGAAGATGTGACGATGTATGATAGACAGGGTCCTCCACCTTTAGAATTACTGCCGCTTACCAGATAAATAGATCTCTTTTTAGGGAGATCCAATTGGCATGTGGCTTGTACCCCAGCCCCAGGTCTCTGTAATTAGCAGCCATGTGTCCCAGATCATCCACTCCTCAGAATAGTCACCAGTCAGTAATTCCCCATGTAAGGATAAAGAGGGCTTCCATAGTGTAATTCCATAAAAATGTAATAAGTTAAAAACAGAAATGCACTTACACTTAGCCGAGTATACAATAGCGTGTCTGTTAGATTCGAGCCGGCTGGCTCTCAATAGCTGCCCGTTGCTTCCGGGGCTTTGTCTTGTTTGCGGTGACGTCAGCACGCCGCTCCTCCCTACACCGTTTCATCACAGATGACGTTGTCCTGGGGCACGGGCCGCGTGCTGACTCACCGCCATATATAGTCTACTACAAGTGAAGGAACGCCCAGCCCTGAGTTCCAAGCGTCCCGTGTGTTGAAACCGCCATCTTAGAAAAAGGCAGCTGCCCACAAGAAGTGGAACATTTAAGTATGGCCCGAATGTGCATTTAAGCACTCCCGAACCGAAAAGCATGTCCGCATCCTAATGTATAAAAGATAAGTGCTCATGGGTCAAATGTCCACTAGTGTCACCCCTAAGCATATGATCCTCCAGCGACACCTAGCGGTCCCTAGATGCATGAACGTGCAGCAAATATGCCTCAGTATCCATGTACCCACCTTTAAATATATAATATAACGTACTTGTAAAAAGAGAAAAAATAACATAAAATACAATATTCTAAAAAAAGAGAAAAAATATTTTTGTTAGTAAAAAATTCACTATGTTTCATGCCCATCAACCCTCTATTAAATGTATAGATACACTAAAAACAAATAGAACTAAAGTGGGGGTAAACAGAATTAACCATTTGGCACTATCATATCGTTCTTTCAGAACCTCTCAGGCTACCATCAATGTCGCAGATGTCAAGTCTGCACACTAAATGAGAATAAAATTAGGAAAACAGAGTCCTTCGACTCGACCAGTACATCTAAAGAACATCAAATCGAACCGTTCATTACCTGCAGCTCAACGGGCGTTGTTTATTTACTTCAATGCCCGTGCGGGCTTCAATATATCGGCAGGATTAAACGGGCCATGCAGGTCCGTTTGGGTGAACACATCATTAATATCAAAAACGGTTTCAAATATCAATCCGTCTCTAAACATTATGCTATCCATCATAATCATAATCCGGCTAATACACTGTTCTTAGGGATTGACAGATATAATGCCCATTGGCGGGGTAGTTCTCTAGTTAGAGAATTATCTAGACTTGAGATGGCATGGATGCAGTGTACGTTGTTACACTCCATATGGTCTGAATATAGACACAGATGTCAATGCTTTTATAGATAATAGCTAGTAATCATTGATGTGAACTAGCCTTGAGTTCCCGGCTGACCCCTTTGATAAAGATCTGTTTGTTCTATTTTCTATTTTAATTTTAACTATGGATCGTTCGGTAGTTTGAATTTTCCATTCGGGTCTATTTTTATGAGTGGGATTATTTTCAGCACCACTAGGTAACACTGTGTTGGTGTTACAGTAATTATTGGAACCTTCCTCCATATTTGGTCATGCACCCAGGGCCGGCCCTACCATGGGACCCAATGCAACCATGGTTCCAGGCGGCATTTAACAGGGGTGGCCACGGCAGCCAGAATCCTGGATCATCAGTCAGCAAGACTCAGAGACTCTCAGAACTTGATGCAGAGCGGGGCGGAGGCTGTGCTGGCTGTCTCCTGGCTGCACTGGTTGTTAGAAGCGCCTGCCGCCCAGCGCCTAACAACCTGTGACGTCAGTGGCCGCCCCAGCATTCACAGCGCTCAGCCTCAGCGCCACCGCCTTCATCTTCCATCTCCAGCATCACAGCATGAGGGAAGGAAGGGCTGAGCCTGAGGAGAGCTGCGGGCTGCCTGCTGTGCAGCTGACAAAATAGTAAGTTAAAAAGTTGAATAAAATAGGAAAGTGTTAAAACTATTAAAACTATTACTGAGCTAAAACTATTATAATGGAGCCCCCCTCTTACTTTTCCATGTTACTGAGCATTATCATCCTGGGAGTTTGATTGTTCCTGATAAACGGAGGATCGACCTACCAGAAACCGATCGGCCAGTGTGGATCGCTCAAGTTTGGCTCATTTATTTAATCTATGAGGTGAGAGGCTGGGGGGAATGGTATAGTTCAAGGGTGCCCTGACTGGATAAAGATGATAAATTAAATTTTAGCTATCATGATATAAAATAATGACTTGACTTAATGTCTTGGGCCAGCAATGCATGTACCTATAGGGTCCATCCAAATGGTTAATTCTGTTTACCCCCACTTTAGTTCTATTTGTTTTTAGTGTATCTATACATTTAGTGGAGGGTTGATGGGCATGAAACATAGTACATTTTTTACTAACAAAAATATTTTTTCTGTTTTTTTACTTAGAATATTGTTTTTTTGTAATTTTTCTCTTTTTACAAGTATGTTATGTTATATATTTAAAGGTGGGTACATGGATACTGCGGCATATTTGCTGCATGTTCATACATCTAGGGACCGCTAGGTGTCGCTGGAGGATCATATGCTTAAAGTGGGGTTCCACCCAAAAAAACAAAAATACCTGAAAAATTCAAAAAACAAACCCATAAAACCCATAAATATAAAAAAATATAAATAAAAATGGATATTTTTTACTTACCTCTAAATGTCTGTTGCTAGGTGGTCCCTCGTAGTCTGCCTCTTCCTTTGCCTGGGTTGGTGACATCACTTCCCCCTCGGCACAGGAAGGGCTCCGCTCTGCTCCCTCCCTCCTGTCAACCATCTGGGACCCATTACAGGTCCCAGGTGATTGAGCGGCCAATCACGGCGCGCGGCGCCGCTCGCGCATGCGCAGTGGGTGCCAGGCTGTGAAGCCACAGCCCGGCGCCCACAGTTGAAATGCCGGCACCGACGAGTGCAGGGGGGGGCGAGCGGGGCTTCGATCCCCCGCATCGCTGGACTCAGGGACAGGTAAGTGTCCAATTAAAAGTCAGCAGCTGCAGTATTTGTAGCTGCTGACTTTTAATTTTTTTTTTTTATGGACCCCCTGGGTGGAACTCCTCTTTAAGGGTGACACTAGTGGACATTCGACCCATGAATAGAATCCAGTGTGTTTTTTAGACAATATTGTTTTCTTTTGGGCTAGTTGCCTATGCGAGCACTTATTTTGTATACATTAGGATGCGGACATGCTTTTCGGTTCAGGAGTGCTTAAATGCACATTCGGGCCATACTTAAATGTTCCACTTCTTGTGGGCACTTGCCTTTTTCTAAGATGGCGGTTTCAACACAGGGGAACGCTTGGAGCTCAGGGCTGGGCGTTCCTTCACTTGTAGACTATATATGGCGGTGAGTCAGCATGCGGCCCGTGCCCCAGGACGACGTCATCTGTGATGAAAACGGCGTAGGGAGGAGCGGCGTGCTGACATCACCGCAAACAAGGCAAAGTCCCGGAAGCAATGGGCAGCTATTGAGAGCCGGCCGGCTCGAATCTAACAGACACGCTATTGTATACTCTGCATTTCTGTTTTTAACTTTTTTACATTTTTATGGAATTACACTATGGAAGCCCTCTTTATCCTTACATGGGGAATTGCTGAATGGTGGCTGTTCTGAGGAGTGGATGATCTGGGACACCTGGCTGCTAATTACAGAGACCCGGGGCTGGGGTACAAGCCACATGCGAATTGGATCTCCCTAAAAAGAGATCTATTTATCTGGTAAGCAGCAGTAATGCTAAAGGTGGAGGACCCTATCTATCATACACCGTCACATCTTCTTGGGTGTTTCTTATCACAAGTCACTGTGGAACAGTCGGTTAATGAATTTTATATGAACTATGGTTTTCAGCCTTTTTTATGTTGTGGAATATCATCTACCTTATCAATTTCACTGAGGAAAAAGGACACTTATAGAGCACTTTAATTTCTACACTTTTGGCTCATTTGCACACTTATGAGCATCACTTATTCAATACTGCTTTACTAATAGCCAATTAAAGGGTTGGTAGCCCTCATAGAAGTTGGTTTATGCTCTAAGATATATATGTCACTGTCTTATATGCTTTCATTTTTACTATTTTCACTATTTTTTAGTTAATAGTTTTAATGATCTTAGACAGCGCAGTAATTTACCTATCTCCATCTATATTCATACACTGTACAGAGATAGAGATATATCCTTCCAAACTTCTATCTACAGCTATCTATCCAAACACCTGTCTATAGCTAGCTATCTATATCTACATTCATCAAAATATCTATCTATCCAAACTTAGACTTACTTGTGTCTGGAAAGTGGCGTAGAGCTGGGTACAGTACGGGTGGCCCATAACTATTTGCATTACTTGATGTTCAGTCATGATGGAGTCCCGGTCTAGGAGAATTAGAGGCATCTTTTCGCCAATCTTCACGGCCACCTGTTTGCCGCTATCAATATGGGTTGCCAGCAACACCTATAGGAAAGGGACAATTAGTACATCATCTTTTCCATGTTCTCTAGTTGTAACAACATTACTAGCATTCCACATGTTCTGAATTATCTTTCTTTCCCCCTTTTCTTGTCCTGCTGGATTTGCCCTTTGTGGAAATATGACCAACTGCTGTAAGTGTCTTTTACACATCAAACAGAGCCGCCGCTGGCCTTGTTCAACACAGCAGACTGATTCTCAGGTGCCATAACCCCCAAGCCACCAATCGGAATTCACTCTGCAAAGTCAGATTTGTACAAAGTGGATTCTGACTGGTTGCTGCACTGGTGGGCACAGTCTGAAGGTGGGTACACACCATAAGAAAATCGGGCAAACGATCATCTGATTTTCCTCAATGTTTCACAGCAAGTCAAAACCAAGGATGGAACTAATGTACGAAAATTCCATAAGATAAAGGGGTTTTTTTTGTTATTTATTGCTTCTGATCATACGCAGTATCTGTTTTTACTCGTATGAAAACAGTACACTGTAAAAAAAATTGTTCTGTAAAGTAGAAGAAAAATTTTGGAGTTGGTTCCTTAGGTAAATTTTCTTTGGAAAGTCTGAAGCAGATGTCCAAAAAGTTACATACACACTATACGAGAATCGAACGATCATGCCTCGTACAGTATTTTTGTTCCAATTTTCTCATAGTGTACCCCACCTGACACTTTGCATTAAAGCTGAGCAGTGGGGTCACCCTTGACACTGCAAGGGTTAATAGGTTTACAGTACCGCATTAATGGGAATACGGTGAAGTACAAATCTTACTCCTTACTCCCGCAGGCCTCCTCTGCACGGCCGCACCACTACTAAAGAATGTTTCCTTTGTTAAGGTTAAGAGCTTCAATCGAGCTCAAGGTTATCTGCTGCTGTCTCTAATTGGAAAGTGTGGATATGCATGCATATAAAAGTAAATGTGTAGCGCTATAAAACCTAAATAAACTGAAGTTCTGAAAAAAACAGTGTCAAAAACCTGAAGTAAAGATTATAAATAAAAGTAAAAATACAATAAGAATTTCAGTGAAAAAATTCACAATAAAGATATTTCTATAAATGTGGTATGATCATATCTTGTGCAAAATGTACAGTGCAATATGCTGGTGAAACAATAATAATACAAAGGAAAAAGTCACCCAGATGATGGCTTTTTAGCAGAAACGCGTCGGATGGACCCATTACAAATTACCCCTACTTGTTTTTATATGCTCTTGATGATCATCTAACATGTGAGTCTATTTTTAACCACTTGCCGACCGCCTAACGTAGATATACATCAGCAGAATGGCACGGGCAGGCAGAATCACGTACCTGTACGTGATCTGCCTCCCGCGGGCGGGGGGTCCGATCGGACCCCCCCCGGTGCCAGCGGCGGTCGGCATTTGACTGGGAGCGTTGGGAGGCGAGGGGGAGACCATCCGATCGTGGCCCCCCCCTCGCGATCACTCCCAGCCAATCGGAATCCTCCCCTGCCTGTGTGTAGTTTCACACAGGCAGAGGATGTGATGTCATCTCTCCTCGGCTTGGCAGTTTCCGTTCCAGTGCCGAGGAGAGAAGACATGTAAGTGCACCAACACACTACACACACACAGTAGAACATGCCAGGCACATAAAACACCCTGATCCCCCCCCCGATCGCCCCCCAACCCCCCCCATCACAAACTGACACCAAGCAGTATTTATTTATTTATTTTTTTTATGATTACTGCATGGTGTCAGTTTGTGACAGTTACAGTGTTAGGGCAGTGACTGGTAGCCCCCTTTAGGTCTAGGATACCCCCCTAACCCCCCTAATAAAGTTTTAACCCCTTGATCACCCCCTGTCAAAAGTGTCACTAAGCGATCATTTTTCTGATCGCTGTATTAGTGTCGCTGGTGACGCTAGTTAGGGAGGTAAATATTTAGGTTCGCCGTCAGCGTTTTATAGCGTCAGGGACCCCCATATACTATCTAATAAATGTTTTAACCCCTTGATTGCCCCCTAGTTAACCCTTTCACCACTGATCACCGTATAAGTGTTACGGGTGACGCTGGTTAGTTCGTTTATTTTTTATAGTGTCAGGGCACCCGCCGTTTATTACCGAATAAAGGTTTAGCCCCCTGATCGCCTGGCGGTGATATGCGTCGCCCCAGGCAGCGTCAGATTAGCGCCAGTACCGCTAACACCCACGCACGCAGCATACGCCTCCCTTAGTGGTATAGTATCTGTACGGATCAATATCTGATCCGATCAGATCTATACTAGCGTCCCCAGCAGTTTAGGGTTCCCAAAAACGCAGTGTTAGCGGGATCAGCCCAGATACCTGCTAGCACCTGCGTTTTTCCCCTCCGCCCGGCCCAGCCCAGCCCACCCAAGTGCAGTATCGATCGATCACTGTCACTTACAAAACACTAAACACATAACTGCAGCGTTCGCAGAGTCAGGCCTGATCCCTGCGATCGCTAACAGTTTTTTTGGTAGCGTTTTGGTGAACTGGCAAGCACCAGCCCCAGGCAGCGTCAGGTTAGCGCCAGTACCGCTAACACCCACACACGCACCGTACACCTCCCTTGGTGGTATAGTATCTGATCGGATCAATATCTGATCTGATCAGATCTATACTAGCGTCCCCAGCAGTTTAGGGTTCCCACAAACGCAGTGTTAGCGGGATCAGCCCAGATACCTGCTAGCACCTGCGTTTTGCCCCTCCGCCCGGCCCAGCCCAGCCCACCCAAGTGCAGTATCGATCGATCACTGACACTTACAAAACACTAAACGCATAACTGCAGCGTTCGCAGAGTCAGGCCTGATCCCTGCGATCGCTAACAGTTTTTTTTGTAGCGTTTTGGTGAACTGGCAAGCACCAGCGGCCTAGTACACCCCGGTCGTAGTCAAACCCGCACTGCAGTAACACTTGGTGACGTGGCGAGTCCCATAAGTGCAGTTCAAGCTGGTGAGCTGGCAAGCACAAGTAGTGTCCCGCTGCCACCAAAAAGACAAACACAGGCCCGTCGTGCCCATAATGCCCTTCCTGCTGCATTCGCCAATCCTAATTGGGAATTTATGTCCTCCCGAGTACCCCTACCCAACGAACCCCCCCAAAAAAGATGTCGTGTCTGCAGCAAGCGCGGATATAGGCGTGACACCCGCTATTATTGTCTCTCCTGTCCTGACAATCCTGGTCTTTGCATTGGTGAATGTTTTGAACGCTACCATTCACTAGTTGAGTATTAGCGTAGGGTACAGCATTGCACAGACTAGGCACACTTTCACAGGGTCTCCCAAGATGCCATCGCATTTTGAGAGACCCGAACCTGGAACCGGTTACAGTTATAAAAGTTAGTTACAAAAAAAAGTGTAAAAAAAAAAAAAAAAACACAAACAAAAATATAAAATAAAAAATAATAGTTGTCGTTTTATTGTTCTTTCTCTCTCTATTCTCTCTCTATTGTTCTGCTCTTTTTAACTGTATTCTATTCTGCAATGTTTTATTGTTATTATGTTTTATCATGTTTGCTTTTCAGGTATGCAATTTTTTATACTTTACCGTTTACTATGCTTTATTGTTAACCATTTTTTTGTCTTCAGGTACGCCATTCACGACTTTGAGTGGTTATACCAGAATGATGCCTGCAGGTTTAGGTATCATCTTGGTATCATTCTTTTCAGCCAGCGGTCGGCTTTCATGTAAAAGCAATCCTAGCGGCTAATTAGCCTCTAGACTGCTTTTACAAGCAGTGGGAGGGAATACCCCCCCCAACGTCTTCCGTGTTTTTCTCTGGCTCTCCTGTCTCAACAGGGAACCTGAGAATGCAGCCGGTGATTCAGCCAGCTGACCATAGAGCTGATCAGAGACCAGAGTGGCTCCAATCATCTCTATGGCCTAAGAAACCGGAAGCTACGAGCATTTTATGACTTAGATTTCGCCGGATGTAAACAGCGCCATTGGGAAATTGGGAAAGCATTTTATCACACCGATCTTGGTGTGGTCAGATGCTTTGAGGGCAGAGGAGAAATCTAGGGTCTAATAGACCCCAATTTTTTCAAAAAAGAGTACCTGTCACTACCCATTGCTATGATAGGGGATATTTACATTCCCTGAGATAACAATAAAAATGATTTAAAAAAAAAAAAAAAATGAAAGGAACAGTTTTAAAATAAAAATAATAATAATAAAGAAAAAAAAAAAAAAAAAAAAAAAAAAAAAGCACCCCTGTCCCCCCTGCTCTCGCGCTAAGGCGAACGCAAGCGTCGGTCTGGCGTCAAATGTAAACAGCAATTGCACTATGCATGTGAGGTATCACCGCGAACGTCAGATCGAGGGCAGTAATTTTAGCAGTAGACCTCCTCTGTAAATCTAAAGTGGTAACCTGTAAAGGCTTTTAAAAATGTATTTAGTTTGTCGCCACTGCACGTTTGTGCGCAATTTTAAAGCATGTCATGTTTGGTATCCATGTACTCGGCCTAAGATCATCTTTTTTATTTCATCAAACATTTGGGCAATATAGTGTGTTTTAGTGCATTAAAATTTAAAAAAGTGTGTTTTTTCCCCAAAAAATGCGTTTGAAAAATCGCTGCGCAAATACTGTGTGAAAAAAAAAATGAAACACCCACCATTTTAATCTGTAGGGCATTTGCTTTAAAAAAAATATATAATGTTTGGGGGTTCAAAGTAATTTTCTTGCAAAAAAAAATTATTTTTTTATGTAATCAAAAAGTGTCAGAAAGGGCTTTGTCTTCAAGTGGTTAGAAGAGTGGGTGATGTGTGACATAAGCTTCTAAATGTTGTGCATAAAATGCCAGGACAGTTCAAAACCCCCCAGATGACCCCATTTTGGAAAGTAGACACCCCAAGCTATTTGCTGAGAGGCATGTCGAGTCCATGGAATATTTTATATTGTGAAACAAGTTGCGGGAAAGAGACAATTTTTTATTTTTTTAATTTTTTTTTGCGCAAAGTTGTCACTAAATGATATATTGCTCAAACATGCCATGGGAATATGTGAAATTACACCCCAAAATGCATTCTGTTGCTTCTCCTGAGTACGGGGATACCACATGTGTGAGACTTTTTGGGAGCCTAGCCGCGTACGGGACCCCAAAAACCAAGCACCGCCTTCAGGCTTTCTAAGGCCGTAAATTTTTGATTTCACTCTTCACTGCCTATCACAGTTTCGGAGGCCATGGAATGCCCAGGTGGCAAAAAACGCCCCCAAATGACCCCATTTTGGAAAGTAGACACCCCAAGCTATTTGATGAGAGGTATAGTGAGTATTTTGCAGACCTCACTTTTTGTCACAAAGTTTTGAAAATTGAAAAAAGAAAAAAAAAAATGTTTTTTCTCGTCTTTCTTTATTTTCAAAAACAAATGAGAGCTGCAAAATACTCACCATGCCTCTCAGCAAATAGCTTGGGGTGTCTACTTTCCAAAATGGGGTCATTTGGGGGGGGGGGGTTTGTGCCACCTGGGTATTCCATGGCCTCCGAAACTGTGATAGGCAGTGAAGAGTGAAATCAAAAATTTACACCCTTAGAAATCCTGAAGGCGGTGATTGGTTTTCGGGGCCCCGTACGCGGCTAGGCTCCCAAAAAGTCCCACACATGTGGTATCCCCATACTCAGGAGAAGTAGCTAAATGTATTTTGGGGTGCAATTCCACATATGCCCATGGCCTGTGTGAGCAATATATCATTTAGTGACAACTTTGTGCAAAAAAAAAAAAAAAAAAAAAAAAATTTGTCACTTTCCCGCAACTTGTGTCAAAATATAAAACATTCCATGGACTCAACATACCTCAAAGCAAATAGCTTGGGGTGTCTACTTTCCAAAATGGGGTCATTTAGGGGGGTTTTATGCCATCTGGGCATTTTATGGCCTTCAAAACTGTGATAGGTAGTGAGGAGTAAAATCAAAAATGTACGCCCTTAGAAATCCTGAAGGCAGTGATTGGTTTTCGGGGCCCCGTACGCGGCTAGGCTCCCAAAAAGTCCCACACATGTGGTATCCCCATACTCAGGAGAAGCAGCTAAATGTATTTTGGGGTGCAATTCCACATATGCCCATGGCCTGTGTGAGCAATATATCATTTAGTGACAACTTTTTGTAATTTTTTTTTTTTTTGTCATTATTCAATCACTTGGGACAAAAAAATGAATATTCAATGGGCTCAACATGCCTCTCAGCAATTTCCTTGGGGTGTCTACTTTCCAAAATGGGGTCATTTGTGGGGGTTTTGTACTGCCCTGCCATTTTAGCACCTCAAGAAACGACATAGGCAGTCATAAATTAAAGGCTGTGTAAATTCCAGAAAATGTACCCTAGTTTGTAGGCGCTATAACTTTTGCGCAAACCAATAAATATACACTTATTGACATTTTTTTTACCAAAGACATGTGGCCAAATACATTTTGGCCTAAATGTATGGCTAAAATTGAGTTTATTGGATTTTTTTTAGAACAAAAAGTAGAAAATATCATTTTTTTTCAAAATTTTCGGTCTTTTTCCGTGTATAGCGCAAAAAATAAAAACGGCAGAGGTGATCAAATACAATCAAAAGAAAGCTCTATTTGTGGGAAGAAAAGGACGCAAATTTTGTTTGGGTACAGCATTGCATGACCGCGCAATTAGCAGTTAAAGCGACGCAGTGCCGAATTGTAAAAAGTGCTCTGGTCAGGAAGGGGGTAAAACCTTCCGGGGCTGAAGTGGTTAATATTGTTAAATAAATTAGTCTTACGTTAATACGCTATGCAAGTTTTACATTTATTTTCTCATGGTATATGAACACACGTTTGTGGCCCCCCATTGGAACACTATCCATATGCCACTACGGAAAGCTTAGTTGCTGTCCTGACCTAGGATCCATCGTGGCTGTTCAAGGAGATGTACCCTTTTAACCAGTGGGTCTCAAAGCCTTTGTGACTTGGGTGGCATAAGCCTCCCCAAGTCAACAACATCTGGTAAGCCTCCTATGATCCTTGGTGGCGGCCTTTTCACCATTCTAGCCTATCTGAAACGCTGTTGGTCTTAAACATCTGTCCAGTCCTCTGAGGTTTCTCTCTATACCTTTGGACTTTAAATTATATTGGTTTTACCAACATATTCTTGGACTGCAGCTTACACTCATTATTTATTTCTAGTTGGACATTATTATATTTTTATTCACCTTGGTGACTTTTTCCTTTGTATTATTATTGTTTCACCAGCTTGCATATGCATATTGCCCTGTACATTTTGCACAAAATATGATCATACCACATTTCTAGAAATATCTATATTGTGAATTTTTTAACGGAAATTCTTATTGTATTTTTACTTTTATTTATAATCTTTACTTCAGGTTTTTGACACTGTTTTTTTCAGAATTTCAGTTTATTTAGGTTTTATAGCGCTACACTTTTACATTTACATTTATTGCTTGGGTCTATAGCTGTGTTGGCTTCTGTTTTACCTACACTACACACAGCGCTGTATCCCCCTTTCCCATATGCATATAAAAGTAAACACTCTGAGACACACTCAGCACGATTACTTGTTACACTTCTAATTTATTCAAGGCGGTGCTAATGTTTTATACACAAAAATACGTCATTGCTATGTTAGTCTAATAGGTACATCTCATTGGTTAACCGGTTCCCGACCGGCTCCTGTACATTTACGTCGGCAGAATGGCACGGCTGTGCAAAGTAACGTACCCGTGCGTTACTTTGAATTTGCCGCCGTGTGCGTGAGTCGGGTCGCGGGTCCCGCAGACTCGATCGCTGCGGGGATACCCGCAATCGCCTCACGGAGAGGACGAACGGGGAAATGCTGATGTAAACAGCATCTCCCCGTTCTGCCTAGTGACAGTGTCACTGGATCTTTGTTTCCTGTCATCGGAGCAGAGATCAGTGACGTCACATACACAGCCCATCCCCCTTACAGTTAGTAATCACTCCCAGTACTGATTTAATCCTTCCCCGCCCCCTAGTGGTTAACCCGTTTACTGCCAGTGTCATTTATACAGGAATCAATGCATTTTTATAGCACTGATTGCTGTATAAATGTCAATGGTCCCAAAAATGTGTCAATTTTTCGACATGTCCGCCATAACGTTGCAGTCACAATAAAAAACGCTGATCGCCGCCATTACTAGTAAAAAAAAAAAATTATTAATAAAAATGCCATAAAACTATCCCCTATTTTGTAAAGGCTATATTTTTTGCGCAAACAAATCAATAAACGCTTATTGCGATTTTTTTTTACCAAAAATATGTAGAATACGTATCGGCCTAAACTGAGGAAAAAAAATGTTTTTTTATATTTTTTTGGGATATTTATTATAGCAAAATGTAAAAAATAATGCGATTTTTTTCAAAATTGTCGCCTTTTTTGTTTATAGCACAAAAAATAAAAATCGCAGAGATGATCAAATGCCACCAAAAGAAAGCTCTATTTGTGGGAAAAAAAGGACGTTAATTTTGTTTTGGAACCACATCGCATGACCGCGCAATTGTCAGTTAAAGCGATGCGGTGCCGAATCGCAAAAAGTGCTTTGGTCAGGAAGGGGGTAAATCCTTCCGGGGCTGAAGTGGTTCAGATAGAAAAGAAAATGGAGAATCTTCATGTCGAGGTTTGGTTGTCCCTGGTTCTGTCTCCAGTTCCGCATTCTTCTGATACGCGGGATGTAGGGTGTACCCGCCATCTTGGGAAGATAAAGGAACAGAGCAGATCTGTAATACCTATATAATGAGTAAGAAGAAAAACATGTATACACATAATAAAATAGACATTTTCAGATTATTATTATTAGCTACATTACATTCCTTCACAGTCCCCCCTAAAATGACCATTTTCTCTTTTCTGTCCCTAATACTAAAGGTCCTACTTCGCCTGGCCCATTCTCCTCAGCAACTCTTTTAGGCTGTATATAGAGTTAGGCAGCAACTTGTTTACTACCCTCCTCGATACAGCTGGAGAGGTGCAGTCCCTATAACCCTATAGGATTGTGAGATTTTGGACAGGGAGTGACTGTAGATGAGTGAAGGGTTTGTCATCTTCCATCATAAGGGGGTCCTCTTCTCCTTGGTGGAGAAATGTAGGTGTGCTTTTGTCTACTGCCTTGCTCATTAACGTTGTACGAAAGGTAGAATACAGCATACAATCAGGGCTAAAAGAACCAGGATTATTAATACTGTTACCCCTATCTGGGCGAGCACCTTCTGCCACCCACTCATCCAGCTAAAGTATTGATCCCATGAGTCCATGATACCTGAGTTCTTCAACTCCAGTGACAGATCTTCTAATTTCTTTATAGCTAGAGTAACCTTACCATTTGGGCCAGTATTACCAGGAATGTAGGTGCAGCAGGTTCCCGTTTTTCCTATGATTTTACAAACACCTCCTTTCTCAGCTAACAACATGTCTAAGGCCATCCGATTCTGGAAGGTCATGTAGGAAGTGGGGGCTAACTGGTTAGCAATTCCCTGGAGGGCATCTTTAGTGGAATTTACAAATCTCTATTGGTTATAGTATATGTAGTTAATCCAATCTAACTTCTTGTTGACAGTTATTATACGGATCAAAGAATCAAAACCAGCTTTTACCTGGTCCCTGGCTTTGAATTTACCAGGGACCCCCATGGCATCTATGTATACATGAGGGTCAAAACTTCCGGAGAGAACTGCTCACTTCCTCCTCTGTGTGCTGGGACAGTGTATGTATCAGGGGTATCTTCTGTTCGGATATGAAGGGGCATAATGACCTTTGCAAGGGCACATTTATTTGTCTAGGTTCTTTCTAATCTGGTCCTGATTTTCAAATTCACATAGATCCAATACACATCACCAAGGGACTGGACCCGGTTTAATACCTGTCTTCCGCAAAGTCATTCTGCTTATGAGGGGCTTTCTAATTTCATCTTTCTTGTCTAACGCACTCTGGGGTCGCCCAGTCTGGCCCTGTGTTCCAACCCACTGGCCCCCCTGGAACCACAACTCTGTCCCCAGTAACTGGATGTGATACATACATATATATCCTTACCGTCAGGGATGTCACTGTACCAATGGCATTGCCATGAAGGGTCAAACGGATAAGGTACTATGTCACAGTAATCTAAGGTAAAGGTGGTCACATGTGTACCTGAAGAGTTATACCAAAACGTAATTATGTTATCTTTTTGTGATGGCCACCTCCTGGGCCCCTCCCCCCCTAGATCAAATAGAAAAAGAATATACAGGACCCGAAAACATGCTCTCCCGCAATGGTAAGCGTGCATTCAGGTGTTCTTCCCGGCCAACTTGACTGAGGTGGCTGTGGTCAGCAAAACTTGGAATGGACCATCATATCTTGGCTCAAGGATCTCCAGACAGTAGTTGGTGTGTTCCTGCATCTAATTCAGGATCTGGAATGGAAGAAAACACCTGGACATGCATTCAGGTTAATTCTCGTGATAATGTGGTTACATAATTAGTCAACACATCAGATTGTAACTGTTGTGGAAAGTAACAACCAAGTCTGGGAGCTGAACCAAACAAAATTTCATAAGGGGATAGGGCATGTTTCCCCCCGGGGGGTGTGTCTGACACTGAATAGGGCAATGGGCAAACTGTCTGGCCAACTCATGTTAGTCTCTTGGGCCATCTTTAACATCCTGTTCTTTAGTGTCCCATTCATCCTTTCTACCTTCCTGCTACTTTGAGGGTGGTATGGGGTGTGTAGTGCCAACTGAACCCCCAGTGCTGCCCAAATCTCTTTCGTAAGGGTTGCTGTTAAGGCAGGGCCCATATCTTTCAATATCACCTCTGGGACCCTAAATCTACATACTATCTCACTCAGTAGTTTCTTAGCTGTGGTCCTGGCAGTCATGACCACTTCCACTAGGGAGTATTCGAATCTGCCACTTATTGGCACTTGAGAATGATCAATTTGTATTGTCTGGAAAGGGGTATAGGGCTTTTGCCAGGTGCTTCTTCTGTGCCTTTCCTGTGCGCCCTGGTTTACATTTGGTGCAGATTATGCATGATCTGCAGAAGTTGTCGGTCAGTGGAGTAACTCTTGGTGCTACACTTGTTGATAAGAGAGTTTATAAAAGTCTTTGTCAAGTGGGCAGCTCCATGTGCCCATTGCACCACAGCTGGGTACATACTCCTGGGTAGACAAGGCTTCTTGTTGCACTTGAATAGTCTATCTCTGAGAGTTGCTTCTCTCCGTTTCCAGCTTTCCTTCTCTTCCGGACTTGCTGCTTCCAGTAATTCTTTTAGATAAACTCTGTCCACTGGGAGAGTCTGTAAGGTAAGCACGGGCTGGTCTTTTTCTACCACCCTGCTGTCCACTTCCCGTGGACCACTAGCTGTCTGTTTGGCAGCTGAATTGGCTAGATGATTGCCTCGAGCTTCGAGTTCAGTTTATCGTGTGCTTTTACTCAGAATAGTCGCTTGGGTTAGGAGAAGCAAGGCATCCATCAAGTTTTCACAGGTGTTCCTGCAGCCGTCAGGAATCCTCTGTCCTTCCAGATAACACCATAATCATGGGCAACGCTGAAAGCATACCTTGAGTCCATATGAATGTTGGCTCTTTTTCCCTCTGCTCATTTACATGCTGTAGTGCTTGCAGCTCTGCCTCCTGTGCAGACATCACCGGTGGTAAAGTTTCAGCTTGTAGAACTGTGTTTTGGATTCTGCAGGGGTATTTCACTCACGGTGGGGAGATGCGTGGTTTCCAGCCACATTAGTTCGAAGCAATCATGGGGTGACAAGTCAAGACTCTACTCCTCCTTCTTTCCCCCCTCAAGAAGTGGAAGAAGGGTGGTAGGGTTCAGTGAGTAATGCTGTCCAGTAGGAGGGAACACAGGAGTCTCAAGTGTCTGGTAGTGGACAAGTGTTTCGGCTGGATCTTGGTTGAATATGGCAACAATGTCATGGGGAGCAAGCAGAACGAGGCAGTGTCCGAGGACTAAGTCCAAAGTTTTGTCTAGCAAGGCTTGTGCAGCAAAGCCAGATCGCAGACATGATAGGCCTCATCTTGCTATCGCATCCAGCCGACAGGAATAATATCCTATGGGGCGTAGGCGGATGCCATGTGATTGGGTGAGTACACCTGCAGCATGTCCCAGACGTTTGGATAAGAAAAGCTTGAACGTTTTGTCGTAGTCTGAGGATGGCGCACTTGAGGACCTCAAAGTTAGATATCCCTTAAGGAGACATCTGGAAGGGGTCTGATTGCAGAGCATCAGTAGGGAGGCTTCTGGAATCCATGTTCCGCACTAGGAAATTAGTCCAAGGAAGGCATAAGGGGATTTATGGCCTTGTGGCAGTGGGATGTCAAAGATTACTTTCACCCTGTCTTCAGTAAGGTGTCTTGTCCCATGGGACAAACAGTGTCCAAGGAAAATGACAGATGTTGAGCACCACTGCAATTTGGGCTTTGAGGCTTTGCAACTCTGGTTGGCAAGATAGCACAACAGGCTTTCTGAGGTGACTGCAACAGGGGGTAAGTCAGCTGCACAAAGGAAAAGGTCATCAACATGTTGGAGGAGAATCACTTCTGGGTGTTCCTCTTGTCATGTGTCAATGATGATAGCCATAGCTTTTGCAAACTGGCTTGGAAAGTTCTGTGCCCTTTGTGGCACATCTGTCTGGGTACGTTGCAATTTTCTTGCCGTGGATGAATGCAAAAAGGTACCAGCAGGAGGGGTGAGGGTGGACACTGAAGAAACCGTTTGCAAGGTCCACCACTGTGAGGTACTTTGCAGTCAAAGGCATCCCCCGCAAGTACAGTGGGGCAAAAAAGTATTTAGTCAGCCACCAATTGTGCAAGTTCTCCCACTTAAAAAGATGAGCGAGGCCTGTAATTGTCATCATAGGTATACCTCAACTATGAGAGACAAAATGTGGAAACAAATCCAGACAATCACATTGTATGATTTTTTAAAGAATTTATTTGCAAATGATGGTGGAAAATAAGTATTTGGTCAATATCAAAAGTTCATCTCAATACTTTGTTATATATCCTTTGTTGGCAATGACAGAGGTCAAACATTTTCTGTAAGTCTTCACAAAGTTGTCACACACTGTTGCTGGTATGTTGGCCCATTCCTCCATGCAGATCTCCTCTAGAGCAGTGATGTTTTGGGGCTCTCGCTGGGCAACACGGACTTTCAACTCCCTCCAAAGGTTTTCTACGGGGTTGAGATCTGAAGACTGGCTAGGCCACTCCAGGACCTTAAAATGCTTCTTATGAAGCCACTCCTTCATTGCCTGGGCGGTGTGTTTGGGATCATTATCATGCTGAAAGACCCAGCCACGTTTTATCTTCAGTGCCCTTGCTGATGGGAGGAGGTTTGCACTCAAAATCTCACGATACATGGCCCCAGTCATTCTTTTATGTACACAGTCAGTCGTCCTGTTCCCTTTGCAGAGAAACAGTCCCAAATCATGATGTTGCCACCCCCATGCTTCACAGTAGGTATGGTGTTCTTTGGTTGCAACACAGCATTCTCTATCCTCCAAACACGACGAGTTGTGTTTCTACCAAAGAGTTCTACTTTGGTTTCATCTGACCATATGACATTCTCCCAATCCTCTTCTGGATCATCCAAATGCTTTTTAGCAAACCTCAGACGGGCCCGGACATGTACTGGCTTAAGCAGGGGGACACGTCTGGCACTGCAGGATCTGAGTCCCTGGCGGCGTAGTGTGTTACTGATGGTAGCCTTTGTTACGTTGGTCCCAGCTCTCTGCAGGTCATTCACTAGGTCCCCCGTGTGGTTTGCTCACCGTTCTTGTGATCATTTTGACCCCACGGGATGAGATCCTGCGTGGAGCCCCAGATCGAGGGAGATTGTCAGTGGTCTTGTGGAGGACAGAGGAGGCTCTTAAAGAAGAAGATACAGGTCTGTGAGAGCCAGAAATCTTGCTTGTTTGTAGGTGACCAAATACTTATTTTCCACCATAATTTGCAAATAAATTCTTTCAAAAATCAGACAATGTGATTGTCTGGATTTGTTTCCACATTTTGTCTCTCATAGTTGGGGTATACCTATGATGACAATTACAGGCCTCTCTCATCTTTTTAAGTGGGAGAACTTGCACAATTGGTGGCTGACTAAATACTTTTTTGCCCCACTGTACCTGGTTCTCTTTAAGGGGTTCTCCTCTTCTTCCTAGAGAACAGAGATGTGTTGCATGGAGATGTACAATCTATCAGGGCTCCATTTGACACGAGGGCCTTGAAATGCTTCGAAATAGCTGCAGATTGGGCTAACTTTAGGGTGTATTATGGTTTCCAGGGCAATGATACGCCCTTTTTTAGCTTGACTGAAACTGGTGGCACCTTTAAGTGTCCGTTGTCTTGCGGGCCTGTGGACCATATACACACATTCTGTCAAGTGCTTCCTGCAGTATTGAACTTGAAGTTATTGCTTCATGAAGTGTCATCAGAAGAGGCAGAGAACACAAAGCAGATGAGTCTTCTAAAGATTGAGGCGTATGTAACTTCATTCCCCCTTCAGGCATGTACATGATTGAGGCCTGTAGTCTAGACAACACATCAGCTCCTAGTAGATTCAAGGGACATGTAAAGGACACCACGAATCTGGAAAGCAAATCAGGAAATGTCCTCACTTGGAGTGGCTCAGTAAGTGGACTGGAGCGGGGCACCCCATCCACTCCCACGCAGGAAACGTGTGTGTGTGCCTTTTCATAGTGGGAGAAACTCAGATCATCAAAGGCCTGTATGAGTCTAGCATGATACTTCTTCAGACTCCCCTTTATCTTGGGTAATATCTTGGATTGTGGTGGTCTGATCCTTCAATTTCTCCTTTGCCCAGTCGTGGAGTTGTGCACAGAACTCCACGCCTGAGGTGTAGGAAGTGGCACTTGTCAGGCAGGCATCATTGAAGGCCATCTGCAGGACCAGCCAAAAGACATATCCTTTTTTTATTTCTGTATAGACTGATCAAGTCTCTCCAGGCAGCTGAGTAAATTTCTTTTATCTGCACTATCCTGCAGTAGAAGGGCATTGGCTGCTTCTCTGGGTCAGGCAGACTTGTCACTAAGGCCGCTGCTTGTGATGGGGTAAAAGTGACATACATCATTGGTGCCCCTTCGGGTAACCGAGACTGTTGTTGCAGGGGCTGGGAAGGGACACTGTTCTTTATGATTGCCAGCATGTGCTTGAGATCCTCTCGGAACTGTGAGTCCGGAGCCGGATTAGGGGTTAAATCAGCGGGTGGTCTTGCTGCCTGTTGCTGGTCTTCCCACTCAGACGCTTCTTCATCATTAACATATCCGGCCTGTGAATGTGGTGCTTCCGTATTGGGGAAGACAGGTGTGTGGTAGGAACCATCCTGGTTTAAAACAGGGAGGACTGGGTATAGGCTGTGTTTGAGCCTACTGGGTGTACCAAGACCCTGGGTGCGCCACCGGGTGTACCTGGGTGTGCCACCGGCAGGAAGTGCACTGGGCTGGGTAGAAAGTGAAGGCGTGGGTATACCAAGATGGCCGCCGGGCAGAATTGTCACAGTGGGTTGTGCTTGGGCTGGAGTGGTGAGAAGGGAGTGGTTGTTAGGCGGAGGGCAGTGCTGTCCCTCCCCTCCTTTTTTTTCAAGTTCCAACATAGTGCGGTGGTTCACATTAGGGTAGTCCCGATACCACTTTTTTAAGACCGAGTACAAGTACCGATACTTTTTTTTCAAGTACTCGCCGATACCGATACTTTTTTTTAATGTCATGTAGCACTAATGGGCACTGATAGGTGGCACACACTAATGGGCACTGATAGGTGGCACATACTAATGGGCACTGATAGGTGGCACACACTAATGGGCACTGATAGGTGGCACACACTGATGGCTGGCACTGATAAGTGGCACACACTGATGAGCACTAATAGGTGGCACTGACGGGCACTGATAGGTGGCACGCACTGATGGGCACCGATAGGTGGTACACACTGATGGGCACTGATAGGTGGCAAGCACTGATGGGCACTGATAGGTGGCACGCACTGATAGGTGGCACACACTGATGGTTGGCACTGACTGATGGCTGGATGGGCACTGATGGATGGCAATAACAGATGTCACTGATGAGCACTGATTGATGGATGACACTTATGGGCACGAGAGGATTATTTTTTTTATGCTGCCTCTGTGACGCCCATCTTGGTACACCTTGCACTCAGCCTCAATAAAGCAACAGCAGACATCTTGATACACCCAGCCGAACTATATGGGCTGGGTGTAGCAAGATGTCCGCTGCTGGCATACTGTGGCCGAGTGCAGGGTGTACCAAGATGGGCGTCGGGATTTTCAGTTACACTGATAGTGTAACTGCAACACGGAGCGCTCTCTGCTCTGCCCGCTGACTCCGCCCTCTGACTTCCTGTCTCTCCCAGCCAGGTATCGGCTAAGGCATCGGGAGCACTTGTGCGAGTACAAGTACTCGCGCAAATGCTCGGTATCGGTCCCGAAACCGATACTAGTATCGGTCCCGATACCGATACTAGTATCGTATCGGGACAACCCTAGTTCACATATCATCAACTCTGTGATACATAATATAGTACAATCTAGGGCTGAAACAACTAATCGATTAATTGACAACTAATCGATTATGAAATTAATCGATTACTATTTTCATAATCGATTAATCGGCCAGTAACATAATGGGGTTAAAAAAAACTAAAACGAGCCCTTTATAGTACAAAAAGAGCAAAAAATCGCTACTGTAGATGTTACTTTCACAGTTCTACAGTAAAAAAATGAACCCCTTACAATAGTGATTATCTGCTTTTTTTTTTTTTTGTACTATAAAGGGCTAATTTTAGTTTTTTTAACCCCATTATGTTACTAAACGTCTAATGCCATGTACACACGAGCGGACTTTACGGCAGACTTTGCCCGGCGGACTGCATTTCATCGGACAAGTTGATCGTGTGTGGGCTCCAGCGGACTTTGTTTTCTCAAAAGTTGGACGGACTTAGATTTGAAACATGTTTTAAATCTATCCGACAGACTCGAGTCCGGTCGAAAAGTCCGCTCGTCTGTATGCTAGTTCGACGGACAAAAAGCCATGCTAGGGCAGCTATTGGCTACAAACTTCCTTATTATAGTCCGGTCGTACGTCATCACGTACTAATTCAACGGACTTTGGTTGATTGTGTGTAGGCAAGTCCGTTCATTCAGAAAGTCCATCGTAAAGTCTGCCGAAAAGTCCGCCGTAAAGTCCGCTCGTGTGTACGCGGCATTAGACCTGGTTCACATCTAAGTGTTTTTTGGTGCTTTTTTGCAGAAGCGCACTGCAGTTCATTAACATGGTTTCCCATTGGACACGTTCACATCTATGCTTTTTTCAGCCGCTGCGTATTTGGAAAGGGTCAGGGACTTTTTTTTTTACGCAAAAACAGTGTTTTTTTAATTCAATATACTTCAATGGAGAAGCTGCAGAAAAGCATTTAATGCTTTTATGCAGCATATTGTGTTTTTTAATTTGCCCAACAAATTGGCCAAAAAAAATGCAAAAATTCAAATCGCTGCAAAATCACGTGCACAAAAATCAAAACGCACAGCAAAAAGCACTGCAGAAACAGATCAAAAGCAAACTGCCTAGGTGTGTAGCGAGCCTTATTTTGGCCACACGGATCAATTTTCAGACGAGAATATTCCGACGAAAAATCTTTGTATATTCGCTGAATGAAAGAATGTTTGAAATTTTCACTTGTTTTTAACATTCTGTTTTTAAAATGAATGTAATTTCTGAATGAAAACCACATACACTGTCTGAAAATTCCTTTGACCAAGAAGTTTTCTATTTCCAAATTTTCCCGTCACTGTGGTTGAAAATGAACGTCGACTTGACCCCACTAACGATTAGAAAATCGAACGAACGTTCTTAAAATGAAATATTTTTTTGAAGGAAGACATTTGATATCTGAGTCTGATAATATTTATCAGATTCACCCTTTAATAGTTTATACAGTATATCTCCTCTAATAGTATATACAGTCTCTGTATCTCTTCTGTCTGTTATTCTCAGAGTGGATTAGATATTTTGCTCCCTAACCATATAGTTGGTTATTTATATTTACCACTGCATAGAGATACTTAAGGATAAATTGCCTTTTTTTGAAACTTTACATATTAACTAAATTATACGCCACACTTTTTTTTTTTAAGGTTATTGTCAGGTCACCTGTATCCAGGTGACAGATGCACCCCGTTGGGGTCAGGAGTGCACAGCTATGATAGTGGACCCTAAGGCTGACTACTGCAGATGGAACTCGGGGTGGTTCAGGAAGGCAGGTTCCCTGGAGCACCAACACGGATCCCACAGTGAGTTAGAGCATAGATACCCCAGGGCGCGGAGTCTAAGAGCCAGTTGGTGTTCACCAGAGCCTCTAGTGGTGAGGATGGACTGGGCTGCAACTGGCTCCAGGTCGCGGCCCCCAGGGTCTCCCAGCTCACGCTCACGCTAGGCTACAGGGGGATGGAGAGGGAACAGCAGCCCAGGACAGCAAGGAATAGTAAGGAGGTACCCAAATGTCGGGGCGACTAGCAGACAAGAACAACAGAGAACACGCCAAGGTTCAGGGTCACAGGCAAACAGGGATGGTCGGGAACATGCCAAAGGTCAGGGTCACGAGCAGACAGGAATGGTTAAGAACAGGCCAAAGTCGGTAACAGGAATCATATATAGGAAACACAGCAAGTACACAAAGAGGCTAACACACAATGGTTGATCAGCACTGCTGGCTTGCAGTGCACAGGTTAATATAGGGTTCCCTGATAGGGCCTGGGGTGGGGCCATGCTTAGAGGAGAGGTTACAAAAGCAGTCAGGTGAGGGTCAGCTGGTCTCTAGAGATGAACATATGGAGACAGGTATGCTGATCGACAAACTCTATTGCATAACCATGACAGTTATTAACCCATTAATCGATTAATCAAAACAATAATCGGCCAACTAATCAATTATGAAAATAATCGTTAGTTGCAGCCCTAGTACAATCGCCATCTTTCTTAACTTCCTTTATGCAATATTCTTTATCACACAGGATTTTTCTCCCTGTTTCTTTAGCAACATAACTTTCGCCACTTCGTTCAACTTTGTTAACTATTTCAACATCTTCTCTCCTCTTCACAATATCACATTTTAACATTCCTTTCTCTCTCTCTGTTTCTCGGCTAACGGCTTGAGAGGAGAATACGTACAACTAATGGGTTAATAGTCCTCTTTCACTGCTCCTTATCAACAAACTCCTTCGGGTGGGGGCACATAATGCTGCGCTCCTCGCTGCTACTGTCTGCTCTACCTCTGTAATGTATGGTTAATCTCAGAACAAACAATTCAGGGGTAGTGGGGAGCAATGCGTCTTCAGGTAGCCATTTTCTCTCACTTTCACCAGTCCCCAACCCCTCTCGTGTACAGCAAACAGTGAACCACAAATACACTCAGGACAGGACATTACACCTGCCACTCCTGGAACTGCAAAGTTTCAGCAGACTAAAATAACCCACAGGGGCAGCCAACTCCCCTGAAAAACCTGTTTATAGACGTTTATTACAGGATTACACCTCCCCCCAGAGGCCCACAGCTCATCTGGGGGTGAGACATCTGTAACACTTTCAGACTGCGAAGCCAGCAGCTGAGATAAACCCTCAGGGGTCCTACAAACCTCGAGTAACCCGTCTATAACTACTTGCTGCAGAATAAACATCTCACTCCAGAGGCCGACAGCTCATCTGGGGATGAGAACACACATACATATCTGCAGCACTTTTTCAGTCTGCTGAATTGCAGTTTTTTCAGAACGGCAGACAGTAAACAGATAATACAGACAGCAGAAACCCATCGGCAGGTTCGTTAAAGCACCAGCTGTTAAGGTTAAGAGCTTCAATCGAGCTCAAGGTTATCTGCTGCTGTCTCTAATTGAAAAGTGTGGATATGCATGCATATAAAAGTAAACACTCTGAGACACGCTCAGCATGATTACTTGTTACACTTCTAAATTATTCAAGGTGGTGCTAATGTTTTATACACAAAAATACGTCATTGCTATGTTAGTCTAATAGGTACATCTCATTGGTTAAGATAGAAAAGAAAATGGAGAATCTTCATGTCGAGGTTTGGTTGTCCCTAGTTCTGTCTCCAGTTCCGCATTCTTCTGATACGTGGGATGTAGAGTGTACCCGTCATCTTGAGAAGATAAAGGAACAGAGCAAATCTGTAATACCTATCTAATGAGTAAAGAGAAAAACATGTATACACATAAGAAAATAGACATTTTCAGATTATTATCTACATTACATTCCTTCACACCTTCACAGCCCGACCAGCCAATTTTCCAGCGTCATCCCATACAGTGGACAATCAGCAGTCCTGCATTGTACAGAAGGATGCTGAGGGTCATGGGACAGCAGAGGAGTGTGCTGGCTGCCTGGGATTGGCTAATGATATCACCTAAATTAATCACCCCATAGGAAAAATTTGTACTTAAAATGTAAGTTCAGCTTTACAGAAAATCTGTAAGACACTGGACCCCCTCTCTCCCCGATCCCGCTGTACCTGAGTCCCACAATCCCTCCACAGTCACACTCCAGCAAGCTGCTTCACCCGTCTGGGGATTTGAACTTCCCTGCGGCTTGCTCTTCTCGCTGACAGGACGAGCTAGACAGATTCTTATTGGTCAGTGATGTCCGTGTGACAGTACTGACCAATTAGAATGCCTCTTTTACATACATGCTGAGAGGTACGGATAAGAGATTAAGCCACAGAGATTTTAAATCCCCAGACCGGTGAAGTAGCATCCCGGTGTCTGACTGTGGGGGATGGGGAGGGTGTCCAGTGTAATGTCACCTTACAGATTTTCTATAAAGCTGAACTTACATTTTAAAATTTACAGTGGAGAGAGAGACCCACCACAAAGGTAACATTTTCTTATATCCTGGAGTTCAGTTTTACTGTTACATAAAGGGTGTACAGCCCGCCTTGTTCAGTACGTCATCCCCCCTCCCCTCAAAGGCTGAGCTGAGTGTACATGTTTATGCTGCACCTGTCATGTAGTCTTCCATGGTCATAATGTGCCCCCCCGTGTTTGAATACTAATCTTTTGTCACGTACCCGCCCATGGCTTCCCGATCCAAGTTTTTTATGGTAGGTGAAGCTCTCTAGATCCAGAGAACCTGCTACACGTGCAGGAGAGAGAGAAAGAGAAAACAAATTTATAACCTTGTCCTCATACAAGTCATACTACTCTGCTTATTTCTATTGGCAATGAAACCCCCAAAATAGTGAAAACAGCTAAACTGCAGATGCACTGCTGACCCTAGATTCCAGTACCAGAAAGGCTATGCCCAGCGTGTCTCCACATACATGACAGATTCCGAAATGCTGTACTGACCACGGCAAAAGTCTTGTCATGGGAGTCACTTTGTGCAGGGGGGGCGTGGAACCCAGCTTACCCTAGAAAGGTCAGGAATCTCCTGGTTCAGGTCCCCCAACCCCTCTTATGAGTAATTTACCCTGTGTCTATTGGGGGCACAGGGTGACCGAGAAAGTGATGGACAATTTCCTAATGGACGCTGAGAATGTGGTTTGGATAACTTCTGAGTTTCAATAATCAGTTTAGATCTCATACAAGCTATTGTCGGTTAGTCTTTTATGCTATACAGCTATAATATCTGATATCTATGTTCAAACTGGAGGAAACGGTATACTGATAGAAGCACTCAAGCGGGGTGTGGGACGGTTCGATCACAAGTCTACTAAGACTTGAACTGCCCCCTGACCTTTTTTCACCTTCTAACAGGTCACAAGTTTACACAAGTTAATTTGTTTGTTATTCCATGGGCTTTGCTTCCTCATGTTAGAGCCTTCAGCAAGGAGAACAGTGAGCAGCAAAGTAGTGACATCACTAAATATCCATCCAAATCTGATAAGGCCAGTAGTCATAGGCAGAAATGCCTTGGATGTCACACTGTAGATGTACAGCTATGAGGTCTTTTTTCCTCACCTATGTACTATATAGGGGAATGTGGGGAAAGAATGCGCTACAACATAAAAGCAATTCAAAGGTAAAAGAAAAAGCTGAAAACACTCAAAGTTCTCTGTGAATTTTAAAGTGATAGTGTGGCGCTAAGAAAATAGTGCATGTACCCTGGATAAGGTACAACCAAAATCAAATGTAGTGTGCGAATACACAAAACAAAACAAAACTTGAATAAGAGAAATGGCTGTGCTAAACATAGTGGGTGTATAAATCAAACATATAATGACAGTCCACATAGATGTGAAGGGAAGAGCTCTTCCCGTGAGGGTGTCTCCAATCACATGGGGATGGAAAATCACTTGTCTGTAGTCACTCTCAGTCAGCGCCGGACAGGGAATGAAAACTAGCCCTGGAAATAATGTCATACCAGCCCGACAGCATGACGCCATTATTTTCTTGTTCATAAAAGGGAAAACCATGCATTTAAAGCACATTTATAAAGTGCATTATATATAGATAAGACACATATAAAAGCACATAGGGCTTATATATATATATATATATATATATATATATATATATATATATATATATATATATATATATATAAAAGCAAATTACAGTTAAAAGTGGTAAAAGTGGAGCAATTATCAAGAACAGTCCACTTATTGCTATGGTGATATATATATATTGCCAGAATAAAGAATAAAGAACTTTACTTCAAAGTATGGAAGAAGTCAACATGTTCAAAACTTTATTAACGTAACATAAATAAATTACTCACAAAGACACAAAATATTAGTAGATAAATACTACACAAGCGCAAAATGTTTTACTTAACAGTAATTAAATATTGTAACAGTTACAATAAACCGTTTGAGATAAAAAAAAGTGCAAATATGTTGCTGTTAATTTTGTAACAGTACAAAATGTACAAAAGTCGAAATACCTTGAAAACATATTGTTAACTTGCTTTCCAGTCCAAGTTTAGACATTTAAAAACGTTTCAGATGTACCAATAATGGCAAGCAACTCAACAGTTTTCAAAAGGTAATGTTCAAACATTACTCAAAAAAGTGCTTTAAAAACAAGTAAACGACTTTAACAGTAGATAAAAAAAAGTGCTCATTAACTTTAAGGAGGTTGCAATGTGCAAACATTCTTCTAAAGTTTTAGAGGATAAAATATGCAAAAACATTCTTCTAAAGTTTTAGAGAATAAAATATACAAAAACATGTTTGTAAACATTGTAAACAAATAACTAATCCAGTCAAAATTTAGAAAAATAGAGATTAACCAGCATTGTAATCCTC
Organism: Aquarana catesbeiana; assembly: GCA_037953035.1. Taxonomy (NCBI): domain Eukaryota; kingdom Metazoa; phylum Chordata; class Amphibia; order Anura; family Ranidae; genus Aquarana; species Aquarana catesbeiana. Next base: position 4,065,655 of record JBBHAA010000095.1, read on the forward strand.
AGACATGCTTGTAATGTTATGTAAGCAACATCCCTTGTAGCAAGCTGCTTTTTGAAGCCAGAACATCAATGATGGTTTCATTGCTTAGTCCAATCAAGGCCTGTTTCCATGAATATGAGCATAAAGGCATCCAAATGTGGTTGGGAGAGGGAATTTCGAAATCTGTTCAAGATATATTTCAGTTTTGAAAATGACCTTTCACATTCTACTTGAGAAGAGGAAAGTGTCAGTGTCAATTTGTATGCATTAAAAAGTGAACTATACGCCAGACTGTATAAGTTGTAACACATTGTAGCAGCATGCTATACAGTTCTTACAAGTCTTGCACTTTCCAACAGTTGAGTATGATTGTTCCTCAGTTTCAGCGATAAGATGAGAATGGATGGCGTCTTCATCTTGACCTTCATTGTTAGCATGAGTATATTCTTCATCAAGAGACATTTTCAATCTTTGCCACTTTGATGAAAAATCAAGTAGCTCACTTTGCAGTTTCTCTTTAGTTGCCATGGAGTCAAATTTAATTACAAGACTGCTCAGTCGTTCTAATGCATTGTTGGGAATATGTAGCAAAATATCTTCAAAATTTCTGGGATCCAAACATGCCAAATCTGCAAATAGCTGACCATGTTTTGTAAATCGGCTCTGCAGACTATTAATAATCTTGCCTAAGGTCACATTGTATACCTCCACCCTGAACTCATCACTTGCCAACAAGATTGGTTTGTTCACTGCAAGCTCACCAGCCATTCTTTTCTTTTGTTGTATTTTTTTAGTTGGTGGAAAGTCTTCCTCAATCACAACTTTGCAGTCAGTTGTATCCAACTTGCCATTTGCCCAGACTGCAAAATTCTTTGCAGCATCTATAATCATTTGAGAATTATGATCATGTGCTTGTAAGTTGTCCACCTTTTCTGACACCATTCGGTATGCCTACAGTGTATCCATACCCTGTGTTTGCAGGTACAAGGATAGTGGAGTGGTATTCTTGAAAATAAATAAGTACAGCTGTGCTGTTATACGTTTTGAATTTCTTGAGGGAGTCTAAGAAAGTTCCAGCCTTGTATGTTATGTTAGCATTAAAATGATCAGAACATGATATCGCTGCCATGGTCTGTATCAAATTTACATACAAGGCTCGACTTGGATCATTAAATGAACCAAACACCTTTGTAAGTGCTGCATCTGTGGACCATCTTGTTTCTCCAATCACAGAAAGTGATCGAAATCTTTCTTCCTGAGACTTATCCCACAATACGTTCATCCGGAGGTAAGATTCACGGATAAACACATCACATGAATTTAAAATGCAGAACAATGGTATTGCCTGAACAGATATCTTTGTGACATCCATCATCACCAGATTTAGTACATGTGCATGACACCAAACTAGAATCCTGCCAGGCGCTTTTTTACTCAGCCATGTGCTGAATCCGTTGTACTGCCCCTGCATATTAGAAGCTCCATCTGTTGAGTTTCCAACACAGTTCGTAACTTCAATGTCCATGGATTCCAATTCATCGCAAACCATTTCACACAAAGCCTTCCCTGTCATGGATGTGCAATTTACCACAGCGACTAGACGTTCATGGACCACATCCGTGACATATCGAATTATAATTGAACACTGGTCTGAGACATTTATATCCTGTGTTGTATCTAGCTGAATTGAGAACATGCCAGCATCTCTGATCTCTTGATCAATACCTTTTTTTAAAAGTGTTGAAATTACACAGATGATGCTGTTTACTGTCATTTTAGAAATTAGTGTAACAAAGCCGCCACGTCCTTTGCGACAGACGATATTGTTCACTGTCATTTTAGAAATTAGTGTAACAAAGCCGCCACGTCCTTTGCTACTTGTTGCACCTTGATGCTTCTTTTTACTTTTTTTAATAAATGTATCAAGGTGATTTTTCAGCAAGGGATCAAACTTGCTTAGGAGTAGCAAAATCTCAAGGAAGTTTCCATGGTCCAAATTTTTATCTTCTAAAGTATATGCTGCTTCAGCTGTTGCCCTATAGCTTAGACCTATTTTTCCAATCAGCTTGATGGTGTCAATCACTCTCTCTAGGATGGCACATTTTCTCTTCACTTCCTCCTTTCTGGCTGTTGTTTGTTTCTCAAAGAAATGGCTAGATATGTCCATATTCTTTGATCTCATCAAGGCATCAAAGCTATTATTGTGGAGGTTGCTTTTTTCGTGCTCTTCAATTCTCTGATACATATGTTTTTCATCAAAGCAACCATCAATAAAAGTACTGATGTCTGTCTTTCTACTAAAGCAAGACACCCCATGCAAAAAAAAAACACCATGTCGATGTGAATAGGTCAACCAGTGACGCTTCTTTCCATCCCTCCTCTCATATAACTTTTTCAAATGAAAAGAATGGAAATCTGGTTGACATTGATGAAACCGGAAGAATGAATCCATATTTTCAGATTTTGGTCTGATAAACCACATTTTATCATCAACTGTGTCAGGTATGCCCTCATTAATGCCCACTACTTCTGGAATCTCTTCTGCTGCTAATGATTCATCCACAATTTCTTCATATTCTTCATCAGTTTCTAGCTCAATAGGAGGTCCAATACTGTGGTGAATATCTTCAGCAGCATCAGTATCCATATCCACTTGTACAGTGCTAGGTATTGCTGTGCTACAGCTAGCACCACTGCCTTTAGGTGGAGATGCAGGTGGTAAGTCATGCTTTGTTGCCACTATCTTAAACAAGCTACTGACTTTTTGATACTGGTGTGCAGCTTTTTCGAAGAGTTTTTTTTTTTTTTCGCGTTCGTTTTCTGCTCCTCCTTTCTGTTTTCTTTTACCTTCACCTTTCTTATCTATTTCAATCACTAACAAAAAAAAAATACATATTTCCTAAATCTCTCCTAGATCAAAACACGCTGTCAGCAAATACATCTAATAAGTCATTCCCTAACTGGACATATTTCCAAATCCGCCACTTTCTACATGACAGTAACTGTAATACGACGGTTTCCCAGGCACTCTCCCCTTTTGAAACCCTGTGCTCCCAATGCTCACCCAAGCAGCATGTACTATCAAATATTCATAATATGCTTTACACGTATTCCTCCCACATATCTGGGAAAGTATGCCAAGCCTGGGAAAGGGAATTGCAACTGGAGCTAAGAGAGGATCAGTGGGAGCGCATTTTCACTATTGCCCACAAAGGCATCACTAAATGTCTTGATCCAGGAGAATGACTATTAGACCCTCACTAGATGTTATCACACACCTGTTATGCTTAATAAATACCACCCAGACACCCCCAACACTTGCTGGAGATGCCCCAGGGAACCTGGATCACTACCACATATTTGGTGGTCATGTTCACTAATACAACCTTTCTGGTCACAGGTTCACGAAATAACGACACAAATCTCCACCTACTCCCTGGAACACACTCCAGCCCAGTTTATCCTCCATCACTTCACTACACCTGTACAGTCTTACCGTAAGTCCCTGATTTAAAAAAAAAAAGATTTTTGTTTGATTTTTATCAAATTTTTTTAAATAAATGCTTTTGGAGTAAAAATCTAAAAGATAGTTTTCTATTTAAGATGCATTAATTATTTAGTTTATTCAGCATGAAATCAAGCTTAGTTATGTAGCATGAGGCTGTATATTCTGCAATATTTTCATTTTTGGTAAACTCATTCAATGAATCCAAACTCTGCAAGTTGAGATAACATGCACTGCATTGATATCACAGTAACCATGAACAAAGTTCAGCAATATTACTTATGCCATTGTTTTGCAAATCTATGCACACTACAAACTGTATGATTGAATCGGTTCTGATATCGCTGTTTTACTAACCTGACAGCTTATCATTCTAAATAGGAAACCTTCATTTTGTTTGCAAATATCAAAGATTTTAACTACCAGCAAGAATAAGGCCCCCTTTCACACTGGGGCGGTTTGCGCTAAAAATACCGCCTGCAAACCGCCCCTAAACAGCCTCCGCTGTTTGTTCAGTGTGAAAGCCCGAGGGCTTTCACACTGAAGCGGTGCGCTGGCAGGACGGTAAAAAAAGTCCTGCCAACCGCTTCTTTGGAGCGGTGAAGGAGCGGTGTATTCACCGCTCCTAAACCGCTCCTGCCCATTGAAATCAATGGGACAGCGTGGCTATACCGCGGTAATACCGCGGCTATAGCCGCGCTGTACTAGCGGATTTAACCCTTTTTCGGCCGCCAGCGGGGGTTAAAGCCACACTGCTAGCGGCCGAATACAGCCGCAAAAACGACGGTAAAACAGCGCTAAAAATAGCGCTGTTTTACCGCCGATGCCCCCACCTCCCCAGTGTGAAAGGGGCCTTAGTTCTTACATTTAAAGAGCACCTGTAATTTCAGATCCATCATGGCAGCGCCTGTTAGCGGGCATCCACTCGCCTGCTGCCGGCACATCCCTCACCTTGTGTCACTGTCGCATCACCAGCCGTCCCATTAAAGTGAATGGGACTGTCATTGAGTCAACAGCGGGTCAGAGGAGCCGCTGCAGGACAGAGATGACAGTTGCTCTTTAACCACATCCCACCCAGCCACTGCACATATACAGCTGGGTGGGCGTTTCCTCCTGAGTGGACGTTCAGAAGGAGGAGAATCGCGCGCGTGCAGCGGCGCGGTTCCGATGCACTTGTGTCACCTGGACACGGCGCATCTCCAATCGGCAGGAGGGCTCTGTGCTTGGCCCTCCTGATCACATGACGGCTGTGTCCAATCATGGCCGTCATGTGATGTAAATAGAGAGCCGTTTTCTAGGCGATCGGCTCTCCTCTCCTCACACGGAAGTTGTCAGAGAGGAGAGCGGATCTCTGCAGCCGGCCGGTGATCAGTGAGTATGAGCTGTTTTTTACAGCTTTTTACACACTGATCACCAGCCTACTGTCCCCACACAATGTAAACACACAAAGTCCCCAAAATAGTGTCCCCAAAACACTGTCTCCACGCACCTGCCCCCCCACATATGTAACAGTAAAATCCCAAAAATCCAAATCCAAAATGTCCCAATGATCATCTGCACACATGTCCGTGATCACCTGCGCACACCTGTACGCGTACATCTGTACATGATCATCTGCGTACATCTGTCCGTGATCACACAAACCAACTATTATACACTTAACAGGATTTTTTTACCAAAGACATGTAGCAGAATACATTTTGGCTTACATTTATGACAAAATTAGATTTTATTGGATTTCTTTTAAAATAGAAAGAAGAAAATATTTTTTCCAAATTTCATCCATAGGGGGCGCAGGAGCGCCGCCCCCTCTCTCCTACACCCGTCAATCTTTAATTGATAGATTCATGCATTGCATGAATCTATCTATTGTCGCTGCTGCCGCCCCCTATTCAGGTGTCCAGCCCCTTGTCGGGCGCCAGGCATCTGAATTACAGCAGCGGGGGTGTTTTCGGAAGTGCCTGATTAGAGCCGTCGGCTCAAAAAGGCATCCTGATTAGAGCTGTGGGCTCTAATAGGCTTCCAAATTGGTAAACAGTGGACACACTGCTGTGCGTTCGCTGCTTACACAGTGCTGTGTTAGGGAATCAAATAAATCGCTTCCCTAACACTGACCCGCCACTTAGCCAATCAGGTGCACTGGGTCTGGTTACCTGTCACCTGATTGGCTGAAGCGACAGGTGCTGTGATTGGATGCCTATCGGGCATCCAATCATAGCAGAAGAGGACGGGAGAAGATATCAAGGACTCGGAGGGAGCGTGGAGGAATGCGCTGACCCGAGACAGGTAAGTGCCGGGCGGGACGGACACCGGCAGCATTTGATGGGCAAACTGGCGGCAATTGATGAGACAAACTGGCGGCAATTGATGGGGCAAACTGGCAGCAATTGATGGTTACAGTGGCTGCGTTTGACGGCAGTGGCTGCGTTTAATGGGCACAGTGGTGGCAATTTATGGGTACAGTGGCTGCGTTTGATGGGCACAGTGGCTGCGTTTAATAGGCACAGTGGCTGCGTTTAATGGGCACAGTGGTGGCAATTTATGGGTACAGTGGCTGCGTTTGATGGTACAGTGGCTGCGTTTTATGGGCACAGTGGCAGCGTTTAATGGGCACAGATATTCTGTTATGTAATGCAAAAGGACATTATTAAGGAGGCCATGATGGTCTCTGTATGCTTGGGACCCATATAGCAGATGTACGTGAAAGGAATGCTGATTAATGAGCTCTGGAAAGCCCTGGGTCTCCTGTTGTCTACTAGTGTGGCTTCTAAGAGTATTTCACCCATTGTTGTTTGTGCTAATTAACCCTGCTATTGTATGAAGGAGTTCTGTGTTGATGTTTTTGATAATGTGTATTGTATAGTCAGTGAGCTAGGAGATGTGAAGTCTACCCTAAAAGGTCATATCTCTGAGTCACCTAGTCAGGGTAAATGATTAGATAACTAGCTTATGTTAATTAGGTTCCTGGTTACAGTTTTTATTGTAAGCTTGCTGTATATATTTGTGCATCATCTCAAATAAAACAGACTGGGAGGAAGTGGTATATGATGAAAGCACTCAAGCGGAGTGTGGGACGTTTCATTACACCTCTTTTCTTCTAATTTTAATGAGTGGCCACGGGTCTTGTTAAACTCCCTTCCGCAAAAAAGTTGTATCCCTATTGTGGGGTCACCAGTACGGTATTTGTATATTGAAATCACATCTCTCTCAAGCATCTCTTCTCCAGAGAGAATAAGTTCAGTGCTCACAACCTTTCCTCAAAACTAATATCCTCCAGACCCTTTATTAGCTTTGTTGCCCTCCTTTGTACTTGCTCCATTTCCAGTACATCCTTCCTGAGGACTGGCGCCCAGAATTGGACAGCATACTCAAGGTACGGCCGGACCCGAGCCTTGTAGAGCGGGAGAATTATCGTTTTATCTCTGGAATTAATCACCTTTTTATTGCATACCAATATTCTGTTTGCTTTGTTAGACTCAGCAATGGCATACAACACCAAGCTGCTGCTATCATCTACTAGAACCCCCAGGTCCTTTTCTATCCTATTCCCCCAGAGGTTCTCTCCCCAGTGTATAAATTGCATTCATATTTTTGCCACCTAAACGCATTATTTTACATTGAACCTCATTTGCCATGTAGTTGCCCAGCCCATTAATTTGTTCAGATCTTTTTGCAAGGTATCCACATCCTGCAGAGAAGTTATAGCCCTGGTTCTTCCTCCGGTCTCCCTTCGATCTTGTCCATCTTCTTCCAGCTTCTTCTTCCCCATCTTCTTCCCCCGGTCCATCCTCCGGTCTTTCTCCTCCACCGCTCCCGCTAAACATTCAAAAAATGAACCTCCTCCAATGGGGCGGATGACGTCACTCCAAGACCAAGGGCCTCATCCCCACAACCCTTGCCCGATGATTGTGGGGGTCTGCGGGTGGGGGGCTTAACGGAATCTGTAAGCCCCCTTTAACAAGGGAACCCCCAGATCCTGCCCCCCCCCCTATGTGAATGGGTATCGGGTACATTGTACCCCTACCCATTTACCGAAAAAAGCAGTGAAATGTGACAAAAAAAACAATAGCCGGTTTTTGACAGTTCCTTAATTGTAAAATGGCTCTGAGTGGTCTTCTCACCCGAGCCGTGTCTCTTGCCGTCATCTTCTCCTGGTGCTGTCTCTCTTGCAGCCACCTTCTGTCGCAGTCTCTCCCGCTGCTGTGATCTTCCTCGCCACCGCCGTCTTCCTCCGTTGTGTTGTCCCCGCTGTCTGGCGTCTCTTACACAGCTATGGGGTGTGATCATCCGTTAACATCACACGCAGAGCCTTCCCCTTAATTTTTTTGAAAAAAGGGGGCGGGCTTTCTGTGTGACGTCAATGGATGGTCACGCTCCATGGCTGTGTAAGAGATGCCAGACAGCGGGGACAACAGAACTGAGGAAGACGGCGGGGGAGGAAGAACACGGCGGCGAGGAAGATCACGGCAGTGGGAGAAGTAGGCAGGAGAGAAGTCGACAGAAGATGGTGGCAGGAGAGACAGCACCAGGAGAAGACGGCGGGGGAGAAAGAACACGGCGGCGAGGAAGATCACGGCAGTGGGAGAAGTAGGCGGTGGCGGGAGAGACGGCGACAGAAGATGTCGGCAAGAGAGACAGCACCAGGAGAAGACGGCGGGAGACACGGCTCGGGGGAGAAGACCACTCAGCTATTTTACAATAAAGGAATTGTCAAAAACCGGCTATTGTTTTTTCACATTCACTGCTTTTTTTTTGAATGGGTAGGGGTACAATGTACCCGATACCCATTTACATAGGGGGGCCAGGATATTGGGGCCCCCAGATTCCGATGAGCCCCCCGCCTGCAGAACTACCGGGCAAGGGTTGTGGGGATGAGGCCCATGTCCCCATCAACATGGGGACAAAGTGTTTTGAGGGGACACCAAAGCACCCTCCCATGTTGAGGGCATGTGGCCTGCTACAGTTCAGGAGGCCGCTCTCGCCCCCTCTTTTCCTGTGGCCTGCCAGGTTGCGTACTCGGATAAGGGTCTGGTATGGATTTTGGGGGGACCCACATGCCATTTTTTCCCCAGATTTTGGCGCAGGGTTCCCCTTAAGATTCATTCCAACCCCACGCCATTTTTGTTAAATTTTGGTGTGGGGGTCCCCTCCGAATCCATACTATAACCGTAGGGCCTGGTATAGACCTGGGGGGACCCCATGCACTTTTTTGGCTGGCATTCTTTTTTTACTTCCAGTGGGGAAGCCGCTGACAGCTGAAGATTCATTGGTTGTTAAGGACGCGGCAGCTGGCTTCCCCGTTAGCAACCAGCTATATACAGTGTTAAAATAATAACTGCAAAACACATCATAAACGCAACAGTTGCGTTTTTGGTGCAGTTCCATTGAAATATATGACCCACAAATCGTGTGAAAAAAGTCTGACCATTTACAAAAAGGCACTGGCCGCAAAATGCATAGGTGTGAACTAGTACCATAGGAAACCATGTTAAAGTGGGTGTAAACCCACTTTAAAAAAAAAAACTAACACCTGCAAGACAAAGGCATAATGAGCTAGTATGCATAGCACCTGAGATACTCACCTGAGATTGAAGCCCTCGCTGCGGTGCCCATACACCACTCCGGTGGCCAACATCACTCCCAGGTGTTACTTCTGGGTATTGCAGCTCCAGCGCTGTGATTGTCAGGAGCCACGATGACATCACTCCTGCGCATGCGCGCGGTAATGGCACACTCACTGAAGCAACGGCAAATACATGCCATTGCTTCAGTTTGTGTCAGTGCGCATGTGCCGATGACATTGGCAAATGCAAATACAGGGGATATCTCCTAAACCGTGTAGGTTTAGGATATGTCCTGGGTAGCTACAGGTAAGCCTTATTATAGGCTTACCTGTAGCACAAAGTGGTCTGTAGGGGTTTACAACCACTTTAAATTAACTGTAGAGCGTTTCTGAAAACTGCAAAACGCACTAAAAAATGCATAGGTGTGAACCTAGGGTCAGGCCAGTTCACACTGGAGTGAGAGGAGAGGCCCTTTACAGGCGCTATTTTAAGCGCTATAGCGCCTGTAAAGCGCCTCCAGTGTGAAAGCAGCCTAAGATATAAAAGATCTCACACTTCCCCAAAACCACCACCCCCAAAACTAATTAAAAATAAGAAAGAGACAAAAAAAACAACAAGCTCAATAATGTACTTTTATTTTGCCAGCAGAAATAAAATTATGTACATTCATTTACTAGCTTAAAAAAAAATTTCTCTAGGATTTATGGTGCTACATTTAACAAAACAGTTAGCAATTGGTTTTAAAGGCCCTGCTGATAGGAGCTTACAATCTAAAATTTGTCCAAACCTTAGAGTGGACACAGCTTTATTTTCAGTGTATAACGGGCAACACATCACATTTTTATCTGCAAGATTATAGAAACATACTTAACAGTCATTATTCTTACAAAGCATTCAAACAATATTAAAAAAGCCACATGTTCAAAATATAACACCCACTACCACCCCACAAATCCACACATATACATACATTGGTGACCATGTTCTGCTGGAAGCTGCATTTCTGTGTACATGATTAAGCAATTAAATCAAAGAGTAGAAGGTCAGCACATGCTCCCATACCATGTTTGCATGGTCAGACATGAACAATACACACACAACATTGACAGAATGGCCACAAACTCACTTTTGATTGAAAAAATGCACAAGAATTTCAGCAAACAGCCCTAGTTGGGCATTTGTCAATAGGCACAATATCATTCCTTCTCCCCCACAAATCACAGCAAAAAACCTGACCTTCTCAGGCCAAACGAACCCCCCTACACCCTTTATATAAGATAGGTTGTATTGTTAGCACACTGACACACGCCCAATAGAAGTACATACCCCCCAGTGTCTTACAATCTGTCTCTTCGTGTATGTCTAAAGTGATTGCACCGATGAGCAGGAACACATAATACTATTTGCTACTGTGTTAGCCCTTGGCTATGTGCATCAAATCTCCACCTACAGGCCAAAGATCGAAGTCCATTTGCATGCACATAAACAAAGCAAAAGTATTCTAAGCATATGTACCTGTGCAGTGTAATCTCTACAATTTTAAATGTCCAAGTCCCTGGGCATGATTAGTGCTAACAAATATTAACATCAGTCCCTGGCTGCAATGAGCTTCTAATCTCAAGTCCAAAACTAACTTTCTTACATTAGAGACTATTTCGACAGGAGACAAATAACATGCCAGCATGTCTTTGGATTGTGGTGAGAAACCCACACAGAGAGAACATATAAACCTTAACACAAGCATTAGCATGTTGGGGATCTTTATGGACCTTGCTTTGTGCACTGGTCCAAATCATTTGGTGGAGGGGGGATTATGATGTGGGGTTGTTTTTCAGGGATTGGGCTCGGCCTCTTAGTTCCAGTGAAGGGAACTCTTAAGGCATCAGCATACCAAGACTTTTTGGACAATTTCATGCTCCCAACTTTGTGGGAACAATTTGGGGATAGCCCCTTCCTGTTCCAACATGACTGCACAAAGCAAGGTCCATAAAGACATGGATGAGCGAGTTTGGGGTGGAGGAACTTGACTGGCTGCACAGAGTTCTGACCTCACCTTTTGGCTGAATGAGAGCAGAAATCAGGCCTTCTCATCCAACATCAGTGCCTGTCCTCACAAATGCACTTCTGGAAGAATGGTCAAACATTCCCATAGACACACTAAACCTTATAAACAGCCTTCCAAGAAGCTGTTCTAGCTGCAAAGGGTGGGCCAAATCAATTTTTAACCATACGGACTAAGGCTGGGCATTAAAATTCATGTGTGTGTAAAGGCAGGTGTCCCAATATTTTTGACTAGTATATCTGGCAAGATTTACAATGTTGGTGTAACCCCCTCCTACACACAAATACTACATTTAGACATAGTTTTAGGACCTGGGAGATGAGACAACTTCTCAACATGAAGTGGCATGTTTGGGAATCGAACCCAGACACTCAGCAGAAGTTCTAACCTCTAAGCCACTGAGCTGCCACATGTGAAAACCTCCTACAAATAAATATACATAGAATGTGTAGAATAGTGATATTACCCACAAATTTTTGGGAATTACATTTTGATTTCTGATGTTGGTACACATATCACATTTTTTGGGCTCAAATTATGATTATTTGGAAATAATAAAAAGACTCATTTTAAATTTCCATCAGCAATGGTATTGTTTGTGCTTTGTAAAGACACCTGTGAGTTTGGGTAAAGATTGTTTCCGATAAACTTCAATCATTTTACAATTCTCTCCTCTTCTTTGCACTGCCTCTTTACCTAAACAATTCCTGGTAGGCACGTGCCCAGGCAGCTGTCTGACAGCGTTATTTATAAACCTCCCTACAACGGTTCATGCAATGCTAGGGAAGTGTTTAATGGTCATACTGCTCATGTAGTGCAATCAGTTCATGAAAGTTACGATTGTTTCCTAGATTGTATCATTCGGTGTATGAGTAGTGCTAGGAAAGGGAGTTTTGTAAATGTTGATCCCTCTATGGGTCAATAATACTGGGGTATGGGGGGAAAATGATCTGAACCGCAGAGCGGACTATTTTTGTTTTCTCCACAGTGACGTGAACCCTGATAACATTCTTCTGGATTGCAACGGTCATATGAAATTAGCTGACTTTGGTATAGCAGAAACCAACATGTTTGGGTCCGAGACAAGAACTGAAGAATTTGGAACATAATTCTACATGGCCCCTGAGGTAAGTAAAAGACTAATCATCTGAATGTCCATTGTGTCCAAAGGGCAATTATCAACCAGATTAAACCTGCATTAAAGAGAACCTGTATACATAGAGCAATAAAAGATCAGATTAGGTCTGTCCAGAAATAAAGAGAACCTCCATACACAGAGCAATTCTAGATAAATCCAAAATCTGATTCTTTTTTGTGTTATTTTCAGGGGTTAGGAAAGGGTCCAGAGCCTCTAGACGTACGATAGCCAGATGGTTACGTTTGGCAATTAGTCAGGCTTATGTGATCGGGGGGGTTGGAGCCCCCGGAGGGTATTAAGGCGCATTCCACCAGGGCAGTGGCGACTTTTCAAGCAGAGAGGGCTGGTGCTTTTCTAGAGCAAATCTGTAGGGCTGCTATGTGGTCCAGTTTTGCCACGTTCCTGAAGCACTACAGGTTGGACCTGCTGTCAGCCAAAGACCAGGCCTTTGGGTGTAAAGTGCTGCAGTCAGCAGTCCCACCCTAAGGTAAGGTGCTCGCTTATCCGCTCTATGGTGGCTGTCCTAAAAGGCGAACAGGGGAAAACCAGAGTTACTTACCGGTAACATCCTTTTCCAGGAGTCTTTCAGGACAGCACTGGTACCCACTCAAATTGTTGGCTATCAATGAGAACTCATCGCATGAGAACGTCAGGTAAGATAAAGGTTAGTATGACATATTCTTGTGTCTCCCCAGCTGGCCGGAGGTAATCTTGAAGAACTGAGGGGCCAGCGGGACGGTAAGGTTTAAATCTAAACTGAAAGGCGGCTTTTCCAAAGAGGGGAGGAGCCAGTGTCTCTCTATGGTGCCTGTCCTGAAAGACTCCTGGGAAAGGATTTTACTGGTAAGTAACTCCGTTTTTTTTTCTCCACAGTGATGTGAACCCTGATAACATTCTTCTGCATTGCAACGGTCATGTGAAATTAGCTGACTCTGGTATAGAGAACCTGTATACATAGAGCAATAAAAGATCAGATTATGTCTGTTCAGAAATCAAGAGAACCTGCATACACAGAGCAATTCTAGATAAAACTGAGCCTATAGATTGGCTCAGCAGCTGTCCAGTCCTGGGGGGTCTGTCAGGATAAAAATCACTTCTTCCAATTCATTTTCCTTCTTTGTTATTGTGCCCGGAAGACACTTCTAGCTCTGTGTGCCTAGGGGGTGAGTCTGGAAAGTGTGTAATGGCTACTTTGTGACCACTACACATAGAAGTAGGATGCTTCTAAATGAAGTCAAATGTATTAAAGATGAAAACATTTGGGAGGAACCTTGTTGTAAATGATGTTGTTGTTTTCCAACCAGACATGTCCTGATCCTTCTCTCTCTGATTTTCCCATAGATACCTAAGGAGGAGCCATTTGACAAAGCTGTGGACTATTTCGCATTGGGGGTACCGTTATTTGAGGCAGCCTTTGACATTTATCCATTCAACATAAAAAATTCTTGAGCTTCCATATGCCATGAATCACCACGTTAACCTATCGGTGCCGATGATGTCTTAGTGGACTTTCTGAATAAGGTAAGTAGTCCCAGCGGGACAAGGCAAACAGAAATATAGGCTCAGCCAATGAGTCTGTGTGCTTTATAAATGTGGTTTGTGCTTTGCTATAAATCAGCTTCTTAGCATTTTCATGCCATTAATGTCATCTTATGTCTCCGTTTTCTTTTTTCACCTATAGCTCCTATTTTATATAGGAGCTATAGGTGAAAAAAGAAACTGAGACTGATTTCCACAAATGACAAATCCAGCAGGACAGAAAAAAGGGGGAAGAAAGATAATTCAGGACATGAGGGATGGCTAGTAAGGATGTTACAACTAGAGAACATAGAAAAGATGATGTACTAATTGTCACTTTCCTATAGGTGATGCTGGTGACCCATTGTGATAGCGGCAAACTGGTGGCCATGAAGATCGTCAAAAAGAGGCGTCTATATTGGCTAGACCGGGACACCATCATGACTGAACGTCAAGTTATGCAAATGATTATAGGCCACCCGTACTGTACCCAGCTCTACACCACTTTCCAATCAGAGGAAAGTCTAAGTTTGGATAGATAGATAGATAGATAGATAGATAGATAGATAGATAGATAGATAGATAGATAGATAGATAGATAGATATAGATGTTTGGATAGATGTACAGTATATATAGATAGATGTAGAAAGGTAGCTGTCTTAGATGTTTGGATGGATGGATATGGATATAGGTAGATATAGATCAATAGCTATAGAGAGATGTTTTGGATAGACATCATGTAGTGTGTTTTGGTAAAGAATTACAACATCGTACTTTCTTTTATAGCTTCTAACCTGTCTTCCCTTCCCCAGGATCATCTATTCTATGTGATAGAATTTTATAGTGGGGGAGATCTGAGGAAACTGATTGAAACCAAGAAACTATGTGACCTCTCCACCATGAGACGTCTGGCAGCAGAACTCCTATGTGGTCTGCAGTACGTGCACTCTAAAGGCGTACTTTACGGGTAAATATCTTTTCTATAAACTTCAATTATTTTACAATTCTCTCCTCTTCTTTGCACTGCCTCTTCACCTAAACTATTCCTGATAGGAGCGTGCCCAGGCAGCTGTCTGACAGCGATTTCTGCAGCGCCATTTATAAACGTCCCTACAATGGTTCATGCAATGCTAGGGAAGTGGTTAATTGTTATACTTCTCATGGAGTAAAATCAGTTCATGAAAGATACGATTGTTTCCTAAATTGTATCATTCTGTGTATGGGCAGCGCTAGGAAAGGGAGTTTTGTAAATGTTGATCCCTCTATGGGTCAAAAATACTGGGGTATGGGGGGACAATTATCTGAACGGCAGAGCTATTTTTTTTTCTTCACAGTGGCGTGAAGCCTGATAACATTCTTCTGGATTGCAATGGTCATGTGAGATTAGCTGACTTTGGTATAGCAGAAACCAACATGTTTGGCTCCGAGACGAGAACTGGAGAGTTTGGTTCAGAATTATACATGGCCCCTGAGGTAAGTAAAAAACAAATCATCTGAATGTCCATTGTGTCCATACAAAGGGCAATTATCAACCAGATTAGACCTGAATTAAAGAGAACCTGTATCCATACAGCAATAAAAGATCAGATTAGGTCTGTCTAGAAATCAAGAGAACCTCCATACACAGAGCAATTCTAGATAAAACCAAGCCTGTAGTATGGCTCAGCAGCTGTCCAGTCCTGGGGGTCTATCAGGCTAAAAATCACTTCTTCCAATTGGTTTTCCTTCTTTGTTATTGTGCCCAGCAGACATTTATAGCTCTGTGTGCATAGGGGGTGAGTCTGGAAAGTGTGTAATGGCTACTTTGTGACCACTACATATAGAAGTAGGATGCTTCTAAATGAAGTCAAATGTATTAAAGATGAAAACATTTGGGAGGAACCTTGTTGTAAATGATGTTGTTGTTTTCCAGCCAGACATGTCCTGATCCTTCTCTCTCTCTGATTTCCCCACAGATCTTCCCCTATCGGTGCCGATGATGTCTTAGCGGACTTTCTGAACAAGGTAAGTAGTCCCAGCGGGACAAGGCAAACAGAAATATAGGCTCAGCCACTGAGTCTGTGTGCTTTATAAATGTAGTTTGTGCTTCTTAGCATTTTCATGCCATTAATGTCTTCTTATGTCCCTGTTTTCTTTTTTCACCTATAGCTCCTATGTAAAGACCAGAAAAAATGCAAGGCATATGTTGCTAATATACGGAAGCACCGATATTTCCAAGGAATAAATTGGGAACAGCTGGAGGCAAGGGAGACACGCGCCCCATTTTCTGCATGTCGGAAGGTAAGTAACAATTAAAGCATTGTGCATGGGGCCCATCTGGCCAGTCTCTTTACACATGGCTGGGGCCCATCATGACACTTTGGGGGGTAATAGAGAAAGAAATGACTTTGTGAGATGTATCATTGTGCTTAAAGAGAAGCCGTCAGGAGCAGATTCATGAAAGCAGGTTGAATATTCCATCTTCCCTTATTAGAATTGTGCACCATTTTTATTTCCCACATGAAATTTACTTGAATCTGACTCATCAGTTTGTGAGCCGGGGGAGGAGTCACCTAAGCTCTGACAGCACTGTCTCCCAACTCCTGAGTGTGTATGACAGCATCATATAACAGAGCTCCATACATACGTACATTTCACTTAGTTACAGGGCTCTGTTATTTGATGTGTTGTGCACTGACAGACCTCAGGGGAGATCTCACCCCCGACTCTCAATCTGAAGACTCATGGGAAGGGAGTAATGAGAAATAAGGGGACAAATATAAACCTTTTAAAAGGGAGTTTGCACAACTCTAATAGTGAAGATTCAGATCCTTGCTTATGCACAGTGGTGACCGGTATCTGACATCTCACAATCATATGAACTTAGATGGCCCATAGAGGTGGGGAAATGGCCCTCAGAGGGATTTCTTCTATTCATCAATCCCATTGTTCTCTTTCTTTTTCAGGGCCTCGAAGAAGAAATTACGAAGGCAACATTCGATCTATATGGGAGTCTGAGATATCACTATTTTGGGAAGAAGGCACAGGCAGTGTTCATGGGCTTTTCATTTGTCAGTGATGAATGGAAAGCCATACAGAAACTGAAGACCAAAAACACCAGACAAAAGAGGAAGCTAAACTGAAGACAATACAAGTTGTTGCTTATGAAAAACATACACAAAATGTGTCACGAGAATGTTCTCCTGCAGGAGAGTGGGAGGCCAGGCTAGAACTGTGAGGGAATGGGGACAGAGTCTTTAAGGGAACTAGGCCGAGTCTGCAAGAGGGCCAGGAAAACAGATTGCTGGGTTGTGGAAGGAGTCCCAGGAGAGAACAGTAATGGGGGGACCAGGAAAGAACTCCAGGGCCACCATGTGCAGGTGCGGTCGAACAATGCATCTGCCGTGGCCTATGTAAACAAACAGGACAGCACGAGAAGCGGAGTCCTAAAGGCCTTAGCATCAGACATTCTGATCTGGGCCGAGATCAACAATCTCAGCAGTCTTCCTAAGAGGAGAGAAAAATGTGATAGCGGACTTTCTCAGCTGAACGAAGCTGAGAGAGGGAGTTTAGATCCTCAACCAGGAGGTTTTCAATCTAATTTCAAAGAAGTGGGGTCCTCCTAAAGTGGATCTGTTTGCATCAAAAAACAACGCGAAAGCCCCGTTTTTTCTTCCTAAACAGAGGGGAGAGAGCTCGGGGGATAGACGCATTGACCCAGAACTGGCACTTCAAAATCTGCTATGCCTTCCCACCTCCGGTATTGTTGCCGGCAGTTCTGAGGAAGTTTCAGATGGAAAGCACTTCCCTGATTCTAGTAGCACCACATTGGCCAAAGAAGGCATGGTTCTCAGTACTCAAACATCTAGCAGTCGAACCTCCCTTATTCCTATACCTTTTTTTGCCCAAACCTGGGGGTCGGGTACAATATTCAGGTGCGGTAGATTAGGATTACCCCAAAGAGGAATGTGGGGAGAAAACGTCTCGGGGGAGGCAAAGCGGGCCCTGGCTTTATTGTGGTCAGATTCTTTAGGGCTCTGTCTAGACAGAGACCAGTTCAAGGCCCTCTTTTTCCCAAATGGGACTTATCTTTAGTCTTACAGAGCCTAACGGGAACCCCCTTTGAACCTTTAGAAGGGTGTTTACTAAGGGATCTTACGTTATTTTTAGTAGCAGTGACAACTGCCAAGAGAGTAAGTGAGATTGAGGCCTTATCTGTCAGACCTCCTTTTTGTATTATTTTCCCAGATCGGATCGTTTTCAAGACCGATCCGGCATTTTTGCCTAAAGTGGCTTCTAGTTTCCACAGAAGTCAAGAGGTAGGGTTACCCTCATTTTGTCCCAACCCCTCAGGGGAAAGGGAATTGAAATTTCATTCTTTGGACGTAAGCAGATGCATCCTACAGTACCTAGATCTGGCTAAGACATTAAGAAAGTCAGACTCTTTGCTTTATTTTCTGGGGCCAGGAAGGGATACAGAGCGTCTCAACGCACTATTGCCAGATGACTCAGAGCAACCATTGGTCAGGCCTATGCATTAGCAGGGAAAGAAATCCCAATGGGTATAAAGGCACACTCTACCAGAGCTATGGCAGCTTCGCAGGCAGAAAGAGCTGGAGCAATGCCAGAACAAATATGCAGAGCAGCAACATGGTCCAGCTATTCCACTTTCATAAAGCACTACAGAGTGGACCTGGTGTCGGCAAGTGAGCAAGCCTTTGGGGGAAAGGTGTTGCCAGCTGTAGTCCCACCCTAACTGGTAAGTGCTCGTTCATCTTCTCATGGTGGCTGTCCTGAAAGACGAAAGGGGAAAATTAAAGTTACGTACCAGGAACGTCTTTTCCAGTAGTCTTTCAGGACAGCCCTAGTTACCCACCCGAAAGTTTGGGGTGTCTTATAAAAGACCAGAACGCAGCATGATCTCTGATTTTCCCATAGATACCTAAGGACGAGCCATTTGACAAAACTGTGGACTATTTCGCATTGGGGGTGCCGTTATTTGAGGCAGCCTTTGACATTTATCCATTCAACATAAAAAATCCTTGAGCTTCCATATGCCATGAATCACCACGTTAACCTATCGGTGCCGATGATGTCTTCGTGGACTTTCTGAATAAGGTAAGTAGTCCCAGTGGGACAAGGCAAACAGAAATATAGGCTCAGCCAATGAGTCTGTGTGCTTTATAAATGTGGTTTGTGCTTTGTTATAGATCAGCTTCTTAGCATTTTCATGCCATTAATGTCATCTTATGTCTCCGTTTCCTTTTTTCACCTATAGCTCCTATTTTACATAGGAGCTATAGGTGAAAAAAGAAACTGTGACTGATTTCCACAAATGACAAATACAGCAGGACGGAAAAAAGGGGGAAGAAAGATAATTCAGAACATGAGGAATGGCTAGTAAGGATGTTACAACTAGAGAACATGGAAAAGATGATGTACTAATTGTCACTTTCCTATAGGTCAGTGGTTCTCAACTCCAGTCCTCGGGACCCACCAACAGGCCAGAATTTAAGTATTACCTTGGGGAGATGCAGACTAGAATACGGCAATCACTGAGCAGCAAATGATATCACCTGTGATGTATTTCAGCTGTCTTGCAAACCTGACCTGTTGGTGGGTCCTGAGGACTGGAGTTGAGAACCACTGCTATAGGTGATGCTGGCGACCCATTGTGATAGCGGCAAACTGGTGGCCATGAAGATCGCCGTAAAGAGGCGTCTATATTGGCTAGACCGGAACACCATCATGATTGAACGTCAAGTTATGCAAATGGTAATAGGCCACCCGTACTGTACCCAGCTCTACACCACTTTCCAATCAGAGGAAAGTCTAAGTTTGGATAGATAGTTGGATGGATGGATATAGATGTTTGGATGGATGTACAGTATATATAGATAGATGTAGAAAGGTAGCTGTCTTAGATGTTTGGATGGATATGGATATAGGTAGATATAGATCAATAGCTATAGAGAGATGTTTTGGATAGACATCATGTAGTGTGTTTTGGTAAAGAATTACAACATCGTACTTTCTTTTATACCTTCTAACCTGTCTTCCCTTCCCCAGGATCATCTATTCTATGTGATGGAATTTTATAGTGGGGGAGATCTGAGGAAACGGATTGAAACCAAGAAATTATGTGACCTCTCCACCATGAGACGTCTGGCAGCAGAACTCCTATGTGGTCTGCAGTACGTGCACTCTAAAGGCGTACTTTACGGGTAAATATCTTTTCTATAAACTTCAATTATTTTACAATTCTCTCCTCTTCTTTGCACTGCCTCTTCACCTAAACTATTCCTGATAGGAGCGTGCCCAGGCAGCTGTCTGACAGCGATTTCTGCAGCGCATTTATAAACGTCCCTACAATGGTTCATGCAATGCTAGGGAAGTGGTTAATTGTTATACTTCTCATGGAGTAAAATCAGTTCATGAAAGATACGATTGTTTCCTAAATTGTATCATTCTGTGTATGGGCAGCGCTAGGAAAGGGAGTTTTGTAAATGTTGATCCCTCTATGGGTCAAAAATACTGGGGTATGGGGGGACAATTATCTGAACGGCAGAGCTATTTTTTTTTCTTCACAGTGGCGTGAAGCCTGATAACATTCTTCTGGATTGCAATGGTCATGTGAGATTAGCTGACTTTGGTATAGCAGAAACCAACATGTTTGGCTCCGAGACGAGAACTGGAGAGTTTGGTTCAGAATTATACATGGCCCCTGAGGTAAGTAAAAATTACTAAAGAGAACCTGTATCCATACAGCAATAAAAGATCAGATTAGGTCTGTCCAGAAATCAAGAGAACCTCCATACACAGAGCAATTCTAGATAAAACCAAGCCTGTAGTATGGCTCAGCAGCTGTCCAGTTCTGGGGGTCTGTCAGGCTAAAAATTACTTCTTCCAATTGGTTTTCCTTCTTTGTTATTGTGCCCGGCAGACATTTATAGCTCTGTGTGCATAGGGGGTGAGTCTGGACAGTGTGTAATGGCTACTTTGTGACCACTACATATAGAAGGAGGATGCTTCTAAATGAAGTCAAATGTATTAAAGATGAAAACATTTGGGAGGAACCTTGTTGTAAATGATTTTGTTGCTTTCCAGCCAGACATGTCCTGATCCTTCTCTCTCTCTGATTTCCCCACAGATCTTCCCCTAACGGTGCCGATGATGTCTTAGCGGACTTTCTGAACAAGGTAAGTAGTCCCAGCGGGACAAGGCAAACAGAAATATAGGCTCAGCCACTGAGTCTGTGTGCTTTATAAATGTGGTTTGTGCTTCTTAGCATTTTCATGCCATTAATGTCTTCTTATGTCTGTTTTCTTTTTTCACCTATAGCTCCTATGTAAAGACCAGAAAAAACGCAAGGCATATGTTGCTAATATACAGAAGCACCGATATTTCCAAGGAATAAATTGGGAACAGCTGGAGGCAAGGGAGACACGCGCCCCATTTTCTGCATGTCAGAAGGTAAGTAACAATTAAAGCATTGTGCATGGGGCCCATCTGGCCAGTCTCTTTACACATGGCTGGGGCCCATCATGACACTTTGGGGGGTTCATAGAGAAAGAAATGACGTTTGTGAGATGTATCATTGTGCTTAAGGAGAAGCCGTCAGGAGCAGATTCATGAAAGCAGGTTGAATATTCCATCTTCCCTTATTAGAATTGTGCACCATTTTTATTTTCCACATGAAATTTACTTGAATCTGACTCATCAGTTTGTGAGCCGGGGGAGGAGTCACCTAAGCTCTGACAGCACTGTCTCCCAACTCCTGAGTGTGTATGACAGCATCATATAACAGAGCTCCATACATACGTACATTTCACTTAGTTACAGGGCTCTGTTATTTGATGTGTTGTGCACTGACAGACCTCAGGGGAGATCTCACCCCCGACTCTCAATCTGAAGACTCATGGGAAGGGAGTAATGAGAAATAAGGGGACAAATATAAACCTTTTAAAAGGGAGTTTGCACAACTCTAATAGTGAAGATTCAGATCCTTGCTTATGCACAGTGGTGACCGGTATCTGACATCTCACAATCATATGAACTTAGATGGCCCATAGAGGTGGGGAAATGGTACGATTGTTTCCTAAATTGTATCATTCTGTGTATGGGCAGCGCTAGGAAAGGGAGTTTTGTAAATGTTGATCCCTCTATGGGTCAAAAATACTGGGGTATGGGGGGACAATTATCTGAACGGCAGAGCTGACTATTTTTTTTTCTTCACAGTGGCGTGAAGCCTGATAACATTCTTCTGGATTGCAATGGTCATGTGAGATTAGCTGACTTTGGTATAGCAGAAACCAACATGTTTGGCTCCGAGACGAGAACTGGAGAGTTTGGTTCAGAATTATACATGGCCCCTGAGGTAAGTAAAAAACAAATCATCTGAACGTCCATTGTGTCCATACAAAGGGCAATTATCAACCAGATTAGACCTGAATTAAAGAGAACCTGTATCCATACAGCAATAAAAGATCAGATTAGGTCTGTCTAGAAATCAAGAGAACCTCCATACACAGAGCAATTCTAGATAAAACCAAGCCTGTAGTATGGCTCAGCAGCTGTCCAGTCCTGGGGGTCTATCAGGCTAAAAATCACTTCTTCCAATTGGTTTTCCTTCTTTGTTATTGTGCCCGGCAGACATTTATAGCTCTGTGTGCATAGGGGGTGAGTCTGGACAGTGTGTAATGGCTACTTTGTGACCACTACATATAGAAGTAGGATGCTTCTAAATGAAGTCAAATGTATTAAAGATGAAAACATTTGGGAGGAACCTTGTTGTAAATGATGTTGTTGTTTTCCAGCCAGACTTGTCCTGATCCTTCTCTCTCTCTGATTTCCCCACAGATCTTCCCCTATCGGTGCCGATGATGTCTTAGCGGACTTTCTGAACAAGGTAAGTAGTCCCAGCGGGACAAGGCAAACAGAAATATAGGCTCAGCCACTGAGTCTGTGTGCTTTATAAATGTAGTTTGTGCTTCTTAGCATTTTCATGCCATTAATGTCTTCTTATGTCCCTGTTTTCTTTTTTCACCTATAGCTCCTATGTAAAGACCAGAAAAAATGCAAGGCATATGTTGCTAATATACGGAAGCACCAATATTTCCAAGGAATAAATTGGGAACAGCTGGAGGCAAGGGAGACACGCGCCCCATTTTCTGCATGTCGGAAGGTAAGTAACAATTAAAGCATTGTGCATGGGGCCCATCTGGCCAGTCTCTTTACACATGGCTGGGGCCCATCATGACACTTTGGGGGGTAATAGAGAAAGAAATGACTTTGTGAGATGTATCATTGTGCTTAAAGAGAAGCCGTCAGGAGCAGATTCATGAAAGCAGGTTGAATATTCCATCTTCCCTTATTAGAATTGTGCACCATTTTTATTTCCCACATGAAATTTACTTGAATCTGACTCATCAGTTTGTGAGCCGGGGGAGGAGTCACCTAAGCTCTGACAGCACTGTCTCCCAACTCCTGAGTGTGTATGACAGCATCATATAACAGAGCTCCATACATACGTACATTTCACTTAGTTACAGGGCTCTGTTATTTGATATGTTGTGCACTGACAGACCTCAGGGGAGATCTCACCCCCGACTCTCAATCTGAAGACTCATGGGAAGGGAGTAATGAGAAATAAGGGGACAAATATAAACCTTTTAAAAGGGAGTTTGCACAACTCTAATAGTGAAGATTCAGATCCTTGCTTATGCACAGTGGTGACCGGTATCTGACATCTCACAATCATATGAACTTAGATGGCCCATAGAGGTGGGGAAATGGCCCTCAGAGGGATTTTTTCTATTCATTCATCAATCCCATTGTTCTCTTTCTTTTTCAGGGCCTCGAAGAAGAAATGACGAAGGCAACATTCGATCTATATGGGAGTCTGAGATATCACTATTTTGGGAAGAAGGCACAGGCAGTGTTCATGGGCTTTTCATTTGTCAGTGATGAATGGAAAGCCATACAGAAACTGAAGACCAAAAACACCAGACAAAAGAGGAAGCTAAACTGAAGACAATACAAGTTGTTGCTTATGAAAAACATACACAAAATGTGTCACGAGAATGTTCTTCTGCAGGAGAGTGGGAGGCCAGGCTAGAACTGTGAGGGAATGGGGACAGAGTCTTTAAGGGAACTAGGCCGAGTCTGCAAGAGGGCCAGGAAAACAGATTGCTGGGTTGTGGAAGGAGTCCCAGGAGAGAACAGTAATGGGGGGACCAGGAAAGAACTCCAGGGCCACCATGTGCAGGTGCGGTCGGACAATGCATCTGCCGTGGCCTATGTAAACAAACAGGACAGCACGAGAAGCAGAGTCCTAAAGGCCTTAGCATCAGACATTCTGATCTGGGCCGAGATCAACACTCTCTCACTCTCAGCAGTCTTCCTGAGAGGAGAGAAAAATGTGATAGCGGACTTTCTCAGCTGAACGAAGCTGAGAGAGGGAGTTTAGATCCTCAACCAGGAGGTTTTCAATCTAATTTCAAAGAAGTGGGGTCCTCCTAAAGTGGATCTGTTTGCATCAAAAAACAACGCGAAAGCCCCGTTTTTTCTTCCTAAACAGAGGGGAGAGAGCTCGGGGGATAGACGCATTGACCCAGAACTGGCACTTCAAAATCTGCTATGCCTTCCCACCTCCGGTATTGTTGCCGGCAGTTCTGAGGAAGTTTCAGATGGAAAGCACTTCCCTGATTCTAGTAGCATTACATTGGCCAAAGAAGGCATGGTTCTCAGTAATCAAACATCTAGCAGTCGAACCTCCCTTATTCCTATACCTTTTTTTGCCCAAACCTGGGGGTCGGGTACAATATTCAGGTGCGGTAGATTAGGATTACCCCAAAGAGGAATGTGGGGAGAAAACGTCTCGGGGGAGGCAAAGCGGGCCCTGGCTTTATTGTGGTCAGATTCTTTAGGGCTCTGTCTAGACAGAGACCAGTTCAAGGCCCTCTTTTTCCCAAATGGGACCTATCTTTAGTCTTACAGAGCCTAACGGGAACCCCCTTTGAACCTTTAGAAGGGTGTTTACTAAGGGATCTTACGTTATTTTTAGTAGCAGTGACAACTGCCAAGAGAGTAAGTGAGATTGAGGCCTTATCTGTCAGACCTCCTTTTTGTATTATTTTCCCAGATCGGATCGTTTTCAAGACCGATCCGGCATTTTTGCCTAAAGTGGCTTCTAGTTTCCACAGAAGTCAAGAGGTAGGGTTACCCTCATTTTGTCCCAACCCCTCAGGGGAAAGGGAATTGAAATTTCATTCTTTGGACGTAAGCAGATGCATCCTACAGCACCTAGATCTGGCTAAGACATTAAGAAAGTCAGACTCTTTGCTTTATTTTCTGGGGCCAGGAAGGGATACAGAGCGTCTCAACGCACTATTGCCAGATGACTCAGAGCAACCATTGGTCAGGCCTATGCATTAGCAGGGAAAGAAATCCCAATGGGTATAAAGGCACACTCTACCAGAGCTATGGCAGCTTCGCAGGCAGAAAGAGCTGGAGCAATGCCAGAACAAATATGCAGAGCAGCAACATGGTCCAGCTATTCCACTTTCATAAAGCACTACAGAGTGGACCTGGTGTCGGCAAGTGAGCAAGCCTTTGGGGGAAAGGTGTTGCCAGCTGTAGTCCCACCCTAACTGGTAAGTGCTCGTTCATCTTCTCATGGTGGCTGTCCTGAAAGACGAAAGGGGAAATATAAAGTTACGTACCAGGAATGTCTTTTCCAGTAGTCTTTCAGGACAGCCCTAGTTACCCACCCGAAAGTTTGGGGTGTCTTATAAAAGACCAGAACGCAGCATGATCTCTGATTTTCCCATAGATACCTAAGGACGAGCCATTTGACAAAACTGTGGACTATTTCGCATTGGGGGTGCCGTTATTTGAGGTAGCCTTTGACATTTATCCATTCAACATAAAAAATCCTTGAGCTTCCATATGCCATGAATCACCACGTTAACCTATCGGTGCCGATGATGTCTTCGTGGACTTTCTGAATAAGGTAAGTAGTCCCAGTGGGACAAGGCAAACAGAAATATAGGCTCAGCCAATGAGTCTGTGTGCTTTATAAATGTGGTTTGTGCTTTGCTATAAATCAGCTTCTTAGCATTTTCATGCCATTAATGTCATCTTATGTCTCCGTTTTCTTTTTTCACCTATAGCTCCTATTTTACATAGGAGCTATAGGTGAAAAAAGAAACTGAGACTGATTTCCACAAATGACAAATCCAGCAGGACAGAAAAAAGGGGGAAGAAAGATAATTCAGGACATGAGGAATGGCTAGTAAGGATGTTACAACTAGAGAACATAGAAAAGATGATGTACTAATTGTCACTTTCCTATAGGTGATGCTGGTGACCCATTGTGATAGCGGCAAACTGGTGGCCATGAAGATCGTCAAAAAGAGGCGTCTATATTGGCTAGACCGGGACACCATCATGACTGAACGTCAAGTTATGCAAATGATTATAGGCCACCCGTACTGTACTCAGCTCTACACCACTTTCCAATCAGAGGAAAGTCTAAGTTTGGATAGATAGATAGATAGATAGATAGATAGATAGATAGATAGATAGATAGATAGATAGATAGATAGATAGATAGATAGATATAGATGTTTGGATAGATGTGCAGTATATATAGATAGATGTAGAAAGGTAGCTGTCTTAGATGTTTGGATGGATGGATATGGATATAGGTAGATATAGATCAATAGCTATAGAGAGATGTTTTGGATAGACATCATGTAGTGTGTTTTGGTAAAGAATTACAACATCGTACTTTCTTTTATACCTTCTAACCTGTCTTCCCTTCCCCAGGATCATCTATTCTATGTGATGGAATTTTATAGTGGGGGAGATCTGAGGAAACGGATTGAAACCAAGAAATTATGTGACCTCTCCACCATGAGACGTCTGGCAGCAGAACTCCTATGTGGTCTGCAGTACGTGCACTCTAAAGGCGTACTTTACGGGTAAATATCTTTTCTATAAACTTCAATTATTTTACAATTCTCTCCTCTTCTTTGCACTGCCTCTTCACCTAAACTATTCCTGATAGGAGCATGCCCAGGCAGCTGTCTGACAGCGATTTCTGCAGCGCATTTATAAACATCCCTACAATGGTTCATGCAATGCTAGGGAAGTGGTTAATTGTTATACTTCTCATGGAGTAAAATCAGTTCATGAAAGATACGATTGTTTCCTAAATTGTATCATTCTGTGTATGGGCAGCGCTAGGAAAGGGAGTTTTGTAAATGTTGATCCCTCTATGGGTCAAAAATACTGGGGTATGGGGGGACAATTATCTGAACGGCAGAGCTATTTTTTTTTCTTCACAGTGGCGTGAAGCCTGATAACATTCTTCTGGATTGCAATGGTCATGTGAGATTAGCTGACTTTGGTATAGCAGAAACCAACATGTTTGGCTCCGAGACGAGAACTGGAGAGTTTGGTTCAGAATTATACATGGCCCCTGAGGTAAGTAAAAAACAAATCATCTGAATGTCCATTGTGTCCATACAAAGGGCAATTATCAACCAGATTAGACCTGAATTAAAGAGAACCTGTATCCATACAGCAATAAAAGATCAGATTAGGTCTGTCTAGAAATCAAGAGAACCTCCATACACAGAGCAATTCTAGATAAAACCAAGCCTGTAGTATGGCTCAACAGCTGTCCAGTCCTGGGGGTCTATCAGGCTAAAAATCACTTCTTCCAATTGGTTTTCCTTCTTTGTTATTGTGCCCGGCAGACATTTATAGCTCTGTGTGCATAGGGGGTGAGTCTGGACAGTGTGTAATGGCTACTTTGTGACCACTACATATAGAAGTAGGATGCTTCTAAATGAAGTCAAATGTATTAAAGATGAAAACATTTGGGAGGAACCTTGTTGTAAATGATGTTGTTGTTTTTTCAGCCAGACATGTCCTGATCCTTCTCTTTCTCTGATTTCCCCACAGATCTTCCCCTATCGGTGCCGATGATGTCTTAGCGGACTTTCTGAACAAGGTAAGTAGTCCCAGCGGGACAAGGCAAACAGAAATATAGGCTCAGCCACTGAGTCTGTGTGCTTTATAAATGTAGTTTGTGCTTCTTAGCATTTTCATGCCATTAATGTCTTCTTATGTCTCTGTTTTCTTTTTTCACCTATAGCTCCTATGTAAAGACCAGAAAAAATGCAAGGCATATGTTGCTAATATACGGAAGCACCGATATTTCCAAGGAATAAATTGGGAACAGCTGGAGGCAAGGGAGACACGCGCCCCATTTTCTGCATGTCGGAAGGTAAGTAACAATTAAAGCATTGTGCATGGGGCCCATCTGGCCAGTCTCTTTACACATGGCTGGGGCCCATCATGACACTTTGGGGGGTTCATAGAGAAAGAAATGACGTTTGTGAGATGTATCATTGTGCTTAAAGAGAAGCCGTCAGGAGCAGATTCATGAAAGCAGGTTGAATATTCCATCTTCCCTTATTAGAATTGTGCACCATTTTTATTTCCCACATGAAATTTACTTGAATCTGACTCATCAGTTTGTGAGCCGGGGGAGGAGTCACCTAAGCTCTGACAGCACTGTCTCCCAACTCCTGAGTGTGTATGACAGCATCATATAACAGAGCTCCATACATACGTACATTTCACTTAGTTACAGGGCTCTGTTATTTGATGTGTTGTGCACTGACAGACCTCAGGGGAGATCTCACCCCCGACTCTCAATCTGAAGACTCATGGGAAGGGAGTAATGAGAAATAAGGGGACAAATATAAACCTTTTAAAAGGGAGTTTGCACAACTCTAATAGTGAAGATTCAGATCCTTGCTTATGCACAGTGGTGACCGGTATCTGACATCTCACAATCATATGAACTTAGATGGCCCATAGAGGTGGGGAAATGGCCCTCAGAGGGATTTCTTCTATTCATTCATCAATCCCATTGTTCTCTTTCTTTTTCAGGGCCTCGAAGAAGAAATGACGAAGGCAACATTCGATCTATATGGGAGTCTGAGATATCACTATTTTGGGAAGAAGGCACAGGCAGTGTTCATGGGCTTTTCATTTGTCAGTGATGAATGGAAAGCCATACAGAAACTGAAGACCAAAAACACCAGACAAAAGAGGAAGCTAAACTGAAGACAATACAAGTTGTTGCTTATGAAAAACATACACAAAATGTGTCACGAGAATGTTCTTCTGCAGGAGAGTGGGAGGCCAGGCTAGAACTGTGAGGGAATGGGGACAGAGTCTTTAAGGGAACTAGGCCGAGTCTGCAAGAGGGCCAGGAAAACAGATTGCTGGGTTGTGGAAGGAGTCCCAGGAGAGAACAGTAATGGGGGGACCAGGAAAGAACTCCAGGGCCACCATGTGCAGGTGCGGTCGGACAATGCATCTGCCGTGGCCTATGTAAACAAACAGGACAGCACGAGAAGCGGAGTCCTAAAGGCCTTAGCATCAGACATTCTGATCTGGGCCGAGATCAACACTCTCTCACTCTCAGCAGTCTTCCTGAGAGGAGAGAAAAATGTGATAGCGGACTTTCTCAGCTGAACGAAGCTGAGAGAGGGAGTTTAGATCCTCAACCAGGAGGTTTTCAATCTAATTTCAAAGAAGTGGGGTCCTCCTAAAGTGGATCTGTTTGCATCAAAAAACAACGCGAAAGCCCCGTTTTTTCTTCCTAAACAGAGGGGAGAGAGCTCGGGGGATAGACGCATTGACCCAGAACTGGCACTTCAAAATCTGCTATGCCTTCCCACCTCCGGTATTGTTGCCGGCAGTTCTGAGGAAGTTTCAGATGGAAAGCACTTCCCTGATTCTAGTAGCATTACATTGGCCAAAGAAGGCATGGTTCTCAGTACTCAAACATCTAGCAGTCGAACCTCCCTTATTCCTATACCTTTTTTTGCCCAAACCTGGGGGTCGGGTACAATATTCAGGTGCGGTAGATTAGGATTACCCCAAAGAGGAATGTGGGGAGAAAACGTCTCGGGGGAGGCAAAGCGGGCCCTGGCTTTATTGTCTTCAGATTCTTTAGGGCTCTGTCTAGACAGAGACCAGTTCAAGGCCCTCTTTTTCCCAAATGGGACCTATCTTTAGTCTTACAGAGCCTAACGGGAACCCCCTTTGAACCTTTAGAAGGGTGTTTACTAAGGGATCTTACGTTATTTTTAGTAGCAGTGACAACTGCCAAGAGAGTAAGTGAGATTGAGGCCTTATCTGTCAGACCTCCTTTTTGTATTATTTTCCCAGATCGGATCATTTTCAAGACCGATCCGGCATTTTTGCCTAAAGTGGCTTCTAGTTTCCACAGAAGTCAAGAGGTAGGGTTACCCTCATTTTGTCCCAACCCCTCAGGGGAAAGGGAATTGAAATTTCATTCTTTGGACGTAAGCAGATGCATCCTACAGTACCTAGATCTGGCTAAGACATTAAGAAAGTCAGACTCTTTGCTTTATTTTCTGGGGCCAGGAAGGGATACAGAGCGTCTCAACGCACTATTGCCAGATGACTCAGAGCAACCATTGGTCAGGCCTATGCATTAGCAGGGAAAGAAATCCCAATGGGTATAAAGGCACACTCTACCAGAGCTATGGCAGCTTGGCAGGCAGAAAGAGCTGGAGCAATGCCAGAACAAATATGCAGAGCAGCAACATGGTCCAGCTATTCCACTTTCATAAAGCACTACAGAGTGGACCTGGTGTCGGCAAGTGAGCAAGCCTTTGGGGGAAAGGTGTTGCCAGCTGTAGTCCCACCCTAACTGGTAAGTGCTCGTTCATCTTCTCATGGTGGCTGTCCTGAAAGACGAAAGGGGAAAATTAAAGTTACGTACCAGGAACGTCTTTTCCAGTAGTCTTTCAGGACAGCCCTAGTTACCCACCCGAAAGTTTGGGGTGTCTTATAAAAGACCAGAACGCAGCATGATCTCTGATTTTCCCATAGATACCTAAGGACGAGCCATTTGACAAAACTGTGGACTATTTCGCATTGGGGGTGCCGTTATTTGAGGCAGCCTTTGACATTTATCCATTCAACATAAAAAATCCTTGAGCTTCCATATGCCATGAATCACCACGTTAACCTATCGGTGCCGATGATGTCTTCGTGGACTTTCTGAATAAGGTAAGTAGTCCCAGTGGGACAAGGCAAACAGAAATATAGGCTCAGCCAATGAGTCTGTGTGCTTTATAAATGTGGTTTGTGCTTTGCTATAAATCAGCTTCTTAGCATTTTCATGCCATTAATGTCATCTTATGTCTCCGTTTTCTTTTTTCACCTATAGCTCCTATTTTACATAGGAGCTATAGGTGAAAAAAGAAACTGAGACTGATTTCCACAAATGACAAATCCAGCAGGACAGAAAAAAGGGGGAAGAAAGATAATTCAGGACATGAGGAATGGCTAGTAAGGATGTTACAACTAGAGAACATAGAAAAGATGATGTACTAATTGTCACTTTCCTATAGGTGATGCTGGTGACCCATTGTGATAGCGGCAAACTGGTGGCCATGAAGATCGTCAAAAAGAGGCGTCTATATTGGCTAGACCGGGACACCATCATGACTGAACGTCAAGTTATGCAAATGATTATAGGCCACCCGTACTGTACCCAGCTCTATACCACTTTCCAATCAGAGGAAAGTCTAAGTTTGGATAGATAGATAGATAGATAGATAGATAGATAGATAGATAGATAGATAGATAGATAGATAGATAGATATAGATGTTTGGATAGATGTACAGTATATATAGATAGATGTAGAAAGGTAGCTGTCTTAGATGTTTGGATGGATGGATATGGATATAGGTAGATATAGATCAATAGCTATAGAGAGATGTTTTGGATAGACATCATGTAGTGTGTTTTGGTAAAGAATTACAACATCGTACTTTCTTTTATAGCTTCTAACCTGTCTTCCCTTCCCCAGGATCATCTATTCTATGTGATGGAATTTTATAGTGGGGGAGATCTGAGGAAACTGATTGAAACCAAGAAACTATGTGACCTCTCCACCATGAGACGTCTGGCAGCAGAACTCCTATGTGGTCTGCAGTACGTGCACTCTAAAGGCGTACTTTACGGGTAAATATCTTTTCTATAAACTTCAATTATTTTACAATTCTCTCCTCTTCTTTGCACTGCCTCTTCACCTAAACTATTCCTGATAGGAGCGTGCCCAGGCAGCTGTCTGACAGCGATTTCTGCAGCGCCATTTATAAACGTCCCTACAATGGTTCATGCAATGCTAGGGAAGTGGTTAATTGTTATACTTCTCATGGAGTAAAATCAGTTCATGAAAGATACGATTGTTTCCTAAATTGTATCATTCTGTGTATGGGCAGCGCTAGGAAAGGGAGTTTTGTAAATGTTGATCCCTCTATGGGTCAAAAATACTGGGGTATGGGGGGACAATTATCTGAACGGCAGAGCTATTTTTTTTTCTTCACAGTGGCGTGAAGCCTGATAACATTCTTCTGGATTGCAATGGTCATGTGAGATTAGCTGACTTTGGTATAGCAGAAACCAACATGTTTGGCTCCGAGATGAGAACTGGAGAGTTTGGTGCAGAATTATACATGGCCCCTGAGGTAAGTAAAAATTACTAAAGAGAACCTGTATCCATACAGCAATAAAAGATCAGATTAGGTCTGTCCAGAAATCAAGAGAACCTCCATACACAGAGCAATTCTAGATAAAACCAAGCCTGTAGTATGGCTCAGCAGCTGTCCAGTCCTGGGGGTCTGTCAGGCTAAAAATTACTTCTTCCAATTGGTTTTCCTTCTTTGTTATTGTGCCCGGCAGACATTTATAGCTCTGTGTGCATAGGGGGTGAGTCTGGACAGTGTGTAATGGCTACTTTGTGACCACTACATATAGAAGGAGGATGCTTCTAAATGAAGTCAAATGTATTAAAGATGAAAACATTTGGGAGGAACCTTGTTGTAAATGATTTTGTTGCATTCCAGCCAGACATGTCCTGATCCTTCTCTCTCTCTGATTTCCCCACAGATCTTCCCCTATCGGTGCCGATGATGTCTTAGCGGACTTTCTGAACAAGGTAAGTAGTCCCAGCGGGACAAGGCAAACAGAAATATAGGCTCAGCCACTGAGTCTGTGTGCTTTATAAATGTGGTTTGTGCTTCTTAGCATTTTCATGCCATTAATGTCTTCTTATGTCTGTTTTCTTTTTTCACCTATAGCTCCTATGTAAAGACCAGAAAAAACGCAAGGCATATGTTGCTAATATACAGAAGCACCGATATTTCCAAGGAATAAATTGGGAACAGCTGGAGGCAAGGGAGACACGCGCCCCATTTTCTGCATGTCAGAAGGTAAGTAACAATTAAAGCATTGTGCATGGGGCCCATCTGGCCAGTCTCTTTACACATGGCTGGGGCCCATCATGACACTTTGGGGGGTTCATAGAGAAAGAAATGACGTTTGTGAGATGTATTATTGTGCTTAAGGAGAAGCCGTCAGGAGCAGATTCATGAAAGCAGGTTGAATATTCCATCTTCCCTTATTAGAATTGTGCACCATTTTTATTTTCCACATGAAATTTACTTGAATCTGACTCATCAGTTTGTGAGCCGGGGGAGGAGTCACCTAAGCTCTGACAGCACTGTCTCCCAACTCCTGAGTGTGTATGACAGCATCATATAACAGAGCTCCATACATACGTACATTTCACTTAGTTACAGGGCTCTGTTATTTGATGTGTTGTGCACTGACAGACCTCAGGGGAGATCTCACCCCCGACTCTCAATCTGAAGACTCATGGGAAGGGA
This sequence comes from Aquarana catesbeiana, assembly GCA_037953035.1. NCBI lineage: Eukaryota > Metazoa > Chordata > Amphibia > Anura > Ranidae > Aquarana > Aquarana catesbeiana. The sequence goes on from JBBHAA010000095.1 coordinate 4,099,198, forward strand.
GTAATGAGAAATAAGGGGACAAATATAAACCTTTTAAAAGGGAGTTTGCACAACTCTAATAGTGAAGATTCAGATCCTTGCTTATGCACAGTGGTCACCGGTATCTGACATCTCACAATCATATGAACTTAGATGGCCCATAGAGGTGGGGAAATGGTACGATTGTTTCCTAAATTGTATCATTCTGTGTATGGGCAGCGCTAGGAAAGGGAGTTTTGTAAATGTTGATCCCTCTATGGGTCAAAAATACTGGGGTATGGGGGGACAATTATCTGAACGGCAGAGCTGACTATTTTTTTTTCTTCACAGTGGCGTGAAGCCTGATAACATTCTTCTGGATTGCAATGGTCATGTGAGATTAGCTGACTTTGGTATAGCAGAAACCAACATGTTTGGCTCCGAGACGAGAACTGGAGAGTTTGGTTCAGAATTATACATGGCCCCTGAGGTAAGTAAAAAACAAATCATCTGAATGTCCATTGTGTCCATACAAAGGGCAATTATCAACCAGATTAGACCTGAATTAAAGAGAACCTGTATCCATACAGCAATAAAAGATCAGATTAGGTCTGTCTAGAAATCAAGAGAACCTCCATACACAGAGCAATTCTAGATAAAACCAAGCCTGTAGTATGGCTCAGCAGCTGTCCAGTCCTGGGGGTCTATCAGGCTAAAAATCACTTCTTCCAATTGGTTTTCCTTCTTTGTTATTGTGCCCGGCAGACATTTATAGCTCTGTGTGCATAGGGGGTGAGTCTGGACAGTGTGTAATGGCTACTTTGTGACCACTACATATAGAAGTAGGATGCTTCTAAATGAAGTCAAATGGATTAAAGATGAAAACATTTGGGAGGAACCTTGTTGTAAATGATGTTGTTGTTTTCCAGCCAGACATGTCCTGATCCTTCTCTCTCTCTGATTTCCCCACAGATCTTCCCCTATCGGTGCCGATGATGTCTTAGCGGACTTTCTGAACAAGGTAAGTAGTCCCAGCGGGACAAGGCAAACAGAAATATAGGCTCAGCCACTGAGTCTGTGTGCTTTATAAATGTAGTTTGTGCTTCTTAGCATTTTCATGCCATTAATGTCTTCTTATGTCCCTGTTTTCTTTTTTCACCTATAGCTCCTATGTAAAGACCAGAAAAAATGCAAGGCATATGTTGCTAATATACGGAAGCACCGATATTTCCAAGGAATAAATTGGGAACAGCTGGAGGCAAGGGAGACACGCGCCCCATTTTCTGCATGTCGGAAGGTAAGTAACAATTAAAGCATTGTGCATGGGGCCCATCTGGCCAGTCTCTTTACACATGGCTGGGGCCCATCATGACACTTTGGGGGGTAATAGAGAAAGAAATGACTTTGTGAGATGTATCATTGTGCTTAAAGAGAAGCCGTCAGGAGCAGATTCATGAAAGCAGGTTGAATATTCCATCTTCCCTTATTAGAATTGTGCACCATTTTTATTTCCCACATGAAATTTACTTGAATCTGACTCATCAGTTTGTGAGCCGGGGGAGGAGTCACCTAAGCTCTGACAGCACTGTCTCCCAACTCCTGAGTGTGTATGACAGCATCATATAACAGAGCTCCATACATACGTACATTTCACTTAGTTACAGGGCTCTGTTATTTGATATGTTGTGCACTGACAGACCTCAGGGGAGATCTCACCCCCGACTCTCAATCTGAAGACTCATGGGAAGGGAGTAATGAGAAATAAGGGGACAAATATAAACCTTTTAAAAGGGAGTTTGCACAACTCTAATAGTGAAGATTCAGATCCTTGCTTATGCACAGTGGTGACCGGTATCTGACATCTCACAATCATATGAACTTAGATGGCCCATAGAGGTGGGGAAATGGCCCTCAGAGGGATTTTTTCTATTCATTCATCAATCCCATTGTTCTCTTTCTTTTTCAGGGCCTCGAAGAAGAAATGACGAAGGCAACATTCGATCTATATGGGAGTCTGAGATATCACTATTTTGGGAAGAAGGCACAGGCAGTGTTCATGGGCTTTTCATTTGTCAGTGATGAATGGAAAGCCATACAGAAACTGAAGACCAAAAACACCAGACAAAAGAGGAAGCTAAACTGAAGACAATACAAGTTGTTGCTTATGAAAAACATACACAAAATGTGTCACGAGAATGTTCTTCTGCAGGAGAGTGGGAGGCCAGGCTAGAACTGTGAGGGAATGGGGACAGAGTCTTTAAGGGAACTAGGCCGAGTCTGCAAGAGGGCCAGGAAAACAGATTGCTGGGTTGTGGAAGGAGTCCCAGGAGAGAACAGTAATGGGGGGACCAGGAAAGAACTCCAGGGCCACCATGTGCAGGTGCGGTCGGACAATGCATCTGCCGTGGCCTATGTAAACAAACAGGACAGCACGAGAAGCGGAGTCCTAAAGGCCTTAGCATCAGACATTCTGATCTGGGCCGAGATCAACACTCTCTCACTCTCAGCAGTCTTCCTGAGAGGAGAGAAAAATGTGATAGCGGACTTTCTCAGCTGAACGAAGCTGAGAGAGGGAGTTTAGATCCTCAACCAGGAGGTTTTCAATCTAATTTCAAAGAAGTGGGGTCCTCCTAAAGTGGATCTGTTTGCATCAAAAAACAACGCGAAAGCCCCGTTTTTTCTTCCTAAACAGAGGGGAGAGAGCTCGGGGGATAGACGCATTGACCCAGAACTGGCACTTCAAAATCTGCTATGCCTTCCCACCTCCGGTATTGTTGCCGGCAGTTCTGAGGAAGTTTCAGATGGAAAGCACTTCCCTGATTCTAGTAGCATTACATTGGCCAAAGAAGGCATGGTTCTCAGTACTCAAACATCTAGCAGTCGAACCTCCCTTATTCCTATACCTTTTTTTGCCCAAACCTGGGGGTCGGGTACAATATTCAGGTGCGGTAGATTAGGATTACCCCAAAGAGGAATGTGGGGAGAAAACGTCTCGGGGGAGGCAAAGCGGGCCCTGGCTTTATTGTGGTCAGATTCTTTAGGGCTCTGTCTAGACAGAGACCAGTTCAAGGCCCTCTTTTTCCCAAATGGGACCTATCTTTAGTCTTACAGAGCCTAACGGGAACCCCCTTTGAACCTTTAGAAGGGTGTTTACTAAGGGATCTTACGTTATTTTTAGTAGCAGTGACAACTGCCAAGAGAGTAAGTGAGATTGAGGCCTTATCTGTCAGACCTCCTTTTTGTATTATTTTCCCAGATCGGATCGTTTTCAAGACCGATCCGGCATTTTTGCCTAAAGTGGCTTCTAGTTTCCACAGAAGTCAAGAGGTAGGGTTACCCTCATTTTGTCCCAACCCCTCAGGGGAAAGGGAATTGAAATTTCATTCTTTGGACGTAAGCAGATGCATCCTACAGCACCTAGATCTGGCTAAGACATTAAGAAAGTCAGACTCTTTGCTTTATTTTCTGGGGCCAGGAAGGGATACAGAGCGTCTCAACGCACTATTGCCAGATGACTCAGAGCAACCATTGGTCAGGCCTATGCATTAGCAGGGAAAGAAATCCCAATGGGTATAAAGGCACACTCTACCAGAGCTATGGCAGCTTCGCAGGCAGAAAGAGCTGGAGCAATGCCAGAACAAATATGCAGAGCAGCAACATGGTCCAGCTATTCCACTTTCATAAAGCACTACAGAGTGGACCTGGTGTCGGCAAGTGAGCAAGCCTTTGGGGGAAAGGTGTTGCCAGCTGTAGTCCCACCCTAACTGGTAAGTGCTCGTTCATCTTCTCATGGTGGCTGTCCTGAAAGACGAAAGGGGAAAATTAAAGTTACGTACCAGGAACGTCTTTTCCAGTAGTCTTTCAGGACAGCCCTAGTTACCCACCCGAAAGTTTGGGGTGTCTTATAAAAGACCAGAACGCAGCATGATCTCTGATTTTCCCATAGATACCTAAGGACGAGCCATTTGACAAAACTGTGGACTATTTCGCATTGGGGGTGCCGTTATTTGAGGCAGCCTTTGACATTTATCCATTCAACATAAAAAATCCTTGAGCTTCCATATGCCATGAATCACCACGTTAACCTATCGGTGCCGATGATGTCTTCGTGGACTTTCTGAATAAGGTAAGTAGTCCCAGTGGGACAAGGCAAACAGAAATATAGGCTCAGCCAATGAGTCTGTGTGCTTTATAAATGTGGTTTGTGCTTTGCTATAAATCAGCTTCTTAGCATTTTCATGCCATTAATGTCATCTTATGTCTCCGTTTTCTTTTTTCACCTATAGCTCCTATTTTACATAGGAGCTATAGGTGAAAAAAGAAACTGAGACTGATTTCCACAAATGACAAATCCAGCAGGACAGAAAAAAGGGGGAAGAAAGATAATTCAGGACATGAGGAATGGCTAGTAAGGATGTTACAACTAGAGAACATAGAAAAGATGATGTACTAATTGTCACTTTCCTATAGGTGATGCTGGTGACCCATTGTGATAGCGGCAAACTGGTGGCCATGAAGATCGTCAAAAAGAGGCGTCTATATTGGCTAGACCGGGACACCATCATGACTGAACGTCAAGTTATGCAAATGATTATAGGCCACCCGTACTGTACCCAGCTCTATACCACTTTCCAATCAGAGGAAAGTCTAAGTTTGGATAGATAGATAGATAGATAGATAGATAGATAGATAGATATAGATGTTTGGATAGATGTACAGTATATATAGATAGATGTAGAAAGGTAGCTGTCTTAGATGTTTGGATGGATGGATATGGATATAGGTAGATATAGATCAATAGCTATAGAGAGATGTTTTGGATAGACATCATGTAGTGTGTTTTGGTAAAGAATTACAACATCGTACTTTCTTTTATAGCTTCTAACCTGTCTTCCCTTCCCCAGGATCATCTATTCTATGTGATGGAATTTTATAGTGGGGGAGATCTGAGGAAACTGATTGAAACCAAGAAACTATGTGACCTCTCCACCATGAGACGTCTGGCAGCAGAACTCCTATGTGGTCTGCAGTACGTGCACTCTAAAGGCGTACTTTACGGGTAAATATCTTTTCTATAAACTTCAATTATTTTACAATTCTCTCCTCTTCTTTGCACTGCCTCTTCACCTAAACTATTCCTGATAGGAGCGTGCCCAGGCAGCTGTCTGACAGCGATTTCTGCAGCGCCATTTATAAACGTCCCTACAATGGTTCATGCAATGCTAGGGAAGTGGTTAATTGTTATACTTCTCATGGAGTAAAATCAGTTCATGAAAGATACGATTGTTTCCTAAATTGTATCATTCTGTGTATGGGCAGCGCTAGGAAAGGGAGTTTTGTAAATGTTGATCCCTCTATGGGTCAAAAATACTGGGGTATGGGGGGACAATTATCTGAACGGCAGAGCTATTTTTTTTTCTTCACAGTGGCGTGAAGCCTGATAACATTCTTCTGGATTGCAATGGTCATGTGAGATTAGCTGACTTTGGTATAGCAGAAACCAACATGTTTGGCTCCGAGATGAGAACTGGAGAGTTTGGTGCAGAATTATACATGGCCCCTGAGGTAAGTAAAAATTACTAAAGAGAACCTGTATCCATACAGCAATAAAAGATCAGATTAGGTCTGTCCAGAAATCAAGAGAACCTCCATACACAGAGCAATTCTAGATAAAACCAAGCCTGTAGTATGGCTCAGCAGCTGTCCAGTCCTGGGGGTCTGTCAGGCTAAAAATTACTTCTTCCAATTGGTTTTCCTTCTTTGTTATTGTGCCCGGCAGACATTTATAGCTCTGTGTGCATAGGGGGTGAGTCTGGACAGTGTGTAATGGCTACTTTGTGACCACTACATATAGAAGGAGGATGCTTCTAAATGAAGTCAAATGTATTAAAGATGAAAACATTTGGGAGGAACCTTGTTGTAAATGATTTTGTTGCATTCCAGCCAGACATGTCCTGATCCTTCTCTCTCTCTGATTTCCCCACAGATCTTCCCCTATCGGTGCCGATGATGTCTTAGCGGACTTTCTGAACAAGGTAAGTAGTCCCAGCGGGACAAGGCAAACAGAAATATAGGCTCAGCCACTGAGTCTGTGTGCTTTATAAATGTGGTTTGTGCTTCTTAGCATTTTCATGCCATTAATGTCTTCTTATGTCTGTTTTCTTTTTTCACCTATAGCTCCTATGTAAAGACCAGAAAAAACGCAAGGCATATGTTGCTAATATACAGAAGCACCGATATTTCCAAGGAATAAATTGGGAACAGCTGGAGGCAAGGGAGACACGCGCCCCATTTTCTGCATGTCAGAAGGTAAGTAACAATTAAAGCATTGTGCATGGGGCCCATCTGGCCAGTCTCTTTACACATGGCTGGGGCCCATCATGACACTTTGGGGGGTTCATAGAGAAAGAAATGACGTTTGTGAGATGTATCATTGTGCTTAAGGAGAAGCCGTCAGGAGCAGATTCATGAAAGCAGGTTGAATATTCCATCTTCCCTTATTAGAATTGTGCACCATTTTTATTTTCCACATGAAATTTACTTGAATCTGACTCATCAGTTTGTGAGCCGGGGGAGGAGTCACCTAAGCTCTGACAGCACTGTCTCCCAACTCCTGAGTGTGTATGACAGCATCATATAACAGAGCTCCATACATACGTACATTTCACTTAGTTACAGGGCTCTGTTATTTGATGTGTTGTGCACTGACAGACCTCAGGGGAGATCTCACCCCCGACTCTCAATCTGAAGACTCATGGGAAGGGAGTAATGAGAAATAAGGGGACAAATATAAACCTTTTAAAAGGGAGTTTGCACAACTCTAATAGTGAAGATTCAGATCCTTGCTTATGCACAGTGGTCACCGGTATCTGACATCTCACAATCATATGAACTTAGATGGCCCATAGAGGTGGGGAAATGGTACGATTGTTTCCTAAATTGTATCATTCTGTGTATGGGCAGCGCTAGGAAAGGGAGTTTTGTAAATGTTGATCCCTCTATGGGTCAAAAATACTGGGGTATGGGGGGACAATTATCTGAACGGCAGAGCTGACTATTTTTTTTTCTTCACAGTGGCGTGAAGCCTGATAACATTCTTCTGGATTGCAATGGTCATGTGAGATTAGCTGACTTTGGTATAGCAGAAACCAACATGTTTGGCTCCGAGACGAGAACTGGAGAGTTGGGTTCAGAATTATACATGGCCCCTGAGGTAAGTAAAAAACAAATCATCTGAATGTCCATTGTGTCCATACAAAGGGCAATTATCAACCAGATTAGACCTGAATTAAAGAGAACCTGTATCCATACAGCAATAAAAGATCAGATTAGGTCTGTCTAGAAATCAAGAGAACCTCCATACACAGAGCAATTCTAGATAAAACCAAGCCTGTAGTATGGCTCAGCAGCTGTCCAGTCCTGGGGGTCTATCAGGCTAAAAATCACTTCTTCCAATTGGTTTTCCTTCTTTGTTATTGTGCCCGGCAGACATTTATAGCTCTGTGTGCATAGGGGGTGAGTCTGGACAGTGTGTAATGGCTACTTTGTGACCACTACATATAGAAGTAGGATGCTTCTAAATGAAGTCAAATGTATTAAAGATGAAAACATTTGGGAGGAACCTTGTTGTAAATGATGTTGTTGTTTTCCAGCCAGACATGTCCTGATCCTTCTCTCTCTCTGATTTCCCCACAGATCTTCCCCTATCGGTGCCGATGATGTCTTAGCGGACTTTCTGAACAAGGTAAGTAGTCCCAGCGGGACAAGGCAAACAGAAATATAGGCTCAGCCACTGAGTCTGTGTGCTTTATAAATGTAGTTTGTGCTTCTTAGCATTTTCATGCCATTAATGTCTTCTTATGTCCCTGTTTTCTTTTTTCACCTATAGCTCCTATGTAAAGACCAGAAAAAATGCAAGGCATATGTTGCTAATATACGGAAGCACCGATATTTCCAAGGAATAAATTGGGAACAGCTGGAGGCAAGGGAGACACGCGCCCCATTTTCTGCATGTCGGAAGGTAAGTAACAATTAAAGCATTGTGCATGGGGCCCATCTGGCCAGTCTCTTTACACATGGCTGGGGCCCATCATGACACTTTGGGGGGTAATAGAGAAAGAAATGACTTTGTGAGATGTATCATTGTGCTTAAAGAGAAGCCGTCAGGAGCAGATTCATGAAAGCAGGTTGAATATTCCATCTTCCCTTATTAGAATTGTGCACCATTTTTATTTCCCACATGAAATTTACTTGAATCTGACTCATCAGTTTGTGAGCCGGGGGAGGAGTCACCTAAGCTCTGACAGCACTGTCTCCCAACTCCTGAGTGTGTATGACAGCATCATATAACAGAGCTCCATACATACGTACATTTCACTTAGTTACAGGGCTCTGTTATTTGATATGTTGTGCACTGACAGACCTCAGGGGAGATCTCACCCCCGACTCTCAATCTGAAGACTCATGGGAAGGGAGTAATGAGAAATAAGGGGACAAATATAAACCTTTTAAAAGGGAGTTTGCACAACTCTAATAGTGAAGATTCAGATCCTTGCTTATGCACAGTGGTGACCGGTATCTGACATCTCACAATCATATGAACTTAGATGGCCCATAGAGGTGGGGAAATGGCCCTCAGAGGGATTTTTTCTATTCATTCATCAATCCCATTGTTCTCTTTCTTTTTCAGGGCCTCGAAGAAGAAATGACGAAGGCAACATTCGATCTATATGGGAGTCTGAGATATCACTATTTTGGGAAGAAGGCACAGGCAGTGTTTATGGGCTTTTCATTTGTCAGTGATGAATGGAAAGCCATACAGAAACTGAAGACCAAAAACACCAGACAAAAGAGGAAGCTAAACTGAAGACAATACAAGTTGTTGCTTATGAAAAACATACACAAAATGTGTCACGAGAATGTTCTTCTGCAGGAGAGTGGGAGGCCAGGCTAGAACTGTGAGGGAATGGGGACAGAGTCTTTAAGGGAACTAGGCCGAGTCTGCAAGAGGGCCAGGAAAACAGATTGCTGGGTTGTGGAAGGAGTCCCAGGAGAGAACAGTAATGGGGGGACCAGGAAAGAACTCCAGGGCCACCATGTGCAGGTGCGGTCGGACAATGCATCTGCCGTGGCCTATGTAAACAAACAGGACAGCACGAGAAGCGGAGTCCTAAAGGCCTTAGCATCAGACATTCTGATCTGGGCCGAGATCAACACTCTCTCACTCTCAGCAGTCTTCCTGAGAGGAGAGAAAAATGTGATAGCGGACTTTCTCAGCTGAACGAAGCTGAGAGAGGGAGTTTAGATCCTCAACCAGGAGGTTTTCAATCTAATTTCAAAGAAGTGGGGTCCTCCTAAAGTGGATCTGTTTGCATCAAAAAACAACGCGAAAGCCCCGTTTTTTCTTCCTAAACAGAGGGGAGAGAGCTCGGGGGATAGACGCATTGACCCAGAACTGGCACTTCAAAATCTGCTATGCCTTCCCACCTCCGGTATTGTTGCCGGCAGTTCTGAGGAAGTTTCAGATGGAAAGCACTTCCCTGATTCTAGTAGCATTACATTGGCCAAAGAAGGCATGGTTCTCAGTACTCAAACATCTAGCAGTCGAACCTCCCTTATTCCTATACCTTTTTTTGCCCAAACCTGGGGGTCGGGTACAATATTCAGGTGCGGTAGATTAGGATTACCCCAAAGAGGAATGTGGGGAGAAAACGTCTCGGGGGAGGCAAAGCGGGCCCTGGCTTTATTGTGGTCAGATTCTTTAGGGCTCTGTCTAGACAGAGACCAGTTCAAGGCCCTCTTTTTCCCAAATGGGACCTATCTTTAGTCTTACAGAGCCTAACGGGAACCCCCTTTGAACCTTTAGAAGGGTGTTTACTAAGGGATCTTACGTTATTTTTAGTAGCAGTGACAACTGCCAAGAGAGTAAGTGAGATTGAGGCCTTATCTGTCAGACCTCCTTTTTGTATTATTTTCCCAGATCGGATCGTTTTCAAGACCGATCCGGCATTTTTGCCTAAAGTGGCTTCTAGTTTCCACAGAAGTCAAGAGGTAGGGTTACCCTCATTTTGTCCCAACCCCTCAGGGGAAAGGGAATTGAAATTTCATTCTTTGGACGTAAGCAGATGCATCCTACAGCACCTAGATCTGGCTAAGACATTAAGAAAGTCAGACTCTTTGCTTTATTTTCTGGGGCCAGGAAGGGATACAGAGCGTCTCAACGCACTATTGCCAGATGACTCAGAGCAACCATTGGTCAGGCCTATGCATTAGCAGGGAAAGAAATCCCAATGGGTATAAAGGCACACTCTACCAGAGCTATGGCAGCTTCGCAGGCAGAAAGAGCTGGAGCAATGCCAGAACAAATATGCAGAGCAGCAACATGGTCCAGCTATTCCACTTTCATAAAGCACTACAGAGTGGACCTGGTGTCGGCAAGTGAGCAAGCCTTTGGGGGAAAGGTGTTGCAAGCTGTAGTCCCACCCTAACTGGTAAGTGCTCGTTCATCTTCTCATGGTGGCTGTCCTGAAAGACGAAAGGGGAAATATAAAGTTACGTACCAGGAATGTCTTTTCCAGTAGTCTTTCAGGACAGCCCTAGTTACCCACCCGAAAGTTTGGGGTGTCTTATAAAAGACCAGAACGCAGCATGATCTCTGATTTTCCCATTGATACCTAAGGACGAGCCATTTGACAAAACTGTGGACTATTTCGCATTGGGGGTGCCGTTATTTGAGGTAGCCTTTGACATTTATCCATTCAACATAAAAAATCCTTGAGCTTCCATATGTCATGAATCACCACGTTAACCTATCGGTGCCGATGATGTCTTCGTGGACTTTCTGAATAAGGGAAGTAGTCCCAGTGGGACAAGGCAAACAGAAATATAGGCTCAGCCAATGAGTCTGTGTGCTTTATAAATGTGGTTTGTGCTTTGCTATAAATCAGCTTCTTAGCATTTTCATGCCATTAATGTCATCTTATGTCTCCGTTTTCTTTTTTCACCTATAGCTCCTATTTTACATAGGAGCTATAGGTGAAAAAAGAAACTGAGACTGATTTCCACAAATGACAAATCCAGCAGGACAGAAAAAAGGGGGAAGAAAGATAATTCAGGACATGAGGAATGGCTAGTAAGGATGTTACAACTAGAGAACATAGAAAAGATGATGTACTAATTGTCACTTTCCTATAGGTGATGCTGGTGACCCATTGTGATAGCGGCAAACTGGTGGCCATGAAGATCGTCAAAAAGAGGCGTCTATATTGGCTAGACCGGGACACCATCATGACTGAACGTCAAGTTATGCAAATGATTATAGGCCACCCGTACTGTACCCAGCTCTATACCACTTTCCAATCAGAGGAAAGTCTAAGTTTGGATAGATAGATAGATAGATAGATAGATAGATAGATAGATAGATAGATAGATAGATAGATAGATAGATAGATAGATAGATATAGATGTTTGGATAGATGTACAGTATATATAGATAGATGTAGAAAGGTAGCTGTCTTAGATGTTTGGATGGATGGATATGGATATAGGTAGATATAGATCAATAGCTATAGAGAGATGTTTTGGATAGACATCATGTAGTGTGTTTTGGTAAAGAATTACAACATCGTACTTTCTTTTATAGCTTCTAACCTGTCTTCCCTTCCCCAGGATCATCTATTCTATGTGATAGAATTTTATAGTGGGGGAGATCTGAGGAAACTGATTGAAACCAAGAAACTATGTGACCTCTCCACCATGAGACGTCTGGCAGCAGAACTCCTATGTGGTCTGCAGTACGTGCACTCTAAAGGCGTACTTTACGGGTAAATATCTTTTCTATAAACTTCAATTATTTTACAATTCTCTCCTCTTCTTTGCACTGCCTCTTCACCTAAACTATTCCTGATAGGAGCGTGCCCAGGCAGCTGTCTGACAGCGATTTCTGCAGCGCCATTTATAAACGTCCCTACAATGGTTCATGCAATGCTAGGGAAGTGGTTAATTGTTATACTTCTCATGGAGTAAAATCAGTTCATGAAAGATACGATTGTTTCCTAAATTGTATCATTCTGTGTATGGGCAGCGCTAGGAAAGGGAGTTTTGTAAATGTTGATCCCTCTATGGGTCAAAAATACTGGGGTATGGGGGGACAATTATCTGAACGGCAGAGCTATTTTTTTTTCTTCACAGTGGCGTGAAGCCTGATAACATTCTTCTGGATTGCAATGGTCATGTGAGATTAGCTGACTTTGGTATAGCAGAAACCAACATGTTTGGCTCCGAGATGAGAACTGGAGAGTTTGGTTCAGAATTATACATGGCCCCTGAGGTAAGTAAAAATTACTAAAGAGAACCTGTATCCATACAGCAATAAAAGATCAGATTAGGTCTGTCCAGAAATCAAGAGAACCTCCATACACAGAGCAATTCTAGATAAAACCAAGCCTGTAGTATGGCTCAGCAGCTGTCCAGTCCTGGGGGTCTGTCAGGCTAAAAATTACTTCTTCCAATTGGTTTTCCTTCTTTGTTATTGTGCCCGGCAGACATTTATAGCTCTGTGTGCATAGGGGGTGAGTCTGGACAGTGTGTAATGGCTACTTTGTGACCACTACATATAGAAGGAGGATGCTTCTAAATGAAGTCAAATGTATTAAAGATGAAAACATTTGGGAGGAACCTTGTTGTAAATGATTTTGTTGCTTTCCAGCCAGACATGTCCTGATCCTTCTCTCTCTCTGATTTCCCCACAGATCTTCCCCTATCGGTGCCGATGATGTCTTAGCGGACTTTCTGAACAAGGTAAGTAGTCCCAGCGGGACAAGGCAAACAGAAATATAGGCTCAGCCACTGAGTCTGTGTGCTTTATAAATGTGGTTTGTGCTTCTTAGCATTTTCATGCCATTAATGTCTTCTTATGTCTGTTTTCTTTTTTCACCTATAGCTCCTATGTAAAGACCAGAAAAAACGCAAGGCATATGTTGCTAATATACAGAAGCACCGATATTTCCAAGGAATAAATTGGGAACAGCTGGAGGCAAGGGAGACACGCGCCCCATTTTCTGCATGTCAGAAGGTAAGTAACAATTAAAGCATTGTGCATGGGGCCCATCTGGCCAGTCTCTTTACACATGGCTGGGGCCCATCATGACACTTTGGGGGGTTCATAGAGAAAGAAATGACGTTTGTGAGATGTATCATTGTGCTTAAGGAGAAGCCGTCAGGAGCAGATTCATGAAAGCAGGTTGAATATTCCATCTTCCCTTATTAGAATTGTGCACCATTTTTATTTTCCACATGAAATTTACTTGAATCTGACTCATCAGTTTGTGAGCCGGGGGAGGAGTCACCTAAGCTCTGACAGCACTGTCTCCCAACTCCTGAGTGTGTATGACAGCATCATATAACAGAGCTCCATACATACGTACATTTCACTTAGTTACAGGGCTCTGTTATTTGATGTGTTGTGCACTGACAGACCTCAGGGGAGATCTCACCCCCGACTCTCAATCTGAAGACTCATGGGAAGGGAGTAATGAGAAATAAGGGGACAAATATAAACCTTTTAAAAGGGAGTTTGCACAACTCTAATAGTGAAGATTCAGATCCTTGCTTATGCACAGTGGTGACCGGTATCTGACATCTCACAATCATATGAACTTAGATGGCCCATAGAGGTGGGGAAATGGTACGATTGTTTCCTAAATTGTATCATTCTGTGTATGGGCAGCGCTAGGAAAGGGAGTTTTGTAAATGTTGATCCCTCTATGGGTCAAAAATACTGGGGTATGGGGGGACAATTATCTGAACGGCAGAGCTGACTATTTTTTTTTCTTCACAGTGGCGTGAAGCCTGATAACATTCTTCTGGATTGCAATGGTCATGTGAGATTAGCTGACTTTGGTATAGCAGAAACCAACATGTTTGGCTCCGAGACGAGAACTGGAGAGTTTGGTTCAGAATTATACATGGCCCCTGAGGTAAGTAAAAAACAAATCATCTGAATGTCCATTGTGTCCATACAAAGGGCAATTATCAACCAGATTAGACCTGAATTAAAGAGAACCTGTATCCATACAGCAATAAAAGATCAGATTATGTCTGTCTAGAAATCAAGAGAACCTCCATACACAGAGCAATTCTAGATAAAACCAAGCCTGTAGTATGGCTCAGCAGCTGTCCAGTCCTGGGGGTCTATCAGGCTAAAAATCACTTCTTCCAATTGGTTTTCCTTCTTTGTTATTGTGCCCGGCAGACATTTATAGCTCTGTGTGCATAGGGGGTGAGTCTGGACAGTGTGTAATGGCTACTTTGTGACCACTACATATAGAAGTAGGATGCTTCTAAATGAAGTCAAATGTATTAAAGATGAAAACATTTGGGAGGAACCTTGTTGTAAATGATGTTGTTGTTTTCCAGCCAGACATGTCCTGATCCTTCTCTCTCTCTGATTTCCCCACAGATCTTCCCCTATCGGTGCCGATGATGTCTTAGCGGACTTTCTGAACAAGGTAAGTAGTCCCAGCGGGACAAGGCAAACAGAAATATAGGCTCAGCCACTGAGTCTGTGTGCTTTATAAATGTAGTTTGTGCTTCTTAGCATTTTCATGCCATTAATGTCTTCTTATGTCCCTGTTTTCTTTTTTCACCTATAGCTCCTATGTAAAGACCAGAAAAAATGCAAGGCATATGTTGCTAATATACGGAAGCACCGATATTTCCAAGGAATAAATTGGGAACAGCTGGAGGCAAGGGAGACACGCGCCCCATTTTCTGCATGTCGGAAGGTAAGTAACAATTAAAGCATTGTGCATGGGGCCCATCTGGCCAGTCTCTTTACACATGGCTGGGGCCCATCATGACACTTTGGGGGGTAATAGAGAAAGAAATGACTTTGTGAGATGTATCATTGTGCTTAAAGAGAAGCCGTCAGGAGCAGATTCATGAAAGCAGGTTGAATATTCCATCTTCCCTTATTAGAATTGTGCACCATTTTTATTTCCCACATGAAATTTACTTGAATCTGACTCATCAGTTTGTGAGCCGGGGGAGGAGTCACCTAAGCTCTGACAGCACTGTCTCCCAACTCCTGAGTGTGTATGACAGCATCATATAACAGAGCTCCATACATACGTACATTTCACTTAGTTACAGGGCTCTGTTATTTGATATGTTGTGCACTGACAGACCTCAGGGGAGATCTCACCCCCGACTCTCAATCTGAAGACTCATGGGAAGGGAGTAATGAGAAATAAGGGGACAAATATAAACCTTTTAAAAGGGAGTTTGCACAACTCTAATAGTGAAGATTCAGATCCTTGCTTATGCACAGTGGTGACCGGTATCTGACATCTCACAATCATATGAACTTAGATGGCCCATAGAGGTGGGGAAATGGCCCTCAGAGGGATTTTTTCTATTCATTCATCAATCCCATTGTTCTCTTTCTTTTTCAGGGCCTCGAAGAAGAAATGACGAAGGCAACATTCGATCTATATGGGAGTCTGAGATATCACTATTTTGGGAAGAAGGCACAGGCAGTGTTCATGGGCTTTTCATTTGTCAGTGATGAATGGAAAGCCATACAGAAACTGAAGACCAAAAACACCAGACAAAAGAGGAAGCTAAACTGAAGACAATACAAGTTGTTGCTTATGAAAAACATACACAAAATGTGTCACGAGAATGTTCTTCTGCAGGAGAGTGGGAGGCCAGGCTAGAACTGTGAGGGAATGGGGACAGAGTCTTTAAGGGAACTAGGCCGAGTCTGCAAGAGGGCCAGGAAAACAGATTGCTGGGTTGTGGAAGGAGTCCCAGGAGAGAACAGTAATGGGGGGACCAGGAAAGAACTCCAGGGCCACCATGTGCAGGTGCGGTCGGACAATGCATCTGCCGTGGCCTATGTAAACAAACAGGACAGCACGAGAAGCGGAGTCCTAAAGGCCTTAGCATCAGACATTCTGATCTGGGCCGAGATCAACACTCTCTCACTCTCAGCAGTCTTCCTGAGAGGAGAGAAAAATGTGATAGCGGACTTTCTCAGCTGAACGAAGCTGAGAGAGGGAGTTTAGATCCTCAACCAGGAGGTTTTCAATCTAATTTCAAAGAAGTGGGGTCCTCCTAAAGTGGATCTGTTTGCATCAAAAAACAACGCGAAAGCCCCGTTTTTTCTTCCTAAACAGAGGGGAGAGAGCTCGGGGGATAGACGCATTGACCCAGAACTGGCACTTCAAAATCTGCTATGCCTTCCCACCTCCGGTATTGTTGCCGGCAGTTCTGAGGAAGTTTCAGATGGAAAGCACTTCCCTGATTCTAGTAGCATTACATTGGCCAAAGAAGGCATGGTTCTCAGTACTCAAACATCTAGCAGTTGAACCTCCCTTATTCCTATACCTTTTTTTGCCCAAACCTGGGGGTCGGGTACAATATTCAGGTGCGGTAGATTAGGATTACCCCAAAGAGGAATGTGGGGAGAAAACGTCTCGGGGGAGGCAAAGCGGGCCCTGGCTTTATTGTGGTCAGATTCTTTAGGGCTCTGTCTAGACAGAGACCAGTTCAAGGCCCGCTTTTTCCCAAATGGGACCTATCTTTAGTCTTACAGAGCCTAACGGGAACCCCCTTTGAACCTTTAGAAGGGTGTTTACTAAGGGATCTTACGTTATTTTTAGTAGCAGTGACAACTGCCAAGAGAGTAAGTGAGATTGAGGCCTTATCTGTCAGACCTCCTTTTTGTATTATTTTCCCAGATCGGATCGTTTTCAAGACCGATCCGGCATTTTTGCCTAAAGTGGCTTCTAGTTTCCACAGAAGTCAAGAGGTAGGGTTACCCTCATTTTGTCCCAACCCCTCAGGGGAAAGGGAATTGAAATTTCATTCTTTGGACGTAAGCAGATGCATCCTACAGCACCTAGATCTGGCTAAGACATTAAGAAAGTCAGACTCTTTGCTTTATTTTCTGGGGCCAGGAAGGGATACAGAGCGTCTCAACGCACTATTGCCAGATGACTCAGAGCAACCATTGGTCAGGCCTATGCATTAGCAGGGAAAGAAATCCCAATGGGTATAAAGGCACACTCTACCAGAGCTATGGCAGCTTCGCAGGCAGAAAGAGCTGGAGCAATGCCAGAACAAATATGCAGAGCAGCAACATGGTCCAGCTATTCCACTTTCATAAAGCACTACAGAGTGGACCTGGTGTCGGCAAGTGAGCAAGCCTTTGGGGGAAAGGTGTTGCAAGCTGTAGTCCCACCCTAACTGGTAAGTGCTCGTTCATCTTCTCATGGTGGCTGTCCTGAAAGACGAAAGGGGAAATATAAAGTTACGTACCAGGAATGTCTTTTCCAGTAGTCTTTCAGGACAGCCCTAGTTACCCACCCGAAAGTTTGGGGTGTCTTATAAAAGACCAGAACGCAGCATGATCTCTGATTTTCCCATAGATACCTAAGGACGAGCCATTTGACAAAACTGTGGACTATTTCGCATTGGGGGTGCCGTTATTTGAGGTAGCCTTTGACATTTATCCATTCAACATAAAAAATCCTTGAGCTTCCATATGTCATGAATCACCACGTTAACCTATCGGTGCCGATGATGTCTTCATGGACTTTCTGAATAAGGGAAGTAGTCCCAGTGGGACAAGGCAAACAGAAATATAGGCTCAGCCAATGAGTCTGTGTGCTTTATAAATGTGGTTTGTGCTTTGCTATAAATCAGCTTCTTAGCATTTTCATGCCATTAATGTCATCTTATGTCTCCGTTTTCTTTTTTCACCTATAGCTCCTATTTTACATAGGAGCTATAGGTGAAAAAAGAAACTGAGACTGATTTCCACAAATGACAAATCCAGCAGGACAGAAAAAAGGGGGAAGAAAGATAATTCAGGACATGAAGAATGGCTAGTAAGGATGTTACAACTAGAGAACATAGAAAAGATGATGTACTAATTGTCACTTTCCTATAGGTGATGCTGGTGACCCATTGTGATAGCGGCAAACTGGTGGCCATGAAGATCGTCAAAAAGAGGCGTCTATATTGGCTAGACCGGGACACCATCATGACTGAACGTCAAGTTATGCAAATGATTATAGGCCACCCGTACTGTACCCAGCTCTACACCACTTTCCAATCAGAGGAAAGTCTAAGTTTGGATAGATAGATAGATAGATAGATAGATAGATAGATAGATAGATAGATAGATAGATAGATATAGATGTTTGGATAGATGTACAGTATATATAGATAGATGTAGAAAGGTAGCTGTCTTAGATGTTTGGATGGATGGATATGGATATAGGTAGATATAGATCAATAGCTACAGAGAGATGTTTTGGATAGACATCATGTAGTGTGTTTTGGTAAAGAATTACAACATCGTACTTTCTTTTATAGCTTCTAACCTGTCTTCCCTTCCCCAGGATCATCTATTCTATGTGATGGAATTTTATACTGGGGGAGATCTGAGGAAACTGATTGAAACCAAGAAACTATGTGACCTCTCCACCATGAGACGTCTGGCAGCAGAACTCCTATGTGGTCTGCAGTACGTGCACTCTAAAGGCGTACTTTACGGGTAAATATCTTTTCTATAAACTTCAATTATTTTACAATTCTCTCCTCTTCTTTGCACTGCCTCTTCACCTAAACTATTCCTGATAGGAGCGTGCCCAGGCAGCTGTCTGACAGCGATTTCTGCAGCGCCATTTATAAACGTCCCTACAATGGTTCATGCAATGCTAGGGAAGTGGTTAATTGTTATACTTCTCATGGAGTAAAATCAGTTCATGAAAGATACGATTGTTTCCTAAATTGTATCATTCTGTGTATGGGCAGCGCTAGGAAAGGGAGTTTTGTAAATGTTGATCCCTCTATGGGTCAAAAATACTGGGGTATGGGGGGACAATTATCTGAACGGCAGAGCTATTTTTTTTTCTTCACAGTGGCGTGAAGCCTGATAACATTCTTCTGGATTGCAATGGTCATGTGAGATTAGCTGACTTTGGTATAGCAGAAACCAACATGTTTGGCTCCGAGATGAGAACTGGAGAGTTTGGTTCAGAATTATACATGGCCCCTGAGGTAAGTAAAAATTACTAAAGAGAACCTGTATCCATACAGCAATAAAAGATCAGATTAGGTCTGTCCAGAAATCAAGAGAACCTCCATACACAGAGCAATTCTAGATAAAACCAAGCCTGTAGTATGGCTCAGCAGCTGTCCAGTCCTGGGGGTCTGTCAGGCTAAAAATTACTTCTTCCAATTGGTTTTCCTTCTTTGTTATTGTGCCCGGCAGACATTTATAGCTCTGTGTGCATAGGGGGTGAGTCTGGACAGTGTGTAATGGCTACTTTGTGACCACTACATATAGAAGGAGGATGCTTCTAAATGAAGTCAAATGTATTAAAGATGAAAACATTTGGGAGGAACCTTGTTGTAAATGATTTTGTTGCTTTCCAGCCAGACATGTCCTGATCCTTCTCTCTCTCTGATTTCCCCACAGATCTTCCCCTATCGGTGCCGATGATGTCTTAGCGGACTTTCTGAACAAGGTAAGTAGTCCCAGCGGGACAAGGCAAACAGAAATATAGGCTCAGCCACTGAGTCTGTGTGCTTTATAAATGTGGTTTGTGCTTCTTAGCATTTTCATGCCATTAATGTCTTCTTATGTCTGTTTTCTTTTTTCACCTATAGCTCCTATGTAAAGACCAGAAAAAACGCAAGGCATATGTTGCTAATATACAGAAGCACCGATATTTCCAAGGAATAAATTGGGAACAGCTGGAGGCAAGGGAGACACGCGCCCCATTTTCTGCATGTCAGAAGGTAAGTAACAATTAAAGCATTGTGCATGGGGCCCATCTGGCCAGTCTCTTTACACATGGCTGGGGCCCATCATGACACTTTGGGGGGTTCATAGAGAAAGAAATGACGTTTGTGAGATGTATCATTGTGCTTAAGGAGAAGCCGTCAGGAGCAGATTCATGAAAGCAGGTTGAATATTCCATCTTCCCTTATTAGAATTGTGCACCATTTTTATTTTCCACATGAAATTTACTTGAATCTGACTCATCAGTTTGTGAGCCGGGGGAGGAGTCACCTAAGCTCTGACAGCACTGTCTCCCAACTCCTGAGTGTGTATGACAGCATCATATAACAGAGCTCCATACATACGTACATTTCACTTAGTTACAGGGCTCTGTTATTTGATGTGTTGTGCACTGACAGACCTCAGGGGAGATCTCACCCCCGACTCTCAATCTGAAGACTCATGGGAAGGGAGTAATGAGAAATAAGGGGACAAATATAAACCTTTTAAAAGGGAGTTTGCACAACTCTAATAGTGAAGATTCAGATCCTTGCTTATGCACAGTGGTGACCGGTATCTGACATCTCACAATCATATGAACTTAGATGGCCCATAGAGGTGGGGAAATGGTACGATTGTTTCCTAAATTGTATCATTCTGTGTATGGGCAGCGCTAGGAAAGGGAGTTTTGTAAATGTTGATCCCTCTATGGGTCAAAAATACTGGGGTATGGGGGGACAATTATCTGAACGGCAGAGCTGACTATTTTTTTTTCTTCACAGTGGCGTGAAGCCTGATAACATTCTTCTGGATTGCAATGGTCATGTGAGATTAGCTGACTTTGGTATAGCAGAAACCAACATGTTTGGCTCCGAGACGAGAACTGGAGAGTTTGGTTCAGAATTATACATGGCCCCTGAGGTAAGTAAAAAACAAATCATCTGAATGTCCATTGTGTCCATACAAAGGGCAATTATCAACCAGATTAGACCTGAATTAAAGAGAACCTGTATCCATACAGCAATAAAAGATCAGATTATGTCTGTCTAGAAATCAAGAGAACCTCCATACACAGAGCAATTCTAGATAAAACCAAGCCTGTAGTATGGCTCAGCAGCTGTCCAGTCCTGGGGGTCTATCAGGCTAAAAATCACTTCTTCCAATTGGTTTTCCTTCTTTGTTATTGTGCCCGGCAGACATTTATAGCTCTGTGTGCATAGGGGGTGAGTCTGGACAGTGTGTAATGGCTACTTTGTGACCACTACATATAGAAGTAGGATGCTTCTAAATGAAGTCAAATGTATTAAAGATGAAAACATTTGGGAGGAACCTTGTTGTAAATGATGTTGTTGTTTTCCAGCCAGACATGTCCTGATCCTTCTCTCTCTCTGATTTCCCCACAGATCTTCCCCTATCGGTGCCGATGATGTCTTAGCGGACTTTCTGAACAAGGTAAGTAGTCCCAGCGGGACAAGGCAAACAGAAATATAGGCTCAGCCACTGAGTCTGTGTGCTTTATAAATGTAGTTTGTGCTTCTTAGCATTTTCATGCCATTAATGTCTTCTTATGTCCCTGTTTTCTTTTTTCACCTATAGCTCCTATGTAAAGACCAGAAAAAATGCAAGGCATATGTTGCTAATATACGGAAGCACCGATATTTCCAAGGAATAAATTGGGAACAGCTGGAGGCAAGGGAGACACGCGCCCCATTTTCTGCATGTCGGAAGGTAAGTAACAATTAAAGCATTGTGCATGGGGCCCATCTGGCCAGTCTCTTTACACATGGCTGGGGCCCATCATGACACTTTGGGGGGTAATAGAGAAAGAAATGACTTTGTGAGATGTATCATTGTGCTTAAAGAGAAGCCGTCAGGAGCAGATTCATGAAAGCAGGTTGAATATTCCATCTTCCCTTATTAGAATTGTGCACCATTTTTATTTCCCACATGAAATTTACTTGAATCTGACTCATCAGTTTGTGAGCCGGGGGAGGAGTCACCTAAGCTCTGACAGCACTGTCTCCCAACTCCTGAGTGTGTATGACAGCATCATATAACAGAGCTCCATACATACGTACATTTCACTTAGTTACAGGGCTCTGTTATTTGATATGTTGTGCACTGACAGACCTCAGGGGAGATCTCACCCCCGACTCTCAATCTGAAGACTCATGGGAAGGGAGTAATGAGAAATAAGGGGACAAATATAAACCTTTTAAAAGGGAGTTTGCACAACTCTAATAGTGAAGATTCAGATCCTTGCTTATGCACAGTGGTGACCGGTATCTGACATCTCACAATCATATGAACTTAGATGGCCCATAGAGGTGGGGAAATGGCCCTCAGAGGGATTTTTTCTATTCATTCATCAATCCCATTGTTCTCTTTCTTTTTCAGGGCCTCGAAGAAGAAATGACGAAGGCAACATTCGATCTATATGGGAGTCTGAGATATCACTATTTTGGGAAGAAGGCACAGGCAGTGTTCATGGGCTTTTCATTTGTCAGTGATGAATGGAAAGCCATACAGAAACTGAAGACCAAAAACACCAGACAAAAGAGGAAGCTAAACTGAAGACAATACAAGTTGTTGCTTATGAAAAACATACACAAAATGTGTCACGAGAATGTTCTTCTGCAGGAGAGTGGGAGGCCAGGCTAGAACTGTGAGGGAATGGGGACAGAGTCTTTAAGGGAACTAGGCCGAGTCTGCAAGAGGGCCAGGAAAACAGATTGCTGGGTTGTGGAAGGAGTCCCAGGAGAGAACAGTAATGGGGGGACCAGGAAAGAACTCCAGGGCCACCATGTGCAGGTGCGGTCGGACAATGCATCTGCCGTGGCCTATGTAAACAAACAGGACAGCACGAGAAGCGGAGTCCTAAAGGCCTTAGCATCAGACATTCTGATCTGGGCCGAGATCAACACTCTCTCACTCTCAGCAGTCTTCCTGAGAGGAGAGAAAAATGTGATAGCGGACTTTCTCAGCTGAACGAAGCTGAGAGAGGGAGTTTAGATCCTCAACCAGGAGGTTTTCAATCTAATTTCAAAGAAGTGGGGTCCTCCTAAAGTGGATCTGTTTGCATCAAAAAACAACGCGAAAGCCCCGTTTTTTCTTCCTAAACAGAGGGGAGAGAGCTCGGGGGATAGACGCATTGACCCAGAACTGGCACTTCAAAATCTGCTATGCCTTCCCACCTCCGGTATTGTTGCCGGCAGTTCTGAGGAAGTTTCAGATGGAAAGCACTTCCCTGATTCTAGTAGCATTACATTGGCCAAAGAAGGCATGGTTCTCAGTACTCAAACATCTAGCAGTTGAACCTCCCTTATTCCTATACCTTTTTTTGCCCAAACCTGGGGGTCGGGTACAATATTCAGGTGCGGTAGATTAGGATTACCCCAAAGAGGAATGTGGGGAGAAAACGTCTCGGGGGAGGCAAAGCGGGCCCTGGCTTTATTGTGGTCAGATTCTTTAGGGCTCTGTCTAGACAGAGACCAGTTCAAGGCCCGCTTTTTCCCAAATGGGACCTATCTTTAGTCTTACAGAGCCTAACGGGAACCCCCTTTGAACCTTTAGAAGGGTGTTTACTAAGGGATCTTACGTTATTTTTAGTAGCAGTGACAACTGCCAAGAGAGTAAGTGAGATTGAGGCCTTATCTGTCAGACCTCCTTTTTGTATTATTTTCCCAGATCGGATCGTTTTCAAGACCGATCCGGCATTTTTGCCTAAAGTGGCTTCTAGTTTCCACAGAAGTCAAGAGGTAGGGTTACCCTCATTTTGTCCCAACCCCTCAGGGGAAAGGGAATTGAAATTTCATTCTTTGGACGTAAGCAGATGCATCCTACAGCACCTAGATCTGGCTAAGACATTAAGAAAGTCAGACTCTTTGCTTTATTTTCTGGGGCCAGGAAGGGATACAGAGCGTCTCAACGCACTATTGCCAGATGACTCAGAGCAACCATTGGTCAGGCCTATGCATTAGCAGGGAAAGAAATCCCAATGGGTATAAAGGCACACTCTACCAGAGCTATGGCAGCTTCGCAGGCAGAAAGAGCTGGAGCAATGCCAGAACAAATATGCAGAGCAGCAACATGGTCCAGCTATTCCACTTTCATAAAGCACTACAGAGTGGACCTGGTGTCGGCAAGTGAGCAAGCCTTTGGGGGAAAGGTGTTGCAAGCTGTAGTCCCACCCTAACTGGTAAGTGCTCGTTCATCTTCTCATGGTGGCTGTCCTGAAAGCCGAAAGGGGAAATATAAAGTTACGTACCAGGAATGTCTTTTCCAGTAGTCTTTCAGGACAGCCCTAGTTACCCACCCGAAAGTTTGGGGTGTCTTATAAAAGACCAGAACGCAGCATGATCTCTGATTTTCCCATAGATACCTAAGGACGAGCCATTTGACAAAACTGTGGACTATTTCGCATTGGGGGTGCCGTTATTTGAGGTAGCCTTTGACATTTATCCATTCAACATAAAAAATCCTTGAGCTTCCATATGTCATGAATCACCACGTTAACCTATCGGTGCCGATGATGTCTTCGTGGACTTTCTGAATAAGGGAAGTAGTCCCAGTGGGACAAGGCAAACAGAAATATAGGCTCAGCCAATGAGTCTGTGTGCTTTATAAATGTGGTTTGTGCTTTGCTATAAATCAGTTTCTTAGCATTTTCATGCCATTAATGTCATCTTATGTCTCCGTTTTCTTTTTTCACCTATAGCTCCTATTTTACATAGGAGCTATAGGTGAAAAAAGAAACTGAGACTGATTTCCACAAATGACAAATCCAGCAGGACAGAAAAAAGGGGGAAGAAAGATAATTCAGGACATGAAGAATGGCTAGTAAGGATGTTACAACTAGAGAACATAGAAAAGATGATGTACTAATTGTCACTTTCCTATAGGTGATGCTGGTGACCCATTGTGATAGCGGCAAACTGGTGGCCATGAAGATCGTCAAAAAGAGGCGTCTATATTGGCTAGACCGGGACACCATCATGACTGAACGTCAAGTTATGCAAATGATTATAGGCCACCCGTACTGTACCCAGCTCTACACCACTTTCCAATCAGAGGAAAGTCTAAGTTTGGATAGATAGATAGATAGATAGATAGATAGATAGATAGATAGATAGATAGATAGATAGATAGATAGATATAGATGTTTGGATAGATGTACAGTATATATAGATAGATGTAGAAAGGTAGCTGTCTTAGATGTTTGGATGGATGGATATGGATATAGGTAGATATAGATCAATAGCTACAGAGAGATGTTTTGGATAGACATCATGTAGTGTGTTTTGGTAAAGAATTACAACATCGTACTTTCTTTTATAGCTTCTAACCTGTCTTCCCTTCCCCAGGATCATCTATTCTATGTGATGGAATTTTATACTGGGGGAGATCTGAGGAAACTGATTGAAACCAAGAAACTATGTGACCTCTCCACCATGAGACGTCTGGCAGCAGAACTCCTATGTGGTCTGCAGTACGTGCACTCTAAAGGCGTACTTTACGGGTAAATATCTTTTCTATAAACTTCAATTATTTTACAATTCTCTCCTCTTCTTTGCACTGCCTCTTCACCTAAACTATTCCTGATAGGAGCGTGCCCAGGCAGCTGTCTGACAGCGATTTCTGCAGCGCCATTTATAAACGTCCCTACAATGGTTCATGCAATGCTAGGGAAGTGGTTAATTGTTATACTTCTCATGGAGTAAAATCAGTTCATGAAAGATACGATTGTTTCCTAAATTGTATCATTCTGTGTATGGGCAGCGCTAGGAAAGGGAGTTTTGTAAATGTTGATCCCTCTATGGGTCAAAAATACTGGGGTATGGGGGGACAATTATCTGAACGGCAGAGCTATTTTTTTTTCTTCACAGTGGCGTGAAGCCTGATAACATTCTTCTGGATTGCAATGGTCATGTGAGATTAGCTGACTTTGGTATAGCAGAAACCAACATGTTTGGCTCCGAGATGAGAACTGGAGAGTTTGGTTCAGAATTATACATGGCCCCTGAGGTAAGTAAAAATTACTAAAGAGAACCTGTATCCATACAGCAATAAAAGATCAGATTAGGTCTGTCCAGAAATCAAGAGAACCTCCATACACAGAGCAATTCTAGATAAAACCAAGCCTGTAGTATGGCTCAGCAGCTGTCCAGTCCTGGGGGTCTGTCAGGCTAAAAATTACTTCTTCCAATTGGTTTTCCTTCTTTGTTATTGTGCCCGGCAGACATTTATAGCTCTGTGTGCATAGGGGGTGAGTCTGGACAGTGTGTAATGGCTACTTTGTGACCACTACATATAGAAGGAGGATGCTTCTAAATGAAGTCAAATGTATTAAAGATGAAAACATTTGGGAGGAACCTTGTTGTAAATGATTTTGTTGCTTTCCAGCCAGACATGTCCTGATCCTTCTCTCTCTCTGATTTCCCCACAGATCTTCCCCTATCGGTGCCGATGATGTCTTAGCGGACTTTCTGAACAAGGTAAGTAGTCCCAGCGGGACAAGGCAAACAGAAATATAGGCTCAGCCACTGAGTCTGTGTGCTTTATAAATGTGGTTTGTGCTTCTTAGCATTTTCATGCCATTAATGTCTTCTTATGTCTGTTTTCTTTTTTCACCTATAGCTCCTATGTAAAGACCAGAAAAAACGCAAGGCATATGTTGCTAATATACAGAAGCACCGATATTTCCAAGGAATAAATTGGGAACAGCTGGAGGCAAGGGAGACACGCGCCCCATTTTCTGCATGTCAGAAGGTAAGTAACAATTAAAGCATTGTGCATGGGGCCCATCTGGCCAGTCTCTTTACACATGGCTGGGGCCCATCATGACACTTTGGGGGGTTCATAGAGAAAGAAATGACGTTTGTGAGATGTATCATTGTGCTTAAGGAGAAGCCGTCAGGAGCAGATTCATGAAAGCAGGTTGAATATTCCATCTTCCCTTATTAGAATTGTGCACCATTTTTATTTTCCACATGAAATTTACTTGAATCTGACTCATCAGTTTGTGAGCCGGGGGAGGAGTCACCTAAGCTCTGACAGCACTGTCTCCCAACTCCTGAGTGTGTATGACAGCATCATATAACAGAGCTCCATACATACGTACATTTCACTTAGTTACAGGGCTCTGTTATTTGATGTGTTGTGCACTGACAGACCTCAGGGGAGATCTCACCCCCGACTCTCAATCTGAAGACTCATGGGAAGGGAGTAATGAGAAATAAGGGGACAAATATAAACCTTTTAAAAGGGAGTTTGCACAACTCTAATAGTGAAGATTCAGATCCTTGCTTATGCACAGTGGTGACCGGTATCTGACATCTCACAATCATATGAACTTAGATGGCCCATAGAGGTGGGGAAATGGTACGATTGTTTCCTAAATTGTATCATTCTGTGTATGGGCAGCGCTAGGAAAGGGAGTTTTGTAAATGTTGATCCCTCTATGGGTCAAAAATACTGGGGTATGGGGGGACAATTATCTGAACGGCAGAGCTGACTATTTTTTTTTCTTCACAGTGGCGTGAAGCCTGATAACATTCTTCTGGATTGCAATGGTCATGTGAGATTAGCTGACTTTGGTATAGCAGAAACCAACATGTTTGGCTCCGAGACGAGAACTGGAGAGTTTGGTTCAGAATTATACATGGCCCCTGAGGTAAGTAAAAAACAAATCATCTGAATGTCCATTGTGTCCATACAAAGGGCAATTATCAACCAGATTAGACCTGAATTAAAGAGAACCTGTATCCATACAGCAATAAAAGATCAGATTAGGTCTGTCTAGAAATCAAGAGAACCTCCATACACAGAGCAATTCTAGATAAAACCAAGCCTGTAGTATGGCTCAGCAGCTGTCCAGTCCTGGGGGTCTATCAGGCTAAAAATCACTTCTTCCAATTGGTTTTCCTTCTTTGTTATTGTGCCCGGCAGACATTTATAGCTCTGTGTGCATAGGGGGTGAGTCTGGACAGTGTGTAATGGCTACTTTGTGACCACTACATATAGAAGTAGGATGCTTCTAAATGAAGTCAAATGTATTAAAGATGAAAACATTTGGGAGGAACCTTGTTGTAAATGATGTTGTTGTTTTCCAGCCAGACATGTCCTGATCCTTCTCTCTCTCTGATTTCCCCACAGATCTTCCCCTATCGGTGCCGATGATGTCTTAGCGGACTTTCTGAACAAGGTAAGTAGTCCCAGCGGGACAAGGCAAACAGAAATATAGGCTCAGCCACTGAGTCTGTGTGCTTTATAAATGTAGTTTGTGCTTCTTAGCATTTTCATGCCATTAATGTCTTCTTATGTCCCTGTTTTCTTTTTTCACCTATAGCTCCTATGTAAAGACCAGAAAAAATGCAAGGCATATGTTGCTAATATACGGAAGCACCGATATTTCCAAGGAATAAATTGGGAACAGCTGGAGGCAAGGGAGACACGCGCCCCATTTTCTGCATGTCGGAAGGTAAGTAACAATTAAAGCATTGTGCATGGGGCCCATCTGGCCAGTCTCTTTACACATGGCTGGGGCCCATCATGACACTTTGGGGGGTAATAGAGAAAGAAATGACTTTGTGAGATGTATCATTGTGCTTAAAGAGAAGCCGTCAGGAGCAGATTCATGAAAGCAGGTTGAATATTCCATCTTCCCTTATTAGAATTGTGCACCATTTTTATTTCCCACATGAAATTTACTTGAATCTGACTCATCAGTTTGTGAGCCGGGGGAGGAGTCACCTAAGCTCTGACAGCACTGTCTCCCAACTCCTGAGTGTGTATGACAGCATCATATAACAGAGCTCCATACATACGTACATTTCACTTAGTTACAGGGCTCTGTTATTTGATATGTTGTGCACTGACAGACCTCAGGGGAGATCTCACCCCCGACTCTCAATCTGAAGACTCATGGGAAGGGAGTAATGAGAAATAAGGGGACAAATATAAACCTTTTAAAAGGGAGTTTGCACAACTCTAATAGTGAAGATTCAGATCCTTGCTTATGCACAGTGGTGACCGGTATCTGACATCTCACAATCATATGAACTTAGATGGCCCATAGAGGTGGGGAAATGGCCCTCAGAGGGATTTTTTCTATTCATTCATCAATCCCATTGTTCTCTTTCTTTTTCAGGGCCTCGAAGAAGAAATGACGAAGGCAACATTCGATCTATATGGGAGTCTGAGATATCACTATTTTGGGAAGAAGGCACAGGCAGTGTTCATGGGCTTTTCATTTGTCAGTGATGAATGGAAAGCCATACAGAAACTGAAGACCAAAAACACCAGACAAAAGAGGAAGCTAAACTGAAGACAATACAAGTTGTTGCTTATGAAAAACATACACAAAATGTGTCACGAGAATGTTCTTCTGCAGGAGAGTGGGAGGCCAGGCTAGAACTGTGAGGGAATGGGGACAGAGTCTTTAAGGGAACTAGGCCGAGTCTGCAAGAGGGCCAGGAAAACAGATTGCTGGGTTGTGGAAGGAGTCCCAGGAGAGAACAGTAATGGGGGGACCAGGAAAGAACTCCAGGGCCACCATGTGCAGGTGCGGTCGGACAATGCATCTGCCGTGGCCTATGTAAACAAACAGGACAGCACGAGAAGCGGAGTCCTAAAGGCCTTAGCATCAGACATTCTGATCTGGGCCGAGATCAACACTCTCTCACTCTCAGCAGTCTTCCTGAGAGGAGAGAAAAATGTGATAGCGGACTTTCTCAGCTGAACGAAGCTGAGAGAGGGAGTTTAGATCCTCAACCAGGAGGTTTTCAATCTAATTTCAAAGAAGTGGGGTCCTCCTAAAGTGGATCTGTTTGCATCAAAAAACAACGCGAAAGCCCTGTTTTTTCTTCCTAAACAGAGGGGAGAGAGCTCGGGGGATAGACGCATTGACCCAGAACTGGCACTTCAAAATCTGCTATGCCTTCCCACCTCCGGTATTGTTGCCGGCAGTTCTGAGGAAGTTTCAGATGGAAAGCACTTCCCTGATTCTAGTAGCATTACATTGGCCAAAGAAGGCATGGTTCTCAGTACTCAAACATCTAGCAGTTGAACCTCCCTTATTCCTATACCTTTTTTTGCCCAAACCTGGGGGTCGGGTACAATATTCAGGTGCGGTAGATTAGGATTACCCCAAAGAGGAATGTGGGGAGAAAACGTCTCGGGGGAGGCAAAGCGGGCCCTGGCTTTATTGTGGTCAGATTCTTTAGGGCTCTGTCTAGACAGAGACCAGTTCAAGGCCCGCTTTTTCCCAAATGGGACCTATCTTTAGTCTTACAGAGCCTAACGGGAACCCCCTTTGAACCTTTAGAAGGGTGTTTACTAAGGGATCTTACGTTATTTTTAGTAGCAGTGACAACTGCCAAGAGAGTAAGTGAGATTGAGGCCTTATCTGTCAGACCTCCTTTTTGTATTATTTTCCCAGATCGGATCGTTTTCAAGACCGATCCGGCATTTTTGCCTAAAGTGGCTTCTAGTTTCCACAGAAGTCAAGAGGTAGGGTTACCCTCATTTTGTCCCAACCCCTCAGGGGAAAGGGAATTGAAATTTCATTCTTTGGACGTAAGCAGATGCATCCTACAGCACCTAGATCTGGCTAAGACATTAAGAAAGTCAGACTCTTTGCTTTATTTTCTGGGGCCAGGAAGGGATACAGAGCGTCTCAACGCACTATTGCCAGATGACTCAGAGCAACCATTGGTCAGGCCTATGCATTAGCAGGGAAAGAAATCCCAATGGGTATAAAGGCACACTCTACCAGAGCTATGGCAGCTTCGCAGGCAGAAAGAGCTGGAGCAATGCCAGAACAAATATGCAGAGCAGCAACATGGTCCAGCTATTCCACTTTCATAAAGCACTACAGAGTGGACCTGGTGTCGGCAAGTGAGCAAGCCTTTGGGGGAAAGGTGTTGCAAGCTGTACTCCCACCCTAACTGGTAAGTGCTCGTTCATCTTCTCATGGTGGCTGTCCTGAAAGACGAAAGGGGAAATATAAAGTTACGTACCAGGAATGTCTTTTCCAGTAGTCTTTCAGGACAGCCCTAGTTACCCACCCGAAAGTTTGGGGTGTCTTATAAAAGACCAGAACGCAGCATGATCTCTGATTTTCCCATAGATACCTAAGGACGAGCCATTTGACAAAACTGTGGACTATTTCGCATTGGGGGTGCCGTTATTTGAGGTAGCCTTTGACATTTATCCATTCAACATAAAAAATCCTTGAGCTTCCATATGTCATGAATCACCACGTTAACCTATCGGTGCCGATGATGTCTTCGTGGACTTTCTGAATAAGGGAAGTAGTCCCAGTGGGACAAGGCAAACAGAAATATAGGCTCAGCCAATGAGTCTGTGTGCTTTATAAATGTGGTTTGTGCTTTGCTATAAATCAGCTTCTTAGCATTTTCATGCCATTAATGTCATCTTATGTCTCCGTTTTCTTTTTTCACCTATAGCTCCTATTTTACATAGGAGCTATAGGTGAAAAAAGAAACTGAGACTGATTTCCACAAATGACAAATCCAGCAGGACAGAAAAAAGGGGGAAGAAAGATAATTCAGGACATGAAGAATGGCTAGTAAGGATGTTACAACTAGAGAACATAGAAAAGATGATGTACTAATTGTCACTTTCCTATAGGTGATGCTGGTGACCCATTGTGATAGCGGCAAACTGGTGGCCATAAAGATCGTCAAAAAGAGGCGTCTATATTGGCTAGACCGGGACACCATCATGACTGAACGTCAAGTTATGCAAATGATTATAGGCCACCCGTACTGTACCCAGCTCTACACCACTTTCCAATCAGAGGAAAGTCTAAGTTTGGATAGATAGATAGATAGATAGATAGATAGATAGATAGATAGATATAGATGTTTGGATAGATGTACAGTATATATAGATAGATGTAGAAAGGTAGCTGTCTTAGATGTTTGGATGGATGGATATGGATATAGGTAGATATAGATCAATAGCTACAGAGAGATGTTTTGGATAGACATCATGTAGTGTGTTTTGGTAAAGAATTACAACATCGTACTTTCTTTTATAGCTTCTAACCTGTCTTCCCTTCCCCAGGATCATCTATTCTATGTGATGGAATTTTATACTGGGGGAGATCTGAGGAAACTGATTGAAACCAAGAAACTATGTGACCTCTCCACCATGAGACGTCTGGCAGCAGAACTCCTATGTGGTCTGCAGTACGTGCACTCTAAAGGCGTACTTTACGGGTAAATATCTTTTCTATAAACTTCAATTATTTTACAATTCTCTCCTCTTTTTTGCACTGCCTCTTCACCTAAACTATTCCTGATAGGAGCGTGCCCAGGCAGCTGTCTGACAGCGATTTCTGCAGCGCCATTTATAAACGTCCCTACAATGGTTCATGCAATGCTAGGGAAGTGGTTAATTGTTATACTTCTCATGGAGTAAAATCAGTTCATGAAAGATACGATTGTTTCCTAAATTGTATCATTCTGTGTATGGGCAGCGCTAGGAAAGGGAGTTTTGTAAATGTTGATCCCTCTATGGGTCAAAAATACTGGGGTATGGGGGGACAATTATCTGAACGGCAGAGCTATTTTTTTTTCTTCACAGTGGCGTGAAGCCTGATAACATTCTTCTGGATTGCAATGGTCATGTGAGATTAGCTGACTTTGGTATAGCAGAAACCAACATGTTTGGCTCCGAGACGAGAACTGGAGAGTTTGGTTCAGAATTATACATGGCCCCTGAGGTAAGTAAAAATTACTAAAGAGAACCTGTATCCATACAGCAATAAAAGATCAGATTAGGTCTGTCCAGAAATCAAGAGAACCTCCATACACAGAGCAATTCTAGATAAACCCAAGCCTGTAGTATGGCTCAGCAGCTGTCCAGTCCTGGGGGTCTGTCAGGCTAAAAATTACTTCTTCCAATTGGTTTTCCTTCTTTGTTATTGTGCCCGGCAGACATTTATAGCTCTGTGTGCATAGGGGGTGAGTCTGGACAGTGTGTAATGGCTACTTTGTGACCACTACATATAGAAGTAGGATGCTTCTAAATGAAGTCAAATGTATTAAAGATGAAAACATTTGGGAGGAACCTTGTTGTAAATGATGTTGTTGTTTTCCAGCCAGACATGTCCTGATCCTTCTCTCTCTCTGATTTCCCCACAGATCTTCCCCTATCGGTGCCGATGATGTCTTAGTGGACTTTCTGAACAAGGTAAGTAGTCCCAGCGGGACAAGGCAAACAGAAATATAGGCTCAGCCACTGAGTCTGTGTGCTTTATAAATGTAGTTTGTGCTTCTTAGCACTTTCATGCCATTAATGTCTTCTTATGTCCCTGTTTTCTTTTTTCACCTATAGCTCCTATGTAAAGACCAGAAAAAATGCAAGGCATATGTTGCTAATATACGGAAGCACCGATATTTCCAAGGAATAAATTGGGAACAGCTGGAGGAAAGGGAGACACACGCCCCATTTTCTTCATGTCGGAAGGTAAGTAACAATTAAAGCATTGTGCATGGGGCCCATCTGGCCAGTCTCTTTACACATGGCTGGGGCCCATCATGACACTTTGGGGGGTAATAGAGAAAGAAATGACTTTGTGAGATGTATCATTGTGCTTAAAGAGAAGCCGTCAGGAGCAGATTCATGAAAGCAGGTTGAATATTCCATCTTCCCTTATTAGAATTGTGCACCATTTTTATTTCCCACATGAAATTTACTTGAATCTGACTCATCAGTTTGTGAGCCGGGGGAGGAGTCACCTAAGCTCTGACAGCACTGTCTCCCAACTCCTGAGTGTGTATGACAGCATCATATAACAGAGCTCCATACATACGTACATTTCACTTAGTTACAGGGCTCTGTTATTTGATATGTTGTGCACTGACAGACCTCAGGGGAGATCTAACCCCCGACTCTCAATCTGAAGACACATGGGAAGGGAGTAATGAGAAATAAGGGGACAAATATAAACCTTTTAAAAGGGAATTTGCACAACTCTAATAGTGAAGATTCAGATCCTTGCTTATGCACAGTGGTGACCGGTATCTGACATCTCACAATCATATGAACTTAGATGGCCCATAGAGGTGGGGAAATGGCCCTCAGAGGGATTTCTTCTATTCATTCATCAATCCCATTGTTCTCTTTCTTTTTCAGGGCCTCGAAGAAGAAATGACGAAGGCAACATTCGATCTATATGGGAGTCTGAGATATCACTATTTTGGGAAGAAGGCACAGGCAGTGTTCATGGGCTTTTCATTTGTCAGTGATGAATGGAAAGCCATACAGAATCTGAAGACCAAAAACACCAGACAAAAGAGGAAGCTAAACTGAAGACAATACAAGTTGTTGCTTATGAAAAACATACACAAAATGTGTCACGAGAATGTTCTTCTGCAGGAGAGTGGGAGGCCAGGCTAGAACTGTGAGGGAATGGGGACAGAGTCTTTAAGGGAACTAGGCCGAGTCTGCAAGAGGGCCAGGAAAACAGATTGCTGGGTTGTGGAAGGAGTCCCAGGAGAGAACAGTAATGGGGGGACCAGGAA
Organism: Aquarana catesbeiana; assembly: GCA_037953035.1. NCBI lineage: Eukaryota > Metazoa > Chordata > Amphibia > Anura > Ranidae > Aquarana > Aquarana catesbeiana. The sequence goes on from JBBHAA010000095.1 coordinate 4,133,509, forward strand.
AGAACTCCAGGGCCACCATGTGCAGGTGCGGTCGGACAATGCATCTGCCGTGGCCTATGTAAACAAACAGGACAGCACGAGAAGCGGAGTCCTAAAGGCCTTAGCATCAGACATTCTGATCTGGGCCGAGATCAACACTCTCTCACTCTCAGCAGTCTTCCTGAGAGGAGAGAAAAATGTGATAGCGGACTTTCTCAGCTGAACGAAGCTGAGAGAGGGAGTTTAGATCCTCAACCAGGAGGTTTTCAATCTAATTTCAAAGAAGTGGGGTCCTCCTAAAGTGGATCTGTTTGCATCAAAAAACAACGCGAAAGCCCCGTTTTTTCTTCCTAAACAGAGGGGAGAGAGCTCGGGGGATAGACGCATTGACCCAGAACTGGCACTTCAAAATCTGCTATGCCTTCCCACCTCCGGTATTGTTGCCGGCAGTTCTGAGGAAGTTTCAGATGGAAAGCACTTCCCTGATTCTAGTAGCACCACATTGGCCAAAGAAGGCATGGTTCTCAGTACTCAAACATCTAGCAGTCGAACCTCCCTTATTCCTATACCTTTTTTTGCCCAAACCTGGGGGTCGGGTACAATATTCAGGTGCGGTAGATTAGGATTACCCCAAAGAGGAATGTGGGGAGAAAACGTCTCGGGGGAGGCAAAGCGGGCCCTGGCTTTATTGTGGTCAGATTCTTTAGGGCTCTGTCTAGACAGAGACCAGTTCAAGGCCCTCTTTTTCCCAAATGGGACTTATCTTTAGTCTTACAGAGCCTAACGGGAACCCCCTTTGAACCTTTAGAAGGGTGTTTACTAAGGGATCTTACGTTATTTTTAGTAGCAGTGACAACTGCCAAGAGAGTAAGTGAGATTGAGGCCTTATCTGTCAGACCTCCTTTTTGTATTATTTTCCCAGATCGGATCGTTTTCAAGACCGATCCGGCATTTTTGCCTAAAGTGGCTTCTAGTTTCCACAGAAGTCAAGAGGTAGGGTTACCCTCATTTTGTCCCAACCCCTCAGGGGAAAGGGAATTGAAATTTCATTCTTTGGACGTAAGCAGATGCATCCTACAGTACCTAGATCTGGCTAAGACATTAAGAAAGTCAGACTCTTTGCTTTATTTTCTGGGGCCAGGAAGGGATACAGAGCGTCTCAACGCACTATTGCCAGATGACTCAGAGCAACCATTGGTCAGGCCTATGCATTAGCAGGGAAAGAAATCCCAATGGGTATAAAGGCACACTCTACCAGAGCTATGGCAGCTTCGCAGGCAGAAAGAGCTGGAGCAATGCCAGAACAAATATGCAGAGCAGCAACATGGTCCAGCTATTCCACTTTCATAAAGCACTACAGAGTGGACCTGGTGTCGGCAAGTGAGCAAGCCTTTGGGGGAAAGGTGTTGCCAGCTGTAGTCCCACCCTAACTGGTAAGTGCTCGTTCATCTTCTCATGGTGGCTGTCCTGAAAGACGAAAGGGGAAAATTAAAGTTACGTACCAGGAACGTCTTTTCCAGTAGTCTTTCAGGACAGCCCTAGTTACCCACCCGAAAGTTTGGGGTGTCTTATAAAAGACCAGAACGCAGCATGATCTCTGATTTTCCCATAGATACCTAAGGACGAGCCATTTGACAAAACTGTGGACTATTTCGCATTGGGGGTGCCGTTATTTGAGGCAGCCTTTGACATTTATCCATTCAACATAAAAAATCCTTGAGCTTCCATATGCCATGAATCACCACGTTAACCTATCGGTGCCGATGATGTCTTCGTGGACTTTCTGAATAAGGTAAGTAGTCCCAGTGGGACAAGGCAAACAGAAATATAGGCTCAGCCAATGAGTCTGTGTGCTTTATAAATGTGGTTTGTGCTTTGTTATAGATCAGCTTCTTAGCATTTTCATGCCATTAATGTCATCTTATGTCTCCGTTTCCTTTTTTCACCTATAGCTCCTATTTTACATAGGAGCTATAGGTGAAAAAAGAAACTGTGACTGATTTCCACAAATGACAAATACAGCAGGACGGAAAAAAGGGGGAAGAAAGATAATTCAGAACATGAGGAATGGCTAGTAAGGATGTTACAACTAGAGAACATGGAAAAGATGATGTACTAATTGTCACTTTCCTATAGGTCAGTGGTTCTCAACTCCAGTCCTCGGGACCCACCAACAGGCCAGAATTTAAGTATTACCTTGGGGAGATGCAGACTAGAATACGGCAATCACTGAGCAGCAAATGATATCACCTGTGATGTATTTCAGCTGTCTTGCAAACCTGACCTGTTGGTGGGTCCTGAGGACTGGAGTTGAGAACCACTGCTATAGGTGATGCTGGCGACCCATTGTGATAGCGGCAAACTGGTGGCCATGAAGATCGCCATAAAGAGGCGTCTATATTGGCTAGACCGGGACACCATCATGATTGAACGTCAAGTTATGCAAATGGTAATAGGCCACCCGTACTGTACCCAGCTCTACACCACTTTCCAATCAGAGGAAAGTCTAAGTTTGGATAGATAGTTGGATGGATGGATATAGATGTTTGGATGGATGTACAGTATATATAGATAGATGTAGAAAGGTAGCTGTCTTAGATGTTTGGATGGATATGGATATAGGTAGATATAGATCAATAGCTATAGAGAGATGTTTTGGATAGACATCATGTAGTGTGTTTTGGTAAAGAATTACAACATCGTACTTTCTTTTATACCTTCTAACCTGTCTTCCCTTCCCCAGGATCATCTATACTATGTGATGGAATTTTATAGTGGGGGAGATCTGAGGAAACGGATTGAAACCAAGAAATTATGTGACCTCTCCACCATGAGACGTCTGGCAGCAGAACTCCTATGTGGTCTGCAGTACGTGCACTCTAAAGGCGTACTTTACGGGTAAATATCTTTTCTATAAACTTCAATTATTTTACAATTCTCTCCTCTTCTTTGCACTGCCTCTTCACCTAAACTATTCCTGATAGGAACGTGCCCAGGCAGCTGTCTGACAGCGATTTCTGCAGCGCATTTATAAACGTCCCTACAATGGTTCATGCAATGCTAGGGAAGTGGTTAATTGTTATACTTCTCATGGAGTAAAATCAGTTCATGAAAGATACGATTGTTTCCTAAATTGTATCATTCTGTGTATGGGCAGCGCTAGGAAAGGGAGTTTTGTAAATGTTGATCCCTCTATGGGTCAAAAATACTGGGGTATGGGGGGACAATTATCTGAACGGCAGAGCTGACTATTTTTTTTTCTTCACAGTGGCGTGAAGCCTGATAACATTCTTCTGGATTGCAATGGTCATGTGAGATTAGCTGACTTTGGTATAGCAGAAACCAACATGTTTGGCTCCGAGACGAGAACTGGAGAGTTTGGTTCAGAATTATACATGGCCCCTGAGGTAAGTAAAAAACAAATCATCTGAATGTCCATTGTGTCCATACAAAGGGCAATTATCAACCAGATTAGACCTGAATTAAAGAGAACCTGTATCCATACAGCAATAAAAGATCAGATTAGGTCTGTCTAGAAATCAAGAGAACCTCCATACACAGAGCAATTCTAGATAAAACCAAGCCTGTAGTATGGCTCAGCAGCTGTCCAGTCCTGGGGGTCTATCAGGCTAAAAATCACTTCTTCCAATTGGTTTTCCTTCTTTGTTATTGTGCCCGGCAGACATTTATAGCTCTGTGTGCATAGGGGGTGAGTCTGGACAGTGTGTAATGGCTACTTTGTGACCACTACATATAGAAGTAGGATGCTTCTAAATGAAGTCAAATGTATTAAAGATGAAAACATTTGGGAGGAACCTTGTTGTAAATGATGTTGTTGTTTTTTCAGCCAGACATGTCCTGATCCTTCTCTTTCTCTGATTTCCCCACAGATCTTCCCCTATCGGTGCCGATGATGTCTTAGCGGACTTTCTGAACAAGGTAAGTAGTCCCAGCGGGACAAGGCAAACAGAAATATAGGCTCAGCCACTGAGTCTGTGTGCTTTATAAATGTAGTTTGTGCTTCTTAGCATTTTCATGCCATTAATGTCTTCTTATGTCTCTGTTTTCTTTTTTCACCTATAGCTCCTATGTAAAGACCAGAAAAAATGCAAGGCATATGTTGCTAATATACGGAAGCACCGATATTTCCAAGGAATAAATTGGGAACAGCTGGAGGCAAGGGAGACACGCGCCCCATTTTCTGCATGTCGGAAGGTAAGTAACAATTAAAGCATTGTGCATGGGGCCCATCTGGCCAGTCTCTTTACACATGGCTGGGGCCCATCATGACACTTTGGGGGGTTCATAGAGAAAGAAATGACGTTTGTGAGATGTATCATTGTGCTTAAAGAGAAGCCGTCAGGAGCAGATTCATGAAAGCAGGTTGAATATTCCATCTTCCCTTATTAGAATTGTGCACCATTTTTATTTCCCACATGAAATTTACTTGAATCTGACTCATCAGTTTGTGAGCCGGGGGAGGAGTCACCTAAGCTCTGACAGCACTGTCTCCCAACTCCTGAGTGTGTATGACAGCATCATATAACAGAGCTCCATACATACGTACATTTCACTTAGTTACAGGGCTCTGTTATTTGATGTGTTGTGCACTGACAGACCTCAGGGGAGATCTCACCCCCGACTCTCAATCTGAAGACTCATGGGAAGGGAGTAATGAGAAATAAGGGGACAAATATAAACCTTTTAAAAGGGAGTTTGCACAACTCTAATAGTGAAGATTCAGATCCTTGCTTATGCACAGTGGTGACCGGTATCTGACATCTCACAATCATATGAACTTAGATGGCCCATAGAGGTGGGGAAATGGCCCTCAGAGGGATTTCTTCTATTCATTCATCAATCCCATTGTTCTCTTTCTTTTTCAGGGCCTCGAAGAAGAAATGACGAAGGCAACATTCGATCTATATGGGAGTCTGAGATATCACTATTTTGGGAAGAAGGCACAGGCAGTGTTCATGGGCTTTTCATTTGTCAGTGATGAATGGAAAGCCATACAGAAACTGAAGACCAAAAACACCAGACAAAAGAGGAAGCTAAACTGAAGACAATACAAGTTGTTGCTTATGAAAAACATACACAAAATGTGTCACGAGAATGTTCTTCTGCAGGAGAATGGGAGGCCAGGCTAGAACTGTGAGGGAATGGGGACAGAGTCTTTAAGGGAACTAAGCCGAGTCTGCAAGAGGGCCAGGAAAACAGATTGCTGGGTTGTGGAAGGAGTCCCAGGAGAGAACAGTAATGGGGGGACCAGGAAAGAACTCCAGGGCCACCATGTGCAGGTGCGGTCGGACAATGCATCTGCCGTGGCCTATGTAAACAAACAGGACAGCACGAGAAGCGGAGTCCTAAAGGCCTTAGCATCAGACATTCTGATCTGGGCCGAGATCAACACTCTCTCACTCTCAGCAGTCTTCCTGAGAGGAGAGAAAAATGTGATAGCGGACTTTCTCAGCTGAACGAAGCTGAGAGAGGGAGTTTAGATCCTCAACCAGGAGGTTTTCAATCTAATTTCAAAGAAGTGGGGTCCTCCTAAAGTGGATCTGTTTGCATCAAAAAACAACGCGAAAGCCCCGTTTTTTCTTCCTAAACAGAGGGGAGAGAGCTTGGGGATAGACGCATTGACCCAGAACTGGCACTTCAAAATCTGCTATGCCTTCCCACCTCCGGTATTGTTGCCGGCAGTTCTGAGGAAGTTTCAGATGGAAAGCACTTCCCTGATTCTAGTAGCATTACATTGGCCAAAGAAGGCATGGTTCTCAGTACTCAAACATCTAGCAGTCGAACCTCCCTTATTCCTATACCTTTTTTTGCCCAAACCTGGGGGTCGGGTACAATATTCAGGTGCGGTAGATTAGGATTACCCCAAAGAGGAATGTGGGGAGAAAACGTCTCGGGGGAGGCAAAGCGGGCCCTGGCTTTATTGTGGTCAGATTCTTTAGGGCTCTGTCTAGACAGAGACCAGTTCAAGGCCCTCTTTTTCCCAAATGGGACCTATCTTTAGTCTTACAGAGCCTAACGGGAACCCCCTTTGAACCTTTAGAAGGGTGTTTACTAAGGGATCTTACGTTATTTTTAGTAGCAGTGACAACTGCCAAGAGAGTAAGTGAGATTGAGGCCTTATCTGTCAGACCTCCTTTTTGTATTATTTTCCCAGATCGGATCGTTTTCAAGACCGATCCGGCATTTTTGCCTAAAGTGGCTTCTAGTTTCCACAGAAGTCAAGAGGTAGGGTTACCCTCATTTTGTCCCAACCCCTCAGGGGAAAGGGAATTGAAATTTCATTCTTTGGACGTAAGCAGATGTATCCTACAGCACCTAGATCTGGCTAAGACATTAAGAAAGTCAGACTCTTTGCTTTATTTTCTGGGGCCAGGAAGGGATACAGAGCGTCTCAACGCACTATTGCCAGATGACTCAGAGCAACCATTGGTCAGGCCTATGCATTAGCAGGGAAAGAAATCCCAATGGGTATAAAGGCACACTCTACCAGAGCTATGGCAGCTTCGCAGGCAGAAAGAGCTGGAGCAATGCCAGAACAAATATGCAGAGCAGCAACATGGTCCAGCTATTCCACTTTCATAAAGCACTACAGAGTGGACCTGGTGTCGGCAAGTGAGCAAGCCTTTGGGGGAAAGGTGTTGCCAGCTGTAGTCCCACCCTAACTGGTAAGTGCTCGTTCATCTTCTCATGGTGGCTGTCCTGAAAGACGAAAGGGGAAATATAAAGTTACGTACCAGGAATGTCTTTTCCAGTAGTCTTTCAGGACAGCCCTAGTTACCCACCCGAAAGTTTGGGGTGTCTTATAAAAGACCAGAACGCAGCATGATCTCTGATTTTCCCATAGATACCTAAGGACGAGCCATTTGACAAAACTGTGGACTATTTCGCATTGGGGGTGCCGTTATTTGAGGTAGCCTTTGACATTTATCCATTCAACATAAAAAATCCTTGAGCTTCCATATGCCATGAATCACCACGTTAACCTATCGGTGCCGATGATGTCTTCGTGGACTTTCTGAATAAGGTAAGTAGTCCCAGCGGGACAAGGCAAACAGAAATATAGGCTCAGCCAATGAGTCTGTGTGCTTTATAAATGTGGTTTGTGCTTTGCTATAAATCAGCTTCTTAGCATTTTCATGCCATTAATGTCATCTTATGTCTCCGTTTTCTTTTTTCACCTATAGCTCCTATTTTACATAGGAGCTATAGGTGAAAAAAGAAACTGAGACTGATTTCCACAAATGACAAATCCAGCAGGACAGAAAAAAGGGGGAAGAAAGATAATTCAGGACATGAGGAATGGCTAGTAAGGATGTTACAACTAGAGAACATAGAAAAGATGATGTACTAATTGTCACTTTCCTATAGGTGATGCTGGTGACCCATTGTGATAGCGGCAAACTGGTGGCCATGAAGATCGTCAAAAAGAGGCGTCTATATTGGCTAGACCGGGACACCATCATGACTGAACGTCAAGTTATGCAAATGATTATAGGCCACCCGTACTGTACCCAGCTCTATACCACTTTCCAATCAGAGGAAAGTCTAAGTTTGGATAGATAGATAGATAGATAGATAGATAGATAGATAGATAGATAGATAGATAGATAGATAGATAGATATAGATGTTTGGATAGATGTACAGTATATATAGATAGATGTAGAAAGGTAGCTGTCTTAGATGTTTGGATGGATGGATATGGATATAGGTAGATATAGATCAATAGCTATAGAGAGATGTTTTGGATAGACATCATGTAGTGTGTTTTGGTAAAGAATTACATCGTACTTTCTTTTATAGCTTCTAACCTGTCTTCCCTTCCCCAGGATCATCTATTCTATGTGATGGAATTTTATAGTGGGGGAGATCTGAGGAAACTGATTGAAACCAAGAAACTATGTGACCTCTCCACCATGAGACGTCTGGCAGCAGAACTCCTATGTGGTCTGCAGTACGTGCACTCTAAAGGCGTACTTTACGGGTAAATATCTTTTCTATAAACTTCAATTATTTTACAATTCTCTCCTCTTCTTTGCACTGCCTCTTCACCTAAACTATTCCGGATAGGAGCGTGCCCAGGCAGCTGTCTGACAGCGATTTCTGCAGCGCCATTTATAAACGTCCCTACAATGGTTCATGCAATGCTAGGGAAGTGGTTAATTGTTATACTTCTCATGGAGTAAAATCAGTTCATGAAAGATACGATTGTTTCCTAAATTGTATCATTCTGTGTATGGGCAGCGCTAGGAAAGGGAGTTTTGTAAATGTTGATCCCTCTATGGGTCAAAAATACTGGGGTATGGGGGGACAATTATCTGAACGGCAGAGCTATTTTTTTTTCTTCACAGTGGCGTGAAGCCTGATAACATTCTTCTGGATTGCAATGGTCATGTGAGATTAGCTGACTTTGGTATAGCAGAAACCAACATGTTTGGCTCCGAGACGAGAACTGGAGAGTTTGGTTCAGAATTATACATGGCCCCTGAGGTAAGTAAAAAACAAATCATCTGAATGTCCATTGTGTCCATACAAAGGGCAATTATCAACCAGATTAGACCTGAATTAAAGAGAACCTGTATCCATACAGCAATAAAAGATCAGATTAGGTCTGTCTAGAAATCAAGAGAACCTCCATACACAGAGCAATTCTAGATAAAACCAAGCCTGTAGTATGGCTCAGCAGCTGTCCAGTCCTGGGGGTCTATCAGGCTAAAAATCACTTCTTCCAATTGGTTTTCCTTCTTTGTTATTGTGCCCGGCAGACATTTATAGCTCTGTGTGCATAGGGGGTGAGTCTGGACAGTGTGTAATGGCTACTTTGTGACCACTACATATAGAAGTAGGATGCTTCTAAATGAAGTCAAATGTATTAAAGATGAAAACATTTGGGAGGAACCTTGTTGTAAATGATGTTGTTGTTTTCCAGCCAGACATGTCCTGATCCTTCTCTCTCTCTGATTTCCCCACAGATCTTCCCCTATCGGTGCCGATGATGTCTTAGCGGACTTTCTGAACAAGGTAAGTAGTCCCAGCGGGACAAGGCAAACAGAAATATAGGCTCAGCCAATGAGTCTGTGTGCTTTATAAATGTAGTTTGTGCTTCTTAGCACTTTCATGCCATTAATGTCTTCTTATGTCCCTGTTTTCTTTTTTCACCTATAGCTCCTATGTAAAGACCAGAAAAAATGCAAGGCATATGTTGCTAATATACGGAAGCACCGATATTTCCAAGGAATAAATTGGGAACAGCTGGAGGCAAGGGAGACACACGCCCCATTTTCTTCATGTCGGAAGGTAAGTAACAATTAAAGCATTGTGCATGGGGCCCATCTGGCCAGTCTCTTTACACATGGCTGGGGCCCATCATGACACTTTGGGGGGTAATAGAGAAAGAAATGACTTTGTGAGATGTATCATTGTGCTTAAAGAGAAGCCGTCAGGAGCAGATTCATGAAAGCAGGTTGAATATTCCATCTTCCCTTATTAGAATTGTGCACCATTTTTATTTCCCACATGAAATTTACTTGAATCTGACTCATCAGTTTGTGAGCCGGGGGAGGAGTCACCTAAGCTCTGACAGCACTGTCTCCCAACTCCTGAGTGTGTATGACAGCATCATATAACAGAGCTCCATACATACGTACATTTCACTTAGTTACAGGGCTCTGTTATTTGATATGTTGTGCACTGACAGACCTCAGGGGAGATCTAACCCCCGACTCTCAATCTGAAGACTCATGGGAAGGGAGTAATGAGAAATAAGGGGACAAATATAAACCTTTTAAAAGGGAATTTGCACAACTCTAATAGTGAAGATTCAGATCCTTGCTTATGCACAGTGGTGACCGTTATCTGACATCTCACAATCATATGAACTTAGATGGCCCATAGAGGTGGGGAAATGGCCCTCAGAGGGATTTCTTCTATTCATTCATCAATCCCATTGTTCTCTTTCTTTTTCAGGGCCTCGAAGAAGAAATGACGAAGGCAACATTCGATCTATATGGGAGTCTGAGATATCACTATTTTGGGAAGAAGGCACAGGCAGTGTTCATGGGCTTTTCATTTGTCAGTGATGAATGGAAAGCCATACAGAATCTGAAGACCAAAAACACCAGACAAAAGAGGAAGCTAAACTGAAGACAATACAAGTTGTTGCTTATGAAAAACATACACAAAATGTGTCACGAGAATGTTCTTCTGCAGGAGAGTGGGAGGCCAGGCTAGAACTGTGAGGGAATGGGGACAGAGTCTTTAAGGGAACTAGGCCGAGTCTGCAAGAGGGCCAGGAAAACAGATTGCTGGGTTGTGGAAGGAGTCCCAGGAGAGAACAGTAATGGGGGGACCAGGAAAGAACTCCAGGGCCACCATGTGCAGGTGCGGTCGGACAATGCATCTGCCGTGGCCTATGTAAACAAACAGGACAGCACGAGAAGCGGAGTCCTAAAGGCCTTAGCATCAGACATTCTGATCTGGGCCGAGATCAACAATCTCAGCAGTCTTCCTAAGAGGAGAGAAAAATGTGATAGTGGACTTTCTCAGCTGAACGAAGCTGAGAGAGGGAGTTTAGATCCTCAACCAGGAGGTTTTCAATCTAATTTCAAAGAAGTGGGGTCCTCCTAAAGTGGATCTGTTTGCATCAAAAAACAACGCGAAAGCCCCATTTTTTCTTCCTAAACAGAGGGGAGAGAGCTCGGGGGATAGACGCATTGACCCAGAACTGGCACTTCAAAATCTGCTATGCCTTCCCACCTCCGGTATTGTTGCCGGCAGTTCTGAGGAAGTTTCAGATGGAAAGCACTTCCCTGATTCTAGTAGCAACACATTGGCCAAAGAGGGCATGGTTCTCAGTACTCAAACATCTAGCAGTCGAACCTCCCTTATTCCTATACCTTTTTTTGCCCAAACCTGGGGGTCGGGTACAGTATTCAGGTGCGGTAGATTAGGATTACCCCAAAGAGGAATGTGGGGAGAAAATGTCTCGAGGGAAGCAAAGCGGGCCCTGGCTTTATTGTGGTCAGATTCTTTAGGGCTCTGTCTAGACAGAGACCAGTTCAAGGCCCTCTTTTTCCCAAATGGGACCTATCTTTAGTCTTACAGAGCCTAACGGGAACCCCCTTTGAACCTTTAGAAGGGTGTTTACTAAGGGATCTTACGTTATTTTTAGTAGCAGTGACAACTGCCAAGAGAGTAAGTGAGATTGAGGCCTTATCTGTCAGACCTCCTTTTTGTATTATTTTCCCAGATCGGATCGTTTTCAAGACCGATCCGGCATTTTTGCCTAAAGTGGCTTCTAGTTTCCACAGAAGTCAAGAGGTAGTGTTACCCTCATTTTGTCCCAACCCCTCAGGGGAAAGGGAATTGAAATTTCATTCTTTGGACGTAAGCAGATGCATCCTACAGTACCTAGATCTGACTAAGACATTAAGAAAGTCAGACTCTTTTCTTTATTTTCTGGGGCCAGGAAGGGATACAGAGCGTCTCAACGCACTATTGCCAGATGACTCAGAGCAACCATTGGTCAGGCCTATGCAGGGAAAGAAATCCCAATGGGTATAAAGGCACACTCTACCAGAGCTATGGCAGCTTCGCAGGCAGAAAGAGCTGGAGCAATGCCAGAACAAATATGCAGAGCAGCAACATGGTCCAGCTATTCCACTTTCATAAAGCACTACAGAGTGGACCTGGTGTCGGCAAGTGAGCAAGCCTTTGAGGGAAAGGTGTTGCAAGCTGTAGTCCCACCCTAACTGGTAAGTGCTCGTTCATCTTCTCATGGTGGCTGTCCTGAAAGACGAAAGGGGAAAATTAAAGTTACGTACCAGGAACATCTTTTCCAGTAGTCTTTCAGGACAGTCCTAGTTACCCACCCGAAAGTTTGGGGTGTCTTATAAAAGATCAGAACGCAGCATGATCTCTGATTTTCCCATAGATACCTAAGGACGAGCCATTTGACAAAACTGTGGACTATTTCGCATTGGGGGTGCCGTTATTTGAGGCAGCCTTTGACATTTATCCATTCAACATAAAAAATCCTTGAGCTTCCATATGCCATGAATCACCACGTTAACCTATCGGTGCCGATGATGTCTTCGTGGACTTTCTGAATAAGGTAAGTAGTCCCAGTGGGACAAGGCAAACAGAAATATAGGCTCAGCCAATGAGTCTGTGTGCTTTATAAATGTGGTTTGTGCTTTGTTATAGATCAGCTTCTTAGCATTTTCATGCCATTAATGTCATCTTATGTCTCCGTTTTCTTTTTTCACCTATAGCTCCTATTTTACATAGGAGCTATAGGTGAAAAAAGAAACTGAGACTGATTTCCACAAATGACAAATACAGCAGGACGGAAAAAAGGGGGAAGAAAGATAATTCAGAACATGAGGAATGGCTAGTAAAGATGTTACAACTAGAGAACATGGAAAAGATGATGTACTAATTGTCACTTTCCTATAGCTGATGCTGGCGACCCATTGTGATAGCGGCAAACTGGTGGCCATGAAGATCGCCGAAAAGAGGCATCTATATTGGCTAGACCGGGACACCATCATGATTGAACGTTAAGTTATGCAAATGGTTATAGGCCACCCATACTGTACCCAGCTCTACACCACTTTCCAATCAGAGGAAAGTCTAAGTTTGGATAGATAGATAGATAGATAGATAGATAGATAGATAGATAGATAGATAGATAGATAGATAGATAGATAGATAGATAGATAGATAGATAGATAGTTGGATGGATGGATATAGATGTTTGGATGGATGTACAGTATATATAGATAGATGTAGAAAGGTAGCTGTCTTAGATGTTTGGATGGATGGATATGGATATAGGTAGATATAGATCAATAGCTATAGAGAGATGTTTTGGATAGACATCATGTAGTGTGTTTTGGTAAAGAATTACAACATCGTACTTTCTTTTATACCTTCTAACCTGTCTTCCCTTCCCCAGGATCATCTATTCTATGTGATGGAATTTTATAGTGGGGGAGATCTGAGGAAACGGATTGAAACCAAGAAATTATGTGACCTCTCCACCATGAGACGTCTGGCAGCAGAACTCCTATGTGGTCTGCAGTACGTGCACTCTAAAGGCGTACTTTACGGGTAAATATCTTTTCTATAAACTTCAATTATTTTACAATTCTCTCCTCTTCTTTGCACTGCCTCTTCACCTAAACTATTCCTGATAGGAGCGTGCCCAGGCAGCTGTCTGACAGCGATTTCTGCAGCGCCATTTATAAACGTCCCTACAATGGTTCATGCAATGCTAGGGAAGTGGTTAATTGTTATACTTCTCATGGAGTAAAATCAGTTCATGAAAGATACGATTGTTTCCTAAATTGTATCATTCTGTGTATGGGCAGCGCTAGGAAAGGGAGTTTTGTAAATGTTGATCCCTCTATGGGTCAAAAATACTGGGGTATGGGGGGACAATTATCTGAACGGCAGAGCTGACTATTTTTTTTTCTTCACAGTGGCGTGAAGCCTGATAACATTCTTCTGGATTGCAATGGTCATGTGAGATTAGCTGACTTTGGTATAGCAGAAACCAACATGTTTGGCTCCGAGACGAGAACTGGAGAGTTTGGTTCAGAATTATACATGGCCCCTGAGGTAAGTAAAAAACAAATCATCTGAATGTCCATTGTGTCCATACAAAGGGCAATTATCAACCAGATTAGACCTGAATTAAAGAGAACCTGTATCCATACAGCAATAAAAGATCAGATTAGGTCTGTCTAGAAATCAAGAGAACCTCCATACACAGAGCAATTCTAGATAAAACCAAGCCTGTAGTATGGCTCAGCAGCTGTCCAGTCCTGGGGGTCTATCAGGCTAAAAATCACTTCTTCCAATTGGTTTTCCTTCTTTGTTATTGTGCCCGGCAGACATTTATAGCTCTGTGTGCATAGGGGGTGAGTCTGGACAGTGTGTAATGGCTACTTTGTGACCACTACATATAGAAGTAGGATGCTTCTAAATTAAGTCAAATGTATTAAAGATGAAAACATTTGGGAGGAACCTTGTTGTAAATGATGTTGTTGTTTTCCAGCCAGACATGTCCTGATCCTTCTCTCTCTCTGATTTCCCCACAGATCTTCCCCTATCGGTGCCGATGATGTCTTAGCGGACTTTCTGAACAAGGTAAGTAGTCCCAGCGGGACAAGGCAAACAGAAATATAGGCTCAGCCACTGAGTCTGTGTGCTTTATAAATGTAGTTTGTGCTTCTTAGCATTTTCATGCCATTAATGTCTTCTTATGTCCCTGTTTTCTTTTTTCACCTATAGCTCCTATGTAAAGACCAGAAAAAATGCAAGGCATATGTTGCTAATATACGGAAGCACCGATATTTCCAAGGAATAAATTGGGAACAGCTGGAGGCAAGGGAGACACGCGCCCCATTTTCTGCATGTCGGAAGGTAAGTAACAATTAAAGCATTGTGCATGGGGCCCATCTGGCCAGTCTCTTTACACATGGCTGGGGCCCATCATGACACTTTGGGGGGTAATAGAGAAAGAAATGACGTTTGTGAGATGTATCATTGTGCTTAAAGAGAAGCCGTCAGGAGCAGATTCATGAAAGCAGGTTGAATATTCCATCTTCCCTTATTAGAATTGTGCACCATTTTTATTTCCCACATGAAATTTACTTGAATCTGACTCATCAGTTTGTGAGCCGGGGGAGGAGTCACCTAAGCTCTGACAGCACTGTCTCCCAACTCCTGAGTGTGTATGACAGCATCATATAACAGAGCTCCATACATACGTACATTTCACTTAGTTACAGGGCTCTGTTATTTGATATGTTGTGCACTGACAGACCTCAGGAGAGATCTCACCCCGACTCTCAATCTGAAGACTCATGGGAAGGGAGTAATGAGAAATAAGGGGACAAATATAAACCTTTTAAAAGGGAGTTTGCACAACTCTAATAGTGAAGATTCAGATCCTTGCTTATGCACAGTGGTGACCGGTATCTGACATCTCACAATCATATGAACTTAGATGGCCCATAGAGGTGGGGAAATGGCCCTCAGAGGGATTTCTTCTATTCATTCATCAATCCCATTGTTCTCTTTCTTTTTCAGGGCCTCGAAGAAGAAATGACGAAGGCAACATTCGATCTATATGGGAGTCTGAGATATCACTATTTTGGGAAGAAGGCACAGGCAGTGTTCATGGGCTTTTCATTTGTCAGTGATGAATGGAAAGCCATACAGAAACTGAAGACCAAAAACACCAGACAAAAGAGGAAGCTAACATTTACTGACACACACTGTTCAACATACAATGACTGGCATGCACTGACCTACACTAACAGAGGACATCCAGATGTACATAAACGGACCGGTCCATGCTTTAGATAGATGTACACAGACAGACAACCAAATTAGGAGAGAGTAGATCGCACACACAGATTATAGGATGAGGCCTACTACAAACATACATCCAACATTAGAAAAAGGATGACTAGCATCCAGTAGGGTAGCTTAGTGTAGTTAGTGTAGGTCCTGCCCTAGAAGAGTCTACCTTGCCGTGGTGGGCAGGCTTGGAATCTCTTGGTCAAAAGTGTGTCAGCGAATGGCTAAGAGGATCACTAGATCTTTAATGGCCAATGGCTTTCGCTGCTATCAATGTATCCAATCAAGAGCCGGGACCCCATGGAGAGAAAGACGGCGCGTCCCCGCCGAGGAGAGTAAGTAAAACGTGGGGCTGGGAGGGCCGGTGACTGCCAGGTGTTTTGGTATCATGGGGGAGGACATCAGTAAAAGGAATGATATGACAGGTCAGGGTTCAGGCGGTGACATGGGAGATGGAGGGATCACACATTGCCTTTCTAGCCGGTGATCCACTTTCCCCGTACAGCTGCCTCCTGCTATACCAATTCTGTATCATCACACTGTAACCTCTCCCTGAGGCCCGGTTCACACTGATACGTTGTGAATTTAGCGCGATTTTGACCCAATTGTGTTGTGAATCTTCTTTGCAAATTCATTAGGTGTTTGTTGAGAATTTACTGCGATTCTACTGGAATGAGTTGTCATTTTGGGAGGTGACTGCGATTTCTGTCTGGCCAATGGAATCCAAACTTCCTGTTCTCTTCCTGGTTTTTAAGGAGTGTGTGGAGGAGGAGCTGGAGGTGACGAATTTGCACATATGTGAACCATCAATGCGATTCAAGAACGATTTACATTGATGTCTATAGAGACTAAATTCGCAACGCAGTAAACTCGCACAAGACCCTTTTTTTATCGCATCGCATTTGTAGAGAAATCGCAACGCATGAATGTGAATGACCGTCATTAAAAACAATGACTTTAGGGATGACATGCGAATTTAAAGTGTTTTTGATGCATCGCATTCGTTATGAACTCGCATCAGAGTGAACCGGGCCTTAGGTTCAGTAACCAGAAGTGATGCAATGGGGGGCTGGTCCGAGAATGCTGAAACTCAGTAGCTCCTCCCCTTCCACCAAGGAAAGCTTCCCTACTTCATAAGAATCTGCACTACACCGGATGTGTCTCTGGCTGGAGAGATTTACATCCTCCATGTGTCTGTATACAACACTGAAATCATCACATAGAATACATCCCCCATGTGTTCGTATATAATACACTGCTATCATCACATAGAATACATCCTCCATGTGTCTGTATACAACACTGCTATCCTCACATAGAATACATCCTCCGTATGCCTATGACCCTGTCCTCTCATCGCAGGGAAGGCACAGATCATATAACACAATGACCCTATAATACATTCTTCCTCTCACTGACACCAATGTAATGGATGTTCTTCCTTCTAATGGATATACAATTGTGGCCATTCTGGGCTGTTCAATCTGAGTGTGTGCGCTCTTCTTCTCCAGCTGCAGTAGTTGGATTGGCCTGGAGAGGCCGCCATTGGGCTCAGCTAGAGAAGAAAAGCATGCACTGTGCATGCGCAGTTTATACACCCCCCTGGAGTGACCACTACTCGGCACACAATTTTAGTGTCCAGACTGTCCTGTAAATGACAGATGGGATTAGGAAGAAGGGATCGATTGATTTTTGTAGAGAGGTCTCCACACCTCCATGTGTAATGGAAGGAGGAGAAGTCTTTTATTGTGGATTGGACAGTTTGATGTCACAGCAGCTTTGAGCCATGATTTGGTCCTCAGCACTGCCAGGACCCATAAAACCGGTCACCTAATCCGCTATGGCTACACTTAGGAAGGCCATACATTACACAACAGATTCCAGGAAAGAAATTCGCTCGATTCCCCCATCAGCACAGTCAGTGTTAATGGGGGAATCCCTCCAGCAGTGATATTGTGTTCTGCCGCCAGAGAGCCTTCCCTGCAGAACACAATGATCACCTCTGGTGACAATAACTGCCGGCAGAGAAAGTATGAAACAAATCCGACAGTACAACCAGCCTGCCCATAGATGATTGAATCTCCACCGACCCCCGCTCAACCAGCCGAGCTTCCATCCATGTACAATAACACAACTTCCACAGGAGCCCAGAACCCCCCTTCTCATACGCAGAGCTGACAGCTCGTTGTCACCCAGGTTCCGGGCTGGCGAGTCAGAGGTCATCCTTCTTGAACGCCGGAGGAGACACCAAAAGATGTGAGGTCACAGCACAACGCACGCTGCTCCAGAGATGACATGGACTGTGCACAACCAGAGACACTGACAGACACAACGTTCTAAAAAGAGAAAGAAACAAAACATCAACCCTGCCCCTTCACAACAGTCCCCTCCCCCTGACTCTCCAATCCCGCCCCTCCACAACAGTCCCCTCCCCTGACTCCCCAATCCTGCCTCTTCACAACAGTCTCCTCCCCCTGACTCCCCAATCCTGCCCCTTCACAAGTCCCCTCCCCCGACCCCACCCCTTCACAACAGTCCCCTCCCCCAACTCTCCACCCCCGCCCCACCACAACAGTCCCCTCCCCCGACTCTCCAACCCCACCCCACCACAACAGTCCCCTCCCCCAACCCCGCCCCACCACAACAGTCCCCTCCCCCAACTGTCCAACCCCGCCCCACCACATCAGTCCCCATCCATCTGTGGGTGGGCTAGCCTGTCGGTCAGTCTATTGGTTGGTTTGGTCGCTCTGTAAGTCAGTGGGGGGGGTCTGTTAACAGTGGGGGCTGGTGCACAAAATGTTTGGGGGGCGCAAACAAAATGAAAAATACTTGAAAAAAAAAAAAAAAACTGCCCGTGCCCGCCCGCTATCTGCCCGTCACTTACCCCATAGGACGTGTCCTGTGTTCTCCATACATCTCTTTTAGTTCTGCTAGGCATCCAATAAGGGCACCTGTGCCTTTAGCCAATCAGGTGATGGGTATCAGACCTGCGCCTCCTGATTGGCGGAGAGGTGGTTCAGTGTTAGAAAAGTGAATATTCATTTTCTAACACATCTGGGTGGACTGCGAGTGCAATGCTCTGCGCTCCGAGTTCACCTTTTTTGAAGCCTATTAGAGCCTCTGGCTAATCAGGTGCTTCAAAAATACACCCCCCCGCCGCTGTAATTCATGTGCCCGGCGTCCTGAAAGGGGCAGACACCTGAATACGGGGTGGTGGACATGGATAGATTAATGCAATGCACAAATCTATCCATCATACATAGAAGGGGTGACGCCCCTGTGCCAATAATGGACACACCGCCACTATAAGCTGGTTGGTTGGTTTGTTGGTGGGTTGGAAGGGTCTGTCAGGTTGGTGGTTGGATCGATCTGTGGGTGTGTGGGTGGGGGGTGTGGTAGTGAGTTGGTCGGTCGAAGGGTCACACACCTGCAGATCTGTACACCCGGATGGGGGAAGGGTGGTCTCCGGTGTCCTGGATTGGTCAATCCATGTAGGACTCAGCTGGTAGTCAGGTGGGAGGAGTCGTGGAATGGCCCCGCCTTCATTTCCTCCGGGGTGGAGCTCCGTTCTCTCTGGTCTCCTCAGCTCTCCAGCGGTGACAGGACGTAGGCAGGAAGTGAAGCGAAATCTCTGCAATGAGACAGGGATGGTAAAAAATAAACTGACGGGCTAAAACCCTCCCTTACTCTATCCAAAATAAAAAAAAGTGTTGCCTCTAGTTCTAACTCTAACCACTTCAATACCAGGCACTCCCCCCCTTCCTGCCCAGGACAATTTTTAGCTTTCAGCACTGTTGCACTTTGAATGACAATTGACATTTTCTTCCCACAAACAGAGCTTTCTTTTGGTGGTATTTGATCACCTTTGCGGTTTTTAATACTTGCGCTATAAACAAAAAAATCCGACCATTTAGAAAAAAAACATGGCCACTGGCAGCACTGATGAGGAGCTACTGACAGGCATTACTGAGTGGCACTGATTGGCACTTTTTTGGGCACTGACATCTGTTTATTATGGGGACAGGCTGGCAGGTGTTGGGCACTGATTGGCAGCTGATGGGCACCTTTTGATGGGGGAAGTGCTGATAATCAATGTGCTGATTATAGGCACAGACCCCTCCTCTGACAGGGAGAGCTGCTGAAGAAAGACGTTTACCGGAACTTCCTGGTTCACACGATGATCAGCTGTGATTGGTCACAGCTGATCACATGGTAAGAAGCCTCTGTAAGAGGCTTCATACCAAGTTGCGGTGTGTCAGATGGTGCGCGCTGGCTCTGTTATCCTGATCTCATCATATGACGTCCAATCAGAATAACACAACCACTTTGCTGCCGTCATTCTGGCGGTGACAAGTGTTTAAGCACAAATTTCTGATACTTTTACGGAGAGGACTAAGAAGATATAACCATGCCAATGGTGCAGCAGAAAACATATAGCACAGTGAGGAAGGTTTGTGGTCCAGGATGATAGGACAGAATCTAATCATTGACAGGATAATCGTAATCAAATCGAATCATGAGACCAGTGAAGATGCGCACCTGTAGCGGCTTTCCTAACACACATCAAATAGTCCAACTGATATCTCAAACTTTATACATGTATATAGAGGACCTGTCATGGCTCTATACATGTATATAGGAGTATATAGAGGACCTGCCATGGTTCTATACATGTATATAGGAGCATATAGAGAACCTGTCATGGCTCTATACATGTATATAGGAGTATATAGAGGACCTGTCATGGCTCTATACATGTATAAAGCCATGACTGGTCCCCTATATACATGTATAGAACCATGACCGGCCCTCTATATACTCCTATATACATGTATAAAGCCATGACAGGTCCTCTATATACTCCTATATACATGTATAAAGCCATGACTGGTCCCCTATATACATGTATAAAGCCATGACTGGTCCCCTATATACATGTATAAAGCCATGACTGGTCCCCTATATACATGTATATAGGAGTATATAGAGGACCTGCCATGGTTCTATACATGTATATAGGAGTATATAGAGGACCTGCCATGGTTCTATACATGTATATAGGAGCATATAGAGAATCTGTCATGGCTCTATACATGTATATAGGAGTATATATAGGACCTTTCATGGCTCTATACAAGTAGGGAGAGGATCTGTCATTGCTCCATACATGTATATAAGAGTATATAGAGGACCTGTCATGGTTTTATACATGTATACAGGAGTATAAAGAGTCCCTGGTGGCTGTTTTGGGTTGTCGCTGCGTGGGGTACCTGGTGGCTACGTGGGGTCCCTGGTGGCTGTTTTGGGTTGTCCCTGCGCGGGGTACCTGGTGGTTATGCAGGGTCTCTGGTGACCATTTTGGGTTGTCCCTGGTGGCTGCGTGGGGTCCCTAGAGGCTGTTTAGGGTAGTCCCTGTGCGGGGTCCCTGGTGGCTGCATGGGGTCTCAGGTCGCTGTTTTAGGTTGTCCCTGGTCCCTGTGTGTGGCATCTCTGGTGGCTGCGTGGGGTTTCTGTAGGCTGTTTTGGGTTGTCCCTGGTCCCTGTGCATGGCTGCGTGGGGTCTCTGGTGGCTGTTTTGGGTTGTCCCTGTGTAGGGTCCCTGGTGGTTGCATGGGGTCTCTGGTGGCTGTTTTGGGTTGTCCCTTGTGACTACATGAGGTCTCTGGTGGCTGTTTTGGATTGTCCTTGGTCCCTGTGCGGGGTCCCTAGTGGCTGTGTGGGGTTTCTGGTGGCTGTGTGGGGTCCCTGGTGGCTGTTTTGTGTTGTCCTTGGTCCCTGGTGGTTGTGCGCGGTCCCTGGTGGCGGTGTGGGGTCTTTGGTGGCTGTTTTGGGTTGTCCCTGGTGGCTGTTTTGGGTTGTCCCTCGTCCGTGTGTGGGGTCCCTGGTGGTTGTGCGGAGTCCCTGGTGGCTACATGGGGTATCTGGTGGCTGTTTTGGGTTGTCTCTGGTGCCTGCGCGGGGTATGGTGGCTGCGCGGGGTCTCTGGTGGCTGTTTTGGGTTGTCCCTGGTGGCTGTGTGGGGTCCCTGGGGGCTGTTTTGGGTTAGCCCTGGTAACTGTGTGGGGTCCCTGGTGGCTGTTCTGGGTTTTCCCTGTGCAGGGCCCCTGGTGGGTGTATTGGGTTGTCCCTAGTCCCTGTGCGGGGTCCCTGGTGGCTGTGTGGGGTCCCTGGTGGCTGTTTTGGGTTGTCCCTGGTAGCTGTGTGGGCTCTCTGGTTGGTGTATTGGGTTATCCCTAGTCCCCGTACCTGGTGGTTGGGCGGGGTTACTGGTGGTTGTGAGGGGTCCCTGGTGGCTGCGTGGGGTCTCTGGTGGCTGTTTTGGGTTGAACTTGGTTCCTGTGCGGGATCCCTGGTGGTTGTGCGGGGTCCCTGTGCGGGGTTGTTCCTGGTGGTTGTGCGGGGTCGCTTGTGGCTGTGTGGGGTCTCTGGTGGCTGTTTTGGGTTGTCCCTATGCGGGGTCCCTGGTGGCTGCTTGGGGTCCCTGGTGGCTGTGTGGGGTCTCTTGGCTGGCTGTTTTGGGTTGTCCTTGGTCCCTGTGAGGGGTCTCTGGTGGTTGTGCGGGGTCCCTGGTCCCTGTGTAGGGTCCCTGGTGGCTGAGCAGGGTCCCTGGTGGCTGCCAGAGGTTTTTTTGGGTTGTCCCTGTGTGGGGTCCATGGAGGCTGTGTGGTGACCCTGGTGGGTGTTTTGGGATGTCTTTGGTCCCTGTGTAGGGTCCCTGGTGGTTGGGCGAGGTCCCTGGTGGCTGCGTGGGATCTCTGGTGGCTGTTTTTGGTTGTCCCTGTGTGGGGTCCCTGGTGGCTGCGTGGGGTCTCTGGTGGCTGTTTTGGGTTGTCCCCAGTCCTTGCGCAGGGTCCCTGGTGGCTGCATGGGGTCTCTGGTGGCTGTTTTGGGTTGTCCCTGGTTCCTGTGCGGGGTCCCTGGTGGCTTTTTTGGGTTGTCCCTGTGTGGGGTCCCTGTTGGTTGTGTGGAGTCCCTGGTGGCTGTGTGGGGTCCCTGGTGGGTGTTTTGGGTTGTCCCTGTGCAGGGTCCCTGGTGGTTGTGCAGGGTCCCTGGAGGCTGCGTGGGGTCTCTGGTGGCTGTTTTTGGTTGTCCCTGTGCGGGGTCCCTGGTGACTGCATGGGGTCTCTGGAGGCTGTTTTGGGTTGTCCCTTTGTGGGGTTCCTGGTGGGTGAGCGGGGTCCCTGGTGGTTGTGCAGCGGGGTCCCTGGTGGTTGTGCAGGGTCCCTGGTGGTTGTGCAGGGTCCCTGGTGGCTGTTGGTTGTCCTTGTGCGGGGTCCCTGGTGGCTGCGTAGGGTCTCTGGTGGTTGTGTTGCGTTGTCCCTGTACGGGGTCCCTGGTGGCTGTTTTGGGTTGTCCCTGGTCCATGTGCGGGGTCTCTGGTGGCTGTTTTGGGCTGTCTCTAGTGGCTGCGTGGGGTTTCTGGTAGCTGTTTTAGGTTGTCCCTGTGTAGGGTCCTTGGTGGCTGCGTTGGGTCTCTAGTGGCTGTTTTAGGATGTCCCTGTGTGGGTTGTCCCTGGTGGCTGTTTTGGGTTGTCCCTGGTGGTTGTGCGGGGTCCCTGGTGGCTGTGTGGGATTTCTGGTGGCTATTTTGGTTTGTCCTTGGTCCCTGTGCGGGGTCCCTGGTGGCTGCATGAGGTCTCTGGTGACTGTTTTGGGTTGTCCCTGGTGGCTGCGTGGGGTTTCTGGAGGCTGTTTTTGGTTGTCCCTGTGTGTGGCTGCGTGGGGTCTCTGGTGGCTGTTTTTGGTTGTACCTGGCGGTTGTGCGGGGTCCCTGGTGGCTGCATGGGGTCTCTGGTGGCTGTTTTGGGTTGTCCATGGTCCCTGTGCGGGGTCCCTGGTGGTTGTGCGGGGTCCCTAGTGGCTATTTTGGGTAGTCACTAGTGCCTGTGTGGGGTCCCTGGTGGTTGTGGGGGGTCCCTGGTGGCTGCGTGGTGTCTATGGTGGCTGTTTTGGATTGGATTTTGGAGTGTGGAGGGTATGACAGTGGGCAGTATGTACAGAGAGGAGTGTGGAGGGTATGACAGTGGGAACTATGTATAGGAGAGGAGTGTGGAGGGTATGACAGTGGGCATTATGTACAGGTGAGGAGGATGAAGGAATCTGGGAAGGAAAAATGTAAAGGATTGTGGAAGGATGTTTAGGGACTGCGTAGTGGTTAAGCGGGCCATACATAGATTGAAATTAAGCAGAGACCAGCCATAGTCGATCTATGTATGGGCTAGCTGGTTGTACACAATTCAATCTATTGATCGACTTGAGTACAACCAGCCTGTCAGGTTTTTCCCAAAACAATCAGTGCTGCCAGCTATAGTTAGCAACACTGATCATTGTATTGTGTGGGTAGGGAAGGCTCCCCACTAGCAGAACACAATAACACTGCGGGAGTGATTCTCCTATCCACAGGTCAGCAGGTGAGAGGGTGTGTGGGGACAGGTTGGGGAGAGAGGTCTGTCAGCAGGGGGGTGTGAGATGGTCATGGAGGGATATCAATCACTGGGTGGGGGGGAGTAACATCTTTTGGAGTAGAGTCTGTCATCTGCAGGTTGGGAAACGGTCACCTGTAATATAAGTTGAAGGGAGGTGGCTAACATAGGAAGTGGCTGGGGAGTGACCTGGTTGGTGGGGAGTGTGAAATGGATGATGTGTTTTACGTTTCTTTCACATTTGCAGTAATGCTTACTGCCCTCTTAAAAGTGATCTGTGGTGTATTGCTTTTCAAAGAGTGGTATAGCAGCAGCTGACAGGCGTTCATAAGGTGCTACTGCCACCTCCTTCTTTTTTTACATTGTTGGACTATGCTGCTACTGTGAGTGAGTTTGGCTTGCAGTTGCAGAGTGGCACCATTGAAATCAATGGGCGATTTTTATAGGCGGTGCTGCCTGTCATACTCTGCAGGCTCCAAGCTGTCCATTGAGCTCAGTGTCTCTGACAAGAAGTGAGGAGAGGCACTGTGAGCTCATCCTCTCAGTCTGCTGCAAACAGAGTGTGCCAGCTTGTATTTAAACTGGCCGCTATGTGTGTATCTTCTGACAGGCTGCACAAGGAGCCCCATATCTCCAGGACCATAGGTGATAGAAGCCCCCATTTTGATTTGGGCTCTAAGTGGCCCCTGGTCGCCGAGCCACGACCCTTGAAGTCCATAAATTTTTTAAATTTTTTTTTTGTAAACGGGCCTATCTTAAGGTAAGGGGCCTGGAGCTGCAGCTCCAATAGCCCCCATGTTATTCCGGCCATGTGAGCAGCTCATCCTGTCAGTAACAAGCCAAATGCAGGGAAGTAAATCTTCACTCACTCATGTGATAACAGAGCTCCCTGTACACTGGGCTCGGCCTTATTTATTGCTGGAGAGACACCGATCTTCCCATGTGACAGGTTGCCCCTCGGAGTGCTGCTATCTTCAGCTATCTCTCTGTTGAACTTGTCTCCGGTTATGGAGTTATTCTCTCCCAGCAGTAAATAAGTCTGAGTGTGCAGTGAATGTTCTGTTATGAGGTGAGGAGGTTAACCCTTTACTTCCCTGCATTTGTTTTCTTGGTTTCTCTTATTACCTACTGGAAGTAGGGAGGGTATGAGTCCAGGTTCAGAAGACTGCGATCTAAGACATGGCATGTGATTTGTACCCGCAGCGCGGTGCGAATCACATGCGATGTCTGCGAGATGCGAGTTCAGCCATAAAGTTGTATACAGTTGTATGGCTATACTCACATTCAATTCGCAGAAAAAAAAAGTGCAGGGACTTGTTTTCCCCCGCACTGAAATCGGAATCGCATGGGTGTTCTCACCTATGTGATGTGAGTCCTGTGCGAGTTCACAGTTCATACTGTGATCTGGGAACCAATCTGGGGGTGTCATTCACATTGTAATGACACCCGCAGCGGTTCACAGAGGGCGGTGTGAACTGCCTGCAGGAGAGGAGCGATGTAGGAACAGACGCTGGAATCGCACTGGTTCCCGCATCGCATCAGTGTGACCCCGGGCTAAAGGAGAAGGATCATCTCATAGAACAAGGGCTGGTGCTCCATGCTTCTAGATTACAAGCATCCACTATTTTAGAATTCAACTGTTTGTTGAACCCGGGTGTATTACAAGGATGAGGATGATGATGACGGGTGTATTATACAAGGATGAGGATGATGATGACGGGTGTATTATACAAGGATGATGATGACGGGTGTATTATACAAGGATGAGGATGATGATGACGGGTGTATTATACAAGGATGAGGATGATGATGACGGGTGTATTATACAAGGATGAGGATGATGAAGACGGGTGTATTATACAAGGATGAGGATGATGATGGTGGGTGTATTATACAAGGATGAGGATGATGATGGTGGGTGTATTATACAAGGATGATGACGGGTGTATTATACAAGGATGATGAAGACGGGTGTATTATGCAATGATGAGGATGGGTGTATTATACAAGGATGAGGATGATGATGACGGGTGTATTATATAAGGATGAGAATGGGTGTATTATACAAGGATGAGGATAGCGATGACGGGTGTATTATACAAGGATGAGGACGACGGGTGTATTATACAAGGATGACGATAAGTGTATTACATAAGGATGAGGATAGCGATGACGGGTGTATTATACAATAATGAGGATAATGATGATGGGTGTATTATACAAGGATGATGATGGGTGTATTGTACAAGGATGAGGGTGATGGGTGTATAATATGGGGATAAGGATAGTGATGATGATGATGGGTGCATTATACGATGATGAGGAGTATGATGATGACGGCTGTATAATATGGGGGTAAGGATACTGATGATGGGTGTATAATAAGGGGATGATGATGACGGGTGTATTATACAAGGATGAGGATGACGGGCGTATTATACAGAGATGAGGACAGTGATGATGGGTGTATAATATGGGGATATAGATAGTGATGATG
Source organism: Aquarana catesbeiana (assembly GCA_037953035.1). NCBI lineage: Eukaryota > Metazoa > Chordata > Amphibia > Anura > Ranidae > Aquarana > Aquarana catesbeiana. Next base: position 4,159,799 of record JBBHAA010000095.1, read on the forward strand.
GGTGTATTATACAATGAGGAGTATGATGATGACGACGGGTGTATAATATGGGGATAATGATGATAGGTGTATAATATGGCATGAGGATAGTGATGACGGGTGTATAATATGGGGATGATGATAATGATGGGTGTATAATATGGGATAAGGATAGTGATGATGGTATTACCTTTGTACCACCACCCCCTCCCTTTAGAATGTAATCTCTATGAGCCGGGCCCCCTCCTGTACCTTTTGTATTGAACTGTACTTTAATTGTGTTGTCCCCCCTATACATTGTAAAGCGCTGCGTAAACTGTTGGCGCTATATAAAACGTGAATAATAATAATGGGTGTATAATATGGGGATGATGATGGGTGAATTATACAAGGATGATGATGAAGGGTGTATTATACGGAGATGAGGATAGGGATGACGGTTGTATAATAAGTGTTTGATGACGACGAGGATAGTGATGATGGGTGTATAATATGGGGATAAGGATAGTGATGATGGGTGTATAATATGGGGATAAGGATAGTGATGATGGGTGTATAATATGGGGATGATGATGAAGGGTGTATTATACGGAGATGAGGATAGTGATGACGGTTGTATAATAAGGGTTTGATGGTGACGATGAGGATGATGATGATGATGGGTGTATAATATGGGGATAAGGATAGTGATGATGGGTGTATAGTATGGGGATGATGATGACGGTTGCATTATAGAATTATGAGGATGGGTGTATTATACAATGATGAGGATAATGATGATGGGAGTATTACATAAGGATGAGGATGGGTGTATTGTACAAGGATGACAATGACGGCTGTATTAAACAAGGATGAGGATGACAATGACGGCTGTATTAAAAACAAGGATGAGGATGACAATGACAGCTGTATTAAACAAGGATGAGGATGACAATGACGGCTGTATTAAACAAGGATGAGGATGACAATGACGGCTGTATTAAAAACAAGGATGAGGATGACAATGACGGCTGTATTAAACAAGGATGAGGATGACAGCTGTATTATACAAGGATGAGGATGAAGGGTGTATTATATGGAGATGAGGATAGTGATGATGGGTGTATAATATGGGGATAAGGATACTGATGATGGGTGTATAATAAGGGGATGATGATGACGGGTGTATTATACAAGGATGAGGATGAAGGGTGTATTATATGGAGATGAGGATAGTGATGATGGGTTTATAATATGGGGATGATGATGACGGGTGTATAATATGGGGATAAGGATAGTGATGACGGGTGTATAATATGGGGATGATGAGGATGGTTGTATTATACAATGATGCCCTCTGATTCCTCCTGTATTGATTTGTATTGTAAGTGTACTGTCTGCCCTCATGTTGTAAAGCGCTGCACAAACTGTTGGCGCTATATAAATCCTGTTTATTAATAATAATAATAAAAATGAGGAGTATGATGATGATGATGATGATGATGATGATGATGGGTGTATAATATGGTGATAAGGAGGATAGTGATGATGGGTGTATAATATGGGGATAAGGATAGTGATGATGGGTGTATAATATAGGGATGATGATGCCGGGTGTATTTCTTAAATGATGATGGGTGTATTATAGAATGATGATGGGTGTATTATAAAAGGATGAGGATAGGGATGACATGTTTTTTACAAATGAATATGTTTTTGCTTCTTCATGCAAAGCCATAGAGAGGAGATCTTGTATGTTTTGATAATCTCCAGTACAAATAAAGTTGTGTAGAAGTATAATAAAACACAGGTGCATCACATGTCTCATGTATAATCCAATGATAAGAATTCTATGTTGGGCACAGATGCCTCTATATAGGGAGACACAGAAATCATACATTATACTGATCTCTATTATATAAAACATAACAGAAGAGATCACAGTTTGTAACCCCCCCCTCCCCCTCAAACTGTCAGTCTACAAGAGAAATCCGGTGTTTGCCCCTCCCCCTCCTTTATACAAATCCAGAGAAAGACAGATCACTGATTTATAACTGAATTCTCCACCCCCCCCTCCCCCCCATGGTTAGACTGTTTTCTTGTGTAACAATGAAGCCCACCTGCTTATTTACAACTTAGAGACGGGGTGGGGCTTGTGCAAAGGGAGCGGAGCCTAAGCCGTGACTATAGTGACAGAGCCACAGCTCATACTTGTTTACAACTTAGAGACAGAGCGTAGCCTAAGCCGTCACTATGATGACAGAGCCACAGGGGGAGGAGCCTAAGCAGCCTCTATGACATCATAGCCACAGCTGTTATAATCAAGCACACAACAGCTGTTAGAGACAGTGTAGCCTAAGCTGTCACTATGACGACAGAGCCAGGGGGCGGAGCCTAAGCAGCCTCTATGACATCATAGCCACAGCTGTTATAATCAAGCACACAACAGCTGTTTGTCAGTTGATGATCAGAGAGCGAAGAGAGCAGACGTGTCTGAGTGACTCTCCCTGATTACTGTACAGAGTATTTGAGCGAGGAGATTATTATACAGATTATTACAAGGAAAAAAAAGACTTTTATTTCTATAAAGAAGATAAAAGCAAAAAAGATGACGACGAGAAGAATTACTAGAGCAATGAGAATTAGACTGGAAGACTTTGACTTCCATGAAGAGCTTGGAAAAGGAGTTCATGGGAAGGTAGTATAGGATTATTAACCATTAAATCACCAGAAGGCTCCATTCACACCCGGAGCGTTTTCTGCCTGATATCTCATAATACACTACAGTTACAAAACACAGAGTCAAGTGTCTTTATTATTAATGTGCGGTTTTTCCATGATATATCACATGGCAATCGCCGTGATGCTTGTCTGAAAAAAGGAGCAAGAGCTTCTTACGGGACGAAGAATTCACTTCAACACCACAATCCATATATCTATATATATGATAGATATAGATCTATATCTATATATTAGAGCTGCACAATTAATTATTAAGAATCAAGATCACAATTTTCCCCCTTAGAATCTTAAAAGCATTTCCCCTGATTATTTCTATGAAATTCTCTGCATAAACCACAGCCATTTAAATTGTCTGCCAAGTGTCAGAACATCCCTCAGCTGTTGAGTTAAATATAAACTTTGTAGTTTTAGTTCTGTAGACCAAAGGGAATAAATTCTGTGTGTAAAATAAAGAAGTTTAACCTCTTAAATACTGAACCTTTTTTTATAACACTTGTTGGTTTCAAGTTAAAATAATTTTTTTCCTAGAAATAAAACCCCCAAACATTATAATATATACTGGTATATATATATATATATAGATATATAGATATATATATCTATATATATATATATACACACACTGGTATATATATATATATAGATATATATATCTATATATCTATATATATATATATATATATATATATATATATATATATATATATATATTTTTAGCAGAGACCCTACAAAATAAAATGACGATTGATGAAATTTTTTATGTCGCACTGTATTTGCGCAGCGGGTCTTTCAAATACAATTCTTTTTGGAAAAAAATACACTTTAATGAATTAAAAGAAACAAAAAACAAAACCGTAAAGTTAGTCCAATTTTTTTTGTATAATGTGAAAGATGATGCTATACCGCGATAATCAGGATCTTTATTTAAAGCAGAAAAAATTGTGATTCTCATTTTGGCCCAAATCGTGCAGCTCTAAATATATATACACACAAACATGTACACACACACTATATATATATATATATATATATATATATATATATATAGATATATATATATATATCTATATCTATCTCTCTCTCTTCCTCTCTCTCTATATATATATTAATTACACACACATACAGACATTACTGGTTTGAAGCGGTTTACCGGGACTCTGGCCGCAGCTCTCAGCCATAATCCCAGAATTATTGTTTTCAGACAGCGATTTTTTTATTTTTTTTTGGAAAACATCAGATCAATGGAGTTTTTTTTATTCATGCTTTCCAGGCTGGAGGAAAGATCTGAGGTCTTTTAGACCCTGAAATGTCTCCATAAAGAGGACCTGTCATGCTTTATTGCTATCACAAATGAGGTTTACATTTTCTGTGATAACAATAAAAAAAGTGATAATAAAAATTTAAAGAGGGAGTCCCGCGAAAATTTTTTTTTTTTTAAAGTCAGCAGCTACAAATACTGCAGCTGCTGACTTTCGAAATAAAGGACACTCACCTGTTCCAGGTCCAGCGATGTCGGCACCCGAAACCGAACAGTCCCTCGGTCCTCGGCAGCTGCCGCCGCCATTCTCTATGAGGGAATCAGGAAGAGAAGCGTTGCGGCTTCACTTCCCGATTCCCTACTGCGCATGCGCGCCCTAACTGGTCCCCGCTATCTCCGGGGACCCGTGTGTGTCCCAGCAGACAGCAAGGGGGGACGGGAAGAGGCGTAGACTCCCGTGGGAGTCTATGTTGGAAGTGGGTGCAAATACCTGTCTTAGACAGGTATCTGCACCCCCCTCCCCCCTGAAAGGTGCCAAATGTGACACCGGAGGGGGGAGGGTTCCGAAAAGCAGAGGTTCAATTTTTGTGTGAACCTCCGCTTTAAAAGGGACAGTGTCAAAATAATTATTTTTTTTTATTAAAAACAAATGAAAGCGCCCCAATCCGTAGGTCACACACACACATATGTAAACAGCGTTCATAGTACACATGTGAGGTATCACCACAAACGTTATAGTGAGAGCGACAATTCTCGCACTAGATCTCCTCTGTAACTCTAAACTGGTAACCTGTAAACATTTTTAAAGCGTTGCCTATGGAGATTTTGAACCGCTTCCCGCCCGTAGGACATCATATGACTGGAAATCAGAGATCAATGTTTGTTTTGATCTGAGGCATTCCAGGGTAGAAGAGAGATTTGGGATCTTATAGACCCCAGACCTTTCCATAAAGAGGACCTGTCATCCCTTATTTCTATCACAGGGGATGTTTACAGTGTAAAAAATAAAATTAAAGCGCCCCTCCGCCCCCTTGTGCTCACACGCAAAAGCGAACACATACGTAGGTTGCACCTGTATATGTAAATGGTGTTCACACCCCACGTGAGGTATCGCCACAAACATAGCGAGAGCAATAATTCCAGCGCCAGACCTCCTGTGACTCTAAACTGGTAACTTGTAATAATGTTTAAAGCGTCTATGGATATTCTATCTATGGATATTTTTAAGTACCGTAGTTTGGCAACATTCCACGAGCGTGCGCAATTTTAAAACATGACTTGTAAGGTATCAAGTAACTCGGCGTTATATCATATTTTATATTTTACCAAAAAACTGGCTATTATAGTGTTGTTTTTGCATTAAAATTCAAGAAAGTGACAGCAATAGACATGTGACAGGTACTCTTTATGTAGAGATCTGGGGTTTATAGAATCCCTCCTCTGCCCTTCAAAGCATTTGATTACATTTTTTTTTTTTAAACGGCGCCGTTTACTTCTGGGGAAACCGGAAGTGATGTAAGCTCATTGCTTCCGGGTTCCTATATCAGAGAGGCAATCACAGCCATTCTGGTCTTTGTTCCCCTCTATGATCAGCTGGTGGGACAGGACAGAATGTTAAAGCCACGGAAGGTGGCAGGAGGGGGGACAAATGAATGGGCTCTCGTTCCCTAATGCAAAGTGCGACCCACACAGCCACATAGGTGTGACCCTACGCTAAGACTTAGGTTAAGTTGCAATATAAAAATAGTTTGCTTTACACACAGAGGGTAAAGAGATAATCACAGAACATGAGAATGTCTAATAATGGTGTTACTGCTACACCACATGGAAAAGATGATGTACTAATTGTTCCTCTCCTATAGATGTTCCTGGCGACCCACCGTGATACTCTTACACGGGTGGCAGTGAAGATGGTGAAGAAAGAGTCGATGGTTGGAAACCCCACCTCCACCCTGAATGAAAGAGAAGTCCTGGAAATAGTGAAGGAAAACCCATTCTGTGTCCAGGCCTACGCCACATTCCAGACAGAGGTAAGTCTATTGTTGGAAAATGTAATGCATAGAAGAACATTAGGATATCTGCATTTCACCACTTGCCACCCAAAGATGTCCCTGTACGTCCTTCAGCTGCAGTGATTACCGTATATACTCGAGTATAAGTCGAAATTTTCAGCCCATTTTTTGGGGCTGAAAGTGCCCCCCTCGACTTATACACGAGTCACCGCCGTCTGTCTACAAGATCAGCGTGTCATGCAGGCAGACGGCGGCCAGCGTGTGCTACATAGCACTCGGCAGTCTCTCCCTGTTCAAAAGCCGCGCCTCCTCCTCGTTTGTGATAGGCAGTCGGAGTACAGCCTATCACGGACATTCTCTCATCCTCGTCCGTGGTATGAGGATGAGAGAATGTCCGTGACAGGCTGACTGCTGGGAATGGGAGTTTTCTGCCTATCATGGACGAGGAGGAGGCGCGGCTTTTGATCAGTGAATGGCTGCTGAATAGTAATAGCACATGCTGATCGGTGCAGAGCAGCACATGGAGGCATGCACAGGACACAGGTAGGATGCACACAGACACATGCACACAGGACACAGGTACATATACACAGGACACAGGCACATATACACAGGACACAGGCACATATACACAGGACACAGGCACATATACACAGGACACATGCACATGACACATGCACATATACACAGGACACATGACATATGCACAGGACACAGGGAGGTATACAGCTGCAGATGGGCATTGTTGACCCTCTTTTTCCACTTACAGTAGCTGCTGCATTTCTCACCCTCATCTTATACTCAGGTCAATAAGTTTATCCCAGTTTTTTGTGGTAAATTAGGGCCTCGGATCGACTTATACTCGAGTATATACGGTATACCGGGATAATCCCCGGGCATCAGGCGGTAACTTTTTTTTTACAATCAGAAAGATGAAGGTTGTGTCTCTCCCACCACCACCGTCCTGGGCATGCCCGTCTCGCCGGTCAACCCAGGATTGCAGCCAGCTGACCATAGAAGGTCCCCGAAGACCTCTATAGTCTAACCGGAAGTAACAAGTATTTTGTCACTTTCGGCTTTGTGTTTACTGGCCGGGTGCAGGCACAGATCGGTCTGATCGGCTGCTTTGGAGGCCAGAAGAGAGGTCTGGGGTCTAATAGATCCCTGATCCCTCCATAAAGAGGACCTTGTCAATGCCTATTGCTGTCACAAGGGATTATTACATTCCTTGTGACAGCAATAAGATATATAAAAAAAGAAACAGCGTAACAAGACAAAAAAAAGGGAAACAAAACAAAATTTTAAAAAATTAATTATTAAAGTGCCCCCGTGCAAAGGCAAACACATATGCTAACAGTGTTTGCACCACACACGTGAGCGATCGCCATAAACGGTATAGCCAGAGCAATCATTCTAGCACCTGACCTCCTATATAAAATGCTAAAGTGGTCACCTGGCTAAGGCTTTTGAGGCGTCATCTTTGGAGATTTTTAGGTATCATAGTTTGGCACCGTTACACGGGCGTGCACAATTTTGACATGTATGGTATCCATCTACTCGGCATAACTTTATCTTTTATATTTTACTAAACAATTGGGTATATTCTGTTTTTGCACATTAAAACTCATTAAATTGTGTTTGAAATACCGCTGTGCAAATATTGTGCGACTTAAAAATATACAACATTCACCATTTTATTCTCTAGGGCCTCTACTTAAAAAGAAAAAAAAATGTTTGGGGCCTCTAAGTAGTTTTCAAGCAATAAAAAAAAAATGCAGGTTTTTACATGTAGGAGAGAAGTGTCAGAAATGGCTCGGTATGCAAATGGTTAAAGGGAAGCCAACATAAAAACAGCTTTTGGTATTTTTATTGGTTATATTAAAGTGGTTCTAAAGCCTCAAGGTTTTCCACCTAACTGCATTTTATGCGTTAAAGAGTTTGTAAACCCTCATATTTTTTCACCTTAATGCATCCTCTGCAGTGACCCCCCCCCCCCCCCCGTTTTAGTTACCTGAGCCCCGAATTTCCCTCGGCGGGGACGCGCTGTCCCTCTCTCCACAGAGGGATCGATCACAGTGCCATTGGCTCCCTCTCATGTTAATCAACTCCAGTGACAAGGGAGTGGGGGCAGGGAAGAGTCCTGCTGTCTGTGTCAAAAGACGTAGCAGCCGGTCTCAGGAGCGAGCCAGCACGAGTGTCCCCATAGGAATCAACTTCCTATTGGGGACACCAGCAAGAGAGAGGAGCCAAGAGGGGACCCGAGCAGAGGAGGATTGGGGCAGTCTGTGCAATTCCATTGTGCAGAGCAATAAGTCTAGAGATGTTTGTCATTTTATTTTTTTCCTTTACAACCACTTTAACCGCTAAGCTACCGCCCACCGTCATATGACGTCGGGACGAGTCAGCTCTTGTTCTGGGCGGACGTCATAAGACGTGATTGCCCACCTGAGCCCGCTGCGTCGCTCGAGACCCGGTGCGCATGCCCGGCGGCCGCGATTGCCGCCGGGCACCCGCGATTGCCGGGTGACAGAGCAGGACCGTGGATCTGTGTATTTAAACACACAGATCCACGTCCTGTCAGAGGAGAGGAGACCAATGGTGTATCCCTTGTACATAGGGACACCGATTGGTCTCCTCCCCTAGTGAGTCCCCTCCCCCCAGTTAGAATCACCTCCCTAGGACACACATTAACCTCTCAATCGCCCCCTAGTGTTAACCCCTTCCCTGCCAGTCACATTTACACAGTAATCAATGCATTTTTATAGCACGGATCGCTGTATCAATTTGAATGGTCCCAAAAATGTGTCAAAAGTGTCCAATATGTCTGCTGCAATATCGCAGTCACAATAAAAATCGCAGATCGCCGCCATTACTAATAAAAAATAAATAAATAAATAAAAATGCTATAAATCTATCCCCTATTTTGTAGACGCTATAACTTTTGCGCAAACCAATCAATATACGCTTATCGCAATTTTTTTTTACCAAAAATATGTAGAAGAATACATATCGGCCTAAACTGAGGAAAACATTTGTTAAAAAAATTGGATATTTATTATAGCAAAAAGTTAAAAATATTGTGTTTTTTCAAAATTGTCCCTCTTCTTTTGTTCATAGCGCAATAAATAAAAACCAAACAGGTGATCAAATACCACCAAAAGAAAGCTCTATTTGTGGGGAAAAAATGATAAAAATTTCATTAGGGTGCAGTGTAACATGACCGCGCAATTGTCATTCAAAGTGCGACAGCGCTGAAAGCTGAAAAATGGCTTGGGCAGGAAGGGGGTTTAAAGTGCCCAGTATTGAGGTGGTTAAGGAAAAAGAATTATTGAAAAACAAAAAAAAAAAAATTATACTATATATATATATATATATATATATACATATACACACACACACACACACACACACACACACACATACACACACAGTGGAACCTCGGATTACGAGCATAGTCCGTTCCAGGAGTATGCTCGTAATCCAAAATACTCGCATATCAAAGCGAGTTTTCCCATTGAAGTCAATGAAAACGAAAATACTGTATTTATCGGCGTATAACACGCACCCCAAGTTTAGGAGGGAATTTTAAGGAAAAAAAACTTTTAGGAGGGAAGTTGAAGGGAAAAAAACTTACATTTAAATGCCCATCATTGCAGCCTTCTCAGTGCAGCCTTGCCCCAGTGCAGCCTTGCCCCAGTGCAGCCTTGCCCCAGTGCAGCCTTCCCCAGTGCAGCCTTCCCCAGTGCAGCCTTCCCCAGTGCAGCCTTGTCGGTGCAGACTTGCCCCAGTGCAGCCTTGTCAGTTCAGCCTTCCCCAGTGCAGCCTTCCAAAGTGCAGCCTTGCCCCAGTGCAGCCTTCGATCCTGTGATCCCCTGCCATACTGGGCTTCAAAATCGCCGACCTCGATTTGAAAATGGCGCCGCAGGCGCCGAAATACACAGAGCCGGTCCTCGGCTCTTCTCGGCGGCTCTCGTTCACTTTCGGCTCCACTCGTAGTCCCGCCCGGGATGGGCGTGACTGTGAGCGGAGCTATCCGAACCTAGCCGAGTACACTCGGCTAGGTTCGGGCGGTGCTCGAGTGAAGCCGAAAGTGGCCGAGAAGAGCCGAGGACCGGCTCTGTACATTTCGGCGCCATTTTCAAATCGCGGTCGGCGATTTTGAAGATCTGGCCGCTCAGGATCGCAGGTGATCGGCGTATAACACGCACCCGCGATTTCCCCCTGATTTTAAGGGGGAAAAAGTGCGTGTTATACGCCGATAAATACGGTAATTTGTTCCGCATTGACTTCAATGGGATGCAATACCACATGCGGCCAGAGGCGCCGGAGAGCCTTGGAAACGGCTGAAAAGTCCCGTGGACACTTCGGCTGACCTCGGCAAACCTCGAAAAGACTTCCTACCCGAGATTTGCCGAGGTCAGCCGTGCTGTACTCGGGCCTTTCCGTGCATTTCCAAACGTGACATTCGTCTCTGCTCGGCTCTGGCGCCCCCCCAAGCCAAAAGCGGTACTGCACACCACTTTGGCCTGAATCGTGCTCGTTTTGAGAGACAACACTTACAAACCGAGTTACGATTTTTAAAAATACAGTGCTCGTATTGCGAAACGCTAGTTGAATGCATTACTCGTAATCCGAGGTTCCATTGTATAATATATATATAGATACACATACACACACACACATATATATAACTGGAGCCAAGTGATGATTTATATACTTAATGATGTACAGGACTTGTAGGTTTAGTCCTTTCTCCATGGAACCCCCCAGTATTTGCTGCAACTGCCTGAAAGTGAGACCGTGCAGCAAACTGGATAAAGGTGTCCCCGATATCTGATCATGGAGGGGAGAGGATTGGAGACAGATGGAGAGATGGATGTTGGATGGAGAGCGTCCCACACTCCGCTTGAGTGCTTCCGTCATATACCACTTCTTCCCAGTCTGTATACAGATATCAGATATTCCAACCTCTCTGAGCACAAAACAAGGCGACACTTGCTTGTTGCTAACATGAACTGTTTTTTTTAGAATCAAAATTACAAGACTTTATATGCCGTTGGAACCTCCTCTAACAATACAACTGTAACCTAATTAACATAATTAAAATGAGCTAATTAACTAAAAAATGTACCCAGACCAGATGACAGACTTGTGGGCACCGAGCTTCACACAGTAGTATAAACACAATAGCTGGAGCTAATTACAATTAACAATACAAACAACAATCTCCCCCCCTCAGCCTATTCATCAACAGTTCGTCTCCTAGCCAGTCCTGGAGGCTAATGTGATCAGCTCACTCAATTAACAGGTTGAGTTCAGAATCAACCAAACCAATAATAGTCTCTACATACATCCTGGAAGATATTGTGGACAAATATTACTGTCCCATTTTAAGTAGTCCAAGATATATTTTCTCACTCCTGGCACAGGGTGACTTACACATAAGATGTATTCTGAGTTCCACGGGCCCTCCCGTCACATCTCTCCCCTTTCGGCAGAAGACTAACACAGGAGGAGACCCCAGACGGGTTGACTCCCAAGTTAGTAAGTAGCTCCAGTCCTCAGAATACATCTTATGTCTAAGTCACCCTGTGCCAGGATGGCACAGGGTGACTTAGACATAAGATGTATTCTGAGTTCCACGGGCCCTCCCGTCACAGATGGCAATATATAAGCAGATAGAAGTAGATATAGGGAGATGTCATGCAGGGTATTCTGGTAGAGAATTAGAATTTTACTGTCATTTGAACCTTCTAATGGACCCCATTTACTGACGTGTCTATTTCTTTCCCCAGAAACATTTATTCTTTGTGATGGAATATATGGGACAAGGAGATCTGGCAGAGCGAATAGAGGAGACATCGTTACCCCTCCCCACCATCAGACGCATGTCGGCAGAACTCCTGTGCGGTCTACAACTCTTACATTCCAGAGGAATATTTCACAGGTAAGTATCTTTACTATAATCTTCAATCACTTCCCCTTCCGCTGCCTAAACACCTAAAGTAGGGTTGTCCCGATACAACGTTTTTAGGACCGAGTACAAGTACCGATACTTTTTTCCAAGTACTCGCCAATACCGATTACCGATACTTTTTTTTTAATGTCACGTGACATTTTTTTTTTTTGCTATTTTGGGGGGGGGGGGGGGTGAACGTTGTATGTGTGTGTGTTATTTGTTTGTTTTTTTTACAATTTTTATTTTTTACAATAATATTTTTTTATTCTTTATTGTTTTTTTTTTTTTAATCAGCCCTTTTGGGGGGCTTTGGTGAGATATCAGGGGTCTTAACAGACCTCTGATATCTCACCCTTGAGACAGAGAAAGAGACAGAGGATAGAGATTCCCCAGTCCCTTTCTCTGCAGCCTCAGCTGCACTGAGAATGAATGGAGAGAAGACAGCGGCTCCTCCCAATTCATAAACTGACATATCGTAATCACAGGAGATTACAATGTTTCAGTTATGTGAATGGACAGAGTCAGCTGACTCTATCCATACACAAAGGAAGGAGGAGGGGGACGGAGGAACTGAGGGGGAGAACGGAGGGGACAGATAAGGAGGGGGAGAACGGAGGGGACAGATAAGGAGAGAGGAATGCAGGGGACAGCGGAGAGGCACAGAGGAACGGAGGGGGCATGGAGGAGGATGCAATGACAGTCAGCTGTGAGCGATCACCGCTGTATGTCACTAAAGCTGGTGAAAGCCGCTGGGGGAGAATCTTGTAACTCCCCCACACGCCGATCACAGCTGTCCTCTAGGTATCGGGGGAAGCATCGGGAGCATTTGCCCGAGTACAAGTACTCGGGCAAATGCTCGGTATCTGTGCTGATACCGATACTAGTATCGGTATCGGGACAACCCTAACCTAAAGCATTACTAAACCCCATTTGTGAGGAGGAGGAGGAGGATGGTGAGCGCACACTTACCCCTTCATCCTCCATCCAATGTCTGCCCTTCTGCTGGCCATACACAAAGGGATAAGAGGAAGGTTGGACGTACATTGGATAGCTTGAATTGTTTTGCTTACACAGTAATAAAGAAGTGTCACTTTGGTCAGATTTGATGGAATTCTCCACCAGGACTAAACAATTCTGATGAAAACAATAATTTAATGATCAAATCGCAAATATAGTGCAACCGTTTTACAAAAGATACGATCGTTTCCTGGATTGTATCATTCTGTGTATGGGCAGCGCTAGGAAAGGGAACTTTGTGAATGTTGATCCATCTATGAACCTGTAATATTGGAATAAGGGCAGGGGGGGGACGTCTGAACCACAGAGCTAACACTCTTTTCCTCCATAGGGACCTGAAGCCTACAAACATCCTTATACATATCAACGGTCATGTGAAAATTGGGGACTTCGGAGCGGCAGCGACTGGAATGTTTGGACGCTACCTGGAGGAAGACAATGGAACGCTCCTATACTACGCGCCGGAGGTAAGTAAAGGTCCAGTGATCGGCTGGTGCAATGTGCTCATACACAGGACAAATATCAGACAATCTATGTAAATGTATGCTGGAAATTAATCCATCTCTCTCTGATTTTCCTACAGCTGATCAACGAAGAGCCACACAATCAACTGGTAGACTATTTCTCCCTGGGGGTCCTACTATATGAGGCAGCTTTTGGTGCCCATCCATTCTTAAGAGGTAGTATTTCACGCCTGATGTTCTCTATAGTGAAAGAGACACCATTTTACCCGGACGACGCCGACCCCAACCTGGTGGATTTTCTACAGAGGGTAAGTAGTGACAGTCCCAGCGGGACAAGCAAAGTAGACATATAGGCTCAACCAATGAGTCCGTCTGCTTTATACATGGAAGATGCCGATCTTTTTTCTATCATTACGGTCATCTTATATTTTCCTGTTCTCTTTTCCCCCATAGCTCCTGTGCAAAGAACCTGACGAGCGTGAAAGAGCCATCGCCGACATTCAACACCACCCTTTTTTCCAAGAAATAAATTGGATGGAGCTGGCTGCAGGGGAGACAGACCCCCCATTCCCACCCCTTTGGAAGGTAAGTAGAAATTTGGGTTCACCTGATCTGATTCCATACACACAGCTGGGGCCCATCAGAAAAGAAATGACGTTTGTGAGATGTATCATTGTGCTTACAGAGAAGCCGTCAGGACCAAATTCATGAAAAAAGCTGAATATTCCGTCTTCCCTTATTAGAATTGTGCAGCATTGTTATTTCCCACATTAGATTTACTGAAATCTGATTCGTCAGTTTGAGGGGAGGAGTCACCTAAGCTCTGACAGCGCTGTCTCCCAACTCCTGAGTGTGCATGACAATAACAAATAACAGAGCTCTGTACATACTCCCATTTCTCTTAGGGCTCTGTTATATGATAGGTTGTACACTGGTAGACCTCAGGAGAGCTCTCACCCCGACTCTCAATCTGAAGGCTCAGGGGACACAAAGTAAAATAATGGGACAAATATAAACCTTTCAGAGGTGAGTTTGCACAATTATAATAGTGAAGATCCAGATCCTCGCTTCTGCACAGTGGTGGCCGGTATCTGACATCTCACAGTCATATGGGCTTGGATGACCCATAGAGAGGGAAATGGCCCTCGGAAGCCATAGAGGGATTTCTTCTACCCGTTCATGGATCTCATTGTTCTCTCTCTCTCTCTCTTTTTTTCAGTACCACAGAAATAAAGCAAAACAAAGAATAAATCTGCAGGACATCATGGACATCATGGACAAAGACAAAGCCATCTCAGACAGAGAACAGGCCCTGTTCAATGGGTTCTCATTCATCAGTGAGGAATGGATAGCCATGCAGAAATAGGAATGGATGATAACATCCAAAAACACAAGAGGTACGAAAGTAAATGATGGAAATCTGACATAAAACACACCATATCAGACCAATTTCACAGCATCTACCACCATTATAATCAGCAAACATCATATACCCCGGGACATACAAGGCTCAATTCACTAAACATAACATCAAAAATTGCGAAAAAAGAGCACATGTGGTATTTTTAAAAAATGATATCCACTAATATACAGCATGTGCTATTTCTGCGGTATTTTAGGATAGAAATATACAATGTTCTTTGCACATTTAGCTGATTGTTGAGAAGCCGCCACCCATAAGTCATTGCGGCCATCACAGATAACAAGGAGTAGATACATTGATGATGAGCATGATGGAAATCAGGTGGAATAGTAGAAGACAGTCACATGTGTCCATTATTAGGGATTCCCGGAGACCCCTCTGTACTGGATGGGGTGTCAATAGTGACAGAGGGGAGGGGGGGTGTACACTGGCTATACATTGGGAGAATGTCACTCAGTGTGCGGTCCGGCCAGACACGCTCCATTTAACAAAAGTCGATTCAATTGACTTCTGTTGAAGGAACCAACCAGAAAATTTTCACCTGTCCAGTGGCTGCATCCAATCACACAGATGCTGTTTGCGCTGGCTGTCGAAATACACCATCCACAGCAGGGGATTCAGTCTTCCGCACTCAATAGCCTGGAAGGAAGAAACCAGTTTGTTTCATTCGGCCTCCAGGCTGAAAAAAAATCTATCCATGTATGTCCGGCTTTATTCTCCATGTTGAATAGATATTATAGAGAATGCCATAGTGTGACATTATGTCTGTCTGAGGACGATGTCCCAAGCATTTCGCGTAACAGCGATTTTTAGTATCAAGTATCTCTAATGTACTCTTTGTAGCTCATGATTTTATTATATTAGTTATTACGTGTTTTGTAATCAATAAAATGTAATTTGTATCATTTTTTGAGTTCGTGCTTGCCTTATTATACAGATAAAATGGTCCACTATAAAAATCCCATCTTTTATGAGGCAGCCTAGGCTCCCTCCCAAAGTTTCTATTGACGATGTCCCAAGGTCACCGCTGGGATTTTATACTAATGAAAGTAAAAAGAGTGTGAAATTTGTCTTCATCATTGGTCAGGAGGAAAGTAACATCCATTTACTAAATATCACTGTCTCATTTATTACAGAAAAATCGCTGCCCTACAGATCTACATCAAGGAAGAGGTTTCCAAAGAAGAAGACCACAGAACATGTATCTTCTATGGACCATGGGGGGAGTGACAAAGGCAAGAGGGGACCATGATGGGGGTAGGGGGGTAATAGTGATACCATAGGAGGAATTTGATAGGTGGACACACAGGGTGTCGGGTTGTACAGATCTACACCATCTAGCTCAGGAAAAAGGATTCCAAAGAAGACCACAGAACATGGATCTTTCATGGACCATGGGTGGTTGGGGGGGTGGGGGGTGGAGTGACATAGGCAAGAGGGGACCATGATGGGGGTAGGGGGGTAATAGTGATACCATAGGAGGTATGTGATGGGTGGACACATAGGGTGTGGGGTTGTACGGATCTACACCATCTAGATCAGGAAAAAGGATTCCAAAGAAGAAGACCATAGAACATGGATCTTCCATGGACCATGGGTGGGGGTGGGGGTGGTGGGGGGTGACATAGGCAAGAGGGGACCATGATAGGGGTAGGGGGGTAATAGTAATACCATAGGAGGGATGTGATGGGTGGACACACAGGATGTGGGGTTGTACGGATCTACACCATCTAGATCAGGAAAAAGGATTCCAAAGAAGAAGACCATAGAACATGGATCTTCCATGGACCAAGGGTGGGGGTGGGGGGGAGTGACATAGGCAAGAGGGGACCATGATGGGGGTAGGGAGGTAATAATGATACCATAGGAGGAATTTTATAGGTGGACACACAGGGTGTGGGGTTGTACGGATCTACACCATCTAGCTCAGGAAAAAGGATTCCAAAGAACACAGAACATGGATCTTCCATGAACCATGGGGGAAGGGGACATAGACAAGAGGGGACATGAAGGCATTAAACCAAATAACCCAGAAATTTCAAAACCATTTTCACCTGAAAGGAAGGAGGAGATCTTTAGGATGAAGATGTATGCACAGATGGACAGAGCATGCGATTCCTTCATTCTCAAATCGGGAGGACCGAGATTTTTTGACCGAAGGCAAGATGAACGCCAAATTGCAGATCAGTTTGGCTACGTGCCCAGGTAAAAACAGGACTAACATTTATTTACTGACACACACTGGTCAACACACAATGACTGGCATGCACTGACCTACACTAACAGAGGACGTCCAGATGTACATAAACTGACTGGTCCATGCTTTAGATAGATGTACACAGACAGACAACCAAATTAGGAGAGAGTAGATCGCACACACAGATTATAGGATGAGGCCTACTACAAACATACATCCAACATTAGAAAAAGGATGACTAGCATCCAGTAGGGTAGCTTAGTGTAGTTAGTGTAGGTCCTGCCCTAGAAGAGTCTACCTTGCCGTGGTGGGCAGGCTTGGAATCTCTTGGTCAAAAGTATGTCAGCGAATGGGCGAGAGAATCACTAGATCTTCACTTCTGGCCAATTGATTTTACCAAAGGACTCTTGGTTTAATCAGAGTATATATAGTTGGAAAAGGAAAAAATGTGTATAAGTCCATAATTGTACTTTCATAAACACACAATAAAAATTTTGTATAATTACATTTGAATTGCTTACTCTTTTATTTAATCCTTTCATGACCAGGGGTCATTACCACTTGGATGCACAGGCCACATTTCCAAGGCTGGAAAGGGCTCTATGGCTACTTCTTCCACTTCTGGTGTGTGTAGGGACAGAGGCGGCTCTAGGCTTTGTGAGGCTTTAGGCAAATTTTACACATGAGGCCCCACTCACGCCCATAATGGGGAAAAAAATTCAAGCAATAAAAATGGCTGCAGAAAGATGCACGGATCTAGCACACAGTTCATCAGCACCACCACTTTCAGGGCACCCTCCTCACCCATCAGACATATGCAGCATATAAAACATCTGGGACCCAGCAAGGTGGCAACCTACCCCTCTAAGAATTTCCCATGCCTTGGGAGGAAGGAGAATGGGGGAATCCCAACACAGTGCAGAGAGAGACAGGGATAGAGAGAGGGGAGAGGGAGGGGGAGGGGTGGGAAATAAGGGTAGAGAGGGGTTAGAGAAGGGGGAAGGGAGAGAGAAGGGAGGAGAGGGAGAGAGAGTGAGGAGAGAGAGTGAGGAGAGAGAGGGAGGGGGAGAGAGGGGGGAGAGAGAGAGGGGGAGAGAGAAAGTGGGGAGAGAGGGAGGGATAGAGGGAGTGAGTGAGGGTGGGAGAGACTGGGGGTGACACAGAGGAGGGAGGTGAGAAAGAGAGGGGGTGAGGGAGAGAGAGAAGGGTTGTGGAAGAGAGGGGTGGCGCAAGAGAGAAAGAGACAAGGGGTGGGAGAGAAGGGAAGAGAGGGGGGGAGAGAGAGAGGGGAGGGAGGGAGGGAGAGAGAGGGGAGGTACAGAGAGGCGGGAGAGAGGGGGAGAGAGAGAGGGAGTGAGTGGTGGGAGGGGGTGAGTGGGGTGAGAGAGACTGGGGGTAACAGAGGAGGGAGGTGAGAAAGAGAGGAGGTGAGGGAGAGAGAGAAGGGTTGTGGAAGAGAGGGGTGGTGCGAGAGAGAAAGAGACGAGGGGTGGAAGAGAGAAAGAGGGAGGGGGGAGAGAGGGGAGAGAGAGAGGGAGGGGGGAGAAAGGGGCAGAGAGGGAGGGGGGAGAGAGAGAGGGAGGGAGTGGTGGGAAGGGGTGAGTGGGGGTGAGAGAGAGACTGGGGGTGACACAGAGGAGGGAGGTGAGAAAGAGAGGGGGTGAGGGAGAGAGAGAAGGGTTGTGGAAGAGAGTGGTGGTGCGAGAGAGAAAGAGACGAGAGGTGGAAGAGAGGGGGAGAGAGAGGGGGAGAGGGAGAGAGAGAGAGAGAGAGAGAGGAGAGAGAGGGAGGGAGTGGTGGGAAGGGGTGAGAGAGACTGGGGGTGACACAGAGGAGGGAGGTGAGAAAGAGAGGGGGTGAGGGAGAGAGAGAAGGGTTGTGGAAGAGAGTGGTGGTGCGAGAGAGAAAGAGACGAGAGGGGGAGAGAGAGGGGGGAGAGGGGGAGAGAGGGGGGAGGAGAGGGGGAGAGGGAGAGAGAGGGGAAAGAGAGAGAGGGGGTGAGTGGTGGGAAGGGGTGAGTGGGGGTGAGAGAGACTGGGGGTGACACAGAGGAGGGAGGTGAGAAAGAGAGGGGTGGTACGAGGGAGAGAGGGAGGAGTGCGAGAAAGGAGGGTGACATAAAGAGGGAGGGGGGAGAGAGAGATAGGAGAAGGTTAGAAATAGGTAGGTGAGGGAAAGGGGGGGGGTGAGAGAGATCCCTAGCCCTGTCCCTGTCTGCAGACCCTCCTGTGTTCCATGTCCCAGTCTGTGAGAGCACTGGGCAGGAGCAGGAGCAGGAGAGGGGGGCAAAGAACAGGGAGGAGCTGAAGAGGGGTGTGGGGGCAGAAAGCACTGGGGAAGATGGAGAGCATAGGAGGGGTGGGGGCTGGAGAGCGCGGGGGAGCTTGAGAGGAGGGGAGTCCGAAAGAATGCGAGTGGAAAGCAGGGGGATGGAGAGCACTGGGGGAGGAGCCAGGGAGCACAATGAGAGGCCAGAGAGCATGGGGGGAAGCCAGGGAGCACAAGGAGAGCAGAAGAAGTTAGATAGGAGGAGCGGTGGGCGGCTGCATATAGTGGAATTGAACTTTTTATATTCCTCCTGCAGCCACTGAATGCTCACTTCTCTCCTTCCTGCAGATGATTCAGCAGCAGCAGAAGGAATATAGAAAGATCAATTACACTATATGCCGCCGCCCACCGCTCCTCCTATCCAGGCACACAGGAAGGCTGCACGGACGCTCACCTTCTCTCTGGTCGGTCAGTCACGGGGCAGCTCAGCTGGAGGCAGGTGCGGAGAAGTCTGGTGAGCGCAGGCTGAAGGAGCAGCCTAGCTGCGACTCCCACATGGACATGCCGCCGCCCGCACACACGCCTTGTAGAGATGGCATCTGGAGCCGGGTGCTGTCATCTGGACACTGCCGCCACCTAGAGGCCTCAACTGTCCCGCTGTCCACACCTGCTGCCACCGGTCCGGGATTTAAGCGCTCCGTGCTGGGGCCGCTATTGCTCGGGCAGTACCCGATTTGTCAGTCAGCCCCTGAGCCACAGAGCCCCAGCGGGGGTAGGCGGAGCCGCCGGCGTCGACATCAGTGATTGAGCACAAGCAAATTAGGCGGCCGCGAGGCCCCTGTCAGTGCGGGGCCTTAGGCGGCCGCCTAATTTGCCTAATTAGAGAGCCGCCTCTGTGTAGGGATGTGTAATAGGTGTTTATGTATTAACATGTGTCCTAACCATGTATATATATATGTAATGACAAGCCCCTTATGTGACAGTAGTGACAAGGTCCTCTCAATGGAGATATCAGGGGTCTTCTAGCTTCACCCCAAGAACAGGATATACGATTAAATCCCGTAATGAAACATTCCAAGTGATTGTAAAGGATCGTTTTTTATTTTATTTAAACAACAATGTCATACTTACCTCCACTGTGCAGCTCGTTTTGCACAGAGTGGCTCCGAACATCCTCTTCTGGGGTCCCTCTGCGGCTCCTCCCTGCATTAGATAACCTCCTAGGAGAAGCACTCTCCCGAAGAGGGTTGCCTTGCGGGCACGCTCCCGAGTCCAGCATTTGCGTCCATAGACACGAATCCTGGACTCGGCCCTGGCCCCCGCGTCATTGAATTTGACTGACAGCAGCGGGAGCCAATGGCTGCGCTGCTATCAATCTATCAAATCAAAAGACGGGGCCCAGTGGAGAGAAGGACGGCGTGTCCCCACTGAGATGAAGGGGCTCAGGTAAGTAAAATGGGTGGATGGGAGGGCCGGAGACTGCCAGGTGTTTTGGTATCATGGGGGAGGACATCAGTAAAAGGAATGATATGACAGGTCAGGGTTCAGGCGGTGACATGGGAGATGGAGGGATCACACATTGCCTTTCTAGCTGGTGATCCACTTTCCCCGTACAGCTGCCTCCTGCTATACCAATTCTGTATCATCACACCGCAACCTCGTCCTGAGGTCCAGTAACCAGAAGTGATGCAATGGGGGGGGTCCGAGAATTCTGAAACTCACTAGCTCCTCCCCTTCCACCAAGGAAAGCTTCCCTACTTCATAAGAATCTGCACTACACTGGATGTGGGTGGAGCCAGGGAGGAACACACCCCCTGCCAGATCTCATCACTATGTGTGTCCCCGGCTGGAAAGATTTACATCCTCCATGTGTCTGTATACAACACTGAAATTATCACATAGAATACATCCTCCATGTGTCCGTATATAACACACTGTTATAATCACATAGAATACATCCTCCATGTGTCTGTATACAACACTGCTATCATCACATAGAATACATCCTCCATGTGTCTGTATACAACACTGCTATCATCACAAAGAAATCCTCCATGTGCCTGTGACCCTGTCTTCTCATCTCAGGGAAGGCCCAGATCATATAACACAATGACCCTATAATACATTCTTCCTCTCACTGACACCAATGTAAGGGATGTTCTTCCTTCTAATGGATATACAATTGTGGCCATTCTGGGCTGTTCAATCTGAGTGTGTGCGCTCTTCTTCTCCAGCTGCAGTAGTTATATTGGCCTGGAGAGGCCGCCATTGAGCTCAGCTAGAGAAGAAAAGCATGCACTGTGCATGCGCAGTTTATACACCCTCCTGGAGTGACCACTACTCGGCACACAATTTTAGTGTCCAGACTGTCCTGTAAATGGCAGATGGGAATAGGAAGAAGGGATCGGTTGGTTTTTGCAGAGAGGTCCCCACACCTCCATGTGTAATGGAAGGAGGAGAAGTCTTTTATTGTGGATTGGACAGATTGGTGTCACAGCAGCTTTGAGCCGCGATTTGGTCCTCAGCACTGCCAGGACCAATAAAACCGGTCACCTAATCCGCTATGGCTACACTTAGGAAGGCCATACATTACACAACAGATTCCAGGAAAGAAATTCGCTCGATTCCCCCATCAGCACAGTCAGTGTTAATGGGGGAATCCCTCCAACAGTGATATTGTGTTCTGCCGCCAGAGAAGCCTTCCCTGTAGAACACAATGATCACCGCTGGTGACAAAAACTGCCGGCAGAGAAAGTATGAAATAAATCTGACAGGTTCATTGTACAGAGGTGGATCAACCTCAGTACAACCAGCCTGCCCATAGATGGATCGAATCTCCACCGATCCCCACTCAACCAGCCGAGCTTCCATCCATGTACAATAACATAACTTCCACAGGAGCCCAGAACCCCCCCTTCTCACCTGCAGAGCTGACAGCTCGTTGTCACCCAGGATCCGGGCTGGCGAGTCGGAGGTCATCCTTCCTGAACGCTGAAGGAGACGCCAAAAGGTGTGAGGTCACAGCACAACGCACGCTGCTCCAGAGATGACATGGACTGCGCACAACCAGAGACACCGACAGACACAACATTCTGAAAAGAGAAAGAAACACAACATCAACCCCTCCCCTTCACAACAGTCCCCTCCCCCTGACTTTCCAACCCAACCCCTCCACAACAGTCTCCTCCTCCGACTCCCCAACGCCGCCCCTTTACAACAGTCCCCTCCCCCTGACTCTCTAACCCCACCCCTTCACAACAGTCCCCTCCCCCTGACTCTCCAACCCCGTTCCTTCACAACAGTCCCCTCCCCTGACTTTCCAACCCAACCCTTCCACAACAGTCTCCTCCTCCGACTCCCCAACGCCACCCCTTTACAACAGTCACCTCCCCTGACTCTCCAATCCTGCCCCTTCCCAACAGTCCCCTCCCCCTGATTCCCCAACCCCGCCCCTTCACAACAGTCCCTTCCCCCGACTTTCCAACCCCACCCCACCACAACAGTCCCCTCCCCCTGACTCTCCAACAGTCCCCTCCCCCTGACTCTCCAACCCCGTTCCTTCACAACAGTCCCCTCCCCTGACTTTCCAACCCAACCCTTCCACAACAGTCTCCTCCTCCGACTCCCCAACGCCACCCCTTTACAACAGTCACCTCCCCTGACTCCCCAACCCCGCCCCTTCCCAACAGTCCCCTCCCCCTGACTCTCCAACCCCGCCCCTTCACAACAGTCCTCTCCCCCTGACTCTCCAACCCCGCCCCTTCACAACAGTCCCTTCCCCCGACTTTCCAACCCCACCCCACCACAACAGTCTCCTCCCCCGACTCCCCAACCCCGCCCCTTCACAACAGTCCCTTCCCCCGACTTTCCAACCCCACCCCACCACAACAGTCTCCTCCCCCGACTCCCCAACCACATCCCTTCATAACAGTCCCCTACCCCCCGACTTTTTAACCCCGCCCCTTCACAACAGTCCAATCCCCCGACTCTCCAATCCTGCCCCTTTACAAGTCCCCTTCCCCGATTCTCCAACCCCGCCCCTTCACAAGTCCCCTCCCCCGACTCTCCAACCCCACCCCTTCACAAGTCCCCTCCCCCTGACTCTCAAACTGTCCCCTCCCCCTGACTCTCCAACCCCGCCCCTTCACAACAGTCACCATCCATCTGTGGGTGGGCTAGCCTGTCGGTCACTCTATTGGTGGATTGGTTGCTCGGTCAGTCGGTAGGTGGGGGGGTCTGTTAGCAGTGGCGGCTTGTGCACATTTTTGGGGGGGCACAAACAAAATGAAAAAATACTTGAAAAAAAAAATGTGCCCCGTGCCCGCCCGCTATCTGCCCGGGACTTACCCCGTGGGACGGGTCCCGTGTCCTCCATGCATCTCTTTTAGTTCTGCTTGGCATCCAATAAGGGCGCCTGTGCCTTCAGCCAATCAGGTGATGGGTATCAGACCCGCGCCTCCTGATTGGCGGAGAGGCGGTTCAGTGTTAGAAAAGTGAATATTCATTTTCTAACACATCTGGGTGGACTGCGAGTGCAATGCTCTGCGCTCCGAGTTCACCTTTTTTGAAGCCTATTAGAGCCTCTGGCTAATCAGGTGATTCAAAAATACACCCCCCCCCCCCCCTGTAATTCATGTGCCCGGCGTCCTGAAAGGGGCAGACACCTGAATACGGGGTGGTGGACATGGATAGATTAATGCAATGCACAAATCTATCCATTATACATAGAGGGGGCGGCACCCGTGTGCCAATAATGGACACACCGCCACTGTAAGCTGGTTGGTTGGTTTGTTGGTGTGTTGGAAGTGTCTGTCAGGTTGGTGGTTGGATCGATCTGTGGGTGGGGGGTGTGGTAATGAGTTGGTTGGTCGGTCGGTGGACGGGTCACACACCGGCAGATCTGTACATCTGGATGGGGGAAGGCTGGTCATTGGTGTCCTGGATTGGTCGCTCCATGTAGGACTCAGCTGGCAGTCAGGTGGGAGGAGCTGTGGAATGGCCCCGCCTTCATTTCCTCCGGGGTGGAGCTCCGTTCTCTCTGGTCTCCTCAGCTCTCCAGCAGTGACAAGTGACAGGATGTAGGCAGGAAGTGAAGGGAAATCTCTGCAATGAGACAGGGATGGTAAAAAATAAACTGAAAAAACCCTGAAACTAAAACCCTCCCTTACTCTATCCAAAAAAAAAGTGTTGCCTCTAGTTCTAACTCTAACCACTTCAATACCAGGCACTCCCCCCCTTCCTGCCCAGGACAATTTTTAGCTTTCAGCGCTGTTGCACTTTGAATGACATTTGCGCAGTCATACAACACTGTACACAAACTACATTTCTATCATTTTCTTCCCACAAATAGAGCTTTCTTTTGGTGGTATTTGATCACCTTTGCGGTTTTTAATACTTGCGCTATAAACAAAAGAAGCCGACCATTTAAAAAAAAAAAAACTGATGGCCACTGGCAGCACTGATGAGGAGCTACTGACAGGCATTACTGAGTGGCACTGATTGGCACTTTTTTGGGCACTGACATCTGTTTATTATGGGGACAGGCTGGCAGGTGTTGGGCACTGATTGGCAGCTGATGGGCACCTTTTGATGGGTGAAGTGCTGATAATCAATGTGCTGATTATAAGCACAGACCCCTCCTCTGACAGGGAGAGCCGCGGAGGAAAGACGTTTACCGGAACTTCCTGGTTCACGCGATGATCAACTGTTATTGGTCACAGCTGATCACATGGTAAGAAGCCTCTGTCAGAGGCTTCATACCATGATCGAAGTTGCGGTGTGTCAGACGGCACGCGCCGGCTCTGTTATCCTGATCTCATCATATGACGTCCAATCAGGATAACGCAACCACTTTGACGCCGTCATTCTGGCGGTGACAAGTGTTTAAGCACAAATTTCTGAAAATTTTACGGAGAGGACTAAGAAGATATAACTTGCCAATGGTGCAGCAGAAAACCAATAGCACAGTGAGGAAGGTTTGTGGTCCAGGACGATAGGACAATCAAAATTAGAAGCGGCGCCCCCCCAGTTGCGGAATGCCGGCCACCTGCATACCTGAGGCAGTGCAGCCGCTTTATGGGGGCACTAGACTAGATTGCCTCTCAGCTCAGTCCGCCCCATAACACTGGCGCTACATTAACAATGTAGCGCAAGCTGGCAGGGACTCTTTCTGTGCTGCCCCCCTGCAAAGTGCTGCCCTACGCCTTGTCGGCCTAGGCCAGGATACAGCGTTGGACGTAAGAACATGCGCACCCTCGCTCATAGACGGCTTTGCGCACTACAGCTTGGCCACTCCCCATTGGATGGAAAAGGAGGGAGGAGACACGAACCATCACATGACAAGGGAGAGAGGGGCCTGAAGTGGCGTGGGGGGGCTACAACAGGAGGAGGGACCCCTATGCGGATAGGACGAGCGATGACATATAAGGGGGGGACGTTGCGGCGGCTATGTTGGAAAAGGGCAGATTGTTCGCAAGTGAAACAGAAGCGCGGAGTTCTATCAGATTAGCGAATTAGAGCGTTAATCTGACAGAACAGCACCGACCTCTGTGACGTCACAGCGCTACAGGGAGCCTGTTTACATGCCCACTCATGGTGTTCTGTCAAAAGCTCCAACCTGTGAAAAACTCCAACCGCATGTAACGCGCATGTGCAAGCACGAAAAGGGGTTTCTTCTTCACGTTGGACTGCGACATAAAAGCTAACTACACCAACACCCCTCAGCGCCGGATCGTGCCTGCACGGCTTTTAGGGGTGATGAATTTAATCGCAGCATTGATGCGTCACGTTTTGGCCGTCTGCGATTCAGCATCGATGCTGCGACCAAAATAATTGATGTTTGGATGATGCCATCTGTGCTGTGCCCTGCCACTCCGAACGGAGCCAAAATGAGCCGTGGGCGTTAGCTGTGAAAGCAGCCGAAAGGCACTGTGCCCTGCCTCTGCAAACAGAGCCTAAGTGACCTGTGTGTGATTACTAGCCGCGCCCTCTTTTCTTCCTCCCGTTGACGTCATCCCCAACTGCCCGGTGTCGCCGTGTGTTCAGCTGGCTGCTACAGGAGAGGAGACATGTGGAGCAAGTGTCCCCGACTCCCGGTCTCCAGAGAGTCCTCCTCGGCTCTCTGTCACACAGGCTGCTGCAGAAGACCTGAGCCAGCGTCCCACGCTTGTCCTCCTCACAACAGGCTATTGCGGCCAGCGGGAAACCAGTGCACTCATCATCATCATCATCATCATCATCAGGTACTTGTCAGACACTGACAGCTTATAGCTGAGGCACCATTTATGTGCAAATTATGACCGATTGACCGTAATAAAAATAATAAAAAAACTTGATGGTGGACCTAAACATTAAAGTGACCATTTTTATTAAGAATGGTTTATGTATGTCTTAGTGATTGATTCACATCACATCACATTGTATGATTTATGGTTTTGCTCATCACTGCCCCACATATGCAGCCATGAGCAAACCCATAAATCATAACAAAAAAAAAAAGATATCAATGAAGTTGTGATGTGAATCAATCACTAAGACAATAACACATACAAAAACCATAATAAAATGGCATACATTGTCGTTTGGGGGGACGTTATGGGGAAATTGTCCGCAGTCTCTGACCATCTCTTGTATCATGTCCGCAGTCTCTGATCATCTCTTGTATCATGTCCGCAGTCTCTGATCATCTCTTGTATCATGTCCGCAGTCACAGATCATCTCTTGTATCATGTCCGCAGTCTCTGATCATCTCTTGTATCATGTCCGCAGTCTCTGATCATCTCTTGTATCATGTCCGCAGTCTCTGATCATCTCTTGTATCATGTCCGCAGTTTCTGATCATCTCTTGTATCATGTCCGCAGTCTCTGATCATCTCTTGTATCATGTCCGCAGTCACCGATCATCTCTTGTATCATGTCCGCAGTCTCTGATCATCTCTTGTATCATGTCCGCAGTCTCGGACCATCTCTTGTATCATGTCCGCAGTCTCGGACCATCTCTTGTATCATGTCCGCAGTCTCTGATCATCTCTTGTATCATGTCCGCAGTCCCTGATCATCTCTTGTATCATGTCCGCAGTCTCTGATCATCTCTTGTATCATGTCCGCAGTCACCGATCATCTCTTGTATCATGTCCGCAGTCTCTGATCATCTCTTGTATCATGTCCGCAGTCACTGATCATCTCTTGTATCATGTCCGCAGTCTCTGATCATCTCTTGTATCATGTCCGCAGTCTCTGATCATCCCTTGTATCATGTTCGCAGTCTCTGATCATCTCTTGTATCATGTCCGCAGTCTCTGATCATCTCTTGTATCATGTCCGCAGTCTCTGATCATCTCTTGTATCATGTCCGCAGTCACCGATCATCTCTTGTATCATGTCCGCAGTCTCTGATCATCTCTTGTATCATGTCCGCAGTCTCTGATCATCTCTTGTATCATGTACGCAGTCTCCGATCATCTCTTGCATAATGTCCGCAGTCTCTGATCATCTCTCGTACGTCCGCAGTCTCTGATCATCTCTTGTATCATGTCTGCAGTCTATGGCTATCTCCTCTAGTATTTGGGGGAGCCTGGATCTGCTCTAAGTTGTCTGCTGTGTTTTTTTTAAGAACAGATAAAATAAAAAAAAACGGTGCATGGGGTAGTAATCGTCAAGGGTGCAAGGAATCAAAAAACTCACGAATGGGATCGTTCCTCGGATCAGAGTTACGAATCGGATCATTTTTCGGATCAGCAAAAAAAAAAAAAAAAAAAGACAAATCTTGTTACACCCACCGGAGTTTTAGATTTCACAGTTATTTTCAACACAAAATGGAGCTTATATGCTTAAATACAGCATTTATAATTCTGACTGACTGATGTTCAATTTTAAAAGCAGCAGCAAACCTGCTGACCTTACATAGTTGCTAATGTGACAAATCAGGTGTTCTGTCACATTAGCAACCATGTAAGGTCAGCAGGTTTGCTGCTGCTTTTAAAATTTTTCTAAATAGTTTGTTGGATTTACAAATACTGTATTTAAGCATATAAGCTCTGTTTTGTGTTGAAAATAACTGTGAAATCTAGAACTCTGGTGGGTGTAACAAGATGTCCACTTTCCCCCTTCTCACTCTATCATTACTGTGCAGGAGTGTGGGGTGTAGCAAGATGGCGGCGACGAAACGTCACTTCCTGACGAGACAGCCGCCGGGTGTACCTAGATGGCCGCCGCTCCGGAGCTAGGCTGAAGCCGCGGCCTTTCCTATTGCCGAGGCAGCGGATTGCGTGGTGTGCCGATCCAAACAGGTTGACCCGTTCGGATCACGGATCGGTTACGATCTGTTGCACCACTAGTAATCGTGATGCATCGCGGAATCTAATCGTTAACAGGATAATCGTAATCGAATCGAGACCAGTGAAGATGCGCACCTCTAGCCGTTTTCCTAACACACATCAAATAGTCCAACTGATATCTCAATGTATATAGGAGTATATAGAGGACCTGTCATGGCTCTATACATGTATAAAGGAGGAGTATATAGAGGACCTGTCATGGCTCTATACACGTATATAGGGTACCAGTCATGACTTTATACATGTATATAGGCATATATAGAGGACCTGTCATGGTTCTACACATGTATATAGGAGTATATATATAGGAACTTTCATGGCTCTATACAAGTAGAGAGAAAACCTGTCATGGCTCTATACACGTATACAGGTGTATAAAGAGTCCCTGGTGGCTGTTTTGGGTTGTCCCTGTGCAGGGTCCCTGGTGACTACAAGGGGTCTCTGGTGGCCGTTTTGGGTTGTCCCTGGTGGCTGTGTGGGGTCTCTGGTGGCTGTTTTTGGTTGTCCCTGGTAGCTGTGTGGGGTCCCTGGTGGATGTGCCGGGTCCCTGGACCCTGTGCGGGGTCCCCAGTGGCTGTGTGGGCTCTCTGGTGGGTATATTGGGTTGTCCCTAGTCCCTGTGCGGGGTTTGAAACAAGAGAATCTGGATGCCGCACACTGGATAAAGTTGAAAATTCTTCTTTATTGTAAAATTAGGATCATCAAAAATACAGGACAATCAGGCAGATGGTACAGACACAGCTGACGCGTTTCGCACTCTAGTTTAAGTGCTTACTCATTGCTATGAGTAAGCACTCAAACTAGAGTGTGAAACGCGTCAGCTGTGTCTGTACCATCTGCCTGATTGTCCTGTATTTTTGATGATCCTAATTTTACAATAAAGAATTTTCAACTTTATCCAGTGTGCGGCATCCAGATTCTCTTGTTTCAAACCTTGCTTCAATTTGCATTTAGCCAGCACCTGGGACTCCCCTCCTCTGAAGGATCTACTTAACACACACCTGGGAGCAAGTCTACCTGAGCGGTGAATCACCTTCCCTGTTTCCCTGTGCGGGGTACCTGGTTGCTGTATAGGGATGTCCCTGTGCGGGGTCCCTGGTGGTTGGGCGGGGTTACTGGTGGTTGTGAGGGGTCCCTGATGGCTGTTTTGGGTTGTCCCTGGTGGCTTTTTTGGGTTGTCTGTGTGGGGTCCCTGGTGGCTGTGTGGGGTCTCTGGTGGGTGTTTTGGGTTGTCCCTGGTTACTGTGCATGGTCCCTGGTGGTTGTGCGGGGTCCCTGGTCCCTATGCAGAGTCCCTGGTGGTTGGGCAGGGTTACTGGTGGCTGTGCAGGGTCCCTGGTGGTTGTGCGGGGTCCCTGGTGGCTGTTTTGGGTTGTCCCTGATCCCTGTGCGGGGTCCCTGGTTGTTTTGTGTGGGGTCTCTGGTGGCTGTTTTGGGTTGTACCTCGTCCCTGTGCGGGGTCCCTGGCGGCTGTTTTGGGTTGTCCATGGTCCCTGGTGGCTATTTTCGGTAGTCACTAGTGCCTGTGTTGGGTCCCTGGTGGCTGTGTGGGGTCCCTGGTGGCTGTTTTGGGTTGTCCCTGATCAATGTGCGGGGTCCATGATGTTTGCGGGGTCTCTGGTGGCTGTTTTGGGTTGTCCCTAATCCCTGGGCGGAGTCCCTGGTGGTTGTGCAGGGTCCCTGGTGGCTGTGTGGGATCTCTGGTGGCTGTTTTGGGTTGTCCCTGTGTGGCGTCCCTGGGGGCTGTGTGGGGCCTCTGGTGGCTTTTTTGGATTGTCCCTGGTCCCTATGTGGGGTCCCTGGTGGATGTGCGGGGCCCCTGGTCCCTGTGTGGGGTCCCTGGTGGCTGCTTTGGGTTGTCCCTGGTGGTTGTGCGGGGTCCATGGTGGCTGCTTTGGGTTGTCCCTGGTGGCTGCGTGGGGTCTCTAGTGGCTGTTTTGGGTTGTCCCTGGTGGTTGTGCGGGGTCCCTGTGTGGGGTCCCTGGTGGCTGCATGGGGTTTCTGGTGGCTGTTTTGGATTGTCCCTGGTCTCTGTGCTTGGTCCTTGGTGGTTGTGTGGGATCCCTGGTTCCTGTATGGGGTCCCTGGTGGCTGTTTTGGGTTGTCCCTGGTCCCTGTGCTGGGTCCTTGGTGGTTGTGTGGGGTATCTGGTGGCTGTTTTGGGTTGTCCCTGGTCCCTGTGCAGGGTTCCTGGTGCCTGTGTGGGGTATCTGGTGGCTGTTTTGGGTTGTCCTTGGTCCCTGCGCGGGGTCTCTGGTGGTTGTGCAGGGTCCCTGTGTGAAGGAATGTGATGTAGATAATAATCTGAAAATGTCTATTTTCTTATGTGTTTACCTATTTTTCTCCTTACTCATTATATAAGTATTACAGGTTTGCTCTGTTCCTATATTTTCTCAAGATGGCGGGTACACCCTACATCCCACGTATCAGAAGAATGCGGAACTGAAGATAAAACCAGGGACAGCCAATACCTCGACATGAAGATTCTCCATTTTGTTTTCTATCTTAACCAATGAGATGTACCAATTAGACTAACATAGCAATGACGTATTTTTGTGCCGCCTTGAATAAATTAGAAGTGTAAGAAGTAATCCTGCTGTGAGCGTGTCTCAGAGAGTTTTACTTTTATATGCATGCATATCCACACTTTCCAATTAGAGACAGCAGCAGATAAGGTTAAGAGCTTCAATCGAGCTCAAGGTTAACACCTGGACCCTGTGCGGGGTCCCTGGTGGCTGCGTGGGGTATTTGGTGGCTGCTTTGGGTTGTCCCTGGTGCTTGTTCGGGGTCCCTGGTGGCTGTTTTGGGTTGTCCCTGGTGGCTGTGCGGGATCCCTGTTTCCTGTGCGGGGTCTCTGGTGACTGTTTTGGGTTGTCCCTGGTGGCTGTGTGGGGTCTCTGGTGCCTATTATGGGTTGTCTCTGTGCGGGGTCCCTGGTGGCTCTGTGGGGTCTCTGGTGGCTGTTTTGGGTTGTCCCTGTGCGGGGTCACTGGTGGTTGTGTGGGGTCCCTGTGCAGGGTCCCTGGTGGTTGTGCGGGGTCCCTGGTACCTGTTCGGGGTCCATGGTGGCCGTTTTGGGTTGTCCTTAGTCCCTGTGCAGGGTTGTCCCTGGTGGCTGTTTTAGGTTGACCTTGGTCCCTGGTGGATGTGCGGGGTCCCTGGACCCTGTGCAGGGTCCCTGGTGGCGGTGCGGGGTCCCTGGTGGCTGCGTGGGGTCTCTGGTGACTGTTTTGGGTTGTCCCTGGTGGCTGTATTGGGTTGTCCCTGGTCCCTGTGTGGGGTCCCTGGTGGTTGTGTGGGGGTCACTGTGTGGGGTCCTTGGTGGCTGTTTTGGGTTGTCCCTGGTGGCTGTGCGGGGAACGCTGGTGGCTGCTTTGGGTTGTCCCTGGTGCTTGTTTGGGGTCCCTGGTGGCTCTGTGGGGTCTCTGGTGGCTGTTTTGAGTTGTCCCTGGTGGTTGTGTGGGGTCCCTGGTGGCTGTTTTGGGTTGTCCCTGGTGAATGTGCGGGGTCCCTGTTCCCTGTGTGGGGTCTCTGGTGGCTGTTTTGGATCGTCCCTGGTGGCTGTGTGGGGTCCCTGGTGGCTGTTTTGGGGTGTCCCTGGTGGTTGTGCGGGGTCTCTGGTCCCTGTGCGGGGCCCCTGGTGGCTGCGTGGGGTATTTGGTGGCTGCTTTGGGTTGTCCCTGGTGCTTGTTCGGGGTCCCTGGTGGCTCTGTGGGGTCCCATGGTTGTGGGGCGGGGTCCCTAGTGGATGTGAGGGGTCCCTGGTGGCTGTTTTCTCTTGTCCATGGTCCCTGTGCATTGTACCTGGTGATTGTGCGGGGTCCCTAGTTGCTATTTTGGGTAATCTCTAGTGCCTGTGTGGGGTCCCTGGTAGCTGTCCCTGTGTGGGGTCCCTGGTGGCTGTGTGGGGTCTCTGGTGGCTGTTTTAGGTTGTCCCTGGTCCCTATGCGGGGTCCCTGGTGGTTGTCCCTGGTTGCTGCGTGGGGTCACTGTGCGAGGTCCCTGGTGGCTGTGAGGGGGACCCTGGTGGCTGTTTTGGGTTGTCTCTGTGCGGGGTCCCTGGTGGTAGTGCGGGGTGCCTGGTGGTTGCGTGGGGTCTCTGGTGGCTGTTTTGGCTTTTCCCTGGTGGCTGTATTGGAATGTCCCTGGTCCCTGTGCGGGGTCCCTGGTGGATGCGTGGGGTCTCTGGTGACTGCTTTGGGTTGTCCCTGGTGGTTGTGTGGGGTCCCTGGTGGCTGTTTTGGGTTGTCCCTGGTGGTCGTGCGGGGTCCCTGTTCCCTGTGTGGGGTCTCTGGTGGCTGTTTTGGATCATCCCTGGTGGCTGTGTTGGGTCCCTGGTGGCTGTTTTGGGGTGTCCCTGGTGGTTGTGCGGGGTCTCTGGTCCCTGTGTGGGGTCTCTGGTGGCTGTTTTGGATCGTCCCTGGTGGCTGTGCAGGATCCCTGGTTCCTGTGCGGGGTCTCTGGTGGCTGTTTTGGGTAGTCCCTGGTCCATGTGCGGGGTCCCTGGTGGCTGTGTGGGGTCTCTTGTGCCTATTATGGGTTGTCCCTGTGCGGGGTCCCTGGTGGCTGTGTGGGGTCTCTGGTGGCTGTTTTAGGTTGTCCTTGGTCCCTGTGCGGGGTCCCTGGTGGTTGGGCGAGGTCCATGGTGGCTGCGTGGGGTCTCTGGTGGTTGTGCGAGGGCCCTGGTGGCTTTATTCGGTTGTCCCTGTGTGGGGTACCTGGTAGTTGTGCGGGGTCCCTGTGTGCGGTCCCTGGTGGCTGTGTGGGGTCTCTGGTGGCTGTTTTGGGTTGTCCTTGGTCCCTGTGCAGGGTTCCTGGCAGCTGAAGGGGTCCATGGTGGTTGTTTTAGGTTGTCCTGGGTGGTTGTGTGGGGTCCCTGGTGGCTGTGCGGGGTCTCTGGTCCCTGTGTGGGGTCTCTGGTGGCTGTTTTGGATCGTCCCTGGTGGCTGTGCAGGATCCCTGGTTCCTGTGCGGGGTCTCTGGTGGCTGTTTTGGGTAGTCCCTGGTCCATGTGCGGGGTCCCTGGTGGCTGTGTGGGGTCTCTTGTGCCTATTATGGGTTGTCCCTGTGCGGGGTCCCTGGTGGCTGTGTGGGGTCTCTGGTGGCTGTTTTAGGTTGTCCTTGGTCCCTGTGCGGGGTCCCTGGTGGTTGGGCGAGGTCCATGGTGGCTGCGTGGGGTCTCTGGTGGTTGTGCGAGGGCCCTGGTGGCTTTATTCGGTTGTCCCTGTGTGGGGTACCTGGTAGTTGTGCGGGGTCCCTGTGTGCGGTCCCTGGTGGCTGTGTGGGGTCTCTGGTGGCTGTTTTGGGTTGTCCTTGGTCCCTGTGCAGGGTTCCTGGCAGCTGAAGGGGTCCATGGTGGTTGTTTTAGGTTGTCCTGGGTGGTTGTGTAGGGTCCCTGGTGGCTGTTTTGGGATGTCCTTGGTCCCTGTGCGGGGTCCCTGGAGGCTGTGTGGGGCCTCTGGTAGCTGTTTTGGGCTGTCCCTGTGCGGGTTCCCTGGTGGCTGCGTGGGGTCTCTAGTCTCTATGCGGGGTCCCTGGTGGATGTGCAGGGCCCCTGGTCCCTGTGCGGGGTTTCTGGTAGATGTATTGTGTTGTCCCTGGTCTCTGTGCAGGTTCCCAGGTGGCTGTTTTGGGTTGTCCCTGGTGGTTGTGCGGGGTCTCTGGTGGCTGTTTTGGGTTGTCCCTAGTGGTTATGCGGGGTCCCTGGAGGCTGTTTTGGGTTGTCCCTGGTGGCTGCATGGGGTCCCTGGTGGTTGTGCGGGGTCCCTGTGTGGGGTCTCTGGTGGCTGTTTTGGATCGTCCCTGATGACTGTGCGGGATCCCTGGTGGCTGTTTTGGGTAGTCCCTGGTCCATGTGCGGGGTCCCTGGTGGCTGTGTGGGGTCTCTGGTGCCTATTATGAGTTGTCCCTGTGTGGGGTCCCTGGTGGCTGTGTGGGGTCTCTGGTGGCTGTTTTGGGTTGTCCCTGGTGGTTGTGCGGGGTCCCTGGTGGCTGTTTTGGGTTGTCCTTGGTCCCTGTGCGGGGTTGTCCCTGGTGGCTGTGCGGGGTCTCTGGTGGCTGTTTTAGGTTGTCCTTGGTCCCTGGTGGTTGTGCAGGGTCCCTGGTGGCTGTTTTGGGTTATCCCTGGTGCTCTTCGGGGTTCCTGGTCCCTGTGCGGGGTCCCTGGTGGCTGTTTAGGGTTGTCCCTGGTGGTTGGGCGAGGTCCATGGTGGCTGCGTGGGGTCTCTGGTGGTTGTGCGAGGGCCCTGGTGGCTGCATTGGGTTGTCCCTGGTCCCTGTGTGCGGTCCCTGGTGGTTGCGTGGGGTCTCTGGTGGCTGTTTTGGGTTGTCCTTGGTCCCTGTGCAGGGTTCCTGGCAGCTGCGTGGGGTCCCTGGTGGTTGTTTTAGGTTGTCCCTGTTCGCTGTTTTGGGTTGTCCTTGGTCCCTGTGCGGGGTCCCTGGTGGCTGTGTGGGGCATCTGGTAGCTGTTTTTGGCTGTCCCTGTGTGGGGTCCCTGGTGGCTGCGTGGGGTCTCTGGTCTCTATGCGGGGTCCCTGGTGGATGTGCAGGGCCCCTGGTCCCTGTGCGGGGTCCCTGGTGGATGTATTGTGTTGTCTCTGGTCCCTGTGCGGGTTCCCTGGTGGCTGTTTTGGGTTGTCCCTGGTGGTTGTGCGGGGTCTCTGGTGGCTGTTTTGGGTTGTCCCTGGTGGTTGTGCGGGGTCCCTGGAGGCTGTTTTGGGTTGTCCCTGGTGGCTGCGTGGGGTCCCTGGTTGCTGTTTTGGATTGTCCCTGGTGGCTGTGCGAATCCCTGGTTCCTGTACGGGGTCTCTGGTGACTGTTTTGGGTTGTCCCTGTGCGGGGTCCCTGTGCAGGGTCCCTGGAGGCTGTTTTGGTTTGTCCCTGGTACCTGTTCGGGGTCCCTGGTGGCTGTTTTGGGTTGTCCTTGGTCCCTGTGCGGGGTTGTCCCTGGTGGATGTTTTAGGTTGTCCTTGGTCCCTGGTGGTTGTGCAGGGTCCCTGGTGGATGTTTTGGGTTGTACCTGGTGGTTGTTCGGGGTTCCTGGTGGCTGCGTGGGGTCCCTGTGCGGGGTCCCTGGTGGCTGTTTTGGGTTGTACCTGGTGGTTGTTCGGGGTTCCTGGTGGCTGCGTGGGGTCCCTGTGCGGGGTCCCTGGTGGCTGTTTTGGGCTGTCCCTGGTTCCTGTGCGGGGTCCCTGGTGGCTGGGCGAGGTCCATGGTGGCTGCGTGGGGTCTCTGGTGACTGTTTTGGGTTGTCCCTGGTGGTTGTGCGGGGTCCCTGGTGGCTGTATTGGGTTGTCCCTGGTCCCTGGTGGTTGTGCGGGGTCCCTGGTGGCTGTGCGGGGAACGCTGGTGGCTGTATTGTGTTGATCCTGGTCCCTTTACGGGGTCCCTGGTGGCTGCGTAGAGTCTCTGGAGGCTGTTTTGGGTTGTCCATGGTCCCTGTGCGTGGTCCCTGGTGATTGTGCGGGGTCCCTAGTTGCTACTTTGGGTAATCTCTGGTGGCTGTGTGAGATCTCTGATGGCTGTCCCTGTGTGGGGTCCCTGGTGGTTGTGCGGGGTACCTAGTTGCTATTTTGGGTAATCTCTAGTGCCTGTGTGCCTGCGTGGGGTCCCTGGTGGTTGTGCGGGGTCCCTGGTGGCTGTATTGGGTTGTCCCTGGTCCCTGTGTGGGGTCCCTGGTGGCTGTTTTGGGTTGTCCCTGGTGGCTGTGTGGGGAACGCTGGTGGCTGTATTGTGTTGATCCTGGTCCCTGTACGGGGTCCCTGGTGGCTGCGTAGAGTCTCTGGAGGCTGTTTTGGGTTGTCCATGGTCCCTGTGCGTGGTCCCTGGTGATTGTGCGGGGTCCCTAGTTGCTATTTTGGGTAATCTCTGGTGGCTGTGTGGGATCTCTGATGGCTGTCCCTGTGTGGGGTCCCTGGTGGTTGTGCGGGGTCCCTAGTTACTATTTTGGGTAATCTCTAGTGCCTGTGTGGGGTCCCTGGTGGCTGTTTTGGGTTGTCCAAGGTCCCTATGCAGGGTCCCTGGTGGGTGTCCCTGGTTGCTGCGCGGGATTGTCCCTGGTGGCTGCGCGGGGTCACTCTGCGAGGTCCCTAGTGGCTGTGAGGGAGACCCTGGTGGCTGCGTGGGGTCTCTGGTGGCTGTTTTGGCTTTTCCCTGGTCCCTGGTGGCTGTATTGGGGGGGTCCCTGTGCGGGGTCCCTGGTGGCTGTTTTGGGTTGTCCCTGGTGGTTGTGTGGGGTCCCTGGTCCCTGTGTGGGCTCTCTGGTGGCTGTTTTCGATCGTCCCTGTGCGGGGTCCATGGTGGCTGTGCGGGATCCCTGATTCCTGTGCAGGGTCTCTGGTGGCTGTTTTGGGTAGTCCCTGGTCCATGTGCGGGGTCCCTGGTGGCTGTGTGTGGTCTCTGGTGCCTATTATGGGTTGTCCCAGTGCGGGGTCCCTGGTGGCTGTGTGGGGTCCCTTGTGGCTGTGTGGGGTCAATGGTGGCTGTTTTGGGTTGTCCCTGGTCCCTGTGCGGGGTCCCTGGTGGTTGTGCGGGATACCTGTGCAGGGACCCTGGTGGCTGTTTTGGGTCGTCCTTGGTCCCTGTGCGGGGTTATCCCTGGTGGCTGTGCGGGGTCTCTGGTGGCTGTTTTAGGTTGTCCTTGGTCCCTGGTGGTTGTGCAGGGTCCCTGGTGGCTGTTTTGGGTTATCCCTGGTGTTGTTCGGGGTTCCTGGTCCCTGTGCGGGGTCCCTGGTGGCTGTTTAGGGTTGTCCCTGGTCCCTGGTGGTTGGGCGAGGTCCATGGTGGCTGCATGGGGTCTCTGGTGGTTGTGCGAGGGCCCTGGTGGCTGTATTGGTATGTCCCTGGTCCCTGTGTGGGGTACCTGGTGGTTGTGCGGGGTCCCTGTGTGCGGTCCCTGGTGGCTGCGTGGGGTCCCTGGTGGCTGTTTTGGGTTGTCCTTGGTCCCTGTGCAGGGTTCCTGGCAGCTGCGTGGGGTCCCTGGTGGTTGTTTTAGGTTGTCCCTGGTCGCTGTTTTGGGTTGTCCTGGGTGGTTGTGTGGGGTCCCTGGTGGCTGTTTTGGGATGTCCTTGGTCGCTGTTTTGGGTTGTCCTTGGTCCCTGTGCGGGGTCCCTGGTGGCTGCGTGGGTTCTCTGGTCTCTATGCAGGGTCCCTGGTGGATGTGCAGGGCCCCTGGTCCCTGTGCGGGGTCCCTGGTGGATGTATTGTGTTGTCCCTGGTCCCTGTGCGGGTTCACTGGTGGCTGTTTTGGGTTGTCCCTGGTGGTTGTGCGGGGTCCCTGGTGGCCGTTTTGGGTTGTCCCTGATGGTTGTGCGGGGTCCCTGGAGGCTGTTTTGGGTTGTCCCTGGTGGTTGTGCGGGGTCCCTGGTGGCTGCGTGGGGTCTCTGCAATAAAAATAATGTGTCTGCGCTAAAAATAAATGTGAAAAAATATGCAAAAATAATAACACTCCTATAATAAACCAAACCAAACTATGCTGATAAAAAATATAAAATAAGTGCAATCCTAATGTGGAAAGAACAACAAACGTGCTTCATATATAAGAAAAACGACATGCATACATATATTCTGTGGACGTCAAAATCAAGGTGCTCCACCTGTGACAATCAAGTGTCTATGATGATATAATCAACTGATAAGTATCAAAACGTAAAGTGTAAGCATAAAGTGTCCATAAAATGGGTGTCCATAATGATTCTCTTTAACGGTGTCCACAATATAACATGCTGTTGGTGCTCTCCCGTGATCACCCAATCGTGCTTGCGCTCACCTCTAAGCGTGTGACACGGTGTTTAAACAGTGTCTGAACACGCATTGGAGCCACTTCTAGGCTCATACACGGTTAGCTGGTATGAACTCCAATCCTCTCCAGTAACAACAATGACGTTCATATAAGAGAAAGGAAAAGCTCCATGGTGTGATATAGTAAAAGATTTATTAAATATAAAAAACTCCTACAGGAGAGTACTTACAATATACTAGTGCGTAAGTGCACCAAACTATCCAGAGTAAATAGTATGATCAAAAGCTTGTATGGCGTGCGGTGTGGTGTGTATCGCCTCCTCCTCTGCTGACAGCTCCGTCCTACCCCTCCCCGACGCGTATTCGGCACAGGGATCACGTGCCTTCCTCTGGGGGATATTGATGTGTATGAGCCTAGAAGTGGCTCCAATGCGTGTTCAGACACTGTTTAACCACTTAACAACCGGCCCATAGCCAAATGACGGCTACAGGGCGGTTGTTTAACTCTGGGAGGACGTCCAGGGACG
The DNA here is from genome assembly GCA_037953035.1 of Aquarana catesbeiana. NCBI lineage: Eukaryota > Metazoa > Chordata > Amphibia > Anura > Ranidae > Aquarana > Aquarana catesbeiana. The sequence continues at coordinate 4,198,697 of JBBHAA010000095.1, forward strand.
TCCTCCCAGAATTCTGCTCTCGCGCGCCCCCTAGGGCGCGCACTCGAGAGCATCCGTGATCGCCGGGTCCACAGGACCCGGCGCATCACAGATCCCGGTAAATGGCCGCTGATCGCGGCCGTTTACCATGTGATCGCTCCGTCAAATGACGGAGCGATCACATGTAAACAAACCGGCGTCATCTGATGACGCCGGTTCCTCTCCTCCCCCTCTCCTCCCCTCCTGTGTACCGATCGGTACACAGTGACCGAAGAGGCGGATGGATGGATGGCTGCAGCGTTGTGGGCTGCATCTGTAGTGCCCACAGCGCTGCACAGAGACATCCAGCCATGCTCAGCCATCCCCACTACTATGCATGCCCTGCAATGCTGTGCAATACTCTGCAATTCCCTCTGCAATACCCCGCAATACTCTGCCATACCCTGGAATACCCCGCAATACTCTGCCATACCCCGCAATACTCTGCCATACCCTGCAATACCCCACAATACTCTGCCATACCCTGCAATACCCCGCAATACTCTGCCATACCCTGCCATACCCCGCAATACTCTGCCATACCCCGCCATACTCTGCCATACCCCGCAATACCTCGCAATACTCTGCCATACCCTGCAATACCCCAAAATACTCTGCCATACCCCGCAATACTCTGCCATACCCTGGAATACCCCGCAATACTCTGCCATACCCCGCAATACTCTGCCATACCCCGCAATACTCTGCCATACCCTGCAATACCCTGCCATACTCTGCCATACTCTGCCATACCCTGCAATACCCCAAAATACTCTGCCATACCCCGCAATACTCTGCCATACCCTGGAATACCCCACAATACTCTGCCATACCCTGGAATACCCCACAATACTCTGCCATACCCTGGAATACCCCACAATACTCTGCCATACCCTGCAATACCCCGCAATACTCTGCCATACCCTGCAATACCCCGAAATACTCTGCCATACCCTGCAATACCCTGAAATACCCCGAAATACTCTGCCATACCCCGCAATACTCTGCCATACCCCGCAATACTCTGCCATACCCCGCAATACTCTGCCATACCCCGCAATACTCTGCCATACCCCGCAATACCCCGCAATACTGTGCCATACCCTGGAATACCCCGCAATACTCTGCCATACCCTGCAATACCCCGCAATACTCTGCCATACCCTGGAATACCCCGCAATACTCTGCCATACCCTGCAATACCCTGAAATATCCCGCAATACCCAGCCATGCTCTGCAATACCCCACAAAAATCTGCAATACTCTGCCATAACCCGCAATACTCTGCCATACCCAGCCATACTCGGTGATACCCAGCCATACTCTGCAATACCCAGCCATACTCTGCAATACTCGGTGATACCCAGCCATACTCTGCAATACTCGGTGATACCCAGCCATACTCTGCCATACCCAGTCATACTCGGCGATACTCTGCAATACCCAGCCATGCTCAGCCGTACCCAGCCTCTGTATGTGGCCAGGCTGTGGAAGTCTCACACATGTGGTATCGCTGTACACAGGAGAAGATGGAGAATCTATTTTGGGGGGTCATTTTTGGTATATACATGCTATGTGTTAGAAATATTGTATAAATGGACAACTTTGTGTTAAAAAAAAAAAAAAAGCGTTTTAACCACTTCCCGCCGTCCTTGACTTTGTGCGGGGATATCTGAATGATCGGTGCAGCTACAGGCATCATTCAGATATCATCTTTTTCAGCCGGCGATTCCCTACACCATAAGAATGATCGTAGCGGCTGTTACACTACTTGATCGTTCTTACGGGAGGCGAGAGGGGACGCCCCCCCCCTCCCGCCGCCCTCCGGTGCTTCTACCGACTCACCGCTATGATCGAAGCCAGGATCTTTTTTTTTTTTTTTTTTTTTTTTTTTTTATTTCAGGAACAGCCTAGAGGTGAGATGTGGGGTGTTATTGACCCCATATCTCACTGTAAAGAGGACCTGTCATGCCATATTCCTATTACAAGGGATGTTTACATCCCTTGTAATAGGAATAAAAGTGATCAAAATTTTTTTTTTTTTGGAAAAAAGTGTCAAACTAAAATAAATAAAGTAAAATGAACAATAAAAAAAATAAAAATTTTTTAAAGCGCCCCTGTCCGTGTGCTCGCATGCAGAAGCGAACGCATACGTAAGTCCCGCCCACATATGAAAACGGTGTTCAAACCACACATGTGAGGTATCGCTGCGATCGGTAGAGCGAGAGCAATAATTTTGGCCCTAGACCTCCTCTGTAACTCAAAATTTGTAACCAGTAAAAAATTTTAAAGCGTCGCCTATGGGGATTTTTAAGTGGTGAAGTTTGGCGCCATTCCACAAGCGTGTGCAATTTTGAAAGGTGACATGTTAGGTATCTATTAACTCGGCGTAACTTCATCTTTCATATTATGCAAAAACATTGGGCTAACCTTACTGTTTTGTTTTTTTTTTAAAGCAAAAAACAGTTTTTTTTCCAAAAAAAACACGTTCCAAAAATTGCTGCGCAAATATCGTGCGAGATAAAAAGTTGCAATGACCGCTATTGTATTCTCTAGGGTCTTTGCTAAAAAAACATATATAATGTTTTGGGGTTCTATGTAATTTTCTAGCAAATAAATGATGATTTTTACATGTAGGAGAGAAATGTCAGAATTGGCCTGGGTGCTCCAGAACGCCTGAAGGTGCTCCCCTGCATGTTGGGCCTCTGTATGTGGCCACGCTGTGTAAAAGTCTCACACATGTGGTATCGCCATACTCGGGAGTAATAGCAGAATGTGTTTTGGGGTGTAATTTGTGGTATGCATATGCTGTGTGTGAGAAATACCCTGCTAATATGACAATTTTGTGAAAAAAAAAAAAAGAAAAAAAAAAAAACTTGATTTTGCAAAGAATTGTGGGAAAAAATGACAACTTCAAAAAACTCATCATGCACCTTTCTAAATACCTTGAAATGTCTTCTTTCCAAAAAGGGGTAATTTGGGGGGTATTTGTACTTTTCTGGCATGTTAGGGTCTCAAGAAATGAGATAGGCCGTCAGTACTTCAGGTGTGATCAATTTTCAGATATTGGTACCATAGCTTGTGGACGCTATAACTTTCACAAAGACCAAATAATATACACTAATTTGGGTTATTTTTACCAAAGATATGTAGCGGTATAAATTTTGGCAAAAATATATGAAGAAAAATTACTAATTTTCAAAATTTTATAACAGAAATGAAGAAAAATTTATTTTTTTACAGATTTTTCGGTCTTTTTTCTTTTATAGCGCAAAAAATAAAGAACCCAGCGGTGATTAAATACCACCAAAAGAAAGCTCTATTTGTGTGAAAAAAAGGACAAAAAATTCATATAGATACAGTGTTGCATGACTGAGTAATTGTCATTCAAAATGTGAGAGCACCAAAAGCTGAAAATTGGTCTGGTTATTAAGGGGGTTTAAGTGCCCAGTGGTCAAGTAGTTAAACACTGTGTCATACGCTTAGAGGTGAGCGCAAGCACGATTGGGTGATCACGGGAGAGCACCAACAGCATGTTATATTGTGGACACCGTTAAAGAGAATCACTATGGACACCCATTTTATGGACACTTTATGCTTACACTTTACGTTTTGATACTTATCAGTTGATTATATCATCATAGACACTTGATTGTCACAGGTGGAGCACCTTGATTTTGACGTCCACAGAATATATGTATGCATGTCGTTTTTCTTATATATGAAGCACGTTTGTTGTTCTTTCCACATTAGGATTGCACTTATTTTATATTTTTTATCAGCATAGTTTGGTTTGGTTTATTATAGGAGTGTTATTATTTTTGCATATTTTTTCACATTTATTTTTAGCGCAGACACATTATTTTTATTGCAGTTTATATACACGGAATGAAACGTGGTTAGTGTTTGCTGCTTACCCATAGTTATCACATATAGAGGCATTAATCCACTTGTGGCTTGCAAGAACCCTGCGTAATTTATGCGTGGGGTCCCTGGTGGCTGTTTTGGGTTGTCCCTGGTACCTGTTCGGGGTCCCTGGTGGCTGTTTTGGGTTGTCTTTGGTCCCTGTGCGGGGTTGTCCCTGGTGGCTGTGCGGGGTCTCTGGTGGCTGTTTTAGGTTGTCCTTGGTCCCTGGTGGCGGGGCGGGGTCCATGGTGGCTGTTTTGGGTTGTCCCTGGTGGTTGTTTGGGATTCCTGGTGGCTGCGTGGGGTCCCTGTGCGGGGTCCCTGGTGGCTGTTTTGGGCTGTCCCTGGTTCCTGTGTGGGGTCCCTGGTGGCTGGGCGAGGTCCATGGTGGCTGCGTAGTGTCTCTGTTGACTGTTTTGGGTTGTCCCTGGTGGTTGTGCGGGGTCCCTGGTGGCTGTATTGGGTTGTCCCTGGTCCCTGTGTGGGGTCCCTGGTGGTTGTGCGGGGGTCACTGTGCAGGGTCCCTGGTGGCTGTTTTGGGTTGTCCCTGGTGGTTGTTCGGGGTACCTGGTGGACGTTTTGGGTTGTCCCTGGTGGTTGTGCGGGGTCCCTGGTGGCTGCGTGGGATCTCTGGTGGCTGTTTTGGGTTGTCCCTGGTGGTTGTGTGGGGTCCCTGGTGGCTGCGTGGGATCTCTGGTGGCTGTTTTGGGTTGTCCCTGGTGGCTGTTTTGGGTTGTCCCTGGTGGTTGTGCGGGATCCCTGGTCGCTGTGTGGGGTCTCTGTTGGCTGTTTTGGATTGTCCCTGGTGGCTGTGCGGGATCCCTGGTTCCTGTGCGGGGTCTCTGGTGACTGTTTTGGGTTGTCCCTGGTTCCTGTGCGGGGTCTCTGGTGACTGTTTAGGGTTGTCCCTGGTTCCTGTGCGGGGTCTCTGGTGACTGTTTAGGGTTGTCCCTGGTCCATGTGCGGGGTCCCTGGTGGCTGTGTGGGGTCTCTGGTGGCTGTTTTGGGTTGTCCCTGTGCGGGGTCACTGGTGGTTGTGTGGGGTCCCTGTGCAGGGTCCCTGGTACCTGTCCGGGGTCCATGGTGGCCGTTTTGGGTTGTCCTTAGTCCCTGTGCGGGTTGTCCTTGGTCCCTGGTGGTTGTGCAGGGTCCCTGGACCCTGTGCAGGGTCCCTGGTGGCTGCATGGGGTCTCTGGTGACTGTTTTGGGTTGTCCCTGGTGGCTGTATTGGGTTGTCCCTGGTCCCTGTGTGGGGTCCCTGGTGGTTGTGCGGGGGTCACTGTGCAGGGTCCCTGGTGGCTGTTTTGGGTTGTCCCTGGTGGTTGTTCGGGGTACCTGGTGGACGTTTTGGGTTGTCCCTGGTGGTTGTGCGGGGTCCCTGGTGGCTGCGTGGGATCTCTGGTGGCTGTTTTGGGTTGTCCCTGGTGGTTGTGTGGGGTCCCTGGTGGCTGCGTGGGATCTCTGGTGGCTGTTTTGGGTTGTCCCTGGTGGCTGTTTTGGGTTGTCCCTGGTGGTTGTGCGGGATCCCTGGTCGCTGTGTGGGGTCTCTGTTGGCTGTTTTGGATTGTCCCTGGTGGCTGTGCGGGATCCCTGGTTCCTGTGCGGGGTCTCTGGTGACTGTTTTGGGTTGTCCCTGGTTCCTGTGCGGGGTCTCTGGTGACTGTTTAGGGTTGTCCCTGGTTCCTGTGCGGGGTCTCTGGTGACTGTTTAGGGTTGTCCCTGGTCCATGTGCGGGGTCCCTGGTGGCTGTGTGGGGTCTCTGGTGGCTGTTTTGGGTTGTCCCTGTGCGGGGTCACTGGTGGTTGTGTGGGGTCCCTGTGCAGGGTCCCTGGTACCTGTCCGGGGTCCATGGTGGCCGTTTTGGGTTGTCCTTAGTCCCTGTGCGGGTTGTCCTTGGTCCCTGGTGGTTGTGCAGGGTCCCTGGACCCTGTGCAGGGTCCCTGGTGGCTGCATGGGGTCTCTGGTGACTGTTTTGGGTTGTCCCTGGTGGCTGTATTGGGTTGTCCCTGTGCATGGTCCCTGGTGGCTGCGTGGGGTCTCTGGTGACTGTTTTGGGTTGTCCCTGGTGGCTGTATTGGGTTGTCCCTGTGTGGGGTCCCTGGTGGTTGTGCGGGGGACACTGTGCTGGGTCCCTGGTGGCTGTTTTGGGTTGTCCCTGGTGGCTGTGCGGGGAACGCTGGTGGCTGTATTGGGTTGTCGCTGGTCCCTGTGCGGGGTCCCTGGTGGCTGCGTAGGGTCTCTGGGGGCAGTTTTGGGTTCTCAATGTTCGTGGTCCCTGGTGGCTGCGTGGGGTCTCTGGTGGCTGTCCTTGTGTGGGCTCCCTGGTGGTTGTGCGGGGTCCCTAGCTGCTATTTTGGGTAATCTCTAGTGCCTGTGTGGGGCCTCTGGTAGCTGTTTTGGGTTGTCCCTGTGCGGGGTCCCTGGTGACTGCGTGGGGTCTCTATGCGGGGTCCCTGGTAGATGTGCAGGGCCCCTGGTCCCTGATCGGGGTCCCTGGTGGATGTATTGTGTTGTCCCTGGTCCCTGTGCGGGTTCCCTGGTGGCTGTTTTGGGTTGTCCCTGGTGGATGTAAGGGGAACGCTGGTGGCTGTATTGTATAGTCCCTGGTCCCTGTACGGGGTCCCTGGTGGCTGCGTAGAGTCTCTGGAGGCTGTTTTGGGTTGTCCATGGTCCCTGGTGATTGTGCGGGGTCACTAGTTGCTATTTTGGGTAATCTCTGGTGGCTGTGTGGGATCTCTGGTGGCTATCCCTGTGTGGGGTACCTGGTGGTTGTGCGTGGTCCCTAGTTGCTATTTTGGGTAATCTCTAGTGCCTGTGTGGGGTCCCTGGTGGCTGTGTGGGGTCTCTGGTGGCTGTTTTGGGTTGTCTCTGGTCCCTATGCAGGGTCCCTGGTGGTTGTCCCTGGTTGCTGCGCGGGGTTGTCCCTGGTGGCTGCGCGGGGTTGTCCCTGGTGGCTGCGCGGGGTCACTGTGCGAGGTCCCTGTTGGCTGTGAGGGGGACCCTGGTGGCTGCGTGGGGTCTATGGTGGCTGTTTTGGCTTTTCCCTGGTAGCTGTATTGGAATGTCCCTGGTCCCTGTGCGGGGTCCCTGGTGGCTGCGTGGGGTCTCTGGTGGCTGTTTTGGGTTGTCCCTGGTGGTTGTGCGGGGTCCCTGTGTGGGCTCTCTGGTGGCTGTTTTGGATCGTCCCTGTGCGGGGTCCATGGTGGCTGTGCGGGATCCCTGGTTCCTGTGCGGGGTCTTTGGTGGCTGCTTTGGGTAGTCCCTGGTCCATGTGCGGAATCCCTGGTGCCTATTATGGGTTGTCCCTGTGCGGGGTCCCTGGTGGCTGTGTGGGGTCTCTGGTGGCTGTTTTGGGTTGTCCCTGGTCCCTGTGCGGGGTCCCTGGTGGTTGTGCGGGGTACCTGTGCAGGGACCCTGGTGGTTGTGCGGGGTCCCTGGTGGCTGTTTTGGTTTGGTACCTGTTTTGGGTTGTACTTGGTCCCTGTGCGGGGTTGTCCCTGGTGGCTGTACAGGGTCTCTGGTGGCTGTTTTAGGTTGCCCTTGGTCCCTGGTGGTTGTGCGGGGTCCCTGGACCCTGTGCAGGGTCCCTGGTGGCTGTGCAAGGTCCCTGGTGGCAGCTTTGGGTTGTCCCTGGTGCTGTTTGGGGTTCCTGGTGGCTGCGTGGGGTCCCTGGTGGCTGTTTAGGGTTGTCCCTGTGCAGGGTCCCTGGTGGTTGGGCGAGGTCCATGGTGGAAGCGTGGGGTCTCTGGTGGTTGTGCGGGGTCCCTGGTGGCTGTATTGGCTTGTCCCTGGTACTGTGTGGGGTACCTGGTGGTTGAGCGGGTCCCTGTGTGCGGTCTCTGGTGGCTGCGTGGTGTCTCTGGTGGTTGTTTCAGGTTGTCCCTGGTCCCTGTGTGGGGTCCCTGGTCGCTGTTTTGGGTTGTCCTTGGTGGTTGTGTGGGGTCCCTGGTGGCTGTTTTAGGTTGTCTTTGGTCCCTGTGCGGGGTCCCTGGTGGCTGTGTGGGGCATCTGGTAGCTGTTTTGGGTTGTCCCTGTGCGGGGTCCCTGGTGACTGCGTGGGGTCTCTGGTCTCTATACGGGGTCCCTGGTGGATGTGCAGGGCCCCTGGTGCATGTGCGGGGTCTCTGGTGGATGTATTGTGTTGTCCCTGGTCCCTGTACGGGGTCCCTGTGCAGGGTCCCTGGTACCTGTTCGGGGCCCCTGGTGGCTGTTTTGGGTTGTCCTTGGTCCCTGTGCGGGGTTGTCCCTGGTGGCTGCTTTAGGTTGCCCTTGGTCCCTGGTGGTTGTGCGGGGTCCCTGGACCCTGTGCAGGGTCCCTGGTGGCTGTTTTGGGTTGTCCCTGGTGCTGTTCGGGGTTCCTGGTGGCTGCGTGGGGTCCCTGGGCAGGGTCCCTGGTGGCTGTTTTGGGTTGTCCCTGATCCCTGTGCGGGGTCCCTGGTGGTTGGGCGAGGTCCATGGGTTGTCCCTGCTGGTTGTGTGGGGTCCCTGGTGGCTGCGTGGGGTCCCTGGTGGCTGCGTGGGGTCCCTGGTGGCTGCGTGGGGTCTCTGATGGCTGTTTTGGATTGTCCCTGGTGACTGTGCGGGATCCCTGGTTCCTGTTTTGGGTTGTCCCTGGTCCATGTGCGGGGTCCCTGGTGGTTGTGCGGGTCCCTGGTGGCTATTTTGGGTTGTCCTTGGTCCCTGAGCGGGGTTGTCACTGGTGGCTGTTTTAGGTTGTCCTTGATCCCTGGTGGTTGTGCAGGGTCCATGGTGGCGTTGCGGGATCCCTGGTGGCTGCATGGGGTCTCTGGGTGACTGTTTTGGGTTGTCCCTGGTGGTTGTGCGGGGTCCCTGGTGGCTGAATTGGGTTGTCCCTGGTCCCTGTGTGGGGTCCCTGGTGGTTGTGCGGGGGTCACTGTGCGGGGACCCTGGTGGCTGTTTTGGGTTGTCGCTGTGCGGGGTCCCTGGTGGCTGCATAGGGTCTCTGAAGGCTGTTTTGGGTTCTCAATGTTCGTGGTCCCTGGTGGCTGTCCATGTGTGGGCTCCCTGGTGGTTGTGCGGGGTCCCTAGTTGCTATTTTGGGTAATCTCTAGTGCCTGTGTGGGGTCCCTGGTGGCTGTGTGGGGTCTCTGGTGGCTGTTTTGGGTTGTCCTTGGTCGCTGCGCGGGGTTGTCCCTGTGCAGGTTCCCTGGTGGCTGCGTGGGGTCTCTGGTGGCTTTTTTGAGTTGTCCCTGTGCGGGGTCCCCGGTGGTAGTGTGGGGTGCATGGTGGTTGCGTGGGGTCTCCGGTGGCTGTATTGGGATGTCCCTGGTCCCTGTGCGGGGTCCCAGGTGGCTGCAGGATCCCTGGTCCCTGTGTGGGGTATCTGGTGGCTGTTTTGGATTGTCCCTAGTGGCTGTGCGGGATCCCTGGTTCCTGTGCGGGGTCTCTGGTGGCTGTTTTGGGTTGTCCCTGGTGGATGTTTGGGGTTGCCCCTGGTGGATGTTTGGGGTTGCCCCTGGTGGATGTTTGGGGTTGCCCCTGGTGGCTGTGCGGGGTCCCTGTGTGGGGTCTCTGGTGGATGTTTTGGATTGTCCCTGGTCCCTGTGCGGGGTCCCTGGTGGCTGTGCAGGATCCCTGGATCCTGTGCGGGGGTCTCTGGTGGCTGTTTTGGGTAGTCCCTGGTCCATGTGCGGGGTCCCTGGTGTCTATTATGGGTTGTCCCTGTGCGGGGTCCCTGGTGGCTGTGCGGGGTCTCTGCTGGCTGTTTTGGGTTGTCACTGGTCCCTGTTCGGGGCCCCTGGTGGCTGTTTTGGGTTGTCCCTGGTACCTGTTCGGGGCCCCTGGTGGCTGTTTTGGGTTGTCCTTGGTCCCTGTGCGGGGTTGTCCCTGATGGCTGTGTGGGGTCTCTGGTGGCTGTTTGAGGTTGCCCTTGGTCCCTGGTGGTTGTGCGGGGTCCCTGGACCCTGTGCATGGACCCTGGGGGCTGTGCGGGGTCCCTGGTGGCTGTTTTGGGATGTCTCTGGTGCTGTTCGGGGTTCCTGGTGGCTGCGTGGGGTCCCTGGTCACTGTTTTGGGTAGTCCCTGGTCCATGTGCGGGTCCCTGGTGTCTATTATGGGTTGTCCCTGTGCGGGGTCCCTGGTGGCTGCGTGGGGTCCCTGGTCACTGTTTTGGGTTGTCCCTGGTCCCTGTGCGGGGTCCCTGGTGGTTGGGCAAGGTCCATGGTGGCTGCGTGGGGTCTCTGGTGGTTGTGCGGGGTCCCTGGTGGCTGTATTGGGTTGTCCTTGGTCCCTGTGCGGGGTTGTCCCTGGTGGCTGTGTGGGGTCTCTGGTGGCTGTTTGAGGTTGCCCTTGGTCCCTGGTGGTTGTGCGGGGTCCCTGGACCCTGTGCATGGACCCTGGGGGCTGTGCGGGGTCCCTGGTGGCTGTTTTGGGTTGTCTCTGGTGCTGTTCGGGGTTCCTGGTGGCTGCGTGGGGTCCCTGGTCACTGTTTTGGGTAATCCCTGGTCCATGTGCGGGGTCACTGGTGTCTATTATGGGTTGTCCCTGTGCGGGGTCCCTGGTGGCTGTGTGGGGCCCCTGGTGGCTGTATTGGGTTGTCCCTGGTCCCTGTGTGGGGTACCTGGTGGTTGTGCGGGGTCCCTGTGTGTGTGGTCGCTGGTGGCTGCGTGGGGTCTCTATTGGCTGTTTTGGGTTGTCCTTGGTGGTTGTGTGGGGTCCCTGGTGGCTGTGTGGGGCCTCTGGTAGCTGTTTTGGGCTGTCCCTGTGCAGGGTCCCTGGTGACTGCGTGGGGTCACTGGTCTCTATGCGGGGTCCCTGGTGGCTGTGCAGGGCCCCTGGTCCCTGTGCGGGGTCCCTGGTGGATGTATTGTGTTGTCCCTAGTCCCTGTGCGGGTTCCCTGGTGGCTGTTTTGGGTTGTCACTGGTCCCTGTGCGGGGTCCTTGTGCAGGGTCCCTGGTACCTGTTCGGGGCCCTTGGTGGCTGTTTTGGGTTGTCCTTGGTCCCTGTGCAGGGTTGTTCCTGGTGGCTGTGTGGGGTCTCTGGTGGCTGCTTTAAGTTGCCCTTGGTCCCTGGTGGTTGTGTGGGGTCCCTGGACCCTGTGCAGGGTCTCAGGTGGCTATTTTGGGTGGTCCCTGGTGGCTGCGTGGGGTCCCTGGTGGCTGTTTTGGGTTGTCCCTGGTCCCTGTGCAGGGTCCCTGGTGGTTGTGTGGGGTCCCTGGTGGCTGCGTGGGGTCCCTGGTGGCTGCGTGGGGTCCCTGGTGGCTGTTTTGGGTTGTCCCTGGTGGCTGCGTGGGGTCTCTGATGACTGTTTTGGATTGTCCCTGGTGACTGTGCGGGATCCCTGGTGACTGTGCGGGGTCTCTGGTGACTGTTTTGGGTTGTCCCTGGTCCATGTGCGGGGTCCCTGGTGGCTGTGTGGGGTCTCTGGTGCCTATTATGGGTTGTCTCTGTGCGGGGTCCCTGGTGGCTCTGTGGGGTCTCTGGTGGCTGTTTTGGAATGTCCCCATGCAGGGTCACTGGTGGTTGTGTGGTGTCCCTGGTGGTTGTGCAGGGTCCCTGTGCAGGGTCCCTGGTGGCTGTTTTGGTTTGTCCCTGGTGGTTGTGCGGATCCCTGGTGGCTGTTTTGGGTTGTCCTTGGTCCCTGTGCGGGGTTGTCCCTGGTGGGTGTTTTAGGTTGTCCTTGATCCCTGGTGGTTGTGCAGGGTCCATGGTGGCGGTGCGGGGTCCCTGGTGGCTGCATGGGGTCTCTGGTGACTGTTTTGGGTTGTCCTGGTGGTTGTGCGGGGTCCCTGGTGGCTGAATTGGGTTGTCCCTGGTCCCTGTGTGGGGTCCCTGGTGGTTGTGCGGGGGTCACTGTGCGGGGTCCCTGGTGGCTGTTTTGGGTTGTCGCTGTGCGGGGTCCCTGGTGGCTGCGTAGGGTCTCTGGAGGCTGTTTTGGGTTCTCAATGTTCGTGGTCCCTGGTGGCTGCGTAGGGTCTCTGGTGGCTGTCCATGTGTGGGCTCCCTGGTGGTTGTGCGTGGTCCCTAGTTGCTATTTTGGGTAATCTCTAGTGCTTGTGTTGGGTCCCTGGTGGCTGTTTTGGGTTGTCCCTGTGCAGGGTCCCTGGAGGCTGCGTGGGGTCTCTGGTGGCTTTTTGAGTTGTCCCTGTGCGGGGTCCCCGGTGGTAGTGTGGGGTGCCTGGTGGCTGTATTGGGATGTCCCTGGTGGCTGTTTTGGGTTGTCCCTGGTGGATGTTTGGGGTTGCCCCTGGTGGTTGTGCGGGGTCCCTGTGTGGGGTCTCTGGTGGATGTTTTGGATTGTCCCTGGGCGGGGTCCCTGGTTCCTGTGCGGGGGTCTCTGGTGGCTGTTTTGGGTAGTCCCTGGTCCATGTGCGGGGTCCCTGGTGGCTGTGTGGGGTCTCTGGTGTCTATTATGGGTTGTCCCTGGTGGCTGTGTGGGGTCTCTGCTGGCTGTTTTGGGTTGTCACTGGTCCCTGTGCAGGGTCCCTGGTGGCTGTTTTGGTTTGTCCCTGGTGACTGTTTTAGGTTGCCCTTGGTCCCTGGTGGTTGTGCGGGGTCCCTGGACCCTGTGCATGGACCCTGGGGGCTGTGCGGGGTCCCTGGTGCTGTTCGGGGTTCCTGGTGGCTGCGTGGGGTCTCTGGTGGCTGCGTGGGGTCCCTGGTGGCTGTTTTGGGTTGTCCCTGGTCCCTGTGCGGGGTCCCTGGTGGTTGGGCGAGGTCCATGGTGGCTGTGTGGGGTCTCTGGTAGTTGTGCAGGGTCCCTGGTGGCTGTATTGGGTTGTCCCTGGTCCCTGTGTGGGGTACCTGGTGGTTGTGCGGGGTCCCTGTGTGTAGTCCCTGGTGGCTGCGTGGGGTCTCTGGTGGCTGTTTTGGGTTGTCCTTGCTCCCTGTGCAGGGTTCCTGGTAGCTGCGTGGGGTCCCTGGTGGCTGTTTTGGGCTGTCCTTGGTCCCTGTGCGGGGTCCTTGGTGGCTGTGTGGGGCCTCTGGTAGCTGTTTTGGGTTGTCCCTGTGCAGGTCCCTGGTGGATGTATTGTGTTGTCCCTGGTCCCTGTGTGGTTTCCTTGGGAGTAGCGCATTCACACACACCAATCAGTATTTTTTACCCATCTCAGTGAGGGTTTTTTTGAATGCAGCAACTCTGATACATAAGTTTATAAAGTAGTGGTTTTTGCGCCGGTGACACACAGACAATAATGGTTTCCCTGGTGGCTGTTTTGGGTTGTCCCTGGTGGTTGTGTGGGGTCCCTGGTGGTTGTGCGGGGTCCCTGGTGGCTGTGTGGTGTCTCTGGTGTCTATTATGGGTTGTCCCTGTGCGGGGTCCCTGGTGGCTGTGTGGGGTCTCTGCTGGCTGTTTTGGGTTGTCTCTGGTCCCTGTGCAGGGTCCCTGGTGGCTGTTTTGGTTTGTCCCTGGTACCTGTTCGGGGCCCCTGGTGGCTGTTTTGGGTTGTCCTTGGTCCCTGTGCAGGGTTGTCCCTGGTGGTTGTGCGGGGTCCCTGGTGGCTGTTTTGAGTTGTCCCTGGTGCCTGTGCAGGGAACGCTGGTGGCTGTATTGTATTGTCCCTGGTCCCTGTACGGGGTGCCTGGTGGCTGCGTAAAGTCTCTGGAGGCTGTTTTGGGTTGTGCATGGTCCCTGGTGATTGTGCGGGGTCCCTAGTTGCTATTTTGGGTAATCTCTGGTGGCTGTGTGGGGTCCCTGGTGGCTGTGTGGGATCTCTGGTGGCTGTCCCTGTGTGGGGTCCCTGGTGGTTGTGCGGGGTCCCTAGCTTCTATTTTGGGTAATCTCTAGTGCCTGTGAGGGGTCTCTGGTGCCTGTGTGGGGTCTCTGGTGGCTGTTTCGGGTTGTCCCTGGTCCCTATGCAGGGTCCCTGGTGGTTGTCCCTGGTGGCTGCGCGGGGTCACTGTGCAAGGTCCCAGTTGGCTGTGAGGGGGACCCTGGTGGCTGCGTGGGGTCTATGGTGGCTGTTTTGGCTTTTCCCTGGTCCCTGGTGGCTGTATTGGAATGTCCCTGGTCCCTGTGCGGGGTCCCTGGTGGCTGCGTGGGGTCTCTGGTGGATGTTTTGGGTTGTCCCTGGTGGTTTTGCGGGGTCCCTGGTCCCTGTGTGGGCTCTCTGGTGGCTGTTTTGGATCATCCCTGTGCGGGGTCCATGGTGGCTGTGCGGGATCCCTGGTTCCTGTGTGGGGTCTCTGGTGGCTGTTTTGGGTAGTCCCTGGTCCATGTGGGGGGTCCCTGGTGCCTATTATGGGTTGTCCCTGTGCGGGGTCCCTGGTGGCTGTGTGGGGTCTCTGGTGGCTGTTTTGGGTTGTCCCTGGTGGTTGTGTGGAGTTTTGGTTTGTCCCTGGTACCTTCTTTGGGTTGTCCTTGGTCCCTGTGCGGGGTTGTCCCTGGTGGCTGTGCGGGGTCTCTGGTGGCCGTTTTAGGTTGCCCTTGGTTCCTGGTGGTTGTTTAGGGTTGTCCCTGGTGGTTGGGCGAGGTCCATGGTGGCTGCGTGGGGTCTCTGGTGGTTGTGTGGGGTCCCTGGTGGCTGTATTGGGTTGTCCCTGGTCCCTGTGTGCGTTCCCTGGTGACTGCGTGGGGTCTCTGGTGGCTGTTTTGGGTTGTCCTTGGTCCCTGTGCAGGGTTCCAGGTAGCTGCATGAGGGTCCCTGGTGGTTGTTTTAGGTTGTCCCTGGTGGCTGTTTTGGGTTGTCCTTGGAGGTTGTGTGGGGTCCCTGGTGGCCGTTTTGGGTTGTCCCTGTGCGGGGTCCCTGGTGGTTGTGCGGGGTCCCTGGTGGCTGTTTTGGTTTGTCCCTGGTACCTGTTTTGGGTTGTCCTTGGTCCCTGTGCGGGGTTGTCCCTGGTGGCTGTGCGGGGTCTCTGGTGGCCGTTTTAGGTTGCCCTTGGTTCCTGGTGGTTGTTTAGGGTTGTCCATGGTGGTTGGGCGAGGTCCATGGTGGCTGCATGGGGTCTCTGGTGGTTGTGCGGGGTCCCTGGTGGCTGTATTGGGTTGTCCCTGGTCCCTGTGTGCGGTCCCTGGTGGCTGCGTGGGGTCTCTGGTGGCTGTTTTGGGTTGTCCTTGGTCCCTGTGCAGGGTTCCTGGTAGCTGCATGAGGGTCCCTGGTGGTTGTTTTAGGTTGTCCCTGGTCCCTGTGTGGGGTCCCTGGTCGCTGTTTTGGGTTGTCCTTGGAGGTTGTGTGGGGTCCCTGGTGGCTGTTTTGGGTTGTCTTTGGTCCCTGTGCGGGGTCCCTGGTGGTTGTGTGGGGTCCCTGGTGGCTGTTTTGGGTTGTCCCTGTGCGGGGTCCCTGGTGACTGCGTGGGGTCTCTGATTTCTATGCGGGGTCCATGGTGGATGTGCAGGGCCCCTGGTCCCTGTGCGGGGTCCCTGGTGGATGTATTGTGTTGTCTCTGGTCCCTGTGCGGGTTTTCCCTGGTGGCTGTTTTGGGTTGTCCCTGGTGGTTGTGTGGGATCCCTGGTGGCTGTTTTGGGTTGTCCCTGGTGGTTGTGCAGGATCCCTGGTTCCTGTGCGGGGTCTCTGGTGACTGTTTTGGGTTGTCCCTGGTGGCTGTGTGGGGTCTCTGGTGGCTGTTTTGGGTGGTCCCTGTGCGGGGTCACTGGTGGTTGTGTGGGGTCCCTGTGCAGGGTCCCTGGTACCTGTTCGGGGTCCATGGTGGCCGTTTTGGGTTGTCCTTAGTCCCTGCCTGGTGGCTGTTTTAGGTTGTCCTTGGTCCCTGGTGGTTGTGCGGGGTCCCTGGACCCTGTGCAGGGTCCCTGGTGGCTGCGTGGGGTCTCTGGTGACTGTTTTGGGTTGTCCCTGGTCCCTGTGTGGGGTCCCTGGAGGTTGTGCAGGGGTCACTGTGCGGGGTCCCTGGTGGCTGTTTTGGGTTGTCCCTGGTGGCTGTGCGGGGAACGCTGGTGGCTGTATTGGGTTGTCCCTGGTACCTGTGTGGGGTCCCTGGTGGCTGCGTAGGGTCTCTGGAGGCTGTTTTGGGTTCTCAATGTTCGTGGTCCCTGGTGGCTGCGTGAGGTCTCTGGTGGCTGTCCTTGTGTGGGCTCCCTGGTGGTTGTGCGGGGTCCCTAGCTGCTATTTTGGGTAATCTCTAGTGCCTGTGTGGGGTCCCTGGTGGCTGTGTGGGGCCTCTGGTAGCTGTTTTGGGATGTCCCTGTGCGGGGTCCCTGGTAACTGTGTGGGGTCTCTGGTCTCTATGTGGGGTCCCTGGTGGATGTGCAGGGCCCCTGGTCCCGGATCGGGGTCCCTGGTGGATGTATTGTGTTGTCCCTGGTCCCTGTGCGGGTTCCCTGGTGGCTGTTTTGGGTTGTCCCTGGTGGCTGTAAGGGGAACGCTGGTGGCTGTATTGTATTGTCCCTGGTCCCTGTACGGGGTCCCTGTTGGCTGCTTAGAGTCTCTGGAGGCTGTTTTGGGTTGTCCATGGTCCCTGTGAGTGGTCCCTGGTGATTGTGCGGGATCACTAGTTGCTATTTTGGGTAATCTCTGGTGGCTGTGTGGGATCTCTGGTGGCTGTCCCTGTGTGGGGTCCCTGGTGGTTGTGCGGGGTCCCTTGTTGCTATTTTGGGTAATCTCTAGTGCCTGTGTGGGGTCCCTGGTGGCTGTGTGGGGTCCCTGGTCCCTATGCGGGGTCCCTGGTGGTTGTCCCTGGTGGCTGCGCAGGGTCACTGTGCGAGGTCCCTGTTGGCTGCGAGGGGGACCCTAGTGGGTGCGTGGGGTCTCTGGTGGCTGTTTTGACTTTTCCCTGGTCCCTGGTGGCTGTATTGGAATGTCCCTGTGCGGGGTCCCTGGTGGCTGCGTGGGGTCTCTGGTGGCTGTTTTGGGTTGTTCCTGGTGGTTGTGCGGGGTCCCTGTGTGGGCTCTCTGGTGGCTGTTTTGGATCATCCCTGTGCGTGGTCCATGGTGGCTGTGCGGGATCCCTGGTTCTGTGCGGGGTCTCTGGTGGCTGTTTTGGGTAGTCCCTGGTCCATGTGTGGGGTCCCTGGTGGCTGTGTGGGGTCCCTGGTCCCTGTGCAGGGTCCCTGGTGGTTGTGCGGGGTACCTGTGTAGGGACCCTGGTGGTTGTGCGGGGTCCCTGGTGGCTGTTTTGGGTTGTCCTTGGTCCCTGTGCGGGGTTGTCCCTGGTGGCTGTGCGGGGTCTCTGGTGGCTGTTTTAGGTTGTCCTTGGTCCCTGGTGGCAGTGCGGGGTCCCTGGTGGCTGTTTTGGGTTGTCCCTGGTGGTTGTTCGGGGTTCCTGGTGGCTGCGTGGGGTCCCTGTGCGGGGTCCCTGGTGGCTGGGCGAGGTCCATGGTGGCTGCGTGGGGTCCCTGGTGGTTGTGCGTGTTCCCTGGTGAATGTATTGGGTTGTCCCTGGTGCCTGTGTGGGGTCCTTGGTGGATGTGCGGGGGTCACTGTGCGGGGTCACTGGTGGCTGTTTTGGGTTGTCCCTGGTGGCTGTGCAGGGAACGCTGGTGGCTGTATTGTATTGTCCCTGGTCCCTGTACGGGGTTGCTGGTGGCTGCGTAGAATCTCTGGAGGCTGTTTTGGGTTGTCCGTGGTCCCTGGTGATTATGCGGGGTCCCTAGTTGCTATTTTGGGTAATCTCTAGTGCCTGTGTGGGGTCTCTGGTCTCTATGCGGGGTCCCTGGTGGATGTGCAGGGCCCCTGGTGGATGTATTGTGTTGTCCCTGGTCCCTGTGTGGGTTCCCTGGTGGCTGTTTTGGGTTGTCACTGGTCCCTGTGCAGGGTCCCTGGTGGCTGTTTTGGGTTGTCCCTGGTGCTGTTCGGGGTTCCTGGTGGTTGCATGGGGTCCCTGGTGGCTGTTTTGGGTTGTCCCAGGTCCCTGTGCGGGGTCCCTGGTGGTTGGGCGAGGTCCATGGTGGGTGCGCGGGGTCCCTGGTGGCTGTTTTGGGTTGTCCCTGGTCCCTGTGTGGGGTACCTGGTGGTTGTGTAGGGTCCCTGGTGGTTGTGCGGGGTCCCTGTGTGCAGTCCCAGGTGGCTGCGTGGGGTCTCTGGTGGCTGTTTTGGGTTGTCCTTGGTCCCTGTGCAGGGTTCCTGGTAGCTGCATGAGGGTCCCTGGTGGTTGTTTTAGGTTGTCCCTGGTCCGTGTGGGGTCCCTGGTGGCGGTTTTGGGTTGTCCTTGGAGGTTGTGTGGGGTCCCTGGTGGCTGTTTTGGGTTGTCTTTGGTCCCTGTGCGGGGTCCCTGGTGGTTGTGTGGGGTCCCTGGTGGCTGTTTTGGGTTGTACCTGTGCGGGGTCCCTGGTGACTGCGTGGGGTCTCTGATTTCTATGCGGGGTCCATGGTGGATGTGCAGGGCCCCTGGTCCCTGTGCGGGGTCCCTGGTGGATGTATTGTGTTGTCTCTGGTCCCTGTGCGGGTTTTCCCTGGTGGCTGTTTTGGGTTGTCCCAGGTGGTTGTGCGGGGTCCCTAGTGGCTGTTTTGGGTTGTCCCTGGTGGTTGTGCGGGGTCCCTGGTGGCTGTTTTGGGTTGTCCCTGGTGGTTGTGTGGGGTCCCTGGTGGCTGTTTTGGGTTGTCCCTGGTGGTTGTGCAGGATCCCTGGTGGCTGTTTTGGATTGTCCCTAGTGGCTGTGCGGGATCCCTGGTTCCTGTGCGGGGTCTCTGGTGACTGTTTTGGGTTGTCCCTGGTGGCTGTGTGGGGTCTCTGGTGGCTGTTTTGGGTGGTCCCTGTGTGGGGTCACTGGTGGTTGTGTGGGGTCCCTGTGCAGGGTCCCTGGTCCCTGTTCGGGGTCCATGGTGGCCGTTTTGGGTTGTCCTTAGTCCCTGTGCGGGGTTGTCCCTGGTGGCTGTTTTAGGTTGTCCTTGGTCCCTGGTGGTTGTGCGGGGTCCCTGGCCCCTTTGCAGGGTCCCTGGTGGCTGCGTGGGGTCTCTGGTGACTGTTTTGGGTTGTCCCTGGTCCCTGTGTGGGGTCCCTGGAGGTTGTGCGGGGGTCACTGTGCGGGGTCCCTGGTGGCTGTTTTGGGTTTTCCCTGGTGGCTGTGCGGGGAACGCTGGTGGCTGTATTGGGTTGTCCCTGGTCCCTGTGTGGGGTCCCTGGTGGCTGCGTAGGGTCTCTGGAGGCTGTTTTGGGTTCTCAATGTTCGTGGTCCCTGGTGGCTGCGTGAGGTCTCTGGTGGCTGTCCTTGTGTGGGCTCCCTGGTGGTTGTGCGGGGTCCCTAGCTGCTATTTTGGGTAATCTCTAGTGCCTGTGTGGGGTCCCTGGTGGCTGAGTGGGGCCTCTGGTAGCTGTTTTGGGTTGTCCCTGTGCGAGGTCCCTGGTAACTGCGTGGGATCTCTGGTCTCTATGCGGGGTCCCTGGTGGATGTGCAGGGCCCCTGGTCCCTGATCGGGGTCCCTGGTGGATGTATTGTGTTGTCCCTGTGCGGGTTCCCTGGTGGCTGTTTTGGGTTGTCCCTGGTGGCTGTGCGGGGAACGCTGGTGGCTGTATTGTATTGTCCCTGGTCCCTTTACGGGGTCCCCGGTGGCTGCATAGAATCTCTGGAGGCTGTTTTGGGTTGTCCATGGTCCCTGTGCGTGGTCCCTGGTGATTATGCGGGGTCCCTAGTTGCTATTTTGGGTAATCTCTAGTGCCTGTGTGGGGTCTCTGGTCTCTATGCGGGGTCCCTGGTGGATGTGCAGGGCCCCTGGTCCCTGGTGGATGTATTGTGTTGTCCCTGGTCCCTGTGTGGGTTCCCTGGTGGCTGTTTTGGGTTGTCACTGGTCCCTGTGCAGGGTCCCTGGTGGCTGTTTTGGGTTGTCCCTGGTCCCTGTGCGGGGTCCCTGGTGGTTGGGCGAGGTCCATGGTGGGTGCGTGGGGTCTCTGGTAGTTGTGCGGGGTCCCTGGTGGCTGTTTTGGGTTGTCCCTGGTCCCTGTGTGGGGTAGCTGGTGGTTGTGTAGGGTCCCTGGTGGTTGTGCGGGGTTCCTGTGTGCAGTCCCTGGTGGCTGCGTGGGGTCTCTGGTGGCTGTTTTGGGTTGTCCTTGCTCCCTGTGCAGGGTTCCTGGTAGCTGCGTGGGGTCCCTGGTTGTTGTTTTAGGTTGTCCCTGTGTGGGGTCGCTGTATTGGGTTGTCCTTGGTGATTGTGTGGGGTCCCTGGTGGCTGTTTTGGGCTGTCCTTGGTCCCTGGTGGCTGTGTGGGGCCTCTGGTAGCTGTTTTGGGTTGTCCCTGTGCAGGTCCCTGGTGGATGTATTGTGTTGTCCCTGTGCGGGTTCCCTGGTGGCTGTTTTGGGTTGTCCCTGGTGGTTGTGTGGGGTCCCTGGTGGCTGTTTTGGGTTGTCCCTGGTGGTTGTGCGGGGTCTCTGATGGCTGTTTTGGATTGTCCCTGGTGACTGTGCGGGATCCCTGGTGGCTGCGTGGGGTCTCTGGTGACTGTTTTGGGTTGTCCCTGGTGGCTGTGTGGGGTCTCTGGTGCCTATTATGGGTTGTCTCTGTGCGGGGTCCCTGGTGGCTCTGTGGGGTCTCTGGTGGCTGTTTTGGGTTGTCCCTGTGCATGGTCCCTAGTGGTTGTGTGGGGTCCCTGGTGGCTGTTTTGGTTTGTCCCTGGTGGTTGTGTGGGGTCCCTGGTGGCTGTTTTGGGTTGTCCTTGGTCCCTGTGCTGGGTTGTCCCTGGTGGCTGTTTTAGGTTGTCCTTGGTCCCTGGTGGTTGTGCAGGGTCCATGGTAGCGGTGCGGGGTCCCTGGTGGCTGCGTGGGGTCTCTGGTGACCGTTTTGGGTTATACCTGATGGTTGTACGGGGTCCCTGGTCCCTGTGTGCGGTCCCTGGTGGTTGTGCGGGGGTCACTGTGCGGGGTCCCTGGTGGTTGTACGGGGGTCACTGTGTGGGGTCCCTGGTGGCTGTTTTGGGTTGTCCCTGTGCAGGGTCCCTGGTGGCTGCGTAGGGTCTCTGGAGGCTGTTTTGGGTTCTCAATGTTTGTGGTCCCTGTGTGAGCTCCTGGTGGTTGTGCGGGGTCCCTAGTTGCAATTTTGGGTAATCTCTAGTGCCTGTGTGGGGTCTCTGTTGGCTGTTTTGGGTTGTCCCTGGTTCCTATGCGGGGTCCCTGGTTGCTGCGCGGGGTTGTCCCTGTGCAGGGTCCCTGGTGGCTGCGTGGGGTCTCTGGTGGTTTTTTTGAGTTGTCCCTGTGCGGGGTCCCTGGTGGTAGTGCGGGGTGCCTGGTGGTTGCGTGGGGTCTCTGGTGGCTGTTTTGGCTTTTCCCTGGTGGCTGTATTGGGATGTCCCTGTGCGGGGTCCCTGGTGGCTGTGTGGGGTCTCTGGTGGCTGTTTTGGGTTGTCCCTGGTGGCTGTTTGGGGTTGTCCCTGGTGGTTGTGCGGGGTCCCTGTGTGGTGTCTCTGGTGGCTGTTTTGGATTGTCCCTGGTCCCTGTGCGGGGTCCCTGGTGGCTGTGCGGGGGTCTCTGGTGGCTGTTTTGGGTAGTCCCTGCTCCATGTGCGGGGTCCCTGGTGGTTGTGCAGGGTCCCTGGTGGCTGTGTGGGGTCTCTGCTGGCTGTTTTGGGTTGTCACTGGTCCCTGTGCAGGGTCCCTGGTGGTTGTGCGAGGTCCCTGGTGGCTGGTATGGTTTGTCCCTGGTACCTGTTCAGGGCCCCTGGTGGCTGTTTTGGGTTGTCCTTGGTCCCTGTGCGGGGTTGTCCCTGGTGGCTGTGTGGGGTCTCTGGTGGCTGTTTTAGGTTGCCCTTGGTCCCTGGTGGTTGTGCGAGGTCCCTGGACTCTGTCCAGGGACCCTGGTGGCTGTTTTGGGTTGTCCCTGGTGCTGTTCGAAGTTCCTGGTGGCTGCGTGGGGTCCCTGGTCGCTGTTTTGGGTTGTCCCTGGTCCCTGTGCGGGGTCCCTGGTGGTTGGGCGAGGTCCATGGTGGTTGTGCGGGGTCCCTGGTGGCTGTATTGGGTTGTGCCTGGTCACTGTGTGGTGTACCTGGTGGTTGTCTGGGGTCCCTGTGTGCGGTCCCTGGTGGCTGTTTTGGGTTGTCCTTGGTCCCTGTGCAGGGTTCCTGGTAGCTGCGTGGGGTCCCTGGTTGTTGTTTTAGGTTTTCCCTGGTCCCTGTATTGGGTTGTCCTTGGTGGTTGTTTTGGGCTGTCCTTGGTTCCTGTGCAGGGTCCCTGGTGGCTGTGTAGGGCCTCTGGTAGCTGTATTGGGTTGTCCCTGTGCAGGGTACCTGGTGGCTGCGTGGGGTCTCTGGTCTCTATGCGGGGTCCTTGGTGGATATGCAGGGTCCCTGTTGGATGTATTGTGTCCCTGGTCCCTGTGCGGGTTCCCTGTTGGCTGTTTTGGGTTGTCCCTGGTGGTTGTGCGGGGTCCCAGATGACTGTTTTGGGTTGTCCCTGGTGGTTGTGCGGGGTCCATGGTGGCTGTGTAGGGTCTCTGGTGGCTGTTTTGGGTTGTCCTTGATCCCTGTGTGGGGTCCCTTGTGGCTATTGTGGGTTGTCCCTGGTGGCTACGTGAGGTCCCTGGTCGCTGTGTTGGGTTTCAGGTGACTATTTTGGTTTGTGCCTGATCCCTGTGAGGGGTCCCTGGTAGTTGTGTGGGGTCCCTGGTGGCTGTTTTGGGTTGTTCCTGTTCCCTGTGCAGGGTCTCTGGTGGCTGTTTTGGGTTGTCCCTGTGCCGGGTCCCTGGTGGCTGCGTTGGGTCTCTGCTGGCTGTTTTGGGTTATCCCTGGTCCCTGCACGGAGTCCCTGGTGGCTGTGTGGGGTCCCTGGTGGCTGTTTTGTGTTGTCCCCGGTCTCTGTGCGGGGTCCCTGGTGGCTGTTTTGGGTTGTCCCCGGTCTCTGTGCGGGGTCCCTGGTGGTTGTGCGGGGACTCTGGTGGCTGTTTTGGGTTGTCCCTGGTGGTTGTGTGGGGCCTCTGGTAGTTTTTTTGGGTTGTCCCTATGCGGGGTCCCTGGTGGCTGTTTTGGGTTATCCCTGGTGGTTGTGCGGGGTCCCTGGTGGCTGTTTTGGGTTGTCCCTGGTCCCAGTGTGGGATCCCAGGTGGCTGCGTGGGGTCCCTGGTGGTTGTGTGGGTTCCCTGTGTAGGGTCCCTGGTGGTTGTGTGGGGTCCCAGGTGGCTGTTTTGGGTTGTCCCTGGTCCCTGTGTAGGGGTCTCTGGTGGCTGTTTTGGGGGGTCCCTGGTGGTTGTGCGGGGTCCCTGGTGGCTTCGTGGGGTCCCTGGTGGTTGTGTGGGGCCTCTGGTAGTTTTTTTGGGTTGTCCCTATGCGGGGTCCCTGGTGGCTGTTTTGGGTTGTCCCTGGTCCCAGTGTGGGATCCCAGGTGGCTGCGTGGGGTCCCTGGTGGTTGTGTGGGTTCCCTGTGTAGGGTCCCTGGTGGTTGTGTGGGGTCCCAGGTGGCTGATTAGGGTTGTCCCTGGTCCCTGTGTAGGGGTCTCTGGTGGCTGTTTTGGGGGGTCCCTGGTGGTTGTGTGGGGTCCCTGGTGGCTGTTTTGGGTTGTCCCTGGTGGTTGTGCGGGGTCCCTGGTCCCTGTGTGGGGTCTCTGATGGCTGTTTTGGGTTGTCCCTGGTGGTTGTGCGGGATCCCTGGTGGCTGTGCAGGGTCCCAGGTGAATGTGTGGGGTCTCTGGTGCCTGTTTTGTGTTGTCCCTGGTCCTTGTGCAGGGACCCTGGAGGTTGTGCGGGGTCCCTGGTGGTGGTGCGGGGTCCCTGGTGGTTGCGCGGGGTCCCAGGTCGTTGCGCGGGGTCCCAGGTGGCTGTTTTGGGTTGTCCCTGGTCGCTGTTTTGGGTTGTCCCTGGTGGCTGTTTTGGGTTGTCCCTGGTGGCTGTTTTGGGTTGTCCCTGGTGGCTGTTTTGGGTTGTCCCTGGTGGCTGTTTTGGGTTGTCCCTGGTGGCTGTTTTGGGTTGTCCCTGGTGGCTGTTTTGGGTTGTCCCTGGTGGCTGTTTTGGGTTGTCCCTGGTGGCTGTTTTGGGTTGTCCCTGGTGGCTGTTTTGGGTTGTCCCTGGTGGCTGTTTTGGGTTGTCCCTGGTGGCTGTTTTGGGTTGTCCCTGGTGGCTGTTTTGGGTTGTCCCTGGTGGCTGCGTGGGGTCCCTGTGTAGGGTCCCTGGTGGCTGTTTTGTGTTGTCCCTGGTCCTTGTGCAGGGATCCTGGATGTTGTGCGATGTCCCTGGTGGCTATTTTGGGTTGTCTCTGGTCCCTGTGTGGGGTCCCTGGTGGCTGCGTGGGGTTTCTAGTGGCTGTTTAGGATTGGATTTTGGAGTGTGGAGGGTATGATAGTGGGCACTATGTATAGGAGAGAAGTGGGGAGGGTATGACAGTGGGCACTATGTATAGGAGAGAAGTGGGGAGGGTATGACAGTGGGCACTATGTATAGGAGTGGAGGGTATGACAGTGGGCACTATGTATAGGAGTGGAGTGTGGAGGGTATGACAGTGGGCACTATGTATAGGAGAGGAGTGTGGAGGGTATGACAGTGGGCACCATGTATAGGAGAGGAGTGTGGAGGGTATGACAGTGGGCACTATGTATAGGAGAGGAGTGTGGAGGGTATGACAGTGGGCATTATGTATAGGAGAGGAGTGTGGAGGGTATGACAGTGGGCATTATGTACAGGTGAGGAGGATGAAGGAATCTGGGAAGGAAAAATGTAAAGGATTGTGGAAGGATGTTTAGGGACTGCGTAGTGGTTAAGCGGGCCATACATAGATTGAAATTAAGCAGAGACCAGCCATAGTCGATCTATGTATGGGCTAGCTGGTTGTACACAATTCAATCTATTGATCGACTTGAGTACAACCAGCCTGTCAGGTTTTTCCCAAAACAATCAGTGCTGCCAGCTATAGTTAGCAACACTGATCATTGTATTGTGTGGGTAGGGAAGGGTCCCCACTAGCAGAACACAATAACACTGCGGGAGTGATTCTCCTATCCACAGGTCAGCAGGTGAGAGGGTGTGTGGGGACAGGTTGGGGAGAGAGATCTGTCAGCAGGGGGGTGTGAGGTGGTCATGGAGAGATATCAATCACTGGGTGGGGGGGGAGTAACATCTTTTGGAGTAGAGTCTGTCATCTGCAGGTTGGGAAACGGTCACCTGTAATATAAGTTGAACAGGGCTGGTGCAAGGATTTTTGACACCCTAGGCGAAACCTCATTTTGCCGCCCCCCCTCCTCCCCGGTGACTCCACCCCCTTTTCCCTGCCTATGTAAATCCCACCTTTTTAATAAAGCACCCATCAAATGCAGCCTCACCAGCGCCCATCAAACGTAGCCTCACCAGCGCCCATCAAATGTAGCCTCACCAGCACCCATCAATGAATGTTTGCTTGCTGCGGAATTCGAAACACAGACACAGTCCTCCACCACTGCTGCACCTCTGACATTATGTGTGAACGGAGCTGCGGCTGCCTGCTGATGCTGAGACTTAGTTGCTTGCTGCAGAGAGAAGAGAGTAGGAAAACCAGTGGCCGGGCGCCCCCTAGGCAGCAGGGCGCCCTAGGCGGCCGCCTAGTTTGCCTAGTGGTAGCACCGGCCCTGAAGTTGAAGGGAGGTGGCTAACATAGGAAGTGGCTGGGGAGTGACCTGGTTGGTGGGGAGTGTGAAATGGATGATGTGTTTTACGTTTCTTTCACATTTGCAGTAATGCTTACTGCCCTCTTAAAAGTGATCTGTGGTGTATTGCTTTTCAACGAGTGGTATAGCAGCAGCTGACAGGCGTTCATAAGGTGCTACTGCCACCTCCTTTTTTTTTTTACATTGTTGGACTATGCTGCTACTGCGAGTGAGTTTGGCTTGCAGTTGCAGAGTGGCACCATTGAAATCAATGGGCGATTTTTATAGGCGGTGCTGCCTGTCATACTCTGCAGGCTCCAAGCTGTCCATTGAGCTCAGTGTCTCTGACAAGAAGTGAGGAGAGGCACTGTGAGCTCATCCTCTCAGTCTGCTGCAAACAGAGTGTGCCCGGCTTGTATTTAAACTGGCCGCTATGTGTGTATCTTCTGACAGGCTGCACAAGGAGCCCCATATCTCCAGGACCATAGGTGATAGAAGCCCCCATTTTGATCAGTAGTGGGGTAGACCGTCAGCTACCTACCCCCCAAATTTGGGCTCTAAGTGGCCCCTGGTCGCCGAACCACGACCCTTGAAGTCCATCAATTTTTTTTTATTTTTTTTTTTGTAAACGGGCCTATCTTAAGGTAAGGGGCCTGGAGCTGCAGCTCCAATAGCCCCCATGTTATTCCGGCCATGTGAGCAGCTCATCCTGTCAGTAACAAGCCAAATGCTGGGAAGTAAATCTTCACTCACTCATGTGATAACAGAGCTCCCTGTACACTGGGCTCCGCCTTATTTATTCCTCGAGAGACACCGATCTTCCCATGTGACAGGTTGCCCCTCGGAGTGCTGCTATCTTCAGCTATCTCTCTGTTGAACTTGTCTCCGGTTATGGAGTTATTCTCTCCCAGCAGTAAATAAGTCTGAGTGTGCAGTGAATGTTCTGTTATGAGGTGAGGAGGTTAATCCTTTACTTCTCTGCATTTGTTTTCTTGGTTTCTCTTATTACCTACTGCAAGTAGGGAGGGTATGAGTCCAGGTTCAGAAGACTGCGATCTAAGACATGGCATGTGATTTGTACCCGCAGCGCGGTGCGAATCACATGCGATGTCTGCGAGATGCGAGTTCAGCCATAAAGTTGTATACAGTTGTATGGCTATACTCACATTCGATTCGCAGGAAAAAAAAGTGCAGGGACTTGTTTTCCCCCGCACTGAAATCGGAATCGCATGGGTGTTCTCACCTATGTGATGTGATGTGATTCCTGTGCGAGTTCACAGTTCATACTGTGATCTGGGAACCAATCTGGGGGTGTCATTCACATTGTAATGACACCCGCAGCGGTTCACAGAGGGCGGTGTGAACTGCCTGCAGGAGAGGAGCGATGTGGGAACAGACGCTGGAATCGCACTGGTTCCCGCATCGCATCAGTGTGACCCCGGGCTAAAGGAGAAGGATCATCTCATAGAACAAGGGCTGGTGCTCCATGCTTCTAGATTACAAGCATCCACTATTTTAGAATTCAACTGTTTGTTGAACCCGGGTGTATTACAAGGATGAGGATGATGATGACGGGTGTATTATACAAGGATGAGGATGATGGGTGTATTATACAAGAATGAGGATGATGATGACGGGTGTATTATACAAGGATGAGGATGATGATGATGATGACAGGTGTATTATACAAGGATGAGGATGATGATGACGGGTGTATTATACAAGGATGATGATGATGACGGGTGTATTATACAAGGATGAGGATGACGATGACGGGTGTATTATACAAGGATGAGGACGGGTGTATTATACAAGGATGATGAAGACGGGTGTATTATACAAGGATGAGGATAGCGAGGACGGGTGTATTATACAAGGATGAGGATGATGAGGATGGGTGTATTATACAAGGATGAGGATAGCGATGACGGGTGTATTATACAAGGATGAGGATGATGACGGGTGTATTATACAAGGATGAGGATAGCGATGACGGGTGTATTATACAAGGATGAGGATGATAACGGGTGTATTATACAAGGATGAGGATGATGACAACGGGTGTATTATACAAAGATGACGATAAGTGTATTACATAAGGATGAGGATAGCGATGACGGGTGTATTATACAATGATGAGGATAGCGATGACGGGTGTATTATACAATGATGATGACGGGTGTATTATACAAGGATGAGGATGATGATGACGGGTATATTATACAAGGATGATGACGGGTGTATTATACAAGGATGGTGAAGACGGGTGTATTATACAATGATGAGGATGATGATGACGGGTGTATTATACAAGGATGGTGACGGGTGTATTATACAAGGATGATGAAGACGGGTGTATTATACAATGATGAGGATGGGTGTATTATACAAGGATGAGGATGATGATGAAGGGTGTATTATATAAGGATGACAATGGGTGTATTATACAAGGATGAGGATAGCGATGACGGGTGTATTATAGAAGGATGACGATAAGTGTATTACATAAGGATGAGGATAGCGATGACGGGTGTATTATACAATAATGAGGATAATGATGATGGGTGTATTATACAAGGATGATGATGGGTGTATTGTACAAGGATGAGGGTGATGGGTGTATAATATGGGGATAAGGATAGTGATGATGATGAGTGCATTATACGATGATGAGGAGTATGATGATGACGGCTGTATAATATGGGGATAAGGATACTGATGATGGGTGCATAATAAGGGGATGATGATGACGGGTGTATTATACAAGGATGAGGATGACGGGCGTATTATACGGAGATGAGGACAGTGATGATGGGTGTATAATATGGGGATAAGGATACTGATGATGGGTGTATAATAAGGGGATGATGATGACGGGTGTATTATACAAGGATGAGGATGACGGGCGTATTATACAGAGATGAGGACAGTGATGATGGGTGTATAATATGGGGATATAGATAGTGATGATGGGTGTATTATACAATGAGGAGTATGATGATGACGACGGGTGTATAATATGGGGATAAGGATGATAGGTGTATAATATGGCATGAGGATAGTGATGATGGGTGTATAATAAGGGGATGATGATAATGATGGGTGTATAATATGGGATAAGGATAGTGATGATGGTATTACCTTTGTACCACCACCCCCTCCCTTTAGAATGTAATCTCTATGAGCCGGGCCCCCTCCTGTACCTTTTGTATTGAACTGTACTTTAATTGTGTTGTCCCCCCTATACATTGTAAAGCGCTGCGTAAACTGTTGGCGCTATATAAAATGTAAATAATAATAATGGGTGTATAATATGGGGGTGATGATGGGTGAATTATACTAGGATGATGATGAAGGGTGTATTATACGGAGAGGAGGCTAGTGATGAGGGTTGTATAATAAGTGTTTGATGACGACGAGGATAGTGATGATGGGTGTATAATATGGGGATGATGATGGCGGGTGTATTATACAAGGATGAGGATGATGATGACGGGTGTATTATACAAGGGTGAGGATGATGATGGCGGGTGTATTATACAAGGATGAGGATGATGATGACGGGTGTATTATACAAGGATGAGGATGATGATGACGGGTGTATTATACAAGGATGAGGATGATGATGACGTGTGTATTATACAAGGATGAGGATAGCGATGACGGGTGTATTATATAAGGATGATGATGGGTGTATTATACAAGGATGAGGGTGATGGGTGTATAATATGGGGATAAGGATAGTGATGATGATGATGGGTGCATTATACGATGATGAGGAGTATGATGATGACGGCTGTATAATATGGGGGTAAGGATACTGATGATGGGTGTATAATAAGGGGATGATGATGACGGGTGTATTATACGGAGATGAGGACAGTGATGATGAGTGTATAATAAAGGGATGATGATGAAGGGTGTATTATACAATGAGGAGTATGATGATGACGACGGGTGTATAATATGGGGATAATGATGATAGGTGTATAATATGGCATGAGGATAGTGATGATGGGTGTATAATATGGGGATGATGATAATGATGGGTGTATAATATGGGGATGATGATAATGATGGGTGTATAATATGGGATAAGGATAGTGATGACGGGTGTATAATAAGGGGATGATGATAATGATGGGTGTATAATATGGGATAAGGATAGTGATGATGGGTGTATTATACAATGAGGAGTATGATGATGACGACGGGTGTATAATATGGGGATAAGGATGATAGGTGTATAATATGGCATGAGGATAGTGATGACGGGTGTATAATAAGGGGATGATGATAATGATGGGTGTATAATATGGGATAAGGATAGTGATGATGGTATTACCTTTGTACCACCACCCCCTCCCTTTAGAATGTAATCTCTATGAGCCGGGCCCCCTCTGTACCTTTTGTATTGAACTGTACTTTAATTGTGTTGTCCCCACTATACATTGTAAAGCGCTGCGTAAACTGTTGGCGCTATATAAAACGTGAATAATAATAATGGGTGTATAATATGGGGATGATGATGGGTGAATTATACAAGGATGATGATGAAGGGTGTATTATATGGAGATGAGGCTAGTGATGAGGGTTGTATAATAAGGGTTTGATGGCGACGATGAGGATGATGATGGGTGTATAATATGGGGATAAGGATAGTGATGATGGGTGTATATATGGGGATAAGGATAGTGATGATGGGTGTATAATATGGGGATGATGATGATGAAGGGTGTATTATACGGAGATGAGGATAGTGATGAGGGTTGTATAATAAGGGTTTGATGGTGACGATGAGGATGATGATGATGGGTGTATAATATGGGGATAAGGATAGTGATGATGGGTGTATAGTATGGGGATGATGACGACGGGTGCATTATAGAATTATGAGGATGGGTGTATTATACAATGATGAGGATAATGATGATGGGAGTATTATACAAGGATGAGGATGGGTGTATTGTACAAGGATGACAATGACGGCTGTATTAAACAAGGATGAGGATGACAATGACGGCTGTATTATACAAGGATGAGGATGAAGGGTGTATTATATGGAGATGAGGATAGTGATGATGGGTGTATAATATGGGGATGATGATGATGGGAGCATTATACGATGATGAGGCGCATGATGATGACGGGTGTATAATATGGGGATAAGGATAGTGATGACGGGTGTATAATATGGGGATGATGAGGATGGTTGTATTATACAATGATGCCCTCTGATTCCTCCTGTATTGATTTGTATTGTAAGTGTACTGTCTGCCCTCATGTTGTAAAGCGCTGCACAAACTGTTGGCGCTATATAAATCCTGTTT
Organism: Aquarana catesbeiana; assembly: GCA_037953035.1. Lineage (NCBI taxonomy): Eukaryota > Metazoa > Chordata > Amphibia > Anura > Ranidae > Aquarana > Aquarana catesbeiana. Next base: position 4,229,328 of record JBBHAA010000095.1, read on the forward strand.
ATTAATAATAATAATAAAAAATGAGGAGTATGATGATGATGATGATGATGATGATGATGATGATGGGTGTATAATATGGTGATAAGGAGGATAGTGATGATGGGTGTATAATATGGGGATAAGGATAGTGATGATGGGTGTATATTATGGGGATGATGATGCCGGGTATATTATAGAATGATGATGGGTGTATTATAGAATGATGATGGGTGTATTATAAAAGGATGAGGATAGGGATGACGTGTTTTTACAAATGAATATGTTTTTGCTTCTTCATGCAAAGCCATAGAGAGGAGATCTTGTATGTTTTGATAATCTCCAGTACAAATAAAGTTGTGTAGAAGTATAATAAAACACAGTGCATCACATGTCTCATGTATAATCCAATGATAAGAATTCTATGTTGGGCACAGATGCCTCTATATAGGGAGACACAGAAATCATACATTATACTGATCTCTATTATATAAAACATAACAGAAGAGATCACAGTTTGTAACCCCCCCTCCCCCTCAAACTGTCAGTCTACAAGAGAAATCCGGTGTTTGCCCCTCCCCCTCCTTTATACAAATCCAGAGAAAGACAGATCACTGATTTATAACTGAATTCTCCACCCCCCCCTCCCCCCCATGGTTAGACTGTTTTCTTGTGTAACAATGAAGCCCACCTGCTTATTTACAACTTAGAGACGGGGTGGGGCTTGTGCAAAGGGAGCGGAGCCTAAGCCGTGACTATAGTGACAGAGCCACAGCTCATACTTGTTTACAACTTAGAGACAGAGCGTAGCCTAAGCCGTCACTATGATGACAGAGCCACAGGGGGAGGAGCCTAAGCAGCCTCTATGACATCATAGCCACAGCTGTTATAATCAAGCACACAACAGCTGTTAGAGACAGTGTAGCCTAAGCTGTCACTATGACGACAGAGCCAGGGGGCGGAGCCTAAGCAGCCTCTATGACATCATAGCCACAGCTGTTATAATCAAGCACACAACAGCTGTTTGTCAGTTGATGATCAGAGAGCGAAGAGAGCAGACGTGTCTGAGTGACTCTCCCTGATTACTGTACAGAGTATTTGAGCGAGGAGATTATTATACAGATTATTACAAGGAAAAAAAAGACTTTTATTTCTATAAAGAAGATAAAAGCAAAAAAGATGACGACGAGAAGAATTACTAGAGCAATGAGAATTAGACTGGAAGACTTTGACTTCCATGAAGAGCTTGGAAAGGAGTTCATGGGAAGGTAGTATAGGATTATTAACCATTAAATCACCAGAAGGCTCCATTCACACCCGGAGCGTTTTCTGCCTGATATCTCATAATACACTACAGTTACAAAACACAGAGTCAAGTGTCCTTTATTATTAATGTGCGGTTTTTCCATGATATATCACATGGCAATCGCCGTGATGCTTGTCTGAAAAAAGGAGCAAGAGCTTCTTACGGGACGAAGAATTCACTTCAACACCACAATCCATATATCTATATATATGATAGATATAGATCTATATCTATATATTAGAGCTGCACAATTAATTATTAAGAATCAAGATCACAATTTTCCCCCTTAGAATCTTAAAAGCATTTCCCCTGATTATTTCTATGAAATTCTCTGCATAAACCACAGCCATTTAAATTGTCTGCCAAGTGTCAGAACATCCCTCAGCTGTTGAGTTAAATATAAACATTGTAGTTTTAGTTCTGTAGACCAAAGGGAATAAATTCTGTGTGTAAAATAAAGAAGTTTAACCTCTTAAATACTGAACCTTTTTATAACACTTGTTGGTTTCAAGTTAAAATAATTTTTTTCCTAGAAATAAAACCCCCAAACATTATAATATATACTGGTGTGTGTATATTATATATATATATATATATTTTTTAGCAGAGACCCTACAAAATAAAATGACGATTGATGAAATATTTTATGTCGCACTGTATTTGCGCAGCGGGTCTTTCAAATACAATTCTTTTTGGAAAAAAATACACTTTAATGAATTAAAAGAAACAAAAAACAAAACTGTAAAGTTAGTCCAATTTTTTTTGTATAATGTGAAAGATGCTATACCGCGATAATCAGGATCTTTATTCAAAGCAGAAAAAATTGTGATTCTCATTTTGGCCCAAATCGTGCAGCTCTAAATATATATATATATATATATATATATATATATATATATATATATATATATATATATACACACACAAACATGTACACACACACTATATATACATATATATATATATATATATATATATATATCTTTATTTTTTTTTTTTTGTGGAAAACATCAGATCAATGGAGTTTTTTTTATTCATGCTTTCCAGGCTGGAGGAAAGATCTGAGGTCTTTAGACCCTGAAATGTCTCCATAAAGAGGACCTGTCATGCTTTATTGCTATCACAAATGAGGTTTACATTTTCTGTGATAACAATAAAAAAAGTGATAATAAAAAATTTAAAGAGGGAGTCCCGCGAAAATTTTTTTTTTTTTAAAGTCAGCAGCTACAAATACTGCAGCTGCTGACTTTCGAAATAAAGGACACTCACCTGTTCCAGGTCCAGCGATGTCGGCACCCGAAACCGAACAGTCCCTCGGTCCTCGGCAGCTGCCGCCGCCATTCTCTATGAGGGAATCAGGAAGAGAAGCGTTGCGGCTTCACTTCCCGATTCCCTACTGCGCATGCGCGCCCTAACTGGTCCCCGCTATCTCTGGGGACCCGTGTGTGTCCCAGCAGACAGCAAGGGGGGACGGGAAGAGGCGTAGACTCCCGTGGGAGTCTATGCTAGAAGTGGGTGCAAATACCTGTCTTAGACAGGTATCTGCACCCCCCTCCCCCCTGAAAGGTGCCAAATGTGACACCGGAGGGGGGAGGGTTCCGAAAAGCAGAGGTTCAATTTTTGTGCGAACCTCCGCTTTAAAGGGACAGTGTCAAAATAATTATTTTTTTTTATTAAAAACAAATGAAAGCGCCCAATCCGTAGGTCACACACACACACATATGTAAACAGCGTTCATAGTACACATGTGAGGTATCACCACAAACGTTATAGTGAGAGCGACAATTCTCGCACTAGATCTCCTCTGTAACTCTAAACTGGTAACCTGTAAACATTTTTAAAGCATTGCCTATGGAGATTTTGAACCGCTTCCCGCCCGTAGGACATCATATGACTGGAAATCAGAGATCAATGTTTGTTTTGATCTGAGGCATTCCAGGGTAGAAGAGAGATTTGGGATCTTATAGACCCCAGACCTTTCCATAAAGAGGACCTGTCATCCCTTATTTCTATCACAGGGGATGTTTACAGTGTAAAAAATAAAATTAAAGCGCCCCTCCGCCCCTCTGTGCTCACACGCAAAAGCGAACACATACGTAGGTTGCACCTGTATATGTAAATGGTGTTCACACCCCACGTGAGGTATCGCCACAAACATAGCGAGAGCAATAATTCCAGCGCCAGACCTCCTGTGACTCTAAACTGGTAACCTGTAATAATGTTTAAAGCGTCTATGGATATTCTATCTATGGATATTTTTAAGTACCGTAGTTTGCCAACATTCCACGAGCGTGCGCAATTTTAAAACATGACTTGTAAGGTATTAAGTAACTCAACGTTATATCATATTTTATGTTTTACCAAAAAACTGGCTATTATAGTGTTGTTTTTGCATTAAAATTCAAGAAAGTGACAGCAATAGACATGTGACAGGTACTCTTTATGTAGAGATCTGGGGTTTATAGAATCTCTCCTCTGCCCTTCAAAGCATTTGATTACATTTTTTTTTTTTAAACGGCGCCGAATACTTCCGGGGAAACCAGAAGTGATGTAAGCTCATTGCTTCCGGGTTCCTATATCAGAAAGGCAATCACAGCCATTCTGGTCTTTGTTCACCTCTATGATCAGCTGGTGGGACAGGACAGAATGTTAAAGCCACGGAAGGTGGCAGGAGGGGGGACAAATGAATGGGCTCTCGTGCCCCATGCAAAGTGCGACCCACACAGCCACATAGGTGTGACCCTACCGTATAAAAATAGTTTGCTTTACACACAGAGGGGAAAGAGAATCACAGAACATGAGAATGTCTAATAATGATGTTACTGCTACACCACATGGAAAAGATGATGTACTAATTGTTCCTCTCCTATAGATGTTTCTGGCGACCCACCGTGATACTCTTACACGGGTGGCAGTGAAGATGGTGAAGAAAGAGTCGATGGTTGGAAACCCCACCTCCACCCTGAATGAAAGAGAAGTCCTGGAAATAGTGAAGGAAAACCCATTCTGTGTCCAGACCTACGCCACATTCCAGACAGAGGTAAGTCTATTGTTGGAAAATGTAATGTATAGAAGAACATTAGGATATCTGCATTTCACCACTTGCCACCCAAGGATGTCCCTGTACGTCCTTCAGCTGCAGTGATTACCGTATATACTCGAGTATAAGTCGAAATTTTCAGCCCATTTTTTGGGGCTGAAAGTGCCCCCCTCGACTTATACTCGAGTCATCGCCGTCTGCCTACAAGATCAGCGTGTCATGCATGCAGACGGCGGCCAGCGTGTGCTACATAGCACTCGGCAGTCTCTCCCTGTTCAAAAGCCGCGCCTCCTCCTCGTCTGTGATAGGCAGTCGGAGTACAGCCTATCACGGACATTCTCTCATCCTCGTCCGTGGTATGAGGATGAGAGAATGTCCGTGACAGGCTGACTGCTGGGAATGGGAGTTTTCTGCCTATCATGGACGAGGAGGAGGCGCGGCTTTTGAACAGTGAATGGCTGCCGAATAGTAATAGCACATGCTGATCGGTGCAGAGCTGCACATAGAGGCATGCACAGGACACAGGTAGGATGCACACAGACACATGCACACAGGACACATGCACATGACACATGCACATGACACATGACACATGACACAGGGAGGTATACAGCTGCAGATGGGCATTGTTGACCCTCTTTTTCCACTTACAGTAGCTGCTGCATTTCTCACCCTCATCTTATACTCAGGTCAATAAGTTTATCCCAGTTTTTGTGGTAAATTAGGGCCTCAGATCGACTTATACTCGAGTATATACGGTATACCGGGATAATCCCCGGGCATCAGGCAGAAACTTTTTTTTTTACAATCAGAAAGATGAAGGTTGTGTCTCTCCCCACCACCACCATCCTGGGCATGCCCGTCTCGCCGGTCAACCTAGGATTGCAGCCAGCTGACCATAGAAGGTCCCGAAGACCTCTATAGTCTAACAGGAAGCAACAAGTATTTTGTCACTTTCGGCTTTGTGTTTACTGGCCGGGTGCAGGCACAGATCGGTCTGATCGGCTGCTTGGAGGCCAGAAGAGAGATCTGGGGTCTAATAGATCCCTGATCCCTCCATAAAGAGGACCTTGTCAATGCCTATTGCTGTCACAAGGGATTATTACATTCTTTGTGACAGCAATAAGAATATAAAAAAAGAAACAGCGTAGCAAGACAAAAAAAAAAGGGAAACAAAAGAAAATTAAAAAAATTATTAAAGTGCCCCCGTGCAAAGGCAAACACATATGCTAACAGTGTTTGCACCACACACGTGAGCGATCGCCATAAACGGTATAGCCAGAGCAATCATTCTAGCACCTGACCTCCTATATAAAATGCTAAAGTGGTCACCTGGCTAAGGCTTTTGAGGCGTCATCTTTGGAGATTTTTAGGTATCATAGTTTGGCACCGTTACACGGGCGTGCACAATTTTGACATGTATGGTATCCATCTACTCGGCATAACTTTATCTTTTATATTTTACTAAAGAATTGAGTATATTCTGTTTTTGCACATTAAAACTCATTAAATTGTGTTTGAAATACCGCTGTGCAAATATTGTGCGACTTAAAAATATACAACATTCACCATTTTATTCTCTAGGGCCTCTGCTTAAAAAGAAAAAAAAATGTTTGGGGCCTCTAAGTAGTTTTCAAGCAATAAAAAAAAAAAAAAAATGCAGGTTTTTACATGTAGGAGAGAAGTGTCAGAAATGGCTCGGTATGCAAATGGTTAAAGGGAAGCCAACATAAAAACAGCTTTTGGTATTTTTATTGGTTATATTAAAGTGGTTCTAAAGCCTCAAGGTTTTCCACCTAACTGCATTTTATGCGTTAAAGAGTTTGTAAGCCTCATATTTTTTCACCTTAATGCATCCTCTGCAGTGACCCCCCCCCCCCCCGTTTTAGTTACCTGAGCCCCGAATTTCCCTTGGCGGGGACGCGCTGTCCCTCTCTCCACAGAGGGATCGATCACAGTGCCATTGGCTCCCGCTCATGTTAATCAACTCCAGTGACAAGGGAGTGGGGGCAGGGCAGAGTCCTGCTGTCTGTGTCAAAAGACGTAGCAGCCGGTCTCAGGGGCGAGCCAGCACGAGTGTCCCCATAGGAATCAACTTCCTATTGGGGACACCAGCAAGAGAGAGGAGCCAAGAGGGGACCCGAGCAGAGGAGGATTGGGGCAGTCTGTGCAATTCCATTGTGCAGAGCAATAAGTCTAGAGATGTTTGTCATTTTATTTTTTTCCTTTACAACCACTTTAACCGCTAAGCTACCGCCCACCGTCATATGACGTCGGACGAGTCAGCTCGTTCTGGGCGGACGTCATAAGACGTGATTGCCCACCTGAGCCACTAGGGGGCGTGCGCGTGCCCGCTGCGTCGCTTGAGACCCGGTGCGCGTGCCCGGTGCCCGCGATTGCCGCCAGGCACCCGCGATTGCCGGGTGACAGAGCAGGACCGTGGATCTGTGTATGTAAACACACAGATTCACGTCCTGTCAGAGGAGAGGAGACCGATGGTGTATCCCTTGTACATAGGGACACCGATCGGTCTCCTCCCCTAGTGAGTACCCTCCCCCCAGTTAGAATCACCTCCCTAGGACACACATTAACCCCTCAATCGCCCCCTAGTGTTAACCCTTCCCTGCCAGTCACATTTACACAGTAATCAATGCATTTTTATAGCACGGATCGCTGTATCAATTTGAATGGTCCCAAAAATGTGTCAAAAGTGTCCGATATGTCCGCTGCAATATCGCAGTCACAATAAAAATCGCAGATCGCCGCCATTACTAATAAAAATAAATAAATAAATAAAAATGCTATAAATCTATCCCCTATTTTGTAGACGCTATAACTTTTGCGCAAACCAATCAATATACGCTTATCGCGATTTTTTTTTACCAAAAATATGTAGAAGAATACATATCGGCTAAACTGAGGAAAACATTTGTTAAAAAAAAAAAAAAAAAATTGGATATTTATTATAGCAAAAAGTTAAAAATATTGTGTTTTTTCAAATTTGTCGCTCTTCTTTTGTTCATAGCACAATAAATAAAAACCACACAGGTGATCAAATACCACCAAAAGAAAGCTCTATTTGTGGGGAAAAAATGATAAAAAATTCATTAGGGTGCAGTGTAACATGACCGCGCAATTGTCATTCAAAGTGCGACAGCGCTGAAAGCTGAAAAATGGCTTGGGCAGGAAGGGGGTTTAAAGTGCCCAGTATTGAGGTGGTTAAGGAAAAAGAATTATTGAAAAACAAAAAAATGATAATATATATATATATATATATATATATATATATATATATATATATATATATATATATATATATATATATATATAAATTAAATAAATAAGAGGTCGACCGATATGGGTTTTTCTCTGGCCGATGCCGATATTTAGAAATCACGGTGGCCGATGGCCGATATATTAGGCCGATTTTTTTTTTCCCCTTCATCTCATAAAATCGAACAGTTAGACCCCTTTCACACTGGGGCGGTTTTTTAGGCGCTTTTGGGCTAAAAATAGCGCCTGTAAAGTGCCTGTAAAACGGCTCCCCTGCAGTCTCAGTGTGAAAGCCCGAGTGCTTTCACACTGAGGCGATGCGCTGGCAGGATGTTAAAACAAGTCCTGCAAGCAGCATCTTTGGAGCGGTGTATACCCCTCCTCCACCACTCCTGCCCATTGAAATGAATGCGCACCGCTGCCGAAGCGCCTGCAAAGCGTTTCAGCAGCAGCACTTCAGGAGTGCATTTAACCCCTTCCTCGGCCGCTAGCTGGGTTATAAGCGCCCCGTTAGCAGCCGAATAGCGCCGCTAAAATGACGGTAAATCGCCGCTAAAACTAACGGCGTTTTACCGTCAACGCCTGCCCGCTCCAGTGTGAAAGCAGCCTTAAGTAATAAGTGATACAGAAAATGTTTTACATTTAAACATTTATTGAACAAAACAAACCTCCAATCAGTTCACTTGTATGTATAATTTAGATTAAAAAAAAAAATAATAACTATATCTAAAATATTAAATACACAAAAACAGGTAATCAAAACTTTTGGACGAAAAAAATGGGCTAACTTTACTGCTTATTTATTTTTTTAACTAGTGTATTTTTTTAAAAAAAATTGCGTTTGAAAGACCGCAGCGCAAATACCGTGTGACATAAAATATTGCAACAACCGCTATTTTATTCCCTAGGGTCTCTGCTAAAAAATATATATATATATATATATATATATATATATATATATATATAATGTTTGGGGGTTCTAAGTGATTTTCTAGCAGAAAATACAGGATTTTTACTTGTAAGCAACAAGTGTCAGAAAAGATTTAGTCTTTAAATGGTTAAACTGAGAAATTCTCCACAGTTCAGTCTATTGATAAAAAGAACCCGAAGAGATACAAATGTATCTTCTTATCAGACTTGGCAGGCTGCCCAGAGGAGGAGAGAAGAAAACTTCAGACAACTTGCAATTGACTTCTATTACAGAAGTCATTTGCAAGTCCCGCTGAAGTTATAATCAGCTTTTTTTATCAGCACAAATCGGCCGACGCCGATTAAGTAAAAAAAGCCAAATATCGGCCGACCTCTAATTAAAAATATATATATATATATATATATATATATATATATATATATATATATATATATATATATATATATATATATATATACACACACACACACACACACACACACACACAGTGGAACCTCGGATTACGAGCATAGTCCGTTCCAGGAGTATGCTCGTAATCCAAAATACTCGCATATCAAAGCGAGTTTTCCCATTGAAGTCAATGGAAACGAAAATACCGTATTTATCGGCGTATAACACGCACCCCAAGTTTAGGAGGGAATTTTAAGGAAAAAAAAACTTTTAGGAGGGAAGTTGAAGGGAAATAAACTTACATTTAAATGCCCATCATTGCAGCCTTCTCAGTGCAGCCTTGCCCCAGTGCAGCCTTGCCCCAGTGCAGCCTTGTTAGTGCAGCCTTCCCCAGTGCAGCCTTGTTAGTGCAGCCTTCCATCCTGTGATCCCCTGCCATACTGGGCTTCAAAATCGCTCACCTCGATTTGAAAATGGCGCCGCAGGCGCCGAAATACACAGAGCCGGTCTCTCGGCGGCTCTCGTTCACTTTCGGCTCCACTCGTAGTCCCGCCCGGGATGGGCGTGACTGTGAGCGGAGCTATCCGAACCTAGCCGAGTACACTCTGCTAGGTTCGGGCGGTGCTCGAGTGAAGCCGAAAGTGGCCGAGAAGACGGCTCTGTACATTTCGGCGCCATTTTCAAATCGCGGTCGGCGATTTTGAAGATCTGGCAGCTCAGGATCGCAGGGGATCGGCGTATAACACGCACCCGCGATTTCCCCGATTTTAAGGGGAAAAAAGTGCGTGTTATACACCGATAAATACGGTAATTTGTTCCGCATTGACTTCAATGGGATGCAATACCACATGCGGCCAGAGGCGCCGGAGAGCCTTGGAAACGGCCGAAAAGTCCCGTGGACACTTCGGCTGACCTCGGCAAACCTCGAAAAGACTTCCTACCCGAGATTTGCTGAGGTCAGCCGTGCTGTACTCGGGCCTTTCTGTGCATTTCCAAACGTGACATTCGGCTCTGCTCGGCTCTGGCGCCCCCCCCCCCAAGCCAAAAGCGGTACTGCACACCACTTTGGCCTGAATCGTGCTCGTTTTGAGAGACAACACTTACAAACCGAGTTACGATTTTTAAAAATACAGTGCTCGTATTGCGAAACGCTAGTTGAATGCATTACTCGCAATCCGAGGTTCCATTGTATAATATATATATATATATATATATATATATATATATACACATACACACACATATATAACTGGAGCCAAGTGATGATTTATATACTTAATGATGTACAGGACTTGTAGGTTTAGTCCTTTCTCCATGGAACCCCCCAGTATTTGCTGCAACTGCCTGAAAGTGAGACCGTGCAGCAAACTGGATAAAGGTGTCCCCGATATCTGATCATGGAGGGGAGAGGATTGGGGACAGATGGAGGGATGGATGTTGGATGGAGAGCGTCCCACACTCCGCTTGAGTGCTTCCGTCATATACCACTTCTTCCCAGTCTGTATAAAGATATCAGATATTCCAACCTCTCTGAGCACAAAACAAGGCGACACTTGCTTGTTGCTAACATGAACTGTTTTTTTTAGAATCAAAATTACAAGACTTAATATGCCGTTGGAACCTCCTCTAACAATACAACTGTAACCTAATTAACATAATTAACATGAGCTAATTAACTAAAAAATTTACCCAGACCAGATGACAGACTTGTGGGCACCGAGCTTCACACAGTAATATAAACACAATAGCTGGAGCTAATTACAATTAACAATACAAACAACAATCTCCCCCCCCCCCCCCTCCTCAGCCTATTCATCAACAGTTCGTCTCCTAGCCAGTCCTGGAGGCTAATGTGATCAGCTCACTCAATTAACAGGTTGAGTTCAGAATCAACCAAACCAATAATAGTCTCTACATACATCCTGGAAGCTATTGTGGACAAATATTACTGTCCCATTTTAAGTAGTCTAAGATATATTTTCTCACTTAGACATAAGATGTATTCTGAGTTCCACGGGCCCTCCTGTCACAGATGGCAATATATAAGCAGAGAGAAGTAGATATAGGGAGATGTCATGCAGGGTATTCTGGTAGAGAATTAGAATTTTACTTTTATTTGAACCTTCTAATGGACCCCATTTACTGACCTGTCTATTTCTTTCCCCAGAAACATTTATTCTTTGTGATGGAATATATAGGAGGAGGAGATCTGGCAGAGCGAATAGAGGAGACATCGTTACCCCTCCCCACCATCAGACGCATGTCGGCAGAACTCCTGTGTGGTCTACAACTCTTACATTCCAGAGGAATATTTCACAGGTAAGTATCTTTACTATAATCTTCAATCACTTCCCCTTCCGCTGCCTAAACACCTAAACCATTACTAAACCCCATTTGTGAGGAAGAGGAGGAGGATGGTCAGCGCACACTTACCCCTTCATCCTCCTCCATCCAATGTCTGCCCTTCTGCTGGCGATACATAAAGGGATAAGAGGAAGGTTGGACGTACATTGGATAGCTTGAATTGTTTTGCTTACACAGTAATAAAGAAGTGTCACTTTGGTCAGATTTGATGGAATTCTCCACCAGGACTAAACAATTCTGATGAAAACAATAATTTAATGATCAAATCGCAAATATAGTGCAACCGTTTTACAAAAGATACGATCGTTTCCTGGATTGTATCATTCTGTGTATGGGCAGCGCTAGGAAAGGGAACTTTGTGAATGTTGATCCATCTATGAACCTGTAATATTGGGATAAGGGGAGGGGGGGATTGTCTGAACCACAGAGCTAACACTCTTTTCCTCCATAGGGACCTGAAGCCTACAAACATCCTTATACATATCAACGGTCATGTGAAAATTGGGGACTTCGGAGTGGCAGCGACTGGAATGTTTGGACGCAACCTGGAGGAAGACGATGGAACGCTCCTATACTACGCGCCGGAGGTAAGTAAAGGTCCAGTGATCGGCTGGTGCAATGTGCTCATACACAGGACAAATATCAAAAAATCTATGTAAATGTATGCTGGAAATTAATCCATCTCTCTCTGATTTTCCTACAGCTGATCAACGAAGAGCCACACAATCAACTGGTAGACTATTTCTCCCTGGGGGTCCTACTATATGAGGCAGCCTTTGGTGCCCATCCATTCTTAAGAGGTAGTATTTCACGCCTGCTGTTCTCTATAGTGAAAGAGACACCATTTTACCCGGACGACGCCGACCCCAACCTGGTGGATTTTCTACAGAGGGTAAGTAGTGACAGTCCCAGCGGGACAAGCAAAGTAGACATATAGGCTCAACCAATGAGTCCGTCTGCTTTATAAATGGAAGATGCCGGTCTTTTTTCTATCATTACGGTCATCTTATATTTTCCTGTTCTCTTTTTCCCCATAGCTCCTGTGCAAAGAACCTGACGAGCGTGAAAGAGCCATCGCCGACATTCAACACCACCCTTTTTTCCAAGAAATAAATTGGGCAGAGCTGGCTGCAGGGGAGACAGACCCCCCATTCACTGTCCATCACAAGGTAAGTAGAAATTTGGGTTCACTTGATCTGATTCCATACACACAGCTGGGGCCCATCAGAAAAGAAATGACGTTTGTGAGATGTATCATTGTGCTTACAGAGAAGCCGTCAGGACCAAATTCATGAAAGAAGCTGAATATTCCATCTTCCCTTATTAGAATTGTGCAGCAATGTTATTTCCCACATTAGATCTACTGAAATCTGATTTGTCAGTTTGAGAACCGGGGGAGGAGTCACTTAAGCTCTGACAGCGCTGTCTCCCAACTCCCGAGTGTGCATGACAAAAACAAATAACAGAGCTCTGTACATACTCCCATTTCTCTTAGGGCTCTGTTATAGGATAGGTTGAGCACTGACAGACCTCAGGAGAGCTCTCACCCCGACTCTCAATCTGAAGGCTCAGGGGACACAAAGTAAAATAATGGGACAAATATAAACCTTTCAGAGGTGAGTTTGCACAATTATAATAGTGAAGATCCAGATCCTTGCTTCTGCACAGTGGTGGCCGGTATCCGACATCTCACAGTCATATGGGCTTGGATGACCCATAGAGGGGGAAATGGCCCTCGGAGGTCATAGAGGGATTTCTTCTATTCATTCATGGATCTCATTGTTCTCTCTCTCTCTTTTTTTCAGTACCACAGAAATAAAGCAAAGCATAGAATAAATCTGCAGGACATCATGGACATCATGGACAAAGACAAAGCCATCTCAGACAGAGAACAGGCCTTGTTCAATGGGTTCTCATTCATCAGTGAGGAATGGATAGCCATGCAGAAATAGGAATGGATGATAACATCCAAAAACACAAGAGGTACGAAAGTAAATGATGGAAATCTGACATAAAACACACCATATCAGACCAATTTCACAGCATCTACCACCATTATAATCAGCAAACATCATATACCCCGGGACATACAAGGCTCAATTCACTAAACATGACATCCAAAATTGCGAAAAAAGAGCACATGTGGTATTTTTCAAAAATGATATCCACTAATATACAGCATGTGCTATTTCTGCGGTATTTTAGGATAGAAATATACAATGTTCTTTGCACATTTAGCTGGTTGTTGAGAAGCCGCTACCCATAAGTCATTGCGGCCGTCACAGATAACAAGGAATAGATACATTGATGATGAGCATGAGGGAAATCAGATGGAATAGTAGAAGACAGTCACATGTGTCCATTATTAGGGATTCCCGGAGACCCCTCTGTACCGGATGGGGTGTCAATAGTGACAGAGGGGAGGGGGGGTGTACACTGGCTATACATTGGGAGAATGTCACTCAGTGTGCGGTCCGGCCAGACACACTCCATTTAACAAAAGTCGATTCAATTGACTTCTGTTAAAGGAAACAACCAGAAAATTTTCACCTGTCCAGTGGCTGCATCCAATCAGACAGATGCTGTTTGGGCTGGCTGCCAAAATACACCATCCACAGCAGGGGATTCAGTCTTCCGCACTTAATAGCATGGAAGGAAGAATCGGTTTGTTTCATTCGGCTTCCAAGCTGAAGAAAAATCTACCCATGTATGTCCGGCTTTATTCTCCATGTTGAATAGATTTTATATTACAGAGAATGCCATAGTGTGTAGGGGTGCAACGGATCAAAAAACTCACGGTTCGGATCGTTCCTCGGATCAGGAGTCACGGTTTGGATCATTTTCGGATCAAAAAAAAAAATCTCCCCCACTGTAATATCCACAATCTCCCTATTGGCAGAGTATTGGCGGGTATATTGGCGGGTAATTTGGCAGAGTATTGGCAGAGTATTGCAGCAGGGCATTGCAGCAGGGCATTGCAGCCATCCGATCTCTACCCTCCACTGTACAGATCAGTACACAGAGGGGAGAGAGGAACCAGCGTCATGACTTGACGCCGGTTTGTTACAAGTGATCGCTCCGTCATTTGACAGAGCGATCACGTGCTAAACGGCCGCCGGGTGTACCAAGATGGCCGCCGCTCCGGAGCTAGGCCGAAGCCGCGGCCTTTCCTATGGCCAAGGCCACAGAGCGCTCCGCGGATCGGGGGTGTCACGATCCGCGGAGGTTGATCCGTACGGGTCACGGATCGATGACGATCCGTTGCAACCCTAATAGTGTGACATTCTGTCTGTCTGAGGACGATGTCCCAAGGTCACCGCTGGGATTTTATACTAATGAAAGTAAAAAGAGTGTGAAATTTGTCTTCATCATTGATCAGGAGGAAAGTAACATCCATTTACTAAATATCACTGTCTCATTTATTACAGAAGAATCGCTGCCCTACATCAAGGAAGAGGTTTCCAAAGAAGACCACCACAGAACATGGATCTTCTATGGACTATGGGGGGAGGGGGGGGGCAAGGGGAAATAGACAAGAGAGGACAAGGGGTCATAATGGGGTTTCGGGTTAATGGGGATACCATTGGAGGAACGTGATAGGTTGACACTTGGGGTGTGGGGTTGGACAGATCTACGCCATCTACATCTAAAAAAAGGATTCCAAAGAAGAAGACCACAGAACATTGATCTTCTATGGACCATGGGGGGAGTGACATAGGCAAGAGGGGACCATGATAGGGGTAGGGGGGTAATAGTGACACCATAGGAGGGATGTGATGGGTGGACACACAGGGTGTGGGGTAATACGGATCTACACCATCTAGATCAGGAAAAAGGATTTCAAAGAAGATCACAGAACATGGATCTTCCATGGACCACGGGTGGGGGTGGGGGGGTGACATAGGCAAGAGGGGACCATGATGGGGGTAGGGGGATATTAGTGATACCATAGGAGGGATGTGATGGGTGGACACACAGGGTGTGGGGTAATACGGATCTACACCATCTAGATCAGGAAAAAGGATTTCAAAGAAGATCACAGAACATGGATCTTCCATGGACCATGGGTGGGGGGGGGGTGACATAGGCAACAGGGGACCATGATGGGGGTAGGGAGGTAATAGTGATACCATAGGAGGAATTTGATAGGTGGACACACAGGGTGTGGGATTGTATGGATCTACACCATCTAGCTCAGGAAAAAGGATTCCAAAGAAGAAGACCACAGAACATGGAGCTTTCATGGACCATGGGTGGGGTGGTTGGGGGGGAGGGGGAGTGACATAGGCAAGACGGGACCATGATGGGAGTAGGGGGGTAATAGTAATACTATAGGGGGAATGCGATAGGTGGACACACAGGGTGTGGGGTTGTACGGATCTACACCATCTACATCAGGAAAAAGGATTCCAAAGAAGACCACAGAACATGGATCTTCCATGAACCATGGAGGAAGGGGACATAGACAAGAGGGGACATGAAGGCATTAAACCAAATAACCCAGAGATTTCAAAACCATTTTCACCTGAAAGGAAGGAGGAGATCTTAAGGCTGAAGATGTATGCACAGATGGACAGAGCATGCAAGTCCTTCATCCTCAAATCGGGAGGACCGAGATTTTATTTACCAAAGGCAAGATGAACTCCGAATTGCAGATCAGTTTGGCTATGTGCCCAGGTAAAAACAGGACTAACATTTATTTACTGACACACACTGGTCAACATACAATGACTGGCATGCACTGACCTACTCTAACAGAGGACGTCCAGATGTACATAAACTGACCGGTCCATGCTTTAGATAGATGTACACAGACAGACAACCAAATTAGGAGAGAGTAGATCGCACACACAGATTGTAGGA
Organism: Aquarana catesbeiana; assembly: GCA_037953035.1. Lineage (NCBI taxonomy): Eukaryota > Metazoa > Chordata > Amphibia > Anura > Ranidae > Aquarana > Aquarana catesbeiana. The sequence continues at coordinate 4,245,471 of JBBHAA010000095.1, forward strand.
TGAGGCCTACTACAAACATACATCCAACATTAGAAAAAGGATGACTAGCATCCAGTAAGGTAGCTTAGTGTAGTTAGTGTAGGTCCTGCCCTAGAAGAGTCTACCTTGACGTGGTGGGCAGGCTTGGAATCTCTTGGTCAAAAAAGTGTCAGCGAATGGGCGAAAGAATCACTAGATCTTCACTTCTGGCCAATTGATTTTACCAAAGGACTCTTGGTTTAATCAGAGTATATAAAGTTGGAAAAAGAAAAAAATGTGTACAAGTCCATAATTATACCTTCATAAACACACAATAAAAACTTGGTATATTTACATTTGAATTGCTTCCTCTTTTATTTAATCCTTTCATGACCAGGGGTCATTACCACTTGGATGCACAGGCCACATTTGCAAGGCTGGAAAGGGCTCTATGGCTACTTCTTCCACTTCTGGTGTGTAGGGATGTGTAATAGGTGTTTATGTATTAACATGTGTCCTAACCATGTATATATGTATGTAATGACAAGCCCCTTATGTGACAGTAGTGACAAGGTCCTCTCAATGGAGAGATCAGGGGTTTTCTAGCTTCACCCCAAGAACAGGATATACGATTAAATCCTGTAATGAAACATTCCCCTTACAGTGATTGAAAAGTATCGTTTTTAATTTTTTTTAAACAACAATGTCATACTTGCCTCCACTGTGCAGCTTGTTTTGCACAGAGTGGCTCCGAACATCCTCTTCTGGAGTCCCTTGGCGGCCCTCGCGGCTCCTCCCCGCATTAGATAACCCCCTAGGAGAAGCGCTCTCCCGAGGGGGGTTACCTTGCGGGCACGCTCCCGAGTCCAGCATTTGCGTCCATAGACATGAATGCCGGACTCTGCCCCGCCCCCGCGTCTTTGGATTTGATTGACAGCACTGGGAGCCAATGGCTGCGCTGCTATCAATCTACCAAATCAAGAGCCGGGACCCCGTGGAGAGAAGGACGGCGTGTCCCCACTGAGGAGATGAAGAGGCTCAGGTAAGTAAAATGGGGGGATGGGAGGGCCGGTGACTGCCAGGTGTTTTGGTATCATGGGGGAGGACATCAGTAAAAGGAATGATATGACAGGTCAGGGTTCAGGCGGTGACATGGGAGATGGAGGGATCACACATTGCCTTTCTAGCTGGTGATCCACTTTCCCCGTACAGCTGCCTCCTGCTATACCAAATCTGTATCATCACACCGCAACCTCGTCCTGAGGTTCAGTAACCAGAAGTGATGCAATGGGGGGGCTGGTCCGAGAATGCTGAAACTCACTAGCTCCTCCCCTTCCACCAAGGAAAGCTTCCCTACTTCATAAGAATCTGCACTACACTGGATGTGGGCGGAGCCAGGGAGGAACACACCCCCTGCCAGATCTCATCACTATGTGTGTCCCCGGCTGGAAAGATTTACATCCTCCATGTGTCTGTATACAACACTGAAATTATCACATAGAATACATCCTCCATGTGTCTGTATATAACACTGAAATCATCACATAGAATACATCCTCCATGTGTCTGTATATAACACTGCTATCATCACATAGAATACATCCTCCATGTGTCTGTATAAAACACAGCTATCATCCCATAGAATACATCCTCCATGTGCCTGTGACCCTGTCCCCACAGAGAAGGCACAGATCATATAACACAATGACCCTATAATACATTCTTCCTCTCACTGACACCGATGTAAGGGACGTTCATCCTTGTAATGGATATACAATTGTGTGCCCTCTAGTGGTCACTCTGGGCTGTTCAATCTGAGTGTGTGCGCTCTTCTTCTCCAGCTGCAGTAGTTGGATTGGCCTGGAGAGGCCGCCATTGAGCTCAGCTAGAGAAGAAAAGCATGCACTGTGCATGAACAGTTTATACACCCGCCTGGAGTGACCACTACTCGGCACACAATTTTAGTGTCCAGACTGTCCTGTAAATGACAGATGGGAATAGGAAGAAGGGATCGGTTGGTTTTTGCAGAGAGGTCCCCACACCTCCATGTGTAATGGAAGGAGGAGAAGTCTTTTATTGTGGATTGGACAGATTGGAGTCACAGCAGCTTTGAGCCGTGATTTGGTCCTCAGCACTGCCAGGCCCCATAAAAATGGTCACTAATCCGCTATGGCTACACTTAGGAAGGCCATACATTACACAACAGATTCCAGGAAAGAAAAATCACTTGATTCCCCCATCAGCACAGTCAGTGTTAATGGGGGAATCCCTCCAACAGTGATATTGTGTTCTGCCGCTAGAGAGCCTTCCCTGCAGAACACAATGATCACCGCTGGTGGCAAAAACTGCCGGCAGAGAAAGCATGAAACAAATCCGACAGGTTCATTGTACAGAGGTGGATCAACCTCAGTACAACAAGCCTGCCCATAGATGGATAGAATCTCCACCGACCCCCGCTCAACCAGCCGAGCTTCCATACATCTATGTACAATAACACAAATTCCACAGGAGCCCAGAACCCCCCTTCTTACCCACAGAGCTGACAGCTCGCTGTCACCCAGGTTACAGGCTGGCGGGAGGAGACGCTAAAAGGTGTGAGGTCACAGCACAACGCACGCTGCTCCAGAGATGACATGGACTGCGCAAAACCAGAGACACCAACAGACACACAATGTCCTGAAAAGAGAAAGAAACATCAACCCTACCCCTTCACAACAGTCCCCTCCCCCGACTCCCCAATCCTGCCCCTTCACAACAGTCCCCTCCCCCGACTCCCCAATCCTGCCCCTTCACAGCAGTCCCCTCCCCCGACTCCCCAACCCTACCCCTTCACAACAGTCCCCTCCCCCGACTCCCCAAACCTGCCCCTTCACAACAGTCCCCTCCCCCGACTCCCCAACCCCGCCCCTTCACAACAGTCCCCTCCCCCTGACTCTCCAATCCTGCCCCTTCACAACAGTCCCCTCCCCCCGACTCCCCAATTCTGCCCCTTCACAACAGTCCCCTCCCCCGAATCCCCAATCCTGCCCCTTCACAACAGTCCCCTCCCCTGACTCCCCAACACCGCCCCTTCACAACAGTCCCCTCCCCCGACTCCCCAATCCTGCCCCTTCACAACAGTCCCCTCCCCCGACTCCCCAATCCTGCCCCTTCACAACAGTCCCCTCCCCCGACTCCCCAATCCTGTCCCTTCACAACAGTCCCCTCCCCCGACTCCCCAATCCTGCCCCTTCACAACAGTCCCCTCCCCCGACTCCCCAACCCTGCCCCTTCACAACAGTCCCCTCCCCCGACTCCCCAATCCTGCCCCTTCACAACAGTCCCCTCCCCCTGACTTCCCAATCCTGCCCCTTCACAACATTGCCCTCCCCCGACTCCCCAATCCCGCCCCTTCACAACATTCCCCTCCCCCCCGACTCCCCAATCCTGCCTTTTCACAACAGTCCCTTCCCCCTGACTCTCCAACCCTGCCCCTTCACAACAGTCTCCTCCCCCAACTCCCCAATCCTGCCCCTTCACAACAGTCTCCTCCCCCATCTCCCCAACCCCGCCCCTTCACAACAGTCCCCTCCCCCCGACTCCCCAACCCCACCACAACAGTTCCCATCCATCTGTGGGTGGGCTAGTCTGTTGGTCAGTCTATTGGGTTGGTTACTTGGTCAGTCAGTGGGGGGGGGGGGTCTGTTAGCAGTGGCGGCTGGTGAACAACATTTTTGGGGGGCGCAAACAAAATGAAAAATACTTGAAAAAAAAAATGTGCCCCGTGCCCGCCCGCTATCTGCCCATCACTTACCCCCGTGGGACGGCTCCTGTGTCCTCCATGCGTCTCTTTTAGTTCTGCTAGGCATCCAATAAGGGCAACTGTGCCTTCAGCCAATCAGGTGACGTGTATCAGACTCGTGTCTGATTGGCGGATAGGCAGTTCAGTGTTAGAAAAGAAAATGAATATTCACTTTTCTAACACATCTGGGTGGACTGCGAGTGCAATGCTCTGCGCTCCGAGTTAACCTTTTTTGAAGCCTATTAGATCCTCAGGCTAATCAGGTGCTTCAAAAATACAAATCCCCCCCCCCTCTGTAATTCATGTGCCCGGCGTCCTGAAAGGGCCAGACACCTGAATAGGGGGTGGTGGACATGGATAGATTAATGCAATGCACAAATCTATACATAGAGGGGACGGCGCCCGTGTGCCAATAATGGACACACCGCCACTGTTAGCTGGTTGGTTTGTTGGTGGGTTGGAAGGGTCTGTCAGTGGGTGGGTCTGTCAGGTTGGATCGATCTGTGGTTGGGGGGTGTGGTAATGAGTTGGTTGGACGGTGGACGGGTCACACATCTGCAGGTCTGTACATCTGGATGGGGGAAGGGCGGTCCCCGGGGTCCTGGATTGGTTGCTCCACGTAGGACTCAGCTGGCAGTCAGGTGGGAGGAGTCGTGGAATGGCCCCGCCTTCATTTCCTCTGGGGTGGAGCTCCATTTTCCAGTATCTCTGGTCTCCTCAGCTCTCCAGCGACGACACGTGACAGGACGTAGGCAGTGGTTTATTTAAGTTTTGTGCTGCCCTAGGCCTGACTAAACTCGTGCACCCCCTAATTTAAAAAATGACCCACCCCTTCCTGCCAAGGCCCCAATTTGACATTTTCGAGTGGGGGACACTAGTTCTGAGAGCCTGGCAGGGGGGTGGATTCCCTTAGTTTGCATAGGATTTCCTCAAACTTCCTGTTTGGCTATGGGGCAGGAAGTGAAGGGAAATCTCTGCAATGAGACAGGGATGGTAAAAAATAAACTGACAGGGGCTAAAACCCTCCCTTACTCTATCCAAAATAAAAAAAAAGTGTTGCCTCTAACCATTTCAAAACCAGGCACTCCCCCCCTTCCTGCCCAGGACAATTTTTAGCTTTCAGCGCTGTCGCACTTTGGGTACAGTGTTGCATGACTGCGCAATTGTCAATCAAACTACATTTTTATAATTTTCTTTCCACAAATAAAGCTTTCTTTTGGTGGTATTTGATCACCTCTGCAGTTAATACTTGTGCTATAAATTAAAAAAAGGACGACCATTTAAGAAAAAAACCTGGGGGGTGGGGTGATGTGGTTGGGGGGACTCTGGTGACCAGAGATCACCTTCCGCAGAGTAAGGTAAGGGGGGGTACTGATATAAGGGGGAAACCTTTATATCAGTGCCCCCTTACATTATTGTAGTCACTCCCCCTTACATCAGTGACCCCCCCCCCTCAGACTGGCCTGACGGTGCTGTCACTGACCTCCTCTCAGGTGAACTGTGCAGGGCTCAGTTATATGGCTCCAAGTTGGTGGCTCTGGTTTTACTCTATAGTCTCTTCTCCACAGTCCAAACACGTCTGACTCCTCAGAATCCCCATCCCGGTGGCGCTCTCACTCTTGATTCCTCTCCAGACTTCCCCTTAGAGAATACAGACATGATAAAAAAGACAAGAGATATTCAGAGATTGCAGACATGGTACAGGAGGTGGTCAGATGATGCGCACAGAATACTGGAGGTGATCAGAGGATGTGGAAATGGTACAGTTGGTAGTCAGAGCATACGCACAGGATACAGGAGGTGGTCAGAGCATACGCACAGGATACAGGAGGTGGTCAGAGCATACGCACAGGATACAGGAGGTGGTCAGAGCATACGCACAGGATACAGGAGGTGGTCAGAGCATACGCACAGGATACAGGAGGTGGTCAGAGCATACGCACAGGATACAGGAGGTGGTCAGAGCATACGCACAGGATACAGGAGGTGGTCAGAGCATACGCACAGGATACAGGAGGTGGTCAGAGCATACGCACAGGATACAGGAGGTGGTCAGAGCATACGCACAGGATACAGGTGGTGGTCAGAGTATACGCACAGGATACAGGAGGTGGTCAGAGTATACGCACAGGATACAGGAGGTGGTCAGAGCATACGCACAGGATACAGGAGGTGGTCAGAGCATACGCACAGGATACAGGAGGTGGTCAGAGCATACGCACAGGATACAGGAGGTGGTCAGAGCATACGCACAGGATACAGGAGGTGGTCAGAGCATACGCACAGGATACAGGAGGTGGTCAGAGCATACGCACAGGATACAGGAGGTGGTCAGAGCATACGCACAGGATACAGGAGGTGGTCAGAGCATACGCACAGGATACAGGAGGTGGTCAGAGCATACGCACAGGATACAGGAGGTGGTCAGAGCATACGCACAGGATACAGGAGGTGGTCAGAGCATACGCACAGGATACAGGAGGTGGTCAGAGCATACGCACAGGATACAGGTGGTGGTCAGAGTATACGCACAGGATACAGGAGGTGGTCAGAGTATACGCACAGGATACAGGAGGTGGTCAGAGTATACGCACAGGATACAGGAGGTGGTCAGAGTATACAGACATGTAGGGGGAGCAAGCCAAGTGGTCCCCCGTGTAGGGGGAGTACACACAGGGGGTCAGTCATGGAGGGGGAGCACCCAGAGAGGTCCCCCATGTAGGAGGAGCACACAAAGGGGTCAGTCATGTAGTGGGAGCAGATCCATGTAGGGCGAGCACACAGTGGGGTGAAGTCCCGATAAGAGCTGTCACAGGAGGGCCCTCACACAGGACACATGGCAGTGAGGTTGGCACACTTAGGGTGATCAGGTTCCTGTTCTTAAGGGAGATGGGGGTCCCTGTTCCCAGGGGAGATAGGATGCATGTCCCCAGCGGAGAAGGGGTCCCCTGAGTGTGGTTTGGATGCTTGGTTCCTCATATTGGATCCTGGGATTGGGGTCAGAGACTGCAGACATGGTACAGGAGATGGTCAGAGACTGCAGACATGGTACAGGAGATGGTCAGAGACTGCAGACATGGTACAGGAGATGGTCAGAGACTGCAGACATGGTACAGGAGATGGTCAGAGACTGCAGACATGGTACAGGAGATGGTCAGAGACTGCAGACATGGTACAGGAGATCATTGCAGCCTCACCAGTGTATCAAATGCAGCCTGCCTGTGCCTCACCAGTGCCCATGATTTGCAGCCTGCCAGTGCCCAGCAGCCTAAGAGAGCGCATTGTAGGGTGTGCCCCCCAAATATGTGTTTGTATATCAAATGCAGCCTGCCTGTGCCTCACCAGTGCTCATCATATGCAGCCTGCTTGTGCCCAGCAGCTTCACCAGTGCCCATCATTTGCAGCCTGCCTGTGCCACACCAGTGCCCAGCAGCCTACCAGTGCCCATCATATGCAGCCTGCTTGTGCCTAGCAGCTTCACCAGTGCCCATCAATTGCAGCCTGCCTGTGCCTCACCAGTGCCCATTATTTGCAGCCTGCTAGTGCCCAGCAGCCTAAAAGTGCTTATCATATGCAGCCTGCCTGTGCCTCACCAGTGCCCATCATATGCAGCCTGCCAGTGCCCAGCAGCTTCACCAGTGCCCATCATATGCAGCCTGCCTGTGCCTCACCAGTGCCCATCATATGCAGCCTGCCAGTGCCCAGCAGCTTCACCAGTGCCCATCATATGCAGCCTGCCTGTGCCTCACCAGTGCATATCATATGCAGCCTGCCTGTACCTCACCAGTGCCCATTATATGCAGCCTGCCTGTGCCTGGATCAGCGGCGATCTCCATGTGTCAGAGCGGATTTGAATTGCCCGGGCCGTAGTAACAATGTCCCGCCTCCTGAGATCACGTCACACCAATTCAATGTCCCGGCATTGGATCAGTGTGCCGTAGAGGTCAACCGATATATCGACCGAAATTTAGCCATCTTGGAGAAATCGTCATCGGCCGATTATTATCCAAATTAGGTCGATATTTAAACACTAACCACACGTGCCCACGTTCCTCCTCCCTTCACCACACTCTGTTGGCAGAGCAGCGTGGCGCTGTATGAAACTGACATGTAACTGAATGCAGAGAGAGAGAGAGGAGCTGTCAAAATTAAGTATTGATGTCAGGGGCAGGACCCGGGGTAGGCGGGACCCAGCAGCTATCCAACACCAGCCAATGGGATCAGATCCGGGCAGGCCGCTAAGTATATGTGGGCCCTATTGGCACCTGTAAAATTACATAATATAGTATTTTGTATTAAAGAGGTAGTAAACCGTGGTTGAAGAAAAAAAAAAATCCCCTTCAAGGCAATGTCATAATGTGCTAGAATGCGCCGCATACTAGCACATTATGAAAGACTTGCCTCAAAACGAAGCCCTCCAGTGCTGCACTGTCACCGCTAAGAGGGCTTCCATATGCCACGGTCTTCCTTCCGGGATTAGTTTCCTCTGGTTACATGAGTGGCCAGGGGGGCGAGGGAGCCGCCATTTATGCCATGGGCTCTGAAGGTCCAGTATTGGATGCCAAACCTTCAGAGCGCATGGGCCAGTGACGTCACCAGCTGCATGCACTCTGAATATCTCCCAAACAGTACAAGTTTAGGAGATATTCACAGTACCTTCAGGTAACCCTTATTATAGGCTCACCTGTAGGTATAAGTGATCTATAAGTTTACTACCACTTTAACATGGTACTCAGCGTCTAAGTTTCACCTGGTGATCTTCTCAGTCTGTGTATGGGGCTTCCTGTTGCACCCACTGCCTTGCAATGTGGCAGTAATGCCATCAGTGGCGGTAAAAAAATTTGGGGGGGCCACAACAAATACACCCCCCCCCCCAGTCCGGTCGGTCCTGGAGCACTTACCCTATCTATGACAGACAGTGCTTCACCCGGGCAGAAAACATTACAGGCGAGTTCCTCTTCCTCTGTGTGCATCACAGCGGCTTCCATCTCCTCCCTCCTCCTCAGCGGCGGCCAATCGGAAAGCTTCTCCTTTCGGCCAATCGGAAAACAGCCTCAGATCCGCTTCCTGATTGGTCGGGAGGATCAGTGCTTCAATAGCGAATATTTATTTGCTATTGTAACACACCTGGGTGGGCTCGTAGTGCCATGCTCTGCGCCCTGAGCCTGTCCTATTTTGAAGCCTCTTACAGCCTCTGGCTATAATCAGGTGCTTAAAAAAAACACCCTATGGATTTCATGTCCTGCATAGAAACTGGAAGCATGGATTGGGGGACGGCGCCCGTAGTGCGCCCTTAATGGATAGGCCGCCCTTGAGTGCCGTCATCCTTCCAATGGACTCTCACTTTAACACTGCAAGCAAGCAGCCATGACAAAGTACAGCATTGCCTGTATTCCAACCTTGGCAGTGCATAACATTCTACCAGTCACTCCTAAGCATACTCCAAGCACCACTTTCTTCCTATTTCTGCAGGTAATAGAGAGGCCAAATGCCTTAACCATCCGCCACTCTCTGCCTTCAGTGGACAGTTTCCAAAACCTGCTGAAGTCCAAAAGCCCGGGACCCGGACTCATCAGTAACATCATACTAGGGATCGACCGATTATCGGTGGCCGATATTCACTTTTTCAGAAGTATCGGTAAAAAAAAAAACTGACCGATATTACTTCAAGCGGTTTGCTTTATTGTAATAACAACCGATGCGGCTCAGCAACCACTCGGCTGTAATCACAAGCAGTAGGAGGGGACATCCCCGCCACCTTCCGACGCTCGGACAGGCTCCCCCGTCCCACCGGGAAGCCCAAGCAACCAGCTGGCAAGTCCACTGCTGACCGAAAAACCGAACAAAACCGATGCTTCGTTCAGGTCTCGGATGTAGTAACACGGAAGCAACGTCATAACATCACTTCCCAGATTACTGGCATCTTAAAGGCACCAGTTTTTAAAAAAAGTATTCAAAAAAACGCAGATCTTGACGTTTTGAATACTTTCAAGTGCAGAGGTGGTGTTTGGGGTCTTATAGGCCCCCCGATCTTTCCATAAAGAGTACCTGTCACCATTTATTACTGTCACAAGGGATGTTTACATTCCTGGTTAGAGCAATAACAGTGATAACAAAAACAAAAAAATGTAAAAGGACAGAGCACAATTTTTTTTTTTAAATGTACAAAATATCGGCAAATAATATCGACTATCGGCAGGAGAGGTGGCCGAAATATCGGTAGCATATCGACACCGAAAAAACAATATCGGTCGATCCCTACATCATACCACCAATACACAGATACTTTGTAAATATAAGGGGGGGGGGTCCCTTTATTGCCATTTTGGTTTCTATTTTTGATCATGCCAGATTATTTAGGAATTCAAGCATTTCATTGCAGATATACATCACATGCTCGCTCCTGAAGAGTGGTTTAAAGCCACGAAGCATGTCAAGCTATTAGTTGCCATGTTCAATATCAATCATGTGTTGAAAGGATTATATATGGAACTGTTTCATTTGAACTATTGGGGTTATTTACGAAAATCCACTTTGCACTGAAAGTGCACTTGGAAGTTCAGTCGCTCTAAATCTAAGGGGTAGATCTGAAATGAGTAGAAGCTCTGCTGATTTTATCATCTGAGAGCTAAAATGCTGTTTTTTTCTTTCCTTGCACGTCCCCCTCAGATCTACAGCGACTTTACTTCCAAGTGCACTTTCAGTGCAAAGTGGATTTGCCTTTAGTAAATCAACCCCCTATGTGTTTACAAGATTCTATACATGAATTCCTTGCAATCATGCAATTTATATTTTTATTCTATTTATATTAACAATACTATTTTGAAAATAAAAAAAAAAAAAAAAAATTATATATATATATATATAGATAGATAGATAGATAGATAGATCTATATATATTACACACATTTTAATAGATATGTATTAATATTATTATTATGTAAAATTGTTTTATATTCGGATACAGACTAATAGAAAGACTATATAATATATAAACCAATATTTTATATTCAACAATCTATTCATTTGCAACCGTGTTCTTCATTAAAGTCCCACTTTCTTTTCTCTTTTTTTTGTTTCAACTGACAGGGATGAAGGCATATGACTAGGTCTTTGCTTCATTTAACCTCTTGTCGCCATTATTATACTGCGGCAGGTCGGCTCTCCTGCACAAACTGCTGTAGGTGTACGTCGGTCCATGCAAGGAGGATAGAGGGCGCGGGAGCGTGCCCTATGGACTCAATGTAAACCAGGCAATTCTCTGTACTGCCTAATGACATGTCAGATCTTCTGTGCCCGGTGATCAGGAACAGTGAGGGACCCCACTTAACCCTTTTGATCGCCCCCTAGTGTTAACCCCTTCCCTGCCAGTGTCATGTTTACATTGATCAGTGAATTTTTATATCACTGATCAATGTAATAACGTCACTGGCCCCTAAAAAGTGTAATTTGGGGTCAAATTTGCCCACTGCAATATCACAGTCCCGCTAATAATCGCAGAACGTCATTACCAGTAAAAACAATAAAAAATAAATAAAAGTCCCTAAATCTATCCCATAGTTTGTAGACGCGATAACTTTTGCGCAAACCAATCAAAAATATGTAGAAGCCTAAACTGATGAATACATTTTTTTATATGTATTTTAGCATAAAATTATATATATATATATATATATATATATATATATATATATATATATATATATATATATATATATATATATATATATATATATATATATATATATATATATTTTTTTTTTTTTTTTTTAAATTGTGAGTCTTTTTTTGTTTATAGCACAAAAAAATCAAAACCGCAGAGGTGATCAAATACCACCAAAAGAAAGCGCTATTTGTGGGTAAAAAGAGATGTAAATTTTGTTTGGGTACAATGGCGCACGACCGCGCAATTGTCAGTTAAATAAAAAATGCTCTGGTCATTAAAGGGGGAAAAGTCCCAAACCCCCTTTCTTCTCAGTATAGCAGTAACATCATTGGATGGGATGTGCTGCTGCAGCCTCCGCCTTGGCCAATCAGAAGCCATGGTCACATGACTGCAGAATAAATATTAACCACTTCAATGTCGGGCACTTTCCCCCCTTCATGCCCAAGCCAATTTTTAGCTTTCAGCACTGTTTAAATGACAATTGCGCGGTCATGTAACACTGTACCCAAACAACATTTTTATCATTTTGTTCCCACAAATAGAGCTTTCCTTTGGTGGTATTTGATCACTGCTGGGGTTTTTATTTTTTGCTCAACAAAAAAGACAGAATAAAAAAATGTAAAAATTAAAAAGAAGGGTTTGTTTCTGTTATAAAATTTTGTAAAGAAGTATGTTTTCTCCTTCACTGATGGGCACTGATGAGGCTGCATTGATGGGCACTGATGAGGTGGCACCAATGAGGTGGCACCAATGAGGGGGCACTCATAGGCGGCACAGATGGACACTGATAGATGGCACTGATAAGGAGGCACTGGCAGGCATTGCTGATGAGCACTGATTGGCATTTGTGGGCACTGATTGGCATCCCTAGTGGCCATGGATGGCATACCTGGATTGGCATCAGTGGTGGGTATCCCTGATGGTCCTGGGTGGGCATCCCTGGGGGGGGGGGGGGACTACGCTGATAATCAGTGCAGACCCCCGTCAGGAGAGCCGCAGCCCGGCTCTCCTCTACTCGCGTCTAACAGACGCGAGCGAGTAAAAACGCAGCTGATCATGTGGTAAAGAGCCTCCGTCAGAGGCTCTTTACCCAGATTGGAGATGCGGTGTGTCGGACTGACATGCTGCACCATAAATGCCGCTTTGTGCGCCACCCGCGGGCGCACGCCAGCTTGTTATCCCGATCACGTTATATGACGTCAGGTCAGGATAACAGAACCACTTTGCCGACGTCATATTGCTATATGGTGGGCAGAAAGTGGTTAAATAAAATGTATGATTGCTGTAGCTTGAAGGCTCAGACTGCTTACTATACAAATAAATGACATCCTGTGTGTTTCAAAACCTCAAGTTTTACATCTAATTTTAAATGCAAAAAAAATATATACTGGAATTCAATTTAGCAAAGATGGGTCTGTTGTGTGACAATGTCCTCTGATAGTGTTGTGAATAACCATCTCAGGTATTTGTGATGTGTCTGGAAATAAATGAAAACATTGCGTGTTCTGGAAGACACGGCTACTGAACTGAAGCTTTCATCACAAGTTCTCACCTTTAAAAAAATTAAATAAATTTCCATCTGATCCGGACACACCGCTGCAGCTTCTACAAATACTGGAAGTCTCTTCCACCTCTGCTGTGTGAGCTGAGCCCCCGAGACATTTCCATTCAGTCACCATCCAGTAGTGTCGGCCTTTGAAGACGTACAATGTTTATTTCAAATCTATATAACATAAAAAAAAACATTTTCTTTAGCGGCAGTGAAGTTTTAGTGTAGTGAAAACCTAAGATTAAAGCATAGCTATGGTCACACTGTATTTCAACTATTTCAACTCCTGTTATTCGGAATGATTTTGAAGTTAGTAAACCTTTGTGAAGATCCCCACCCATTTACTTACATGACTTCATGTATTCACTATATCATGTGGATATGCACTGCTGCATCATAGAATTCACAGAGCCTGCCTTCTAAACTACAGAGGTGCTGAGAGGAGAAGTTTCAGGAGGTGGAGTCAGAACAGGAAATACTGCTTGCAGGCAGCAAGGTACCATGGGATACGTAGTCCTTAGAAATGGAAAGAGGTGAAGCAGCAAAGCATGCAGAGAATCTGGGAAATTGTAGAATTTTTTTCTTTTGTATTTTTTGCTACAAAGGCCTGCGTCCCTACCTCTGCAATGTGTCACTATATTACTACTCCCTCCCTTAATTTATTTTTAATGCATCCTGTTGAGATTTATTGTCCTTTCCTTCAATAAAAAGAATTTAAACAGAAAAAAAAGAAAAAAAAAAGACAGGCAGAACTCACAACATGAAAGGAGATCTTTCAGGTAAACCTGTATTGGATTTTTAGAAATCATGATTGTTTGTACTGTTATTACAATGCTGATGGTATAAAAGGGTATGCTGTGACCATAGATTTCCTTTAAAGTGACACTAAAGGTTCAGGTTTTCTTTTTTTTGTCATACTTACCTCCACTGTGCAGCTTGTTTTGCACAGAGTGGCCCCGATCCACCTGTTCTGGGGTCCTACGGCGGCTCTCGCGGCTCCTCCCCGCATTAGATAACCCCCTCTAGGGGGTTACCTTGCGGGCGCACTCCTAAGTCATACACTCGGTGTCCATAGACGCCAAGTGTATGACTCGGCCCTGCCCCCCGAGTCACCTTAGGATGCATTAAGGTGAAAAAACACGTAAGTTTACAACCCCTTTAAAGCGGGGGTCCACCAATCTATCGTTTTTTTTTGTTTTTTTTTTGAGTTAATTCACAAACTTTTCTTCTCAGCATTACATACTCACATATTGTGTGTAATATGTCCGCCTGTGTCGGAAAGAATAACTTATATTATTCACTGCAGGCGGTTTCCATCTTCATTGTGGGCATTTGAAGCCCACAAGCATTTATTTCCTGGATGTGGTGAATGCTGTGCTCCCAGCATTCACTGCTCGTTCCCGCACATGCTCAGTGGCATCCTGGGAAGCCTGAGACTAGCTCCCAGGAGTCTGGGAAAGGCTAGAAACACGCCTACTCCCACGGGAGGAGAACCAGGAAGTGCAAAGAAGAATAGAAAAATAAAAGGTAATTACGGCGATTTAAATTTTTTTAAACGGCATGTCAGCATCTAGGCAAGGAAGAGAATACATACAGATATTGTTCAAAATTTGGGTGGAACCCCGCTTTAAAGTATTATGCTACACAGAAGAAGATTCATCCCTGAACACATAGGACCCCAACAGCTCAACCACTACCCCCTTTACCTGCAGAGTCAGCAGCCAGGGGTGTACACATCATGTAACCGCAGTGCTTTGCTGGTATTATGTACCCCCTTGTTGCTTTTGGTGGGTATAGTGCAGAATGTGGCCTATCCAAATGAATACAGTCGCTCTGCAAGCACCCTGAAACCAGGGGGTGGGGTTGATGGAGAACATTTTATAGGCAGTGAAGAGGTGTTCTATCTGCTTCTCACCCGCTGTATTATGACATGACATGAGGGGCAGGAGCATTCCCATTCTGGGAAGACGTCATATGACATCCTCCTATTCCTGGGGCATGCAGCATGGCGATCGGTGGTGGGCTGTGTCCCTTGGACATAGCCGATCACGGTGAAGAGCCCATGACATAGGCTCTTTATCATGTGATCAGCTGTGTCCAATCACAGCTGATCAGTGTAAACAGGAAATGCCCGTTATCGGCATTCCTCTCCTCACACTGTGTGAGGAGAGGGGAGCCATTAACCACTTAAGGACCGCCTCATGCCGATTTACGTCGGCAAGGCGGCACGGTCAGGCAGAATCACATACATATACGTGATCTGCCTCCCGTGGGTGGGGGGTGCCGGAGGCGGTCCTCTTTTGTCCCCCGGCGATCGGAGGTGAGGGGGAGGCCATCCATTCGTGGCCTCTAGACTGCTTTTACAAGCCGTGGGAGGGAATGCCCCCCTCCACCGTCTTCCGTGTTTTTCTCTGGCTCTCCTGTCTCAACAGGGAACCTGAGAATGCAGCCGGTGATTCAGCCAGCTGACCATAGAGCTGATCAGAGACCAGAGTGGCTCCAAACATCTCTATGGCCTAAGAAACCGGAAGCTACGAGCATTTCATGACTTAGATTTCGCCGGATGTAAACAGCGCCATTGGGAAATTGGGAAGGCATTTTATCACAACGATCTTGGTGTGGTCAGATGCTTTGAGGGCAGAGGAGAGATCTAGGGTCTAATAGACCCCAATTTTTTCAAAAAAAAAAAAAAAAGGAGTACCCATCACTACCTATTGCTATGATAGGGGATATTTACATTCCCTGAGATAACAATAAAAATTATTAAAAAAAAAAAAAAAAACGAAGTTACTTACTGGTAACGTTCTTTCCCGGAGTCTTTCAGGACAGCCACCTGAGAGCTTGGCTCCTCCCTTCTGTTTGGAAACACCTGCGCCAGCTTGTATAAATTTCCTCCTCCCCTGCTGGCTCCTCAGTTCTTTAAAGAGCACCTCCAGTCCGCTGGGGAGACACAAGAATATATGATAAACACAATTCATTATATCACATTTCCTGTAAGGAAATCTCTATGTCTTGATACACAATTGGGTGGGTACCCGGCTGTCCTGAAAGACTCCGGGAAAGAACGTTACCAGTAAGTAACTTCGTTTTTCCCCTAATCGTCTTTCAGGACAGCCACCTGAGAGGATAAACGAGCACTTACCCCTAGGGCGGGACCACGGCTTGTAAGACCTTGCGTCCAAAGGTCTGATCTTTAGCCGCCCAAAGATCCACTCTATAGTGTCTTACAAAGGTGGCAAAGCTGGACCAAGTTGCCGCTTTACAAATCTGTTCCGGCGTGGCTCCAGCTCTCTCTGCTTGCGACGCAGCCATTGCCCTGGTGGAGTGTGCCCTGATACCCTCTGGGACCTGCATACCTCCTAACCTATAGGCCTGTTCAATGGCTTCTTTTAGCCATCTGGCTATGGTACGTCTTGTGGCCTTTTGCCCTTTCCTTGCTCCAGAAATCAAAATAAATAAGGAGTCCGTCTTCCTAATATCTTTGGTTGCTTCTAAGTAATGCAAAACACATCTCCTTACATCTAAACTATGGAACTTTACTTCTTGTTCCTTAGAAGGATTTGGGCAAAATGATGGCAACACAATCTCCTGGCCTCTGTGGAATTTCGAGGCCACTTTAGGGAGAAATGCCGGATCCATTCTAAAAATTATGTGATCCGGAAAAATCTGAAAAAAGGGAGGCCTGATTGATAGGGCCTCCATCTCACAAACCCTTTTAGCCGTAGTAATTGCCACCAAAAAAACTGCTTTAAACGTCAGCATCTTCAGGTTGCAATCATCCAGTGGCTCAAAGGGGTGAGCTGTCATAGTTTGCAGCACTAATGACAGATCCCACTTTGGAAAAACTGTACCCTGTATCGGTCTTTGTCTGCTCAGTGATCTAAAGAGTCTGATTACCCACGGATCAGATGCTAATCTCTTCTCCAGGTAAACAGAAAGTGCTGACACTTGACTTTTAAGCGTGCTAAGACTTAGTCCCTTGTCTATCCCGTCCTGTAGGAACTCCAGGACTGCCACTGAGCCTCGTGTATTGAATTTTTTGTCTATACACCATCTGTTGAAACACCTCCATACTTTTTGGTAGATGTTCCTTGTCTCCATCTTCCTGCTTTTCAGCATTGTGTCTATTAGACGGCCTGAGAACCCTTTCGCTTCTAGCAACTGCTCCTCAGACACCATGCAGCCAAGTTCCATCTTTCCACTTGGGGGCAGTGTACTGGGCCCTGGGAGAGTAGATCTTCCTGGATCGGTAAAAACCAGGGGGGTTCTACCGCGAGTTCTCTGAGCATAGAGAACCACGGTCTCTTGGGCCAATAGGGCGCTATGAGAATTAGCGTTGTATTCTCCGTACGTAGTTTTCTTATTACCGCTGGTAGGAGAATAGGTGGGGGAAAGGCATAGCATTTTCTGAATGCCCATGCTTGTGCCAGCGCATCTACCCCGAGCGCTCCGTCCTCTCTTTCCAGGGAGAAGAATGCTCTGACTTTCCTGTTTTCCTTTGAGGCAAACAAGTCCACCTGAGGTGTTCCCCACTTGTGAGCTATCTGCTCGAATACCTCCTGGCTTAGCGCCCAATCGCCTTCTCTCACCTTTTTCCTGCTGAGGAAATCTGCCACTTTGTTTAAATCCCCTTTCAAGTGGATTGCTGACAAAGAGAGTAGGTTTCTTTCTCCCCACTTCAAGATTTCCTCTGCTAATGTCCACAGGGCTCCGCTCCTTGTTCCTCCCTGTTTGTTTATATAGGCGATCACTGACACATTGTCGGACCTGACCTGTAAATGTTGACCCTTGAACTCTGACTGGAAGGCTTGAAGTGCATACCATACTGCTCTTAATTCCTTCCAGTTGGACGATCTCCTCCTCTCTTCTTTCCCCCAAGTCCCTTGCGCTATCTGAGCGCTTAAATGCGCTCCCCACCCTACGCCACTTGCGTCTGTGGTTAGGATTCGGGAAATGGGTAGATTCCACAGCCGTCCCTTGTTTATGTTCTCTATTGTCCTCCACCACCATAAGGTTCCTTTCACCCTTGCTGATAAAAGAACCCTGGTGTCTAAGGACTCCTGCTTGTGATCCCACATTTTTAACAGGAACACCTGCAGTGGCCGAAAATGCAGGCCTGCCCATTGGACCGCTGGAATCGCAGATGTCAACAGTCCCAGTGTTGACATTATCTGCCTTATGGCACACGGTATATTGGCTTGTAATAAGCTTACTTCCTTCTGAATTTTCCCTATCTTTTCTTTGGGCAGAAACAGTCTTTGTTGCGCTGAATCTATGACATACCCCAAGTATACTATTTGCTGACTGGGTTGTAAATTGGATTTTTCCAAATTTACCAGCCAACCCAGACTTTCTAAGTACGTCTGTGTGTAGCTGAGGTTTTCTAGTAACTTCCGGGGCGACTCTGCAAATAGGAGAAGGTCGTCCAAATAAGCTATGACAGATATGCCTTTGACCCGTAATGGTGCCAGAGCTTCGGCCAGAATCTTGGTAAAAATTCTGGGCGATGAGGAGAGGCCGAAGGGTAGAGCCTGAAATTGAAGATGCCTGATTCCTCTTCCCGTCTCTATCGCAAACCTTAGAAATTTTTGACACTCCCGCTGTATCGGGATGTGCAGGTATGCGTCCTTTAGGTCTAGGGAGACCATATAACAGTTTGGGGGCAGAAGGGCCCTTACTGAATATATGGACTCCATTCTGAACCTTTTGTAGGTTATGGATAAATTTAGAGGCTTGAGGTTGAGGATGGGTCTGGTCTTTCCTGAAGTTTTCTGAACTCCGAATATGTGGGAGTAGAAACCCTGCCCTCTCTCTCCCCTTGGTACCTTGATTATCACCTTTTGTTGCTGGAGCTCCTCTAAGGATCTCATTAACCCTCTGGCCTTCTCCTTGTTTTTTGGGGGTTTGGTGATGTATAATCTGTTTGGGGGTGCTTTTGAGAACTCCAAACGATATCCCTCCTTTATTGTTCTCAAAATGAATTTGTTGGAAGATATCTCTTCCCATTGCGGAAGGAAGGCCCCCAGTCTTCCCCCTACCGCGACTATTGTGTCATTTCTTTTGGGTTTGCTCAGGAGGACGAAAAATCGCCCCCCCTTTGCCTTTCCCTCTCTGAACCCAAGGTTTCCTCTGGGTTTCCATTTTGGGAGCTGCAAATCGGGGTCTTGTATTCCCTCTTTGCCTTCTTTTATTTTGTTGTGGCTGTTTCCAATTTGCCTTACGTTTTAGTGGAAACGCCTTCTTTTTATCTGCCGTTCGATCCAGCACCTTCTCTAAGCCTGGTCCGAATAGCAGATCCCCTGTAAAAGGAATTCCACAGAGCTTGGCCTTGGACGCGCAGTCACCCTGCCATGTCTTAAGCCATAATGCTCTTCTAGTGGAATTGGCTAGGGCGGAGGACCTGGCTGCCATTCGCACCAATTCTGCGGATGCGTCTGCGATATAAGCAAGACCTTGCAGCAGTGTGGGAAATGAGTTTAGGATTTGCTCCTTTGCAGTACCTGCCTCAATGTGAGCCTGTAATTGATTTAACCAGAACTCTACGTTCCTAGCTACCACCGTGACCGCCATTGCTGGCTTCAGGCTACCCACGGTTGAGTCCCATGACTTTTTTAACAGGGAGTCCATCCTTTTATCCATTGGCTCAGACAAAACCCCCATGTCCTCAAAGGCCAAGTCCGTGTGCCTCGACACTTGCGAGAAGGCCGCATCTAGTTTTGGAATCTTGTTCCATACTGATGCTGGGTCCTCCGAGAAGGGAAATCGCCTTTTTAAGGCCTTAGAAAAAAATGGCTTCCTTTCAGGTTCCTGCCATTCCTTCTTAATAGCCTCTATAAGGACCTCATGAACAGGAAAATTCTTCTTTTCCTGTTCCCCCAGGCCCTCATACATCTGATCATGCAGCGACAATGTCTTTTTCTCTGTTGGTATACCTAGCGTGGTATAGATGGCCCCTAATAGATGATCTACCTCATCTAAAGAGAGTTTATATCGGGATGGCTTCCTGGAATCCCCATCCAGGGCTTCCCCCTCAGACTCTTGGGAGCCAGATGTTGCACTGTCCGGCTCCTCCACCTCCTCCCTAGGGGCTACTGAAGAGCCTGCACTCGTGGAGGGTATTGCCTGTGTTTTTGGTAATGGTGTTGTCAGAGGAGCAGTCAAAAGCTGTGGCATTTGGAAACCCTCAAAGAAGGTTTTGAAGGATTCGAAGGTATTAGACAATTCCTTAACTGACGCCGCTAGCTCACCCTGCTCTGAAGAGTGTTCTTGTACTAGTTTACTAATACACTCTTTGCATAATGCCTTTTCCCAGGTATCTTTAAGGGTAACTTTACAGGAAGGACACCTCTTTTTTGAAACATGAGAGACCCTGGTTTTTTCTGTTTTCTGAAAAGACATAAGACAAAAAAACCCCATACCATTAATACACAGTACCCTTCCCCCGCACATTTGCAGGAGTGCAACACTTCATTCGGGCTTGCCTCACCAGGGGCCCTATGAAACCACCCTCTGACACATGAGGGTCCTTTAACCTACTCCCCCCTTTCCCTTAGCCCAAAATTGATGGGGGGGGCGGGGGGGGGGGTGGTGGTACAGGCCAGGGGAGCTCCACCCTAGGTTCCCCTTACCTTCACATGGCTGGAGCTGGTCTCTGCTGGAGCAGTGCGGTCTAGGTCCTCTGCATCCGCCATCCTCGTGTCACATCCGGAGCCTGTGCTGTCTCTACAGCTTGTCTGGCTCCTCTCCAGCCCATGCCTGGCTCCTTTTCAGCGTTCTTGGCCCGGAACCGGAAGCCGCGAACCCGGAAGTGCCCGCCCCCTTTCGGCCGGATATGACGTCACCCGCCACAGGCCGTGCAATCCCAATACCCGGCATGTTTGTTTTTTCACATGCTGCTGGGGGTATGAGACTGCAGGAGCTGCGCTCCGCTTCACTGCACTCAGCGTTTGAAAAGGCCGCCCCCCCGACCTCGACCTGCACTCAGGGATGCGGGGGTGGCAATCAGAAAAACGACTTTCCTGACCAGGTTAGTGTAACTGCTGCTCACAGGGCTTTGCCTCACCAGGCTGCTCTGTACACCAACCTCTCTGGTCTGTCCTAGGAGTCCCCACTCCTCTTTCAGGACATGTTTGCCTGAGCCTCCTCTGGCTCTCCTGGCTGGTTCCTATGGTGTCTCCCCACTGGAGGAAACACAAATAACTGAGGAGCCAGCAGGGGAGGAGGAAATTTATACAAGCTGGCGCAGGTGTTTCCAAACAGAAGGGAGGAGCCAAGCTCTCAGGTGGCTGTCCTGAAAGACGATTAGGGGAAAAATGAAAGGAACAGTTTAAAAATAAGATAAAAAAGAAAAGAAATAAGAAAAAAAAAAAAAAAAAAAAAAAAAAAAAAAAGCACCCCTGTCGCCCCCTGCTCTCGCGCTAAGGCGAACGCAAGCGGAGGTCTGTCGTCAAACGTAAACAGCAATTGCACCATACATGTGAGGTATCACCACGAAGGTCACATCGAGGGCAGTAATTTTAGCAGTAGACCTCCTCTGTAAATCTAAAGTGGTAACCTGTAAAGGCTTTTAAAAATGTATTTATTTTGTTGCCACTGCACGTTTGTGCAAAATTGTAAAGCATGTCATGTTTGGTATCCATGTACTCGGCCTAAGATCATCTTTTTTATTTCATCAAACATTTGGGCAGTATAGTGTGTTTTAGTGCATTCAAATTTTAAACAAAGTGTGTTTTTTCCCCAAAAAATGCGTTTGAAAAATCGCTGCGCAAATACTGTGTGAAAAAAAAAAATGAAACACCCACCATTTTAATCTGTAGGGCATTTGCTTTAAAAAAATATATAATGTTTGGGGGTTCAAAGTAATTTTCTTGCAAAAAAAAAAAAATAATTTTTTCATGTAAACAAAAAGTGTCAGAAAGGGCTTTGTCTTCAAGTGGTTAGAAGAGTGGGTGATGTGTGAGAACTTCTAAATGTTGTGCATAAAATGCCAGGACAGTTCAAACCCCCCCAAATGACCCCATTTTGGAAAGTAGACACCCCAAGCTATTTGCTGAGAGGCATGTCGAGTCCATGGAATATTTTATATTGTGACACAAGTTGCGGGAAAGAGACAAATTTTTTTTTTTGCACAAAGTTGTCACTAAATGATATATTGCTCAAACATGCCATGGGAATATGTGAAATTACACCCCAAAATAAATTCTGTTGCTTCTCCTGAGTACGGGGATACCACATGTGAGACTTTTTGGGAGCCTAGCCGCGTACGGGACCCCGAAAACCAAGCACCGCCTTCAGGCTTTCTAAGGGCATAAATTTTTGATTTCACTCTTCACTGCCTATCACAGTTTCGGAGGCCATGTAATGCCCAGGTGGCACAAAACCCCCCCAAATGACCCCATTTTGGAAAGTAGACACCCAAGCTATTTGCTGAGAGGTATAGTGAGTATTTTGCAGACCTCACTTTTTGTCACAAAGTTTTGAAAATTGAAAAAAGAAAAAAAAAAAAAAAATGTTTTTTCTTGTCTTTCTTCATTTTCAAAAACAAATGAGAGCTGCAAAATACTCACCATGCCTCTCAGCAAATAGCTTGGGGTGTCTACTTTCCAAAATTGGGTCATTTGGGGGGTTTTGTGCCACCTGAGCATTCCATGGCCTCCGAAACTGTGATAGGCAGTGAAGAGTGAAATCAAAAATTTACACCCTTACAAATCCTGAAGGCGGTGATTGGTTTTCGGGGCCCCGTACGCGGCTAGGCTCCCAAAAAGTCCCACACATGTGGTATCCCCGTACTCAGGAGAAGCAGCTGAATGTATTTTGGGGTGCAATTCCACATATGCCCATGGCCTGTGTGAGCAATATATCATTTAGTGACAACTTTGTGCAAAAAAAAAAAAAAAGTGTCACTTTCCCGCAACTTGTGTCAAAATATAAAATATTCTATGGACTCGACATGCCTCTCAGCAAATAGCTTGGGGTGTCTACTTTCCAAAATGGGGTCATTTGGGGGGGGGGGGTTTGTGCCATCTGGGCATTTTATGGCCTTCAAAACTGTGATAGGTAGTGAGGAGTGAAATCAAAAATTTACACCCTTAGAAATCCTGATGGCGGTGATTGGTTTTTGGGGCCCCGTACGCGGCTAGGCTCCCAAAAAGTCCCACACATGTGGTATCCCCGTACTCAGGAGAAGCAGCTGAATGTATTTTGGGGTGCAATTCCACATATGCCCATGGCCTGTGTGAGCAATATATCATTTAGTGACAACTTTTTGTAAATATTTTTTTTTTTTTTGTCATTATTCAATCACTTGGGACAAAAAAAAAATAAATATTCAATGGGTTCAACATGCCTCTCAGCAATTTCCTTGGGGTGTCTACTTTCCAAAATGGGGTCATTTGGGGGGGTTTTGTACTGCCCTGCCATTTTAGCACCTCAAGAAATGACATAGGCAGTCATAAACTAAAAGCTGTGTAAATTCCAGAAAATGTACCCTAGCTTGTTGACGCTATAACTTTTGCGCAAACCAATAAATATACGCTTATTGACATTTTTTTTACCAAAGACATATGGCCGAATACATTTAGGCCTAAATGTATGACTAAAATTGGGTTTATTGGATTTTTTTTTATAACAAAAAGTAGAAAATATCTTTTTTTTTCAAAATTTTCGGTCTTTTTCAGTTTATAGCGCAAAAAATAAAAACCGCAAAGGTGATCAAATACTATCAAAAGAAAGCTCTATTTGTGGGAAGAAAAGGACGCAAATTTCGTTTGGGTACAGCATTGCATGACCGCGCAATTAGCAGTTAAAGCGACGCAGTGCCAAATTGGAAAAAGACCTCTGGTCCTTAGGCAGCATAATGGTCCGGGGCTAAAGTGGTTAAGCAGCATTCTTCAGCAGGGACACTGACAATCAGGACATGGATTATCAGTGCCGCCTGCCAGTGCCACCTGCCAGTGCCCATCAGTGCCCATCAGTGCCGCCTATCCCTGTCACCCATCAGTACCACCCATCAGTGCTGCATATTAATGCCACCTCATCAGTGCCTATCAGCGAAGGGAAAAAAAAATTACTTATTTACAAAATTTTATAACCAAAATTAAGAAAAAGTGTCTTTTTTCATTTGTTTAGCTAAAAAAAAAAAACCCAGTGGTGATTAAATACCACCAAAAGAAAGCTCTATCTGGCTCAAAAAAAAAAAAAAATTTCGTCTGTGTACAAATTGGCAAAGTGTGACAGCGCTGAAAGCTGAAAACTGGCCTGGGAATGAAGGGGGTGAAAGTGTCCTGTAGGCAAGTGGCCAAAGAGCAATCTGAACGCAGAACAATGTTCAGAGACTCCTTCTCATACAATAAAAAAAATAAATAAAAATGCACGAAGCATGAAAACATAACATACAAAACCAATAAGTGCAAAACCACCAACACCTTATTGTATGACAGTCTGTGTAAAAGTTCTCTTGATCTAGGTGTTGCAGCTCTCTCTGAAATCCACTGGGTGGCGGACTAATTCTGAAACACACAAAGAGAAGGAGAATGCACAGCCTCCCTAGTGTAATAACATTTTTTGATGATTAAAATGAAAGTAGAAATATTGCATTCACAAAGAGAGGAAGATTCTTGTATTAACTCCAACAATAACACCTCCTCTCCCAAAGCCTCCAAGCCTGGCTACAGCATCCCACTGGGCAGTGCGGAGGAGCCGAAGACGCACCCGGACCAGCCGGGGCTGCGCGACGTCACTCACGGCCGTGGATGGAGGGGTGTAATGACAGTGGATAGTCTCCTACGGCAGGGCGAGCGGTTGCCACGACTACATGTTTCGGAGTAGCAGCCTCCTACAGGTCACATGTAGTCATGGCAACCGCCTGCCCTGCCATAGGAGACGATCCACTCTCATTACACCCCTCCATCCACGGCAGTGAGTGATGTCAATCAGCGCCCCGCACTGCCAAGTGGGACGCTGTAGCCAGGCTTGGAGGCTTTGAGATGCACCTTACATCGCCCATCGGGTTTCTGGAGTACATCCAGCTACACAGGCTGGGAGAGGAGCCGTCAATGGTGGTGTTAATATGAGAATCTTACTCCCTTTGTGAGTGCAATATTTCTACTTTGATTTTAATCATCAAAAAATGTTATTACACTCGTGCACAGCTACCCTAAGCTTGAAAAAGGTGCTAGAAAAAAAAATGCACTGAAAAAGCATCATATTGCAGCAGTACCAGTGTGAACCTTAGAAAATGTACAGTATATGTGTGGAATCTGATGTCCCGTTACCTCTTCCTTTCTAATAAGACGGATCTCAAAATTGTAAGTCTGATCCAGGGCTGGTGCTACCTCTAGGAAAATAGGATTTTTATAACAGCTTACCTGTAAAATCATTTTCTTGGAGTACATCACGGGACACAGAGCCTTAATAATAACTAAATGGGTTATGTTCCACCTTCAGGTGATTGGACACTGGCACACCCAAGACAGGATGTTCCCCTCTATATAACCACTCCCATACAGGAAGTACCTCAGTTTTGTAGCAAAGCAATAAGTATCCCAACAAGAGGGGAGGGACCTCTGTGTCCCGTGATGTACTCCAAGAAAAGGATTTTACAGGTAAGCTGTTATAAAAATCCTATTTTCTTTTTTGTACATCACGGGAAACAGAGCCTTAATAATAATTAATGGGATGTCCCAAAGCAATGCAAACTTTAAGGGGTGGGAAATATAGCTCAAGGTAGACCGCCACCAGACGTGAGGATCTATACTGCTGCCCACAGCACACTACGCCCAAAGGTGGCGTCCTCATGCCCTCACATCCACCTGATAGAATCTAGTGAATGTATGGACCGAAGACCAAGTTGCGGCATTGCAGATCTGAGCCACAGAGGCCTGGTGATGCACCGCCCATGAAGCACTTACTGCTCTGGTAGAGTGCGCTTTGACATGAAAGGGAGGAACCTTCCTTCTCAAACCATAGGCCTGAACAATAACTTGTCGAAACCACTTAGAAATGGTAGATTTCAACGCTGCCTGACCCTTCCTGGGCCCTTCTGGCAGCACAAACAAAACATCAGTTTTTCGTATCGGAGCTGTCGCTTTCAGATAAATTTTAACTGCTCTTACTACATCAAGAGAGTGCAGGAATTTTTCTTCCGCAGAACGCAGTTCTGGAAAAAAGGAAGGCAGGGGAACATCTTGGTTCAGATGGAACCCTGACACCACTTTAGGCAGAAAGGTTGGGTGAGGACGCAACACTAATCTGTCCCTGTGGATAATTAAATATGGCTCTTTACGAGAGAAAGCTGCCAACTCTGATAACCCTTCTAGCAGAGGATAGAGCAACCAGAAAGACTAATTTCCTTGTCAAAGGGACCAAGGGAATGTGACGTATTGGTTCAAAAGGCTGCTTTTGCAACACTGATAAGACTAATTTCAGATCCCATGGGCACAAGGGGGATTTAACTGGTGGATTCAAGTGCATTACCCCTGGAATAAAAGCCCGAACCAAGGAATGTAAGGCAAGCAGCCTTTGGAAAAAAACTGACAAGGCTGAGACCTGACCCTTGATAGTACTCAAAGGCCAGCTTCATTAACACTCCCAACTGTAGAAAGGCAAGAATTCTACCAATGATATATCTCCGAGGGGGGCAACCCTTGGATTCACACCAGGAAACATATGCCTTTCAGATTCTATAATAAATGAGCCTGGAGGCCGGCTTCCTAGCATTAACCAGAGTGGAGAGGACTGAACCTGAAAGCCCTCGACTCCTTAAGCTGTAGGTTTCAACAGCCAAACTGTCAAATTTAGGCTTAGTAAGGTAGGATGGAATACTGGGCTCTGCGAAAGAGCTGGTCTGGACGCAGCGGAAGGACCCATGGGTCCCCAATGCCATTCTCACAATCTCTGCATACCATGGTCTCCTGGGCCACGCTGGGACTATGGGGACCACTGGTTTTCCTTTCCTCCTTGACCCTGCGAAGCTGAACCGGAGGGAATGCATAGATCAGTGAAAACTGATCCCAAGGTATTACTAACGCATCCATCCCACATACGAGTCCCGTGTCCTTGACACAAAGTTGTCTAGTTTCTTGTTGAACCTGGAGGCCAACAGATCCACGTCCAGGGTACCCCACTTTTGGCATATGGCCAGAAAAATGTGATGGAGAGACCATTCCCCTGCGAACAACTGCTGGCGGCTTAAATAATCTGCCTGCCAATTCTCTACTCCCGGAATGAAGATCTCTAGATTATTAATGGGCAAGGTTCTTTCGGCTTCGGACCATTTCCCCTGGACCGTAGCCTCTTCTAGTACTGCTCCCCAGCTCAAAAGGCTGGCATCCGTTGTCACAACTTCCCAGGAAACAGGGATGAAGGATTTTCCCTTCTGCAAATTTTTGGTTACTAACCACCAACTGAGGCTCCGGCGCACCTCCGGTGCCAGATACATTGGCAAGTCCAAGGCTTGAATCCTTTTGTTCCAAGCAGACTGGCCTTGAATGAAACTGGGCATAAGGGACAGCCTCGAATGAGGCTACCATCTTCCCTAATAACTTCATGCAAAGGCGAATGGAAGGACATTTCCTTCCCTTGATTACCTGGACCAGGTCTCTTATAGAGTTGACTTTTGACTGGGGAAGAAATCCTCTTCTTTGGGCTGTGTCTTTGACCAAACCCAAGTACTCCAGCCTTTCTACTGGCTGCAAGGAAGATTTCTCTAGGTTGAGAATCCAGCCCAGGTGTCCTGAATACCTGACTGTGCTGAACACACTCTGGTTCAAACGAGCCACCGACTGATATATCAGCAGCAAGTCATCCAGATAAGCCATGACTCCTATGCCCTGGGCCCTTAGCCTTGCCAGAAGCAGGGCCAGAATTTTTGTAAATACCCGGGGTGTGGTAGCTAGACCGAAGGGTAGAGCCACAAACTGGAAGTGGCGTTGTTCTACTGGAAACCGCAGGAACCTTTGGTGAGCAGGAAAAAATAGGCACATATAAGTATGCATCTTTGATGTCTATTGAGGCTAGAATTTCTCCCCCTTGTAGGGTGGACACTACTGAGCGTATTGACTCCATGCGAAATGAGCAGAGGTTTAGGAATTGGTTTAGATTTTTGAGATCTAGAATGGGTCTGACATCTCCGTTTGGTTTTGGAACCGTAAAGAGGTTTGAATAAATCCCCTGCTCCTCCAAGGGAATCTCTATGATTACCCCTTGGGATAACAAGTGGTCTAAAGCCTAAACAAAGGCCTACTCTTTACTGGGTCCTTGGGAACGCTCAATCTTAAGAAAACGAGATGGCGGAAGTTCCCGAAATTCCAGCTTGTAACCCAGAGATACTGTGGAGATGACCCATCTGTCCTGAATCTCTTCCTGCCAAGCCCTTGAGAAACGCAGAAGCCTTCCCCCCACTCGATCGAGCGGAGGCGCGCCTTCATAAGGAAGCCTTGGGGTTCTGTTTTGCAGCCTTCGGCCCCCAGGGTTTCCTTTGACCCTGAGCTTGGACTTGGGACTTACCTCTAGGACCTGGCTGAGGAGGCCATCGCCACTGCCTGGTGGCTGTTGTCCCAGGGACCGGGGAAAGAGAACATTTAAAAGAAGGACATTTACTTTTCCTTTTGACTGGTAAAAGGGTGGTTTTTGCACTTGATATCTTTTGGATGTACTTGTCCAAGTCATCCCCAAACAAACCTTCTCCATGAAAAGGGAAACCGGCCACAAGTTTTTTACATGGTGCTTCAACTGACCAATGCTTCAGCCACAGAATCCTGCACATATGAACTAGCAGGTGAGCGTGGCGGGATGCCTGCTGAATAGAATCTTTGATGGCATCTACCGCAAAACATAAGGCCTTGGGAAGGCCAGCCAAAACTTTGGCCTGCTGAGCAGGAACAATTTTAATAACCTGCTTCATTTGATCCTTTAGGGACTGGCACATGCCAATTGCTGCTACTGCAGACTGAGCTACCGCACCAGCCATGGAAAAAGTTGTCTTAAAGTGGAGTGCCACCCAAAAAAAAAAAAATTAATGTGCATGGAAAAAAAAAAATAAGAAAACATTTGGAGAAATTTTTTTTTTTTTTACTCACCTCTTCAACCACTTAAGGACCGCCTCACGCCGATTTACGTCGGCAAGGTGGCAGGGACAGGCAGAATCACGTACATATACGTGATCTGCCTTCCGCGGGTGGGGGGTCCGATCGGACCCCTCCCCGGATGCCCGAGGCAGTCCGCTTCTGACCAGCGGCGATCAGAGATGAGGGGGAGACCATCCGTTTGTGACCCCCCCTCGCGATCGCCGCCGGCCAATCAAATCATTCCTTTGCTGCTGTATGCTAAACAGCAGCAAAGGAAATGATGTCATCTCTCCTCGGCTCGGTATTTTCCGTTCCGGCGCCGAGGAGAGAAGACTGCAATGTGAGTGTAAAACACACACACAGCAGAACATGCCAGGCACACAAAACACCCCCCTTTACCCCCCCGATCACCCCCTAATCCCCCCCCCCGTCACACTGACACCAAGCAGTTTTTTTATTTTTATTTTTTTTCTGATTACTGCATTGGTGTCAGTTTGTGAAAGTTAGTGTGGTAGGGCAGTTAGTATTAGCCCCCTTTAGGTCTAGGGTACCCCCCTAACCCCCCCTAATAAAGTTTTAACCCCTTGATCACCCCCTGTCGCCAGTGTCACTAAGCGATCATTTTTCTGATCGCTGTATTAGTGTCACTGGTAATGATAGTTAGGGAGGTAAATATTTAGGTTCGCCGTCAGCGTTTTATAGCAACAGGGACCCCCATATACTACCTAATAAATGTAATAAATCTAATAAATTTAACCCCTTGATTGCCCCCTAGTTAACCCTTTCACCACTGATCACCGTATAACTGTTACGGGTGACGCTGGTTAGTTTGTTTATTTTTTATAGTGTCAGGGCACCCGCCGTTTATTACCGAATAAAGGTTTAGCCCCCTGATCACCCGGCGGTGATATGCGTTGCCCCAGGCAGCGTCAGATTAGCACCAGTACCGCTAACACCCACGCATGCACCGTACACCTCCCTTAGTGGTATAGTATCTGATCAGATCAATATCTGATCCGATCAGATCTATACTAGCGTCCCCAGCAGTTTAGGATTCCCAAAAATGCAGTGTTAGCAGGATCAGCCCAGATACCTGCTAGCACCTGCGTTTTGCCCCTCCGCCCAGCCCAGCCCATCCAAGTGCAGTATCGATCGATCACTGTCACTTACAAAACACTAAACACATAACTGCAGCGTTCGCAGAGTCAGGCCTGATCCCTGCGATCGCTAACAGTTTTTTTGGTAGCGTTTTGGTGAACTGGCAAGTGCCAGCGGCCTAGTACACCCCGGTCGTAGTCAAACCAGCACTGCAGTAACACTTGGTGACGTGGCGAGTCCCATAAGTGCAGTTCAAGCTGGTGAGGTGGCAAGCACAAGTAGTGTCCCGCTGCCACCAAGAAGAAGACAAACACAGGCCCGTCGTGCCCATAGTGCCCTTCCTGCTGCATTCGCCAATCCTAATTGGGAACCCACCGCTTCTGCAGCGCCCGTACTTCCCCCATTCACATCCCCAACCAAATGCAGTCGGCTGCATGAGAGGCATTTTCTTTATGTCCTCCCGAGTACCCCTACCCAGCGAACCCCCCAAAAAAGATGTCGTGTCTGCAGCAAGCGCAGATATAGGCGTGACACCCGCTATTATTGTCCCTCCTGTCCTGACAATCCTGGTCTTTGCATTGGTGAATGTTTTGAACGCTACCATTCACTAGTTGAGTATTAGCATAGGGTACAGCATTGCACAGACTAGGCACACTTTCACAGGATCTCCCAAGATGCCATCGCATTTTGAGACCCGAACCTGGAACCGGTTACAGTTATAAAAGTTAGTTACAAAAAAAAGTAAAAAAAAAAAAAAATTACTGTTTTATTGTTAACCATTTTTTTGTCTTCAGATACGCCATTCACGACTGAGTGGTTATACCAGAATGATGCCTGCAGGTTTAGGTACGATCTTGGTATCATTCTTTTCAGCCAGCGGTCAGCTTTCATGTAAAAGCAATCCTAGTGGCTAATTAGCCTCTAGACTGCTTTTACAAGCCGTGGGAGGGAATGCCCCCCCCCACCGTCTTCCGTGTTTTTCTCTGGCTCTCCTGTCTCAACAGGGAACCTGAGAATGCAGCCAGTGATTCAGCCAGCTGACCATAGAGCTGATCAGAGACCAGAGTGGCTCCAAACATCTCTATGGCCTAAGAAACCGGAAGCTACGAGCATTTCATGACTTAGATTTCGCCGGATGTAAACAGCGCCATTGGGAAATTGGGAAAGCATTTTATCACACCGATCTTTGTGTGGTCAGATGCTTTGAGGGCAGAGGAGAGATCTAGGGTCTAATAGACCCCAATTTTTCAAAAAAAGAGTACCTGTCACTACCTATTGCTATCATAGGGGATATTTACATTCCCTGAGATAACAATAAAAATGATTTAAAAAAAAAAAAAAAAAATGAAAGGAACAGTTTCAAAAATAAGATAAAAAAGCAAAGCACCCCTGTCCCCCCCTGCTCTCGCGCAAAGGCGAACGCAAGCATAGGTAGTGAGGAGTGAAATCAAAAATTTACACCCATAGAAATCCTGATGGCGGTGATTGGTTTTCGGGGCCCCGTACGCGGCTAGGCTCCCAAAAAGTCCCACACATGTGGTATCCCCATACTCAGGAGAAGCAGCTGAATGTATTTTAGGGTGCAATTCCACATAGGCCCATGGCCTGTGTGAGCAATATATCATTTAGTGACAACTTTTTGTAAATTTTTTTTTTTTTTTGTCATTATTCAATCACTTGGGACAAAAAAATAAATATTCAATGGGTTCAACATGCCTCTCAGCAATTTCCTTGGGGGGTCTACTTTCCAAAATGGGGTCATTTGGGGGGGGGGGGGGGTTTGTACTGCCCTGCCATTTTAGCACCTCAAGAAATGACATAGGCAGTCATAAACTAAAAGCTGTGTAAATTCCAGAAAATGTACCCTAGTTTGTAGACGCTATAACTTTTACGCAAACCAATAAATATACGCTTATTGACATTTTTTTTACCAAAGACATGTGGCCGAATACATTTTGGCCTAAATGTATGACTAAAATTGAGTTTATTGGACTTTTTTTTATAACAAAAAGTAGAAAATATCTTTTTTTTTTTCAAAATTTTCGGTCTTTTTCCGTTCATATCGCAAAAAATAAAAAACGGCAGAGGTGATCAAATACCATCAAAAGAAAGCTCTATTTGTGGGATAAGATAAGGACGCAAATTTCGTTTGGGTATAGCATTGCATGACCGCGCAATTAGCAGTTAAAGCGATGCAGTGCCAAACTGGAAAAAGTCCTCTGGTCCTTAGGCAGCATAATGGTCCGGGGCTAAAGTGGTTAATACCTGTTGCATTGGGGTCTCTCGTAATCTGCCTCCTTCTGCACCTGGGCTCCTGACGTCACTTCCCTCAGCGCAGGAAGGGAGATCAGCTCCCCCCCTCCCTCTAGGCAATCATCTGGGACACATGACAGGTCCCAGATGATTGCGCGGCCAGTCACGGCGCGGCTCGTGCATACGCAGTGGGCGCCCGGCTGTGACGCCACAGCCGGGCCCCCACAGTTAACATGCCAGCGCCGCTGAGCGGAGGGGGAGACGAGCAGGGCTTCACTCCCCCACATCGCTGGACCCTGGGACAAGTAAGTGTCTGATTATTAAAAGTCAGCAGCTGCAGTATTTGTAGCTGCTGACTTTCAATTTTTTTTTTATTTTTAGTGGGAATCCACTTTAAGTAGAGATTCCAGCTTTTTATCCGCTGGATCTCTAAACACCTGAACGTTATCTACTGGACAGGTTAGAGTCTTATTCACGGAAGAGATGGCTGCGTCTACTGCTAGAACACTCCATCTCTTGTTGAATTTTTCCTCCATGGGATAAAGTATGGAAAACTATTTTGGAGGTGGAAAAAAACTCAATCAGCATAAATAAGTTTTTCCAGTAACGGGTGGACTGGGAAGGTATATGAAGCCTGCGGGGACCTTAGAGACCCCCAAAGAGGAGGTAGGGGCTTCAGCCATCTTAGCCGAGGGCCACTTATACGTGGCATGAATGGCCTCTGTAAAAGATTGCACCTGCAACTTCAGAGTCTGTGAAGCTGAAAAAAGCTCCTCTGATTCATCAGATTGCTCCTGTTCCCTGTCTGCTGATGGCGATTCCTCTTCATCAGACTGCTGATCCTCTGATTGTGGGTCCAGAGCGAGGGAAGGGGGATCTAGCCCGCTTTTTACTGCTCTTTGAAGATGCTGCAATTAAAGCAGCTAACCTTTCTTTCGAACCCCCTAATGCCCATGCAAAAACGTCCTCAGTGACGTATGCAGGGGCTGCAATGTTTGGAGAAGCTGTGATACCCGACAGGGCTAATGGCTCATCCTGACCGGCCACCTCAGGTCTTTCAGGGAAGGAAGATACCGCATGACCAAGATCCTCAGACCCTGACTGTGACGTCTTTATGCCCCTTTTACCTGTACCCCCTTTTCGGGAAGGCATAGTCCTAAGCACAAAGCAGAGGTACTAAAATACTTGCATCCACTGCTGAGCCTTGTAATCCAGCAACAAGACGCTGCTATCACTGCACAGCCTGATGCTGAGTAGGTGTCTTTACAAAGGTATGCCTGTATCTAACACATAAAGCTTACATGCCCCTGAAATGCTGCTGTGTCCCTCCGTTAACAGAGCTGCTCGCTTCTGAGGCTTTTATCAGTTAGCCTGCACCTGCACTGTCAGCCGACGTGCACGCCGGAATCCACCTGCACATCAGCGGTAGCCACGCCCCCCCTCTCTCCCCGCTGCCCTGGCCATCCGCAGGCATACAAGTGCCTTGCTCGCGAGTGGACAGCGAGAGGAAAAAAAGACTAGGACATGGGGGACCACCAGGAGCCCTTCAGGCAATGAGGGACCCCCCTTCCTAACTCGTGGCAGAGCCTGCAGCAGAGGGAGTGAGCTTGATCCATGGACCTGCTGCATCGAGCATCTTTACAGAGGGAAGCATGGTAAAAAAAAAAAAAAAAAAAAACACAAAAAGGTATGTACTTTGGTGCCCTCTAGTGGACAAAAAACAGGCAAGACATGCAACTACTCAAAGAAGAAATCCTTAAGAGCACCATAAGGTGTTTGCTAGGACTATCTCCACTTACCTTTTTCTGCCACGGGATACTGCTGAAGACCAGACAGGCCCAATCTTCACCCACCACGGCAGGCTGTGTCGTGCCAGACCTTCAGGGATTAGGGTTCCCATTAACCGGTTAACGACCGGCTCACGACTATATACGTCGGCAGAATGGCACGGCTGGGCAAAGTGAAGTATATTTACGGCACGTTGCATTTTCTGCCGTGCGCCCCCGCCGGCAGCGCACGCGCCCCTGCCACTAGCTCCGTGACCATGCCCGTGGGACCCGCGGACTCGATGTCCGCCGGTGTCCCGCGATCGGGTCACGGAGCTGCAGAACGGCGAGAGGCAAGTGTAAACAAGCATCTCCCCGTTCTTGCCTAGTGAAACTGATCGCGTGCTCACTCTCATCAGGAGCAGCGATCAGTGACGTGTCACTCGTAGCCACGCCCCCTAACAGTTAGAATCACTCCCTAGGACACACTTAACCCCTTCCTAGCCCCCTAGTGGTTAACCTCTTCACTGCCAGTCACATTTACACAGTAATCAATGCATTTTTATAGCACTGATCGCTGTATAAATGTGAATGGTCCCAAAATAGCGCCAAAAGTGTCCGATGTGTCATAATGTCATAATGTCGCAGTTATGATATAAATTGCTGATCACCGCCATTATCTCTGTGGGAAAAAAAAAAGGACACCAATTTTGTTTGGGAGCCACGTGCAATTGTCAGTTAAAGTGACGCAGTGCCGAATCGCAAAAAGTGGCCTGGTCATTTGGCAGCCAAATGGTCCGGGGCTGAAGTGGTTAAAGGGGGCCTCTGACCTGGACCTGTAAGGCACCCTGCCAGAAAACCTTTGGGCATATAGGTATGTGCCCAAAGTGCTGGGTCCCAGGGTCCAGTACTCATAGAGAGACGTTACAGGCAAAACCTTGTTGTTCCACGAGGCCCGGGTACCATCCGTTTTGGCCTTTAAATGGCATTTTGGATGGATCCAGTTACATGGCTCCTTGAACCCATAGGTATCCCTCAGGGGAGCTTCTTCTTAGCACATCTTTAACTGCGACCAACACCTTAGACACTGGCGAAAAAACGGAGGTACTCCCAGTATGGGAGGGGTTATATAGAGGGGAATTTCCTGTCTTGGGTGTGCCAGTGTCCAATCACCTGAAGGTGGAACATAACCCATTAAGTTATTAAGGCTGTGTCCCGTGATGTACAAAAAAGAAAACTAGGCAGCCGTCTAAGATGTACTGCTGCCCAGGGCACAGCCACGGCATGTCCTAACAAGACAGTGGCATGTACAGAAACTGAACCCCTGCTGTTGCTGAATGCCGGGCTTCTCCTTCTCTCCCTCCTTCAGGCATTCAGTGGCTGCAGGAGGGAAATGGAGGGGATCGGTTTCTCTATATGTAACAATAGAGTGTAGCGCTAAAGTGTAAAACTACATAGGTAGTGAAATTTTGTGCGTTGGATGTGCACAAAAATAATAATAGAACAATGATAAATGTATAACTGTGATAATAAACCACTGTAGAAAAAAGAAAATGAGATGAGAATGAGTGAATATGAATCCACTTAAACACAAAAAACACAAGTGAATATGAGTCTACTCAAAACCAAAGGAAGTGGTGGTGATCCACAAACAATAGGCACTGAAGTCCAAAAGGGACAAAGAGGGGAAGTCCACTACAAGGTGTAATTGGGAGTGTGCAGTCACAATGAACTATTCGGATGTCTGTGGTGAATTCAAAAACTTCCAAGAAGAAAATATTGGGTACTCTTCCCAAATATGGTGGACACACGTACCATACGACAGTGGGTCCAACAGGCTCTGAATCCTCAATTCCTTAAGCTCCAGGGCTGTGTGGATTGGGAGACCGGGTTAAGCCGGATGATGAATCTTTAGACTCCAAACCATACGAAGGAACAGCGATGGCAAGCCAGGCGGAGGATCAATCCAAGAGATGATGGTGATAATAGATTTTCATCAGAGGCCCCCGAAAATGGATAAAATACAAAAATAGCTCCATATGGTGCAGGTCAACCAAAGAAGGTTTATTAAAAAAATTAAATTTCATACATCAAAATAACAGATGCAGAAGAAATGGGATAAAAAGTGATCACAATATTTAAAAGCAATGTGGGAGACAAAAAAGATGCTAATAGTTTATAAATACAGTAGCAATGTGGGGAGGCAAGGATATGCCCCAGATGAAGTCCCATAGAGAATAAACGCGTCGGGCTTGCATCTTTTTTGTCTCCCACATTGCTTTTAAATATTGTGATCACTTTTTATCCCATTTCTTCTGTGTCTGTTATTTGATGTATGAAATGCATTATTTTAATAAACCTTCTTTGGTTGACCTGCACCATATGGAGCAATTTTTGCATTTTATCCATTTTTGGGGCTTCTGATGAAAATATCTATTATCACCATCATCTCTTGGATTGATCCTCCGTCTGGCTTGCCATTGCTGTTCCTTCGCATGGTTTGGAGTCTAAAGATTCATCATCCGGCTTAACCCGGTCTCCCCATCCACACAGCCCTGAAGCTTAAGGAATTGAGGATTCAGAGCCTGTCTGACCCACTGCCGTATGGTACGTGTGTCCACCATATTTAGTAAGAGTACCCAAACATTATTTTCTTCTTGGAAGTTTTTGAATTAACCACAGGCATCCGAATAGTTCATTGTGACTGCACACTCCCAATTACACCTTGTAGTGGACTTCCCCTCTTTGTCCCTTTTGGACTTCAGTGCCTATTGTTTGTGGATCACCACCACTTCCTTTGGTTTTGAGTAGACTCATATTCACTTGTGTTTTTTGTGTTTAAGTGGATTCATATTCACTCATTCTCATCTCATTTTCTTTTTGCTACAGTGGTTTATCATCACTCGTTATACATTTATGATTGTTGTTCTATCATTTTTGTGCACATCCAACGCATAAAATTTCACTACCTATGCAGTTTACACTTTAGCGCTACACTATATTGTTACAGTTCACTTTAGACTTTGAGTGTTAGCAGCTACATTTTCGTTTTTAGGTTGGGTTTAGCGCAATTTTTCCCCCCTTTTTACACATACGGTTTCTCTATATGCCACCCCTCCTATCCAGGTCCTACTGCCCCGCTGTGATCTCCTGGCCCCATTGTTTCCTCTCTCCTGGCCTTGATATGATCTTTCCTGGCTCCGTTGTTTTCCCTCTCCTGGCCCCGCTTTGATCTTTCCTGGACACGTTGTTTCCCCTCTGCTGGCCCCACAAATGCCCCCCTCTTGGCCCCACTGATGACCCCCCCTCTTGGCCCCACTGACGACCCCCCTCTTGGCCCCACTGACGACCCCCCTCTTGGGCCCCCTGACGACCCCCCTCTTGGCCCCCCTGACGAACCCCCTCTTGGCCCCCCTGACCTCGCGTTGATCTTTCCCAGGTCCACCGTTTCCTCTCTCCTGGCCTTGCTTTGACCTTTCCTGGGCCCACTGTTTCCTCTCTCCTAGCCCTGCTGCCCTCAATGCCGGCCCCCTGCTTTTCATCTCTCACAGTACCTAAAAACCTGCATAGGCGAAGATTTTAAAAAATGTAACGGTTAACCGGCTAGAGTTTTAGAAGAGGTCTTTTGCTAGAATTATTGCTCTCACTCTGACGACTGCAGCGATAATTCACGTGTGATTTGAACACTGCTGACATATGCGGGCACGACTTACATATGCGTTTTCTTTGCTGCGCGAGCACGCGGGGGGCGATTTAAAAAATGATTTTTTTTTTAACATTGTACAGCAGCGGAAAGGGGGGGGCGCAACGTCCCCTCCGGCTCCTTTAGGATAACAGCTGGGCGTCGCTGGCTCTAAAAAAACGGTACCACAGCTGCATCATCCCGGTATAACCCCTTCTAGCCTTGAATGCATATTTGCGTATGGTCGGTGTGAAGGGGTTAAAGACCACAGATCTCTCATTTACCTTTAAAAGCAAAAGAAAAACAAATTACATTTTGACTTGTATATGTATTATGGCCTGAGAACTAGAAGTGGCATCAGAGGTTGCTCCGGTCCTCCAAGGGCATAGAGTTGAGTGGGGGCCATCTTGCGATAGGCCATAAGCCTTGGGCCTATCTGGCTGCTTGGCTGTCTGAGGGCCTATCCCGAAGCAAGAGAGCAGCGTAGGGTTGGGATTGCGGCTTGCAGTCCAACCAGAAGTAATGGTTCTGCCGCCCGGGGAAGCAGTCGTAGTCGGAGGTAGAGGGAAAGCTGTCGCCACTAAGGGACCATCCACTTCGCCACCGGAGACCACTGTGGGTAAGCTGAGGCCAGTACCAGAGCAGACTTCTCGCCAGCCGGGGACGGTGAAGAAGTGGGAAAACTTCAGCAAGTCAGGGACCCAGCGGGACAGCAGAGGTGCCGCTTGTTGAGTGCCTAGCCAGGGACCTAACGTGTCAGCAAGGGTGAAGTTTATGGAGGATCTGTGAGTGTCAAGCCAGGGACTCAGCTGGCAAGCGGGGGTGACGCTCGAGGAAGATCCTGAGTGCTAAATTGGAAGAGCTCAGTGGATCCAGTGGCAGTGGATCAGTAAGTGTAGTTAAAGACTGAGGGCTCAGTGGAATTCTAGAATAGGAGACTGTAGAAGAAGTGAAAGAGTTCATTGCAACCTTTGTTAAAAACTGTTGCCATAGGAGACAGCGTTCCTATTAATGCAGATGTGGTGTCTGGCTAAATACCTTTCCCTGCATGGCTGTTTACCTATAGAAGTCTCAGAGTCTGCCAAGCAACACTGCATCTACTTAAAGTGGTTGTAAACCCTTACAATCCACTTTTTACTACAGGTAAGCCAATAATAAGGCTTACCTGTAGCTACCCTGGCTATCTCCTAAACCTGCACGGCTTAGGAGATATCCCCTGTATCTGCATGTGCTGACGTCATTGGCACATGCGCACTGAAGCAATGGCTTGTTTCTGCCGTTGGTTCAGCTAGTGTGCTGTTACCGGCGGCGCATGCACGGGAGTGACGTCATCGCGGCTCCAGCCAATCACAGCACCAGAGCCCGCGATGCCCGGAAGTAACTCCAGGAGCGATGTCACCAGCCAGAGCTGTGTACTGGGACTGCTGCACGGGCTTCGATATGCAGCGCATTATGTCTTTGTCTTGCAGGGGTTTTTTTTTTTAGTGGGTTTACAACCACTTTAACCACTTCAGCCCCCGGAAGGATTTGCCCTTCCTGACCAGGCCATTTTTTGCGATACGGCACTGTCGCTTTAACTGACAATTGCGCGGTCGTGCGACGCTGTGCAAGGCCAGATTGATGTCTTTTCCCCCACAAATAGAGCTTTCTGTGGTTTTGCGCTGTAAACAGAAAAAGAGCGAAAATTTTGGGGAGAAAAAAAAAAAAAAAAAAACACAATATTTTGTACTTTTGACTATAATAAAAAAAAAAAAAAAAAAAAAAGTCTTCATCAGTTTAGGCCGATACATATTCTTCTACATATTTTTAACAGAGAAAATAGATACCCAACATGTCACGCTTTAAAATTGCGCACGCTCGTAGAATGGCATCAAACTATGGTACTTATAAATCTCCATAGGTGACTTAATTTTTTTTTTTTTTTTACAGATTATGAGTTTAGAGTTACAGAGGTCTGGCGCTAGAATTACTGCTCTCGCTATAATGTTCTCAGCAATATCTCACGTGTGTGGCAGTGTTAATTTTGGCAGCAAATTTCTATTTAGTTTTAGTCTTAAGACTAAAATGCTTTTTGTTTTAGTCCCATTTTAGTCTTCTGCAATTGTTTTAGTTGTATTTAGTCTACTAAATCTCCAGTAGATTTTAGTCGACTGAAATGTCCTACGTAGTCAACTAAAACTCATTTTAGTCAACTAAAATCTAATGAGTGTAATTAAATTGTAATGCATTAAAGGGGTTGTAAAGGTAAAAATTTTTTCACCTTAATGCATTCTATGCATTAAGGTGAAAAAACTTTTGACAGTACCGCCGCCCCCAGGCCCCCTGTTTTACTTACCTGACGCCTCGAATCTTCGCTGCTCGTCCTCGTCATCTTCATTGCAGCTCAGCCTGGTCGCTGATTGGCTGCAGTGGATGGATTGAAAGAAGCGCAGCCATTGGCTCGCGCTGCTGTCAATCACATCCGATGACGCGGCGCGCCGGGGGGCGGGGCCGAGTGATACAGCGAGCAGCTATAGCCGCCGGCTGTATCACGGGAGCGCGCCCGCAAGCACTCACCACCGTGCGAGGGAGCTCGCATTAAGGTGGTAAATGCTTGCGGGGAGGAGCTGAAACAGCCGCCGAGGGACCCCAGAAGACCAGGTTCGGGGCCACTCTGTGCAGAACGAGCTGCACAGTGAAGGTAAGTATAACATGTTTGTTATTTAAAAAAAAAAAAAAAAATTAACTTTACAACCCCTTTAACATTTCTCTACAAATTTACAAACTCATTATATACTGCTGGTGTGAAAAATCTAATATGTTATTATTTATTATGGTATTGAGGTATAAACATGCACTACAGACCAGTGTTCATTTTGAAGTCAAATTTCAGTTTAGTTTTAGTCTTAGTCTTTTGACTAAAATGGCATTTTAGTCCCATTTTAGTCTTTACTAAAATGCCATTTTAGTTTTAGTCGTATTTTAGTCATCTCAATTGTTTTAGTCATATTTTAGTTGACTAAAATAGTATTCATTTAGTCAACTAAAATGTTTTAGTTGTTTTAGTCGACAAAATTAACACTGGTGTGTTGTGCGAACACTGTTTACATATGCGAGCGCGGCCTACATATGCGTTCACTTCTGCGTGCGAGCACGGGGGCAATTTACATTTTTGATTTTTTTACACTGGTTCCTTTCATTTTTTTTTTTTTAACATTGATTCCTATCACAAGAAATGTAAACATCCCTTGTAATAGAAAAGAGGCACGACAGGTCCTCTTTATAGTGACATCTGGGAGATATCTCCTCTAACCTGGAAAGCACGAGGTCCAAAAAAACATAAATCTCTGATTTCTAGGGGGGAAAAAAAAAAAAAAAAAAAAAGGCAGTGTTTACATCTCCCAGAGCCAAAAATCATGTAGTCGCTTCTGGCCTCCCAGGGCCATAGAGATGGCCAAGGACCATCTGTTCCTCAGCCAGCTCTGTGGTAACCCGCAGCCACCACCGGATCAGATCTTCAACTTTCTGATCACACGGGAGAGCCCAGAGAGGCGTCGATGGGCGGCAGAAAGGGCGTCCCCTTCCGCTGTCTGTAAAAACAACCCAGCAGCTAACTGGCGGCTAAGATGGCCTCTATATTGTAGGGATCGGTAGCTGAATAAAAAGATATCTGGATGATGCTATAGCCACTTCAAGCCCATGACATTATGACAACACGCAGATAGGAACAGGTTAATATAGGCTCTGAATATTCTTTCCAATATAGCATGGACTACAATACCATTACAGGGTTACATAGGTGGAAACTTTCCTCCCTGCCTTCCTATAATGATTGGTGTTTGACAATTTAAATGGGAGGAAGAAAAGGCTTTGCTGGTACAATGGTCTTCAAGTGTAAAAAAAAAGCTCCATGGTCACACCCAGACAAGTACAATGATACTATAGTAACATTGAACTACTCCGAGAAAAGTGTTAAAAAAAACTAGTATTTTCATTTTATTATTATTTTTTTTTTTTTTTTAACATGCTGTCACCAGTCTGTGTCCCTGATCACCGCCACACCAGTCATATCCATGACGCTGTACTGCACTGGTGACCGTATGTAGAAAAATACATACAGTAAATATTGGGGGGGGGGATTTCATTTCTTTTTCCAAAATGGTGTCCGCCATGCCTTTTACTAAATACCTTGGACTGTCTACTTTCCAAAAAGGTGTCATTTGGGGGGTATTTGTACTGTCCTGGTATTTTGGGGGTCACAAGAAATGATAGTCCGTCAGTATATGAGGTGTAATCAATTTTCAGATACATCCCATACCTTGAGACACAGAACTGCGTTACTTTAACCACTTTCTGACCGCCATACGTATATACATGTTGCGGTCTGCAAGTGGTTTACCAG
The DNA here is from genome assembly GCA_037953035.1 of Aquarana catesbeiana. Lineage (NCBI taxonomy): Eukaryota > Metazoa > Chordata > Amphibia > Anura > Ranidae > Aquarana > Aquarana catesbeiana. Next base: position 4,287,669 of record JBBHAA010000095.1, read on the forward strand.
CGTTATGGCAAAAGATATCGGCCATAAACCCAGTACTGTTTTTTTCACCAGGAGGCTGGCTTTCTGAAGAAACTGGTCTAAGCTGCTCATGAGCCGCAGAAACGGCTTCCAGAGTGGCGGGAGGGGACACCCCCCATTGCCGTCGGATCCGGCAGTGCGGCCGGCTGCTCCCATAGGCGATCAAAGAGTTAACACTCTCTGATCGTCTCTATGGCCTGGGAAGATCAGAGTGACGTCACTTCCAGTCCAGGCTGGAAGAAAGTTTTTTTTTTTTTTTTTTTTTGGTTTAACTGCTTGCCGACCGTATACTGTGTATATACATACACACAAATAGAGATAGATATATAGATATATATAGATATATAGATATATATATATCTCTATCTCTATCTCTAAATCAGTAAAGAGGCTCCCATGATTAGACAGAGCGGGAGCCAAACTGCAGGTCTGGTGGAAGCGATGTCCGCCGGGACCCACCGATCGTTCCCAAGGGGGGCAGACCGGCAGTCTTCCTATATAAATAAGGCAGATCGCCGTTCTGTGTGATAAGGGAAGGTAGTGATCCTGAGTTTCTGCTAAGCAGGAAAACGGATCTCTGCCTTCCCATAGTACAAGCAACTCCCCCGGTGTTAGTAATCTCATTTAACCCTTTAATCGCCCCTGATGTTAACACCTTCCCTGCCAGTGTCTATAGTATGGTGAGCGTGCATATTTTAAAGAGGAACTGCAGTCTGCTCACATAATTTGTAATAAAAACAGCTTTGCCATTCTGAAGCTTGCATATTATTTTATATATACTGTCATTCTGTACTTGCCAAATATGCTGCAGAAATCTCCCTCCGCTGAGTCTGGCAGAAGCCATTTTAACTGTGGGCAGCTGAAGCTGCTGCCTGTTCACTTCCTGGAATCATGAAATAGCTGAAATCTAAGATTTACTGTTTTTTTTTTTTTCACAATTAGCCCCGGTTCACACAGGGGTGGCACGACTTGCAGGTCGCCTCACCGAGGCGACCTGCACACAACTTCCAAGGCGACTTGCAAAACGACTTCTGTATAGAAGTCTATGCAAGTCGCCCCCAAAGTCGTACAGGAACCTTTTTCTAAGACGGAGCGACTTGCGTCGCTCCTATTAGAACGGTTCCATAGCACAGAACGGGAGGCGACTTGTTAGGCGGCTAGGTCGCCTGACAAGTCGCCCCTGCGTGAACCGGAACTAAGCAAATATATTCTCTCTCTGGCAATATATTAATTCTCTCTCTCTGGCCATATATTAATTCAGTCTCTCTCTCTCTTTGGCAATATATTAATTACGTTTTTATTCTAAAAAAAAAATCGCGATTCTAATTTTTCCCTGAATCATGCAGCTCTACTGTAGAAGGCATTTACTGGCAGAAAAAAAATGTTTTACTATTCAAAGTTAAAACAAGGGCAGAAAGATGAAAAAAATGACTGAAGGTCCGCTTACAGCAGTAATCACAGTATTGGTGTCACTGGTTCTAAAACAGTGTCAGATTTTTCCACCGGAATTTCGCAGTCCCGCTACAAGTCGCTGATCGACACCATTACTAGTAAAATAAATAAAGATTTCATAAATATATCCCATAGTTTGTAGACACTATAACTTTTGCACAAACCAATCTATATACACTTATTGGGATTTTTTTTTACCAAAAATATGTAGCAGAATACATATTGGCCTAAATTGATGAAGATATTAGATTTTTTTACATTTTTTATTTATTTTAAATTGTTTTTTTTTTTTTTTCAAATTGTCGATCTTTTTTGTTTATAGCACAAAAAATAACCACAGAGGTGATCAAATACCACCAAAAGAAAGCTCTAATTTGTGAGGAAGAAAGGATATTAATTCTATTTGGGTACAACATCGCACGCCCGCGCAATTGTCAGTTAAACTAACGCAGTGCCGTATTGCAAAAAAAGGCCTAGTCATGAAGAGGGGTAAAAGCTTCTGGTCCTTAAGTAGTTAAAGTGTAAGTTCACCTTAACAGAAAATCTGTAAGGTGAACTTACACTGGATCCCCTCCCCATCCCTCTGTACAGAAGTCCCGCGATCACCCGCTGTGACACATTCAGTCGCCGCTTTACCTGTCCGGGGATTTGAAATCCCTGCGGCTTAATCTCCTAAACGTACCTCTTAAAAGTTACAGTGGATATAAAAAGTCTACACACCCCTGTTAAAAGTGTCAGGTTTCTGTGATGTAAAAAAATGAGACAAAGATAAATAATTTCAGAACTTTTTCCACCTTTAACTGCTTGCGGACCAGCAGTATAACTGTGGCAGGTTGGCTCCGCTGGGCGAACCGTTGTAGCTGAACGCCGGTCGCTATAAGGCTCATGCGCACCTTCTGCATTGCGGGACTGCCGATGCTCGTGACCGGCAGTCACGATGACCGCCGGTCACTGGCGATCTCCGGGCATGAGAGGCAGAACAGGGACGTGTGTGTAATCACACACATACCTGTACTGTGAGCGGAGGAAATGCATTACATTTTTTTTTTTTTAACACTTTTATTCCTATTACAAGGAATGTAAACATCCCTTGTAATGGGAATCTATGTGACAGGTCCTCTTTATAGAGAGATGTGGGGTCTATAAGACCCCACATCTCTCCTCCAGGCTTGAAAGCATGAGATCCGGAAAAAAATAAATAATTCACCGATCTCGTGCTGACAGCCGCAATCGCGGCTTTGTTTATTTCCGGGTACCCGGGCGTGACGTCATAACATCGCGCCCGAGCCTCCGACGGTCATAGAGATGACTGGTGACCATCTGGTCACCAGTCATCTCTATCGTCCTCATCCGGCGCCAGCCGATTCTTTCTCCAGGTCCCCGATGGCACGGGAGAGCCCGGAGAAGCACCGGATGGCGGCGGGGGGAACGTTCCCTCCCGTCACCTATAAGAACGATCAAGTGGCAGAACTGCAGCTATGATCGTTCTTATCGTGCACAGAATGATGATATCTGAATGATCCATCTAGCTGCAGGCATCATTCAGATATCCCCCCACAAATTAGAGGACCTCATTTTACTATGCCCAGGTATTGAAGTGGTTAAAGTGTGACATGTTGGGTATCTATTTACTCTGCGTAACATCTTTCACATTATACAAAAAAATTGGGGTAAATATTGTGTTTTGAATTCATTGAAGTGCATTTAATGCCCAAAAATTGCACTTGCAAAACCGCTGCACAAATTACGCACAACATAAAAAAAATTGCAACAATCCCATTTTATTCCTTAGGGTCTCTGCTAACAAAAAAATAGTATATTTTGTTTTGGGGGTTAGAGGTAATTTTTTAGCATAAAAAAAATACTGACTTAAACTTGTAAACAAAAAGTGCCAGAAAAAGCCTGGTAGGCAAGCAGTTAACTGACAATTTTGTGGTGGTGGGACGCTGTACCCACAAATAGAGCTTTTTGTGGTATTTGATCACCACTGCATTTTTGAGCTGTAAACAAAAGACTGACAATTAAAAACAATTAAAATAAAATACACCATTTTTTGCTTTCTGCTATAAAACATATAAAAAAAAATATCCCAATAAGCGTACATTGATTGTATATGTGATAACTTTTGCATAAACCAAACTATGGGATATATACTGGAATTTTTTTTTTTTCTTCTTTTTAACCACTGGGCACTTAAACCCTAATAACCAGACCAATTTTCAGCTTTCGGTGCTCCTACATTTTGAATGACAATTACTCAGTCATACAATACTGTACCCATATGAAATGTTTGTCCTTTTTTTCACACAAATAGAGCTTTCTTTTGGTGGTATTTAATCATCGTTGGGTTTTTTATTTTTTGTGCTAAGACAAAAGACTGAAAATTCGGTTAAAAAAAAAAAAAAAACAAACAAAAAACGAATTTTTCTTTGTTTCGGTTATAAAATTTTGCAAATTAGTAATTTTTCTTCTTTTGGCCAAAATTTATACTGCTACAAATCTTTGGTAAAAATAAGTACAAATCGTGGATATTATTTGGTCTTTGTGAAAGTTAGAGTGTCCAAAAGCTATGGTGCCAATATCTGAAAATTGATCACACCTGAAGTACTGACGGCCCATCTCATTTCTTGAGACCCTAACATGCCAGAAAAGTAGAAATACCCCCCAAATTGGAAAGAAGACATTCCAAGGTATTTAGTAAGAAGCATGGTGAGTTTTTTAAAGTTGTCATTTTATCCCACAATTCTTTGAAAAAAATCAAAGATTTTTTTTTTCACAAAATTGTCATATTAGCAGGTTATTTCTCACACACCGCATATGCATACCACAAATTACACCCCAAAACACATTCTGCTATTACTCCCGAGTATGGCGATACCACATGTGTGAGACTTTTACACAGCGTGGCCACATACAGAGGCCCAACATGCAGGGAGCACCTTCAGGCGTTCTGGAGTGCCCAGGCCAAGTCTGACATTTCTCTCCTACAAGTAAAAATCATCATTTATTTGCTAGAAAATTACATAGAACACCAAAACGTTATATATGTTTTTTTTTAGCAAAGACCCTAGAGAATACAATGGCGGTCATTGCAACTTTTTATCTTGCACAGTATTTGCGCAGCAATTTTTCGAACGCTTTTTTTTGGAAAAAAACAACTGTTTTGTGCTTTAAAAAAAAAACCAAAACAGTAAAGTTAGCCCAATGTTTTTGCATAATGTTAAAGATGAAGTTACACAGAGAAAACATACCTAACACCTCACCCTTCAAAATTGCACATGCCCGTGGAATGGCGCCAAACTTCCCTACTTAAAAATCCCCATAGGCGACGCTTTCAAATTTTTTACTGGTTACATGTTTTGAATTGCAGAGGTCTAGGGCCAAAATTATTGCTCTTGCTCTACCAATCGCAGTGATACCTCACATGTGTGGTTTGAACACAGTTTTCATATGTGGGCGGGACTTACGTATGCGTTCGCTTATGCATGCAAGCACACGGGGACAGGAGCACTTTAAAAAAAAAAAATTCTTTTTTTTTTTATTGTTCATTTTACTTTATTTTAGTTTGACACTACAAACACCACAAATAAATTTTTTGATCACTTTTATTCCTATTACTAGGAATGTAAACATCCCTTGTAATAGGAATATGGCATGACAGGTCCTCTTTACAGTGAGATATGGGGTCAATAGGACCCCACATCTCACCTCTAGGCTGAGAAGCCTGAAAAAAAAAAAACATCCTGGCTTCAATCGTAGCGGTGAGTCGAAAGAAGCACCGGAGGGTGGCGGGAGATGTCCCCTCTCACCTCCCATAAGAACGATCAAGCAGTGGAACAGCCGCTATGATCGTTCTTATGGTGTAAGGAATCGCCGGCTGAAAAAGCAGATATCTGAATGATGCCCGTAGCTGCACCCATCACTCAGATATCCACACACAAAGTCAATGACGTTATACGACGGCCGGCGGGCAGTGGTCCATTGTCCATTTTCCATTTATACAATATTTCTAACACATAGCATGTGCATACCAAAAATGACACCCCAAAATAGATTCTCCATCTCCTCCTGAGTACGGCGATACCACAAAAAAAAACAAAAAGCCGATAGCCGACATTACTACAAAAAAAGCTGAGCGAGAGCTCAGGTGACCGGGACTGGAGTCGGGGAACACGTGTCATCTCCTCTCCTCTTTATCACGTCGGACTCCCGACACACTCACAGGGCGGCTGGGGACGACGTCAGTGGGAAAAATGGCGTGAAAACTTCGGCTGTTTTCAGCTCCACGCGGAGGCAGGGCATGACATGGCGCAAGGATGACGTCATTAATCGATTTCTTAAAGCTGTAGCATCGATGCCGCATCGTGGACAGCCGAATCCCGATGCATTGATGTTACGATTAATTTTGACACCCATGGCATGGGAGGCGTTTTTCAGGCACTATTTTTAGCGCTAAAACGCCTGAAAAATGCCTCAGTGTGAAAGGGGTCTAAAAAAAACAAATATAAAGAGCCCCAGCCCCCCGATGCTAGTGTGTTGGTCCCATGCGCACACAAATTGCGATCAGCCCACATGTGAGTAATTCTAGCACCAGACCTCCTCTGTAAATCTAAAGTGGTAACCTGTAAAGCATTTTAAAGTGTCGCCTATGGAAAATAAATTTTACATCGTTTGTTGACGTTCCACAAGTGCGTGCAATTTTTAAGCGTGACGGGTTATTTACTCAGCGTGACATCATCTTTTATACTTTACTAAAAAAAAACAGTTATATATTTGGGTTTTTTACATTTGAATTCATTAAAGTGTTTTCCCCCCCAAAAAATTGCGTTTGAAAATCCGCTGCACGAATACGGCAAGACATAATATATTGCAATGATTGCCATTTTATGGTCTAGGGTCTCTGCTAACTAGAATAAATAAATATTGGGGGGAGGGGGGTTATAAGTAAATTTATAGCAAAAAATGCTGGAATTAAAAAATTGTTAAGAAAAAGTGCCAGAAAAAGCCTGGTCAGTCAGTATGGTAGTGTCAGTATGTAGGTGCAGTCAGTGAGGGGTACAGTGCCCTGCAAAAGTATTCACCCCCCTTAGCTTTTAACCTATTTTGTTACATTACAGCCTTTAGTTCAATGTTTTTTTTTTTTTAATCTGAATTATATGTGATGGATCAGAACACAATAGTCTAAGTTGGTGAAGTAAAATTAGAATAATATATACATGAAAACTATTTTTCAGAAATAAAAAACTGATAATTGGCATGTGCGTATGTATTCACCCCCTTTGTTATGAAGCCCATAAAAAGCTCTGGTGCAACCAATTACCTTCAGAAGTCACATAGTCAATGAAATGATGTCCACCTGTGTGCAATCTAAGTGTCACATGATTTACATATACACACCTTTTTGGAAGGCCCCAGAGGTTGCAACACCTAAGCAAGAGGCACCACTAACCAAACACTGCCATGAAGACCAAGGAACTCTCCAAACAAGTAAGGGACAATGTTGTTGAGAAGTACAAGTCAGGGTTAGGTTATAAAAAATATTCAAATCTTTGATGATCCCTAGGAGCACCATCAAATCTATCATAACCAAATGGTAAGAACATGGCACAACAGCAAACCTGCCAAGAGACGGCCACACACCAAAACTCACGGACCGGGCAAGGAGGGCATTAATCAGAGAGGAGCACAGAGACCTAAGGTAACCCTGGAGGAGCTGCAGAGTTCCACAGCAGAGACTGGAGTATCTGTACATAGGATGACAATAAGCCATACGCTCCATAGAGTTGGGCTTTATGGCAGAGGGACCAGAAGAAAGACATTACTTTCAGCAAAAAAAACAAAATGGCACGTTTTGAGTTTTCTGGTCTGATGAGACTAAAATTGAACTTTTTGGCCATCAAAGAAAACGCTATGTCTGGTGCAAACCCAACACATCACCCAAAGAACACCATCCCCACTGTGAAACATGGTGGTGGCAGCATCATGCTGTGGGGATGTTTTTCAGCAGTCGGGACTGGGAAACTGGTCAGAGTTGAGGGAAAGATGGATGGTGCTAAATACAGGGATATTCTTGAGTAAAACCTGTACCACTCTGTGCGTAATTTAAGGCTAGGACGGAGGTTCCCCTTCCAGCAGGACAATGACGCCAAACACACTGCTAAAGCAACACTTGAGTGATTTAAGGGGAAACATGTAAATGTGTTGGAATGGCCTAGTCAAAGCCCAGACCTCAATTCAATAGAAAATCTGTGGTCAGACTTAAAAGATTGCTGTTCACAAGCGCAAACCATCCAACTTGAAGGAGCTGGAGCAGTTTTGCAAGGAGGAATGGGCAAAAATCCCAGTGAAAAAAAAAAAAGTGTGAAAACCTCTGCGCTACTAAAAAGTGAAAAATAATATAATGCTGCAAAATCTATGGTGTACACAATTCCGCCACAATAGCAAAAGTAAATAGTAAAGTGATTTCGTGCAGAACACTAAGGACAATACCACTTCACAGTAATAATCAAAAATAAACAACATGTGCAAACATATACTAGGTCGCTAGTGTGAAATTCTCCGTGAGGGGTCCAAGAGATCCCAAGGGAGTGATGAAGATAAAAAACAGTCTCAGTAATCAAAGATTTTGGGGATAATGATGACAAGTGAAATAAACATAAATATGCAAGTGGCAACAAAAAAAGTTCATGTAAAGTAAAGAGGTGGGGTGAATCAATTATGCATCAGTAGGTCCGCACCAATGGTGGATGTTGTTCATGAATTTTCTTAAATGACTGAAGTAGGTGATATGGACAGAAGTAGATGGTTTGTGTGTAGAAATGTGCTCACAATGCCCTTATCTCAAAGGACTTCGATAAAGGCCTTAGTAGTAGAAAATGCTGGATGGCAGTGGGAATGTCTGTAGTGGATGCTGCTGAATGGCAGTGGATAGCCTCAGGGGGATGGATGTCCGTTGTGGGGCCGCGTCAGGCTTGCATCACGATCCAATAAAGAAAGAGGAAAGAGAAGGGCCTCCAATGGTGTAGTATAAAAATTCCAATTTTATTTAATAAAATGCACTGTACAGAGCATTGCATGGGGCATAGCACAGTAAAAAATGGCGTACCGCCGTCACCTAGTTTGAAACTTCCGGTCTGCGATAAAAACAACCGTATCAAAGGGTAATGACTCCCGGATGTATCGGCTAACATGAGTCCCAGGATTCTTTATTGATATGGCCAGTTGCAAGGCACTGTATGTAGTGGCAGCTGGTGGTATAGAAGTGCCAGTCAGCAGGTGGTATGGCAGTGCCAGTCAGTGAACAGTTGAGAAAACTCTGGTGTAGAGTACAGTACAATCACCTACCTGGAATAGATGGCGGCAGATTCTGGGTAGATCTCCTCGTATTGCAGACGATGTCTCCTCAGATCTTCTGGTCTGTGACGGAGGTCGGCAGCGGCTGGTGGAGTCATTCAGCTTCAAACTGGCAGCAGAAATATACGGAGTCATTACAGACACTCAGACATGTCATGTGACCTGCAAAGATCAGAGCAATGTTTATTAACCTGTTTTCTGTCAAGGCATTCTTTAGATCAGGGTCAGCGGGCGGCACGGCGGGGGGCAGTCAGCGGGCGGCACGGCGGGGGGCAGTCAGCGGGCGGCACGGCGGGGGGCAGTCAGCGGGCGGCACGGCGGGGGGCAGTCAGCGGGCGGCACATTCTATGCATTAAGGTGAAAAAACTTTTGACAGTACCGCCGCCCCCAGGCCCCCCGTTTTACTTACCTGACGCCTCGAATCTTCGCTGCTCGTCCTCGTCATCTTCATTGCAGCTCAGCCTGGTCGCTGATTGGCTGCAGTGGATGGATTGAAAGCAGCGCAGCCACTGGCTCGCGCTGCTGTCAATCACATCCGATGACGCGGCGCGCCGGGGGGCGGGGCCGAGTGATACAGCGAGCGGCTATAGCCACCCGCTGTATCACGGGAGCGCGCCCGCAAGCACTCACCACCGTGCGAGGGAGCTCGCATTAAGGTGGTAAATGCTTGCGGGGAGGAGCTGAAACAGCCGCCGAGGGACCCCAGAAGACCAGGTTCGGGGCCACTCTGTGCAGAACGAGCTGCACAGTGAAGGTAAGTATAACATGTTTGTTATTTAAAAAAAAAAAAATTAACTTTACAACCCCTTTAACCCTTTGATCGCCCCCCTAGTGTTACCCCCCCTCCCCGCCAGTGATATTTATACAGTAATCAGTGGCTATTTTTAGCTCTGATCGCTGTATAAATGTCAATGGTCCCAAAATAGTGTCAAAAGTGTCACATTTGTCCGCCGCAGTCCCGCTAAAAATTTCTGATCACCACCAATTACTAGTAAAAAAAAAAAAAAAAAAAAATAATAATAAAAATGCCATATTTTGTAGACGCTATAACTTTTGCGCAAACCAATCAATATACAGTTTTTTGCGATTTTTTTTTTCTTTACCAAAAATATATAGAAGAATACATATCAACCTAAACTGATGAAGAAATTCGTTTTTTTACTTTTTTTGGGGATATGTATTACATTTTTTTTTTTTTTTTTTTATAGCGCAAAAAAATAAAAACCGCAGAGGTGATCAAATACCACAAAAGAAAGTTCTATTTGTGGGGGGGGGGGAGACGTCAATTTTGTTTGGGAGCCACTTCACACGACCGCACAATTGTCAAAGCGACGCAGTGCCGTATCGCAAAAAAATGCTCTGGTCATTAAGGGGGTAAAACCTCCAGAGCCGAGGAGGTTAAACTACTGAGATTCGCTTTTCCTGCTCCTGTGCTGATTGAATGGAGGGGTCCCTGTATGGAGAGGGGGAAGGGGGGGAAAGGGGTCCCGGTATAGAGAGGGGGAGGGGGGGGAAAGGGGTCCCGGTATGGAGAGGGGGGGGAAAGGGGTCCCGGTATGGAGAGGGGGAGGGGGGGGAAAGGGGTCCCTGTATGGAGAGGGGGAGGGGGGGGAAAGGGGTCCCTGTATGGAGAGGGGGAGGGGGGGGAAAGGGGTCCCGGTATGGAGAGGGGGAGGGGGGGGAAAGGGGTCCCGGTATGGAGAGGGGGAGGGGGGGGAAAGGGGTCCCGGTATGGAGAGGGGGAGGGGGGGGGAAGGGGTCCCGGTATGGAGAGGGGGAGGGGGGGGGAAGGGGTCCCGGTATGGAGAGGGGGAGGGGGGGGGAAGGGGGAAAGGGGTCCCGGTATGGAGAGGGGGAGGGGGGGGGGAAGGGGGAAAGGGGTCCCGGTATGGAGAGGGGGAGGGGGGGGGAAGGGGGAAAGGGGTCCCGGTATGGAGAGGGGGAGGGGGGGGGAAGGGGGAAAGGGGTCCCGGTATGGAGAGGGGGAGGGGGGGAAAGGGGTCCCGGTATAGAGAGGGGGAGGGGGGGGAAGGGGTCCCGGTATAGAGAGGGGGAGGGGGGGGAAGGGGTCCCGGTATAGAGAGGGGGAGGGGGGGAAAGGGGTCCCGGTATGGAGAGGGGGAGGGGGGGGAAAGGGGTCCCGGTATGGAGAGGGGGGGGTCCCCGGTATGGAGGTGTCCTGGTGGGGGAGGGGTCCCGGTATGGAGAGGGGGGGGGTCCCCGGTATGGAGGTGTCCTGGTGGGGGAGGGGTGCCGGTAATTTATCTCTCTCTCTTACCTGGTCCATTATGGAGGGGGAGGGGTCCCGGTATGGAGAGGGGGAGGGGGGGGAAAGGGGTCCCGGTATGGAGAGGGGGAGGGGGGGGAAGGGGTCCCGGTATGGAGAGGGGGAGGGGGGGGAAGGGGTCCCGGTATGGAGAGGGGGAGGGGGGGGAAGGGGTGCCGGTATGGAGAGGGGGAGGGGGGGGAAGGGGTCCCGGTATGGAGAGGGGGAGGGGGGGGAAGGGGTCCCGGTATGGAGAGGGGGAGGGGGGGGAAAGGGGTCCCGGTATGGAGAGGGGGAGGGGGGGGAAAGGGGTCCCGGTATGGAGAGGGGGAGGGGGGAAAAGGGGTCCCGGTATGGAGAGGGGGAGGGGGGGAAAGGGGTCCCGGTATGGAGAGGGGGAGAGGGGGAAAGGGGTCCCGGTATGGAGAGGGGGAGGGGGGGAAAGGGGTCCCGGTATGGAGAGGGGGGGAAAGGGGTCCCGGTATGGAGAGGGGGAGGGGGGGAAAGGGGTCCCGGTATGGAGAGGGGGAGGGGGGGAAAGGGGTCCCGGTATGGAGAGGGGGAGGGGGGGAAAGGGGTCCCGGTATGGAGAGGGGGAGGGGGGAAAGGGGTCCCGGTATGGAGAGGGGGAGGGGTCCCGGTATGGAGAGGGGGAGGGGTTTCCCGGTATGTAAGGGGGGAGGGGTCCCGGTATGGAGAGGGGAGGGGTTCCCCGGTATGGAGGTGTCCTGATGGGGGAGGGGTCCCGGTATGGAGGGGGGAGGGGTTCCCCGGTATGGAGGTGTCCTGGTGGGGGAGGGGTCCCGGTATGGAGGGGGGGAGGGGGGAGGGGTTCCGGTATGGAGGGGGGAGGGGTCCCGGTATGGAGGTGTCCTGGTGGGGGAGGGGTCCCGGTATGGAGGGGGGAGGGGTTCCCCGGTATGGAGGTGTCCTGGTGGGGGAGGGGTTCTCCGGTATGGAGAGGGGGGGAGGGGTCCCGGTATGGAGGTGTCCTGGTGGGGGAGGGGTGCCGGTAATTTATCTCTCTCTTACCTGGTCCGTTATGGAGGGGGGAGGGGTTCCCCGGTATAGAGGTGTCCTGGTGGGGGAGGGGTGCCGGTAATTTATCTCTCTCTTACCTGGTCCGTTATGGAGGGGGAGGGGTCCCGGTAATCTGTCAGCCTTCCTCCCCGGTCGGTCTCCTCGGTCCGGTATGGAAGGTCCCGGTTCGCTCTGTCAGTCTTCCCCGGTCGGTCCGGTGAGGGGGAGGAGCCCCGGACAGGGGGCGGGAATCTCTCACCTCTCTCTCCGGTCGGTCCGGTATGGACGGTAGAGGTCCCGGGAGGTCCTGTCAGTTTTCTCCTCTTCCCCGATCAGTCTCCGCACATCTCCCTTATTCCTCGGTCCGGTGAGGGGCACCAGACAGGCGGCGGGAAGGTCTCTCCTCATTCCCCGCTCGGTCTCCTGACATCTCCTCGGTCCGGTATGTAGCGGGGAGGAGCCGGTTCGCTCTGTCAGCCTTCTCCTGAGGTCCGGTGAGGGGGAGGAGCCCCGGACAGGAGGCGGGAAGGTCTCTCCATCACGTACAGCGGGAGGGCGGAGCGATGTACTCAGTGGGCGCTCTGACGTCACAGGACGTGCTCCAACGGCCAAGTAAACAACTCCCCTAGATAAGTGTGCGCGCGGCTCTCTGTCAGTTGATCTCTGGAGAATAGATTGCAGTGATTGGATTATCTGTGTGCTTCCTGAGTATTCATTGTAGAACAGTGAAAACGTTATATAGCCAGGAGTTTCAATATTAGGGCCCTTTCACACTGGGGCGGCGTCGGCAGTAAAGCACCGATATTATATTATATATAATATAATATATAATATATATTTATATTTACCGTCGGTATTCGGCAGCTAGCAGCCGAGAAAGGGTTAAATACCACCGCAAAGCGCCTCTGCAGATGCGGTATAGCCGCGCTGCCCCATTGATTTCAATGGGCAGGAGCGATGAAGAAGCGGTATACACTGCGCTCCTTCACCGCTCCGAAGATGCTGCTAGCAGGACTTTTTTCCCCGTCCTGCCAGCGCACCGCTCCAGTGTGAAAGCCCTCGGGGCTTTCACACTGGAGACAAAGCAGCAGAACTTTCGGGTCGGTTTGCAGGTGCTATTATTAGCGCAATAGCACCTGCAAACCACCTCAGTGTGAAAGGGCCCTAATAGAGAGAAGGAGAAGGATCTATTAGCTACATCACTTTTCTCTTATTGTGAGATATTATTTTATATTAAAGATGGTGGATTCTACAAGAAACACCCGAAAGTTTTCCTTTCAGGAGAGACCTGCTGAGGTACAAATGATGGTGAAAATGACCAAGAGAGGGCAAAATATTTTAGGGCCTTACAAAGAATATCTGAGACTCTTCAGGGAACTAAATGAGCACCACAGGGAGAAGAATTATGAAAAGTCCGCAATCCAGGCAGTAAGGAAGACACTAGATGAGGAAATAGAGGCTTATAAAGAAGGGAGCCAAGGCACAGAGGAAGAGGAGACGAGAGGAGGAAACAGAGTCCCCCACAGAGCAGGAAGATGAGGTTCAGAGGAAGAAGAGCAAAAAGGAGGAATCAGCGAGGCCTGCAGAGAAGAGAACCAAAGCACAGAGGAAGAGAAGAGAGGAGGAATCAGATTGGCCCATAGAGATGTGAGCCAAGGCACAGAGGAAGAGGAGAAGAGAGGAAGAAACAGAGTACCCCACAAAGCAGGAAGATAAGGTTCAGAGGAAGAAGAGCAAAAAGGAGGAATCAGCGAGACCTGCAGAGAAGAGAGCCAAAGCACAGAGGAAGAGAGGAGGGATCAGAGAGGCCCGTAGAGAAAAGAGCTAATGCACCAACAAAGAGAAGAGAGGAGGAAACAGAGTGCCCAGCAGAGCAAGCAGATGAGTTTCAAAGGAAGAGCAAAGAGGAAGAATCAGAGAGGTCTGTAGAGAAGAGAGCCAAAGCACCGCAGAAGAGGAGAGGAGGATGCAGAGTGCGCCACAGAGCAGGCAGATGAGGTTCCAAGGAAGAAGAGCAGAAAGGCCCATAGAGAAGAGAACCAAGGCACCACTGGAGAGGAGAGGCGGATACAGAGTGCGCCACAGAGCAGGCAGATGAGGTTCCAAGGAAGAAGAGCAGAGGGGAGGAAGCAAAGAGGCCTGCAGAGAAGAGAGCTAAAGCACAGACGAAGAGGGGGAAAGAGCAGGAAATAGAGATTAGGGATGAGCCGAACACCCCCCGGTTCGGTTTGCACCAGAACCTGCGAACGGACCGAAAATTTGCACGAACGTTAGAACCCCATTGACGTCTATGGGACTCGAACGTTCAAAATCAAAAGTGCTCATTTTAAAGGCTAATTTGAATGGTATTGTCCTAAAAAGGGTTTGAGGACCCGAGTCCTGTCCCAGGGGACATGTATCAATGCAGAAAAAACTTTTAAAAACGGCCGTTTTTTCGGGAGCAGTGATTTTAATGATGCTTAAAGTAAAAAAAAAGTGAAATATTCCTTTAAATATCGTACCTAGGGGGTGTCTATAGTATACCTGTAAAGTGGCTCGTTTCCCATGCTTAGAACAGTCCCTGCACAAAATGTCATTTTTAAAGGAATAAAAGTCATTTAAAACTGCTTGCGGCTTTAATGTAATGTCGGGTCCTGGCAATATGGATGAAAATCAGTGAGACAAACGGCATAGGTACCCCCCAGTCCATTACCAGGCCCTTCGGGTCTTGTATGGATATTAAGGGGAACCCCGCACAAAAATTAAAAAAGGAAACAGCAGTATACAGGCTCTGTACTCTGAACAGGCGGTGCAAACAAGACAGGGACTGTGGGTTTGTTGTTAAGTAGAATCTGTTTGTAATTTTGAACTGGTACATTTATAACGTGTTTAGCTCTAGCCAAAAAATCTATTTTAAGTTTTTTGGAAAACATAGGGAAGGGTTATCACCCCTGTGACATTTGTTTTGCTGTCTGTGCTTCTCTTCAGAAGATTTCACCTCCCAATGACAAATGTGTTTTGAAAATTTGGGTTTTTTTGTGAAACAAGGATTGGTTATAAAGCATCAGTGGAAAGGAGAAAAGTTTTTCCCATATTAACTCTTACAGGAGAGAATTTCCCTTCCTAGGGGTAGATTTCATCTCATTTCCTGTTGTCTCCTTCCGTTTGCAAGTAGGAGTCGTTTGTAAGTTAGATGTTTGAAAGTAGGGGCCTGTCCTATATACTCAGCAGAAATTTGGGACTTAGGTGTTGTTGTGGCCACAACACTGTAAGCCCTCACAGGGCCCTGCTGTCAAATATTAGATCAAGAATTGTAATTACATGCCCCTGTTGAACAGGGGCAGAAAAATTGGGCCTTTGGTGGTGGTGGTGGTGCTGGTGCCACAACACTGTAATTCCCTGTACACACGGTCGGATTTTCTGACGGAAAATGTGTGATAGGACCTTGTTGTCAGACATTCCGACCGTGTGTAGGCTCCATCACACATTTTCCATCGAATTTTCCGACACACAAAGTTTGAGAGCAGGCTATAAAATTTTCCGACAACAAAGTCCGTTGTCGGAATTTCCGATCGTGTGTACACAAATCCGACGCACAAAGTGCCACGCATGCTCAGAATAAATAAAGAGATGAAAGCTATTGGCTACTGCCCCGTTTATAGTCCCGACGTACGTGTTTTACGTCACCACGTTCAGAATGATCGGATTTTCCGACAACTTTGTGTGACCGTGTATGCAAGACAAGTTTGAGCCAACATCCGTCGGAAAAAATCCTAGGATTTTGTTGTCGGAATGTCTGATCAATGTCCGACCGTGTGTACGGGGCATAAGTCCTCACTCGCTCTTGGTGGGCGCAGAAACGGGCCCTGCTGTGAAATATTAGATCAAGAATTGTAATTACATGCCCCTGTTGAACAAGGGCAGAAAAATTGGGACTTTGGTGGTGGTGCTGGTGCCACAACACTGTAAGTCCTCACTCGCTCTTGGTGGGCGCAGAAATGGGCCCTGCTGTGAAACAGATCAAGAATTGTAATTATATGCCCCTGTTGAACAGGGGCTGAAAAATTAGGCCTTAGGCACTGGTGCTGGTGCCACAACACTGCAACCCCTCACAGATACTCTAGTTGGAACGCAGGAACGAGCCCTGCTGCAAAGTATTGCATCAAAAATTGTAATTACATGACCCTGTTAAACAGGGGCTGAAAAATTGGGCCTTAAAGGTAATAAAGGTTTAACCTCTTGATCGCACCCCCAGTTAACCCTTTCACCCCCTGTCACCAGTGTCACTAATTGATCGCTGTTTGTGTCACTTGTGATGCTAGTTAGCCAGTTAGGTGATTAGCTTCGCCGTCAGGTTTTTTATAGCCTCAGGTACCCCCATATATAATACCTAATAAAGGTTTTAACTCCCTGGTTAACCCTTTCACCCCATCGCCAGTGTCACTAATCGATCGCTGTATATGTGTCACTGGTGTTTTACGGGTGACACTGGTTAGTTAGTTTGCTTTTTATAGCATCAAGGCACCCGCCGTAAATTACCCAATAAAGGTTTAACCCCGATTGCCCAGCGGGTGATATAAGTTAGGTTTTAGCATCAGATAGGGTCTGCGTCGCCCAGGCAGTGTCAGATCAGTGCCAGTACCGCTAACACCGACGCACGCACCATACACCTCCCTTAGTAGTATAGTGTCTGAACGGATCAATATCCGCTCAAATCTATACTAGCATCCCCAGCAGTTTAAGGTTCCCAAAAACGCCGCGTTAGCGGGATCAGCCCAGATACCTGCTAGCACCTGCGTTTAGCCCCTCCGCCCAGCCCACCCAAGTGCAGTATCAATAGATCACTGTCACTTACAAAATACAACACACATAAATGTCCATCCAGTCCGTCCTGAGCTTCAGGACGGACTGGATCCTTCCTTAAATTCCAGGAAGAGATTGTCAGAGCCCTTCTTTTTCCAGACAGTGCTCTTGTCCAACTTCCCAATGCAAATTCAGTGAGCCAGCTGCATGAGAGGCATTTTCCTTATGTCCTCCCTGGTACCCCTACCCAACAAGCCCCCCAAAGAAAATGTGTCTGTAGAAAGCACGCATATAGGCGTGACACCCGCTATTATTGTCCCTCCTGTCCTGACCATCCCGGTCTTTGCATTGGTGAATGTTTTGAACGCTACCATACACTAGTGGAGTTTTAGCGTAGGGTACAACACTACACAGACTAGGACACACATTCACAGGGTCTCAAAAGATGCCATTGCATTTTGGGAGACCCGAACCTGGAACCATTACAGTTACTAAACAAAAAGTGTAAAAAAATTCCCGTATTCAGGAGAAGCAGCAGAATGTATTTTGGGGTGTAATTCCACATATACCCATGCCATGTTTGAACAATATATCATTTAGTGACAATGTTGTGTAAAAAAAATAAAATAAAAATTAATTTTCCCAAAACTTGTGGCAAAATATAAAATTTTCTATGGACTCAACATGCCTATCAGCAAATAGCTTGGGGTGTCTTCTTTCCAAAATGGGGTCATTTGGGGGGGTTGTGCTATCTTGGCATTTCATGGCCTCCGAAACTGTGACAGGTAGTGAGGAAGTGAAATCACCATTTTACACTCTTAGAAAGCCTGAAGGCGGTGATTTGTTTTCGGGGTCCTGTACACGGCTAGGCTCCAAAAAAGGTCTCACACATGTGGTATCCCGTACTCAGGAGAAGCAGCAGAATGTATTTTGGGGTGTCATTCCATATATAACCATGCCATGTTTGAACAATATATTATTTAGTGACAATGTTGTGTAAAAAAATTAAAATAAAAACTTGTGGCAAAATATAAAATATTCCATGGATTCAACATGCCTCTCATCAAATAGTTTGGGGTGTCTACTTTCCAAAATGGGGTCATTTGAGGGGGTTTTGTGCCATCTTGGTATTTTATGACCTTCAAAACTGTGATAGGTAGTGAGGAGTGAAATCCAAAATTTACACCCTTACAAATCCTGAAGGCGGTGATTGGTTTTCGGGGTCCTGTACACGGCTAGGCTCCCAAAAAGTGTCACACATGTGGTATCCCCGTACTCAGGAGAAGCAGCAGAATGTATTTTGGGGTGTAATTCCACATAACCATGGCACGTGTGAACAATATATCATTTGGTGACAACTTTGTGTAATTTTTTTTTTCTCATTTTTCAATCACTTGTGACAAAAAAAAATCAATGGGCTCAACATGTCTCGCAGCAATTTCCTTGGGGTGTCTACTTTCCAAAATGGGGTCATTTGTGTGTGTGTGTGTGTGTATGTGTATGTGTATGTGTATGTGTATGTGTATGTGTATGTGTGTGTGTGTGTGTGTGTGTGTGTGTGTGTGTGTGTGTGTGTGTGTGTGTGTGTGTGTGTGGGGGGGTTGTACTGCCCTGACATTTTAGCACCTCAAGAAATGATAGGTAGTTTGTTGACGCTATCAATTTTGTGCAAACCAATAAATCTACGCTTATTGACAATTTTTTTACCAAAGACATGTGGCTGAAAACATTTTGGCCTAAATGTATGACTAAAATTTAGTTTATTGAAATTTTCTACTTTTTGTTATAAAAAAAATTTATTTTTTTTTCAAAATTTCCGGGCTTTTTCCATTTATATCGCAAAAAATAAAAATCACAGAAGCAATCAAATACCATCAAAACAAAGCTCTATTTGTAGGAAAAAAAGGACACAAATTTTGTTTGGGTACAGCATTGCATGACCGCGCAATTACCAGTTAAAGCGACGCAGTGCCAAATTGTAAAAAGTGCTCTTGTCAGGAAGGAGGTAAATTCTTCCGGGGCTGAAGTGGTTAAATGAGGCATACATATGATATGTGCCTCCATCCTTAGATCAATAAATTTGAAAAGGAAGTTGGGACTTTGTGTGAGGCAAATGGCAAATTGGACAGAGTAATGCATACACAGTGACTTAATGAGTTTTATTTAGCATAAAGAGGGTAAAGGCCCCTTTCACACGAGGCGGACTCCGTTTCTACAGAGCCCGCCTCGGTCCGCCGGCTCAGCGGGAGATCTGTCCGTTGATATTCGCTGAGCCGGCGGATGACAGGTCCCTCTCTGCTCACTGAGCGGAGAGGGGCTTGTCAGGCACCGCTGCCGCCTATGAAGGGATCGGATGAAAACGGACAGCATGTCCGTTTTCATCAGATCTCACCCGATGCCATCCGCCAGCAACAGACCTGGACGTAGGGCCATCCGTCTGCATTCAGCGGACCAGATCGGATGTCAGCGGACATGTCTCCGCTGACATCCGTCGCTGCATAGGCTAACGTGGAGCGCCCGTTCAGGTCCGCCGTCAAAACTGACAGGCGGACCTGAACGGTCCGATCCTGTGAAAGGGGCCAAAAGGTCGTCCATCACGGGAGCTGAGGAAGCTATACCATGCATGGAGCAAACGCCCAGACATAAGATCCCCAAGCAGATAGATTCTCCATATTGTGTATGTGGTAGCACAAAGTAGGGCTCCAGAGGAGTCTGTAAGAAAGGAGGATATACTATGAAGAACCCTCAGGGGATAAAGATGGTGTAGGGCCAGTAAGTGTCTGCACACACAGGACGTGCAGAGGCTTACACCAGTTACGCTTTACCCCTTGTAGATTTGGTAGCCTGGCTTGCAGCTGTGTGTTCTGTGCTTGTGGGGCCGCCTGGCCGCTCATTAAGAGGGAGCTGCGATGCGTGCCTTGTGCACCCCTTATGTTAGGGGCGGGGGATTGGGCGGCCTAGCCCGCTGCGCATCGGTGTCACGCTCCACGCCATTCTGACGTCACAACGTGTGAGCCACTCCACGCTCTGGCTGATATATAGGGGGAGCTCATTGGCGCCATCACGGATGGCTTTGCCGCCCGAGGTGGGACGCCTCTCTTCCTCCATCATCCCCAGCGTGACGCTGGAATCTACCTGCGGGTGGATTGGACGCCCTTAGCACGCTTTATGTTCTCGTTTGCACTACTGGCCACGCCACACATTTTGTCCAAACTATCGTTTGAGACATTTCCACATGAATTAACTATCTTGGTATATTTGGCACTTTTTTTTGCTGTACACAATTTTCTGCCGCCTTTTTTACTTCACTCCGGCCGTCTCATATGACTGCCTCACACACTTTTCACTCCCTGTTCCATCTATCTGGATACGGTCTCATTGCTTGTAAACTGCATAGTTTTGTTCTCTTTTAACACCTTCACCAAATGCTTCCCTCACTGCTATTTTGTTCTTACTGGCTCTACACAATCTTTATCCCCTGAGGGTTCTTTATAGTATATCCCCCTTTCTTATAGACTCCTCTGGAGCCCCACTTTGTGCTACCACATACACAATATGGAGAATCTATCTGCTTGGGGATCTTATGTCTGGGTGTTTGCTCCCTGCATGGTATAGCTTCCTCAGCTCCCGTGATGGACGACCTATCCCAGCGGCTCCTCATGATTTCAGTATCACGCACCCCTATTCTCCAGTCCTCTGTAAGTAATTACACTGCAATATTTTCTACCCCCCTTCTTTGATGCTCGTGTTCTTACCAGAACTGATCGGTATCAATACATATATATTTTTTACAGACCAATGGATGCATCTTCTCCTGATGAAGTGTCTTCACACGAAACGCGTTGAGCTCTGATAGGATGTACCTTGCTATAGCCAATCATCATTGCATCTGTTTACTATACTTGTAATTACTCACTTCCTAATACGGAGTTATCACTCCATACATTGGCAACTGGAATGTGCTGCTATTTCGTTTTCAAGGTTGATCACATATGATCTACTTGGATTATGTATCTGTATTCTTATTTTATGTGTTCATGAACTGTACTTTATCCTACATGTACATATATGCAGTGGCTTTTAATGTATTCCATATTGAGTGTGATTTTATACCCTCTTTATGCTAAATAAAACTTGGAGGGGAGGGGACATTGGTGGAGGAGATAATATTGGAGGTGGAGGGGTGTGTGGGGGAGGGGACATTGGCAGGGGAGATATTATTGGAGGTGGAGTAGTGTGTGGGCTTTGGGACATTGGTGGAGGAGATAATATTGGCGGTGGAGGGGTGTGTGGGGGAGGGGACATTGGCGGAGGAGATAATATTGGAGGTGGAGGGGTGTGTGGGGGAGGGGACATTAGCGGAGTTGATAATATTGGAGGTGGAGGGTGTGGAGGAGATGTTGGCGGAGGAGATAATATTGGAGGGGTGTGTGGGGGGAGGGGACATTGGCAGAGGAGATTACATTGGAGGTGGAGGGGTGTGTGGGGGGAGGGGACATTGGTAGAGGAGATAATATTGGAGGTGGAGGGGTGTGTGGGGACATTGGTGGAGGTGATAATATTGGAGGTGGAGGGGTGTGTGGGGGAGGGGACATTGGTGGAGGGGTGTGTGGGGGAGGGGACATTAGCAGAGGAGATAATATTGGAGGTGGAGGGGTGTGTGGGGGAGGGGACATTGTGAGCTGTATGTGAGCTGCTCAGGCTGCTAGGAAGTGTAGTCCTGTGTCTGCTGCTGTGAATGTTGGCCAGGAAGGAGCCCACCCATGCTCCAATGACAGATCAGAGCTGAAGATCCTGGGGGCCACACATCAGAACAAGACCTGCTGTGTATTGACAAGTGGCAGTCTCAGCCTGGACCCCCACCAGGCCAGGCCACGCCCCCAACGCATTTCACTCCACCCACTGGAGCCTACTCATGGGGCTCTAAAGGGTCTGGTATGGATTTTTTGGGGGGCTCCCCTTTACACTTTCCCTTTGTTTACATTAACCTGTAATTTGAGAATTGCTGGCTGAAATCATTCAGACAGGGAATAAGTCACTGATTGCTAGGATGTTGGTGGCTCTCAACTCCCTAAAAACCAGTCTGAGTGGAAAGTTGTCACATTTCGCAGCAGTAGTAATATTGTTACTAACTGTATCACTGCCCTCCACAGCCAGAGATTTGGCATTACCGAACACCTAACTAGGCCATTCACTGAACCTCCAAACAGGCAAAATTCGGTACGAACACGGGCCAACAGCTCATCCTTGAGGTTCCTTTAGCATAAAATTGGCTACTTGCCAAAATGTGAACATCTTTTTTTTGTCAGTCTCTTGGTCTATACACCCCTGCCAGACAGCACAGCCATATCACTGACCTCACTTTTCATCACTGTGGTTAAGTGTCAACTGAGGATGTTATATGGATAAGCTGTATTCACCATTATGGATAAGACTTCAACGTCAAAATCAGTTGAATAATCACATCTTCCCTTTATGGGGATAAGACATTTCCATTATCCTCTGCAGGCCCCCTCTGACCAATGAAGAGCGATCGTAAGAAGGCCTGGTGGTTGGAATGTACTATATGTATGACATGCATATTATTTCTATTTGACATGGATGTGCTTATTTGTATGTACCTAATGTCATGACATTACATCGCTTATAATTACTATGTTTTGGGATGTACTGTTCTTGTTTCCTATACAAAATTCAATAAAAATTGATTGGATCATAAAATCAGTTGAATGTTATTCATTACTATTAGATACAAGTATACCATGACCTGGATCAATGAGAATCTACAGTTAATGCCAACAATGAAAGTTTAATATTTGTAAAGTGATATCACAATAATAAAATTATACGATATAGTGGCTTCAAAGTGATAATACATTTATTGCATGAAACATAGATCCGAATTGGGCACAAAATGTCACATCAATAGTCTTCACAACCCCCAGAGTGTCCTCCCCCCTCCACAATCTCCTCCCCCCTCCACAATCTCCTCCCCCCACACACCCCTCCACCTCCACAAATCACCTCCTCCGCCAATGTCCCCTCCCCCACACCCCTCCACCTCCAATATTATCTCCTCCCCCCTCCACAATCTCCTCCCCCACACACCCCTCCTCCGCCAATGTCCCCTCCCCCACACCCATCCACCTCCAATATTATCTCCTCCGCCAATGTCCCCTCCCCCACACACCCCTCTACCTACAATATTATCTCCACCACCAATGTCCCCTCCCCCACACCCCTCCACCTCCACAAATCACCTCCTCCACCAATGTCCCCTCCCCCACACACCCCTCCAATATTATCTACTCTGCTAATGTCCCCTCCCCCACACACCCCTCCACCTCCAATATTATCTCCTCCGCCAACAATATCTCCTCCGCCAACATCTCCTCCCCCTCCAATATTATCTCCTCCATCAATGTCCCCTCCCCCCATACACCCCTCCACCTCCAATATTATCTCCTCCCCCCACACCCCTCCACCTCCAATATTATCTCCTCCGCCAATGTCCCCTCCCCCACACACCCCTCCACCTCCAATATAATCTCCTCCGCCAACATCTCCTCCCCCCACACACCTCTCCACCTCCAATATTATCTCCTCTGCCAACATCCCCTCCCCCCACACCCCTCCAATATTATCTCCCCTGCTAATGTCCCCTCCCCCACACACCTCTCCACCTCCAATATTATCTCCTCCCCCACAAACCCCTCCAACATTATCAACTCCGCCAATGTACCCTCCCCCCACACACCCCTCCACCTCCAATATTATCTCCTCCACCAATGCCCCCCCCCCACACACACCCCTCCACCTCCAAAAGTATCTCCTCCGCCAATGTCCCCTCCCCCACACACCCCTCCACCTTCAATATTATCTCCTCCACCAATGTCCCCCCCCACACACCCCTCCACCTCCGGTATTATCTCCTCTGCCAATGTTCCGTCCCCC
Source organism: Aquarana catesbeiana (assembly GCA_037953035.1). Taxonomy (NCBI): domain Eukaryota; kingdom Metazoa; phylum Chordata; class Amphibia; order Anura; family Ranidae; genus Aquarana; species Aquarana catesbeiana. The sequence goes on from JBBHAA010000095.1 coordinate 4,311,514, forward strand.
ACACAACCCTTCACCTCCAATATTATTATCTCCGCTAATGTCCCCTAACACACCTCTAATATTATCTCCTCTGCCAATGTCCCCTCCCCCACACAACTCTTCACCTCCAATATTATTACCTCCGCTAATGTCCCCTCCCCCACCTCCAATATTATCTCCTCTGCCAATGCCCCCTCCCCCACACACATCTCCACCTCCAATATTATCTCCTCCGCCAATGTCCCCTCCCCCACACACCCCCCCACCTCTAATATTATCTCCTCCGCTAATGTCCCCTCCCCCACACACCCCTCCACCTCCAATATTATCTCCTCCACCAATGTCCCCTCCCCCACACACCCCTCCACCTCCAATATTATCTCCTCCGCTAATGTCCCCTCCCCCACACACCCCTCCACCTTCAATATTATCTCCTCCACCAATGTCCCCTCCCCCACACACCCCCCCACCTCCAATATTATCTCCTCCGCTAATGTCCCCTCCCCCACACACCCCTCCACCTCCAATATTATCTCCTCTGCCAATGTCCCCTTCCCCACACAGCCCTCCACCTTCAATATTATCTCCTCCGCTAATGTCCCCTCCCCCCACACAGCCCTCCACCTTCAATATTATCTCCTCCGCTAATGTCCCCTCCCCCACACACCCCTCCACCTCCAATATTATCTCCTCCGCCAATGTCCCCTCCCCCCACACCTTCAATATTATCTCCTCCGCCAATGTCCCCTCCCTCACAGTCTCCATCCAATTCAGAACCTCGTCCACCACCGCAGAGCTGGCCTCTTCCTCCATGATTCCCAGAAGAAGTGGCCCTGGTCCTTGGAACATCACCATTCCGTTCATTACTGTGCTCTCTAAAAATGCTGACCATAAAGAAGTCCTTGGGGAATAAATAAAAAGAATAAATGACAAGTAAGTACCGTATACTTAGAAAATGAGAAAGTATGTAAGAAAGTCGTGTAAGCAGAAAAAATGTAATTACTTCAAACGACCAGTGATAGGCAGGACAATATATATAATATATTATATATATACATATAATATATATTATATACACACACACACACACAGTGTCTCACAAAATATCTTTTCATGTGACAACACTGAAGAAATGACACTTTGCTACAATGTAAAGTAGTGAGTGTACAGCTTGTATAACAGTGTCAATTTGCTGTCCCCTCAAAATAACTCAACACACAGCCATTAATGTCTAAACCACTGGCAAACAAAAGTGAGTACACCCCTAAGTGAAAATGTCCAAATTGGGCCTGATTATCCATTTTCCCTCCCCAGTGTCATGTAACTCGTTAGTGTTACAAGGTCTCAGGTGTGAATGGGGAGCAGGTGTGTTAAATTTGGTGTTATCGCTCTCACTCTCTCATACTGGTCACTGGAAGTTCAACATGGCACTCTTCAACACTTCAACAAGAACTCTCTGAGGATCTGAAACAAAGAATTGTTGCTCTACATAAAGATGGCCTAGGCTATAAGAAGATTGCCAAGACCCTGAATCTGAGCTGCAGCACGGTGGCAAAGACCATAAAGCAGTTTAACAGGACAGGTTCCACTCAGAACAGGCCTCGCCATGGTCAACCAAAGGAGTTGAGTGCACATGATCAACATCATATCCAGAGGTTGTCTTTGGGAAATAGACATATGATTGCTGCCAGCATTGCTGCAGAAGTTGAAGGGTGGTGGTGGTGGGGGGGTAGCCTGTCAGTGCTCAGAACATACGCCGCATACTGCATCAAATTGGTCTAGAATAGAATACATCCTCCATGTATCCGTATACAACACTACTCTCATCACAGAACACATCCTCCACGTGTCCGTATATAACACTGCTATCCTCACATAGAATACATCCTCCATGTGTCCGTATACAACACTGCTATCCTCACATAGAATACATCCTCCATGTGCCCATGACCCTGTCCTCTCATCACAGAGAAGGCACAGATCATATAACACAATGACCCTATAATACATTCTTCCTCTCACTGACACCAATGTAAGGGACGTTCTTCCTTCTAATGGATATACAATTGTGTGCCCTCTAGTGGTCACTCTGGGCTGTTCAATCTGAGTGTGTGCACTCTTCTTCTCCAGCTGTAGTAGTTGGATTGGCCTGGAGAGGGACCATTGAGCTCAAAAAGAGAAGGAAAGCATGCACTCTGCATGCGCAGTTTGTACACCCCCCCTGGAGTGACCACTACCTGCAGGGCTGGCCCAAGAATCAAGTACTGCCCCCCCAAAAAAAAAAAAATCACACCCACCAAAAGGCCCCCACATTATTTTATATAATAACTAAAATTACATTTATCAGAAAATCAGATTGAAAATACTATAAATCTTTCCCCCATTTTGTAGACACTATAACTTTTACACAAACCAATCAATATACGCTTGTTGTGTTTTTTTTTTAACCAAAAATAGCAGAATACAAATTGGCCTAAACTGATGAAGACATTTTATTATAGCCAATATCTATAGGAGGGGTTTCCACCATCCCTGCTAAGTTTCATTTTATACAGAGTGTCTTATTTTCAGTGTGATGTGTATTATATGTGAAGTTACCTATCACAGAGACCGGTATTGTAATATTGAAGCCTATTGAGATTTCCATACATTAGAGGTTTCCACCATTATTGTTATTGATCAGTAAGTTAGCGCTGCACTTTTTGTTTTGTGGTGTGGGAACACATAAGACCCCTTTCACACTGAGGTGCTTTGCAGGTGCTATAGCATTAAAAATAGCGCCTGCAAAGCGCCCTGGAAACAGCGGCTCCATTCACACTGGAGCGGTGCGCTGGCAGGGCATCAGAAAAAGTCCTGCCAGCAGCTTCTTTGGAGCGCATTAGGAGCAATGAACTCACCGCTCCTAAAGCGCCCCTGCCCATTGAAAACAATGGGGCAGCTCTGCTATACCGCTGGCAAAGTGCCTCTGCAGCGGCGTTTCGTGGGCGGATTTAACCCCTTTTTGGCCACTAGCGGGGGTTAAAACCGCCGGCTAGTGGACGAATATCGCTTAAAATAGTGCCGCTTTACCGCTGACGCCCGGGGCGGCTCAGTGTGAAAGGGGTCTAACAGTGCTTAGCGGAAGGCCTTTTACTGACACTTTTTTTATTTTACCTCCAGTAGTTTATTGTAATCAGTAGTGTGGTGATTACCTATTATACTAAAGATCGGCATGTGGAATTAATAAACATAAACAGATTTCAGTTGTGCCCCACCAGGCCGGCCCCCCCATGGACAATGTGCCTGGCTGCTGAGTTCATCACCCCATCCCTGAACTCAGTGCACTGATTGGCAGCAATGATAGGCAGCATTTAGTGGCACTGATAGGTAGCACTGATGGGCACTAATTGGCAGCACTGACGGGCAGCAATGATTGGCACTGATAGGCTGCACTAATCAGCATTTAGTGGCACTGATTTACAGCATTTAGAGGCACTGATTGGCAGCACTGATGGGGTCGAATTGGCAGCACTGATGGGGTCTAATTGGCAGCACTGATGGGGTCGAATTGGCAGCACTGATGGGGTCTAACTGGCAGCACTGATGGGGTCTAACTGGCAGCACTGATGGGGTCTAATTGGCAGCACTGAAGGGGTCTAACTGGCAGCACTGATGGGGTCTAACTGGCAGCACTGATGGGTGCTGATAGGTACACTCATGGGCATTTATTGACAGCACTGATAGGTGGCACTCATGGGCATTTATTGACAGCACTGATGGGAACTGATAGGTGGCTCAGATTGGAAGCACTGGCACTGATTGTAAGTGACAGAGGAGTTCACACTGAGCCGATATGGACGCTTAGTGAAACTGTGTGTGACACTGTCATGTGATGTAACTGCATGCAGAGAGAGACCAGCTATCAAAATTCAGCGGTGATGTCGGGGTGGGCAGGACCCAGCAGCTTTCAAACGCTAGCCAACGATTGTGCTGTTTTAGAAAGGGTCGGGCCACATACACCTAGTGGCCCACCCAGATCCCATCCCATTGGCTGGTGGCTCCCGCCCACCCCACGACATCAACGCTCAATTGTGACAGCTGGTCTCTCTCTGCATTCAGTTACATTACATGACAGTGTCACATACTAAGCCGATCTCACAAGCAGAACGATCTGCTCAGTGTGGCAGCAGGGGCTGCACACTCATTGGCTCCAGCCTTCCACAGCAGTCCCACAGGCAGATCTCGGGGTACAACTTGTCACTGCCGGCTGCCACCCCTCTTAAAATGCCACCTGGGACCATGGGCCCACTGGATCCCATGGTAGGGCCGGCCCTGACTACCCGGCACACAATTTTAGTGTCCAGGCTGTCCTGTAAATGGCAGATGGGAATAGGAAGAAGGGATCGGTTGGTTTTTGCAGAGAGGTCCCCACACCTCCATGTGTAATTGAAGGAGGAGAAGTCTTTTATTGTGGATTGGACAGATTGGTGTCACAGCAGCTTTGAGCTGTGATTTGGTCCTCAGCACTGCCAGGCCCCATAAAAATGGTCACTAATCCGCTATGGCTACACTTAGGAAGGCCATACATTACACAACAGATTCCAGGAAAGAAAATCGCTCGATTCCCCCATCAGCACAGTCAGTGGTAATGGGGGAATCCCTCCAGCAGTGATATTGTGTTCTGCCGCCAGAGAGCCTTCCCTGCAGAACACAATGATCACCGCTGGTGGCAAAAAACGCCGGTAGAGAAAGCATGAAACAAATCCGATAGGTTCATTGTACAGAGGTGGATCAACCTCAGTACAACCAGCCTGCCCATAGATGGATCGAATCTCGACCGAGCTTCCATCCATCTATGTACAATAAGAAAATTTCCATAGGAGCCCAGAACCCCCCCTTCTCACCCGCAGAGCTGACAGGTTGCTGACATCCAGGTTCCTGGCTGGCAGGTGAGAGGTCATCCTTCCTGAATGGTGGAGGGGATGCTAAAAGGTGTTAGGTCACAGCACAATGCACGCTGCTCCAGAGATGACATGGACTGCACACAACCAGAGACACCGACAGACACAATGTTCTGAAAAGAGAAAGAAACACAACATCAACCCCGCCCCTTCACAACAGTCCCTTCCCCCTGACTCTCAAACCCTGCCCCCTCCACAACAGCCCCCCCCCTCGACTCACCAACCCTTCAACAATCCAAACCCTCCCCTCCACAACAATCACACCCCCCTGCCTCTCCAACCCCACCCCTCCACAAAAATCCCACCCCCCAAGTCTCCAACCCCACCCCTCCACAACAACCCACTCCAACCCCTCTCCTCCACAACAATCCCACCCCCCGACTCTCAACCCCACTCTTCCACAACAATCCCACCCCTGACTCTCCAACCCCACCCCCGACTCTCCAACCACTCCCCTTCACAACAATCCCACCCCCGACTCTCCAACCCCTCCCCTCAACAATCCCACCCCCGACTCTGCAACCTCTCAACTCCACAACAATCCCACCCCCGACTCTCCAATCCCGCCCCTCAACAATCCCACCCCGACTCTCCAACCCCACCCCTCCTCAACAATCCCAACCCCGACTCTCCAACCCTGCCCCTTCACAACAGTCCCCTCCCCCTGACTCTCCAACCCTTCCACAACAATCCAACCCCACCCCTCCACAACAATCACACCCCACCAACTCTCCAACCCCACCCCTCCACAAAAATACCACCCCCCAGCTCTCCAACCCCACCCCTCCACAACAAACCACTCCAACCCCTCCCCTCCACAACAATCCCACCCCTGACTCTCCAACCCCACTCTTCCACAACAATCCCACCCCCCGACTCTCCAACCCCACCTCTCCTCAACAATCCCACCCCCGACTCTCCAACCCCCCCTCAACAGTCCCACCCCCGACTCTCCAACCCCACCCCTCGCCAACAATCCCACACCCGAATCTCCAACCCCTCCCCACCACAACAATCCCACCCCTACTCTCCAACCTCTCCACTCCACAACAATCCCACCCCCGACTCTCCAACCCCTCCACTCCACAAGAATCCCATCCCCGACTCTCCAACCCCGCTCCTCCACAACAATCCCACCCCCGACTCTCCAACCCCACTCCTCCACAACAATCCCACCCCCGACTCTCCAACCCCTCTCCTCCACAACAATCACACCCCCGACTCTCCAACCCCTCTCCTCCACAACAATCACACCCCCGACTCTCCAACCCCACCCCTCCACAAAAATTCCACCCCCCAACCCCACCCCTCCACAACAATCCACTCCAACCCTTCCCCTCCACAACAATCCCACCCCCCGACTCTCCAACCCTTCCCCTCCCCAACAATCCCACCCCGACTTTCCAACCCCTCCCCTCCCCAACAATCCCACCCCCGACTCTCAAACCCCCGACTCTCAAACCCCCCCTCCACAACAATCCCACCCTGACTCTCCAACCCCCCCCTCCACAACAATCCCACCCCGACTCTCCAACCCCCCTCCACAACAATCCCAGCCCCGACTCTCCAACCCCCCCTCCACAACAATCCCACCCGACTCTCCAACCCCTCCCTCGATTCTCCAACCCCACCCCTCCACAACAATCCCACCCCGACTCTCCAACCCCCCCTCCACAACAATCCCACCCCGACTCTCCAACCCCCCTCCACAACAATCCCAGCCCCGACTCTCCAACCCCCCCTCCACAACAATCACACCCGACTCTCCAACCCCTCCCTCGATTCTCCAACCCCACCCCTCCACAACAATCCCACCCCCAACTCTTCAACCTCTCCCCTCCACAACAATCCCACCCCCTGACTCTCCAACCCCTCCCTTCCACAAGTCCCTTACCCCGACTGTGTGTGGGTTGGCAGTGGACGGGTCACACACTTGCAGATCTGTACATCCGGATAGGGGAAGGGTGGTACCCGGTGTCCTGGATTGGTCACTCCCTTTAGGACTCGCTTGGCAGTCAGTCAGGCGGGAGGAGTTGTGGAATGGCCTCGCATTCATTTCCTCCGGGGTGGACCCCCCACCGGCTCTGTTCTCCGGTCTCCTCACCTCTTCAGCGACGGCATGTGACAGGGCGTAAGAACGGGCGCGCTCTCGGTCATGGACGGCCTTGCGCACTACAGCTCGGCTGCTCCCCATTGGCTGGAAAAGAAGGGAGGAGGAGACACGAACCATCACATGACAAGGGAAAGCGGTAGGGCTGCAACTAACGATTATTTTCATATTCGATTAGCTGGCCGATTATTGTTTCGATTAATCGATCGGTTAATAACCGAAAAAAAAAAAAGTGTGGTGTATAATTTACTTAATATGTAAAGTTAAAAAAAAAAAAAAAAGGCAATTTATTCTTAAATATCTCTATGCAGTGGTAAATATAAACAACCAACTATATGGTTAGGGAGCAAAATATTGAATCCACTCTGAGAATAACAGACAAAAGAGATATACTGTATATACACTATTAGAGGAGATATACTGTATACACTATTAGACGAGAAATACTGTTTTTTGGCCAATTTGTTGTTCGGCAGATTAAAAAATACATATTGCTGCAAAAACACATTACATGATTTTCTGCAGCTTCTCCATCGAAGTATATTGAATCTAAAAGCACCGTTTTGCGTTAAAAAAAAAAAAGTCCTTGACCCTTTCCAAATACGCAGTGGCTGAAAAAAAGCATAGATGTGAACGTGTCCCATAGGAAACCTTGTAAATGAACTGTAGTGTGTTTCTGCAAAAAGTACCAAAAAACACAGATGTGAACCAGGTCTAAGACGTTTAGTAACATAATGGGGTTAAAAGAAACTAAAATGAGCCCTATAGTACAAAAAAAAGCAAATAATCGCTACTATAAGGGGTTCATTTTTTTTTACTGTAGAACGGTGAAAGTAATATTTACAGTCGCGATTATTTGCTCTTTTTGTACTATAAAGGGCTCGTATTATTTTTTTAACCCCATTATGTTACTGGCCGATTAATCGATTATGAAAATAGTAATCGATTAATTTCATAATCGATTTGTCGATTAATCGATTAGTTGTTTCAGCCCTAGAAAGCGGTGCCTGAAGATTCCAGGAAAGAAAATCGCTCGATTCCCCCATCAGCACAGTCAGTGGTAATGGGGGAATCCCTCCAGCAGTGATATTGTGTTCTGCCGCCAGAGAGCCTTCCCTGCAGAACACAATGATCACCGCTGGTGGCAAAAAACGCCGGTAGAGAAAGCATGAAACAAATCCGACAGGTTCATTGTACAGAGGTCGATCGGTGGATCAACCTCAGTACAACCAGCCTGTCCATAGATGGATCGAATCTCAACCGAGCTTCCATCCATCTATGTACAATAAGAAAACTTCCACAGGAGCCCAGAACCCCCCTTCTCACCCGCAGAGCTGACAGGTTGCTGTCATCCAGGTTCCGGGCTGGCGGGTCAGAGGTCATCTTTCCTGAATGGTGGAGGAGACGCCAAAAGCTGTTAGGTCACAGCACAACACACGCTGCTCCAGAGATGACATGGACTGCACACAACCAGAGACACCGACAGACACAATGTTCTGAAAAGAGAAAGGAACACAACATCAACCCCGCCCCTTAACAACTGTCCCCTCCCCCTGACTCTCCAACCCCGCCCCTCCACAACAGCCCCCACCCTCCCCCCCGATTTTCCAACCCTTCAACAATCCAACCCCGCCTCTCCACAAAATCCCACCACCGACTCTCCAACCCCTCCCCTCCACAACAATCACACCCCCCCGACTCTCCAACCGCACCCCTCCAAAAAAAATCCCACCCCCCAACTCTCCAACCCAACCCCTTCACAACAATCCACTCTAACCCCTCCCCTCCACAACAATCCCACCCCCTGACTCTCCAACCCCGCCCCTCCACAACAGCCCCCCTGACTCTCCAACCCCTCCCCAAAAATCACACCCCTGACTCTCCAACCCCACTCTTCCACAACAATCCCACCCCGACTCTCCAACCCCATCCCTCCTCAACAATCCCACCCCCGACTCTCCAACCCCTCCACTCCACAACAATTCCAACCCAGACTCTCCAACCCCCCCTCAACAATTCCACCCCCGACTCTCCAACCCCACCCCTCTCCACCCCAACAATCCCACCCCGACTCTCCAACCCCTCCCCAACAATCCCACCCCCCGACTCTCCAACCCCTCCCTTCCACAACAATCCCACCCCTACTCTCCAACCTCTCCACTAAACAACAATCCCACCCCCGACTCTCCAACCACTCCACTCCACAACAATCCCATCCCCTACTCTCCAACCCCCCCTCCACAACAATCCCACCCCGACTCTCCAACCCCGCTCCTCCACAACAATCCCACCCCGACTCTCCAATCCCTCCCCTCCACAACAATTCCACCTGACTCTCCAACCCTTCCATAACAATCCAACCCCGCCCCTCCACAAAATCCCACCACCGACTCACCAATCCCTCCCCTCCACAACAATCCCACCCCCCGACTCTCCAACCCCACCCCTCTACAAAAATCCCACCCCCCAACTCTCCAACCCCACCCCTCCACAACAATCCACTCCAACCCCTCCCCAACAATCCAACCCCCCGACTCTCAACCCAACTCTTCCACAACAATCCCACCCCTGACTCTCCAACCCCTCCCCTTCACAACAATCCCACCTCCGACTTTCCAACCTCTCCACTCCACAACAATCCCACCCCCGACTCTCCAACCCCGCCCCTCAACAATCCCACCCCAACTCTCCAACCCCGCTCCTCCACAACAGTCCCCTTCCCTTGACTCTCCAACCCTTCCACAACAATCCAACCCAGCCCCTCCACAAAATCCCACCCCCGACTCTCCAACCCCTCCCCAACAATCACACCCCCCCGATTCTCCAACCCCACGCCTCCAAAAAAATCCCACCCCCCAACTCTCCAACCCCACCCCTCCACAACAATCCCACCCCCGACTCTCCAACCCCACTGTTCCACAACAATCCCACCCCGACTCTCCAACCCCACCCCTCCCCAACAACCCCACCCCTGACTCTCCAACCCCTCCCCTCCACAACAATGCCACCCCCGACTCTCCAACCTCTCCACTCCACAACAATCCCACCCCGACTCTCCAACCTCTCCACTCCACAACAATCCCACCCCCGACTCTCCAACCCCGCCCCAACTCTCCAACCCCACCCCTCCTCAAAAATCCCACCCCCGACTCTCCAACCCCTCCACTCCACAACAATCCCATCCCCGACTCTCCAACCCCCCCTCCACAACAATCCCGCCCCGACTCTAAAAGCCCGCTCCTCCACAACAATCCCACCCCCGACTCTCCAACCCCACTCCTCCACAACAATCCCACCCCGACTCTCCAACCCCTCCCCTCCATAACAATTCTACCTGACTCTTCAACCCCTCCCCTCCCCAACAATCCCACCCTGACTCTCCAACCCCTCCCCAACAATCCCACCCCTGACTCACCAACCCCACTTTTCCACAACAATCCCACCCCGACTCTCTAACCCCTCCACTCCACAACAATCCCACCCCCGACTCTCCAACCCCCCCTCAACAATCCCACCCCGACTCTCCAACCCCCCTCCACAACAATCCCACACCCGAATCTCCAACCCCTCCCCTCCCCAACAATCCCACCCCTACTCTCCAGCCTCTCCACTCCACAACAATCCCACACCCCAATTATCCAACCCCTCCACTCCACAACAATCCCATCCCGACTCTCCAACCCCGCTCCTCCACAACAATCCCACCCCCGACTCTCCAACCCCAATCCTCTACAACAATCCCACCCCGACTCTCCAACCCCTCCCTTCCACAACAATTCCACCTGACTCTCCAACCCTTCCACAACAATCCAACCCCGCCCCTCCACAAAATCCCACCCCCGACTCTCCAATCCCTCCCCTCCACAACAATCACACCCCCCGACTCTCCAACCCCACCGCTCCACAAAAACTCCACCCCCCCAACCCCACCCCTCCACAACAATCCACTCCAAACCCTCCCCTCCACAACAACCCCACCCCCCGACTCTCCAATCCCTCCCCTCCCCAACAATCCCACCCTGACTCTCCAACCCCTCCCCTCCACAACAATTTCACCCCCGACTCTCAAACCCCCCCCTCCACCACAATTACACCCCGACTCTCCAACCCCCCCTCCACAACAATCCCACCCCGACTCTCCAACCCCCCTCCACAACAATCCCACCCCCGACTCTCCAACCCCCCCTCCACAACAATCCAACCCCCTGACTCTCCAACCCCTCACTTCCACAAAAGTCCCTTACCCCCGACTCTGTCTGTGGGTTGGCAGTGGATAGGTCACACACTTGCAGATCTGTACATGCGGATAGGGGAAGGGTGGTCCCCGGTGTCGTGGATTGGTCGCTCCCTTTAGGACTCGCTTGGCAGTCAGTCAGGCGGGAGGAGATGTGGAATGGCCCCGCATTCATTTTGTCCGGGGTGGAGCCCCTACCGGCTCTGTTCTCCGGTCTCCTCACCTCTTCAGCGACGGCATGTGACAGGACGTAAGAACGGGCGCGCCCTCGGTCATGGACGGCCTCGCGCACTACAGCTCGGCTGCTCCCCATTGGCTGGAAAAGAAGGGAGGAGGAGATACGAACCATCACATGACAAGGGAAGGTGGTGCCTGAAGATTCCAGGAAAGAAAATCGCTCGATTCCCCCATCAGCACAGTCAGTGGTAATGGGGGAATCCCTCCAGCAGTGATATTGTGTTCTGCCGCCAGAGAGCCTTCCCTGCAGAACACAATGATCACCGCTGGTGGCAAAAAACGCCGGTAGAGAAAGCATGCAACAAATCCGACAGGTTCATTGTACAGAGGTCAATCAGTGGATCAACCTCAGTACAACCAGCCTGTCCACAGATGGATCGAATCTCGACCGAGCTTCCATCCATCTATGTACAATAAGAAAACTTCCACAGGAGCCCAGAACCCCCCTTCTCACCCGCAGAGCTGACAGGTTGCTGTCATCCAGGTTCCGGGCTGGCGGGTCAGAGGTCATCTTTCCTGAATGGTGGAGGAGACGCCAAAAGGTGTTAGGTCACAGCACAATGCACGCTGCTCCAGAGATGACATGGACTGCACACAACCAGAGACACCGACAGACACTGAAAAGAGAAAGAAACACAACATCAACCCCGCCCCTTCACAACAGTCCCCTCCCCTTGACTCTCCTAACCCCGCCCATCCACAACAGCGCCCCGCCCCCGACTCTCCAACCCTTCAACAATCCAACCCCTCCCCTCCACAACAAATCACACCCCCCGCCTCTCCAACCCCACCCCTCCACAAAAATCCCACCCCCCAACTCTCCAACCCCACCCCTTCAGAACAATCCACTTCAACCCCTCCCCTCCACAACAATCCCACCCCCCGACTCTCAACCCCACTCTTCCACAACAATCCCACCCCTGACTCACCAACCCTACCCCTCCCCAACAATCCCACCCCTGACTCTCCAACCCCTCCCCAACAATCCCACCCCCGACTCTCCAACCCCTCCCCTCCACAACAATCCCACCCCCGACTCTCCAACCTCTCCACTCCACAACAATCCCACCCCCGACTCTCCAACCCCGCCCCTCAACAATCCCACCCCAACTCTCCAACCCCACCCCTCCTCAACAATCCCACCCCGACTCTCCAACCCCGCCCCTCCACAACAGTCCCCTCCCCCTGACTCTCCAACCCTTTCACAACAATCCAACCCCGCTCCTCCACAAAATCCCACCCCCGACTCTCCAACCCCTCCCCTCCACAACAATCACATCCCCCCGACTCTCCAACCCCACCCCTCCACAAAAATCCCACCCCCCAACTCTCCAACCCCTCCCCTCCACAACAAACCACTCCAACCCCTCCCCTCCACAATCCCACCCCCCCGACTCTCCAACCCCACCCCTCCCCAACAATCCCACCCCCGACTCTCCAACCCCTCCCCTCCACAACAATGCCACCCCCGCCTCTCCAACCTCTCCACTCCACAACAATCCCACCCCCGACTCTCCAACCCCGCCCCTCCGCAACAATCCCACCCCTGACTCTCCAACCCTTCCACTCCAATCCCATCCCCGACTCTCCAATCCCCCCTCCAAAACAATCCCACCCCGACTCTCAAAACCCCGCTCCTCCACAACAATCCCACCACGACTCTCCAACCCCTCCCCTCCCCAACAATCCCATCCCGACTCTCCAACCCCTCCCCAACAATCCCACCCCTGACTCTCCAACCCCACTCTTCCACAACAATGCCACCCCCGCCTCTCCAACCTCTCCACTCCACAACAATCCCACCCCCGACTCTCCAACCCCGCCCCTCCGCAACAATCCCACCCCTGACTCTCCAACCCCTCCACTCCAATCCCATCCCCGACTCTCCAATCCCCCCTCCAAAACAATCCCACCCCAACTCTCGAACCCCGCTCCTCCACAACAATCCCACCCCGACTCTCCAACCCCTCCCCTCCCCAACAATCCCATCCCGACTCTCCAACCCCTCCACAACAATCCCACCCCCGACTCTCCAACCCCCCTCAACAATCCCACCCCTGACTCTCCAACCCCACCCCAACAATCCCACCCCGACTCTTCAACCCCCCCCTCAACAATCCCACCACGACTCTCCAACCCCCCCTCAACAATCCCACCCCAGACTCTCCAACCCCACCCCTCCCCAACAATCCCACACCCGAATCTCCAACCCCTCCCCTCAACAACAATCCCACCCCTACTCTCCAAGCCCTCCACTCCACAACAATCCCACCCCGACTCTCCAACCCCGCCCCTCAACAATCCCACCCCGACTCTCCAACCCCACCCCTCCTCAACAATCCCACCCCCGACTCTCCAACCCCGCCCCTCCACAACAATCACATCCCCCTGACTCTCCAACCCTTTCACAACAATCCAACCCCGCCCCTCCACAAAATCCCACCCCCGACTCTGCAACCCCTCCCCTCCACAACAATCACATCCCCCCGACTCTCCAACCCCACCCCTCCACAAAAATCCCACCCCCCAACTCCCCAACCCCACCCCTCCACAACAAACCACTCCAACCCCTCCACAACAATCCCACCCCCAGACTCTCCAACCCCACTGTTCCACAACAATCCCCCCCCGACTCTCCAACCCCACCCCTCCCCAACAATCCCACCCCGACTCTCCAACCCCTCCCCTCCACAACAATGCCACCCCCGACTCTCCAACCTCTCCACTCCACAACAATCCCACCCCGACTCTCTAACCTCTCCACTCCACAACAATCCCACCTCCGAATCTCCAACCCCGCCCTGACTCTCCAACCCCACCCCTCCTCAACAATCCCACCCCCGACTCCCCAACCCCTCCACTCCACAACAATCCCATCCCCGACTCTCCAACCCCCCCTCCACAACAATCCCGCCCCGACTCTCCAACCCCACTCCTCCACAACAATCCCACCCCCGACTCTCCAACCCCACTCCTCCACAACAATCCCACCCTGACTCTCCAACCCCTCCCCTCCATAACAATTCCACCTGACTCTCCAACCCCTCCCCTCCCCACCCCAACAATCCCACCCCGACTCTCCAACCCCTCCCCAACAATCCCACCCCTGACTCTCCAACCCCACTCTTCCACAACAAACCCACCCCGACTCTCCAACCCCACCCCTCCTCAACAATCCCACCCCTGACTCTCAAACCCCTCCACTCCACAACAATCCCACCCCCGACTCTCCAACCCCCCCTCAACAATCCCACCCCGACTCTCCAACCCCACCTCAACAATCCCACCCCCAACTCTTCAACCTCTCCCCTCCACAACAATCCCACCCCCTGACTCTCCAACCCCTCCCCTCCAACCCCTCCCTTCCACAAAAGTCCCTTACCCCGACTCTGTCTGTGGGTTGGCAGTGGACGGGTCACACACTTGCAGATCTGTACATCCGGATAGGGGAAGGGTGGTCCCCGGTGTCCTGGATTGGTCGCTCCCTTTAGGACTCGCTTGGCAGTCAGTCAGGCAGGAGGAGTTGTGGAATGGCCCCGCATTCATTTCCTCCGGGGTGGAGCCCCTACCGGCTCTGTTCTCCGGTCTCCTCACCTCTTCAGCGACGGCATGTGACAGGACGTAAGAACGGGCACGCTCTCGGTCATGGACGGCCTCGCGCACTACAGCTCGGCTGCTCCCCATTGGCTGGAAAAGAAGGGAGGAGGAGACACGAACCATCACATGACAAGGGAAGGCGGTGCCTGAAGATTCCAGGAAAGAAAATCGCTCGATTCCCCCATCAGCACAGTCAGTGGTAATGGGGGAATCCCTCCAGCAGCAGTGATATTGTGTTCTGCCGCCAGAGAGCCTTCCCTGCAGAACACAATGATCAACGCCGGTAGAGAAAGCATGAAACAAATCCGACAGGTTCATTGTACAGAGGTCGATCGGTGGATCAACCTCAGTACAACCAGCCTGTCCATAGATGGATCGAATCTCGACCGAGCTTCCATCCATGTACAATAAGAAAACTTCCACAGGAGCCCAGAACCCCCCTTCTCACCCGCAGAGCTGACAGCAGGTTGCTGTCATCCAGGTTCCGGGCTGGCGGGTCAGAGGTCATCTTTCCTGAATGGTGGAGAAGACGCCAAAAGGTGTTAGGTCACAGCACAATGCACGCTGCTCCAGAGATGACATGGACTGCACACAACCAGAGACACAGACAGACACAATGATCTGAAAAGAGAAAGGAACACAACATCAACCCCGCCCCTTCACAACAGTCCCCTCCCCCTGACTCTCCAAACCCCGCCCATCCACAACAGCGCCCCGCCCCTGACTCTCCAACCCTTCAACAATCCAACCCCTCCCCAACAATCACACCCCCCGCCACTCCAACCCCACCCCTCCACAAAAATCCCACTCCCCAACTCTCCAACCCCACCCCTCCAAAACAATCCACTCCAACCCCTCCCCTCCACAACAATCCCACCCCCCGACTCTCAACCCCACTCTTCCACAACAATCCCACCCCTGACTCACCAACCCCACCCCTCCCCAACAATCCCACCCCCGACTCTCCAACCCCTCCCCAACAATCCCACCCCCGACTCTCCAACCCCTTCCCCTCCACAACAATCCCACCCCCGACTCTCCAACCTCTCCACTCCACAACAATACCACCCCCGACGCTCCAACACCGCCCCTCAACAATCCCACCCCGACTCTGCAACCCCACCCTGACTCAACAATCCCACCCCTCCACAACAGTCCCCTCCCCCTGACTCTCCAACCCTTTCACAACAATCTAACCCAGCCCCTCCACAAAATCCCACCCCCGACTCTCCAACCCCTCCCCTCCACAACAATCACCCCCCCCCGACTCTCCAATCCCACCCCTCCACAAAAATCCCACCCCCCAACTCTCCAACCCCACCCCTCAACAACAAACCACTCCAACCCCTCCCCTCCACAACAATCCCACCCCCCCGACTCTCCAACCCCACTCTTCCACAACAATCCCACCCCGACTCTCC
The DNA here is from genome assembly GCA_037953035.1 of Aquarana catesbeiana. NCBI lineage: Eukaryota > Metazoa > Chordata > Amphibia > Anura > Ranidae > Aquarana > Aquarana catesbeiana. The sequence continues at coordinate 4,328,032 of JBBHAA010000095.1, forward strand.
AACCCCACCCCTCCTCAACAATCCCAACCCCCGACTCTCCAACCCCTCCACTCCACAACAATCCCACCCCCGACTCTCCAACCCCCCCTCAACAATTCCACCCCCGACTCTCCAACCCCACCCCGACTCTCCAACCCCTCCCCAACAATCCCACCCCCCGCTCTCCAACCCCTCCCCTCAACAACAATCCCACCCCGACTCTCCAACCCCACCCCTCCTCAACAATTCCACCCCCGACTCTCCAACCCCTCCACTCCACAACAATCCCACCCCTACTCTCCAACCTCTCCACTCCACAACAATCCCACCCCCGACTCTCCAACCCCTCCACTCCACAACAATCCCATCCCCGACTCTCCAACCCCCCCTCCACAACAATCCCACCCCGACTCTCCAACCCCACTCCTCCACAACAATCCCACCCCGACTCTCCAACCCCTCCCCTCCACAACAATTCCACCTGACTCTCCAACCCTTCCACAACAATCCCACCCCCGACTCACCAATCCCTCCCCTCCACAACAATCACACCCCCGACTCTCCAACCCCACCCCTCCACAAAAATTCCACCCCATAACCCCACCCCTCCACAACAATCCACTCCAACCCCTCCCCTCCACAACAATCCCACCCCCCAACTCTCCAACCCCTCCCCTCCCCAACAATCCCACCCCGACTCTCAAACCCCCCCTCCACAACAATCCCACCCCGAATCTCCAACCCCCCCTCCCCAACAATCCCACCCCAGACTCTCCAACCCCTCCCCTCCACAACAATGCCACCCCCGCCTCTCCAACCTCTCCACTCCACAACAATCCCACCCCGACTCTCCAACCCCCCTCCACAACAATCCCACCCCGACTCTCCAACCCCCCTCCACAACAATCCCACCTCCCCTCCACAACAATCCCACCCGACTCTCCAAACCCTCCCTCGATTCTCCAACCCCACCCTTCCACAACAATCCCACCCCGACTCTCCAACCCCACCTCAACAATCCCACCCCGACTCTCCAACCCCACTCCTGCACAACAATCCCACCCCCGACTCTCCAACCCCACTCCTCCACAACAATCCCACCCCGACTCCCCAACCCCTCCCCTCCTAACCCCAACAATCCCACCCCGACTCTCCAACCCCTCCCCAACAATCCCACCCCTGACTCTCCAACCCCACTCTTCCACAACAATCCCACCCCCGACTCTCCAACCCCTCCACTCCACAACAATCCCACCCCCGACTCTCCAACCCCCCCTCAACAATCCCACCCCGACTCTCCAACCCCACCTCAACAATCCCACCCACAACTCTTCAACCTCTCCCCTCCACAACAATCCCACCCCCTGACTCTCCAACCCCTCCCCTCCAACCCCTCCCTTCCACAAAAGTCCCTTACCCCGACTCTGTCTGTGGGTTGGCAGTGGACGGGTCACACACTTGCAGATCTGTACATCCGGATAGGGGAAGGGTGGTCCCCGGTGTCCTGGATTGGTCGCTCCCTTTAGGACTCGCTTGGCAGTCAGTCAGGCAGGAGGAGATGTGGAATGGCCCCGCATTCATTTCCTCCGGGGTGGAGCCCCTACCGGCTCTGTTCTTCAGTCTCCTCACCTCTTCAGCGACGGCATGTGACAGGACGTAAGAGCGGGCTCGCTCTCGGTCATGGACGGCCTCGCGCACTACAGCTCGGCTGCTCCCCATTGGCTGGAAAAGAAGAGAGGAGGAGACACGAACCATCACATGACAAGGGAAGGCTGTGCCTGAAGATTCCAGGAAAGAAAATCGCTCGATACCCCCATCAGCACAGTCAGTGGTAATGGGTGAATCCCTCCAGCAGTGATATTGTGTTCTGCCGCCAGAGAGCCTTCCCTGCAGAACACAATGATCAACGCCGGTAGAGAAAGCATGAAACAAATCCGACAGGTTCATTGTACAGAGGTCGATCGGTGGTTCAACCTCAGTACAACCAGCCTGTCCATAGATGGATCGAATCTCGACTGAGATTCCATCCATCTATGTACAATAAGAAAACTTCCACAGGAGCCCAGAACCCCCCTTCTCACCCGCAGAGCTGACAGCAGGTTGCTGTCATCCAGGTTCCGGGCTGGCGGGTCAGAGATCATCTTTCCTGAATGGTGGAGGAGATGCCAAAAGGTGTTAGGTCACAGCACAACGCACGCTGCTTCCAGAGATGACATGGACTGCACACAACCAGAGACACCGACAGACACAATGTTCTGAAAAGAGAAAGGAACACAACATCAACCCCGCCCCTTCACAACAGTCCCCTCCTCCTGACTCTCCAAACCCCACCCATCCACAACAGCACCTCGCCCCCGACTCTCCAACCCTTCAACAATCCAACCCCTCCCCAACAATCACACCCCCCGCCTCTCCAACCCCACCCCTCCACAAAAATCCCACCCCCCAACTCTCCAACCCCACCCCCCAAAACAAGCCACTCCAACCCCTCCCCTCCACAACAATCCCACCCCCCCGACTCTCAACCCCACTCTTTCCCAACAATCTCACCCCCGACTCTCCAACCCCTCCCCAACAATCCCACCACCGACTCTCCAACCTCTCCACCCCACAACAATCCCACCCCCGACACTCCAACACCGCCCCTCAACAATCCCACCCCGACTCTGCAACCCCACCCCTCCTCAACAATCCCACCCCCCGACTCTCCAACCCCGCCCCTCCACAACAGTTCCCTCCCCCTGACTCTCCAACCCTTTCACAACAATCCAACCCAGCCCCTCCACAAAATCCCACCCCCGACTCTCCAACCCCTCCCCTCCACAACAATCACCCCCCCCCCGACTCTCCAACCCCACCCCTCCACAAAAATCCAACCCCCCAACTCTCCAACCCCACCCCTCAACAACAAACCACTCCAACCCCTCCCCTCCACAACAATTCCACCCCCCCGACTCTCCAACCCCACTCTTCGTAAACAATCCCACCCCGACTCTCCAACCCCACCCCTCCTCAACAATCCCACCCCGACTCTCCAACCCCACCCCTCCTCAACAATCCCACCCCCGACTCTTCAACCCCTCCACTCCACAACAATCCCACCCCCGACTCTCCAACCCCCCCTCAACAATTCCACCCCCGACTCTCCAACCCCACCCCTCCCCACCCCAACAATCCCACCCCGACTCTCCAACCCCTCCCCAACAATCCCACCCCCCGGCTCTCCAACCCCACTCTTCCACAACAATCCCAACCAGACTCTCCAACCCCACCCCTCCTCAACAATTCCACCCCCGACTCTCCAACCCCTCCACTCCACAACAATCCCACCCCCGTCTCTCCAACCCCCCCTCAACAATCCCACCCCCGACTCTCCAACCCCACCCCTCCCCAACAATCCCACACCCGAATCTCCAACCCCTCCCCTCTACAACAATCCCTCCCCTACTCTCCAACCTCTCCACTCCACAACAATCCCACCCCAGACTCTCCAACCCCTCCACTCCACAACAATCCCATTCCCGACTCTTCAACCCCCCCTCCACAACAATCCCACCCCGACTCACCAACCCCACAACAATCCCACCCCGACTCTCCAACCCCACTCCTCCACAACAATCCCACCCCGACTCTCCACAACAATTCCACCTGACTCTCCAACCCTTCCACAACAATCCAACCCCGCCCCGCCACAAAATCCCACCCCCGACTCACCAATCCCTCCCCTCCACAATAATCACACCCCCGACTCTCCAACCCCACCCCTCCACAAAAATTCCACCCCCCAACCCCACCCCTCCACAACAATCCACTCCAACCCCTCCCCTCCACAACAATCCCACCCCCCGACTCTCCAACCCCTCCCCTCCACAACAATCCCACCCCGACTCTCCAACCCCCCCTCCACAACAATCCCACCCCGACTCTCCAACCCCCCTCCACAACAATCCCACCCCCCCTCCACAACAATCCCACCCCGACTCTCCAACCCCTCCCTCGATTCTCCAACCCCACCCCTCCACAACAATCCCACCCCGACTCTCCAACCCCACCTCAACAATCCTACCCCCAACTCTTCAACCTCTCCCCTCCACAACAATCCCACCCCCTGACTCTCCAACCCCACTCTTCCACAACAATCCCACCCCGACTCTCCAACCCCTCCACTCCACAACAATCCCACCCCCGACAATCCCACCCCTGACTCTCCAACCCCACCCCTCCCCAACAATCGCACACCCCCGAATCGCCAACCCCTCCCCTCCACAACAATCCCACCCCTACTCTCCAACCTCTCCACTCCACAACAATCCCACCCCCGACTCTCCAACCCCTCCACTCCACAACAATCCCATCCCCGACTCTCAAACCCCCCCTGCACAACAATCCCACCCCGACTCTCCAACCCCGCTCCTCCACAACAATCCCACCCCCGACTCTCCAACCCCACACCTCCACAACAATCCCACCCCGACTCTCCAACCCCTCCCCACCCCTCCACAACAATCCCACCCCGACTCTCCAACCCCACCTCAACAATCCCACCCCCAACTCTTCAACCTCTCCCCTCCACAACAATCCCACCCCCTGACTCTCCAACCCCTCCCTTCCACAAAAGTCCCTTACCCCAACTCTGTCTGTCAAGTGGTCACACACTTGCACATCTGTACATCCGGATGGGGGAAGGGTGGTTCCCGGTGTCCTGGATTGGTCGCTCCCTTTAGGACCCGCTTGGCAGTCAGTCAGGCGGGAGGAGTTGTGGAATGGCCCCGCATTCATTTCCTCCGGGGTGGAGCCCCCACCGGCTCTGTTCTCCGGTCTCCTCACCTCTTCAGCGACGGCATGTGACAGGACGTAAGAACGCGTGCGCTATCGGTCATGGACGGCCTCGCGCACTACAGCTCGGCTGCTCCCCATTGGCTGGAAAAGAAGGGAGGAGGAGACACGAACCATCACATGACAAGGGAAGGCGGTGCCTGAAGATTCCAGGAAAGAAAATCACTCGATTCCCCCATCAGCACAGTCAGTGGTAATGGGGGAATCCCTCCAGCAGTGATATTGTGTTCTGCCGCCAGAGAGCCTTCCCTGCAGAACACAATGATCACCGCTGGTGGCAAAAAACGCCGGTAGAGAAAGCATGAAACAAATCCGACAGGTTCACTGTACAGAGGTCGATCGGTGGATCAACCTCAGTACAACCAGCCTGTCCATAGATGGATCGAATCTCGACCGAGCTTCCATCCATCTATGTACAATAAGAAAACTTCCACAGGAGCCCAGAACCCCCCTTCTCACCCGCAGAGCTGACAGGTTGCTGTCATCCAGGTTCCGGGCTAGCGGGTCAGAGGTCATCTTTCCTGAATGGTGGAGGAGACGCCAAAAGGTGTTAGGTCACAGCACAACGCACGCTGCTCCAGAGATGACATGGACTGCACACAACCAGAGACACCGACGGACACAATGTTCTGAAAAGAGAAAGGAACACAACATCAACCCCGCCCCTTCACAACAGTCCCCTCCCCCTGACTCTCCAAACCCCGCCCATCCACAACAGTGCCCCGCCCCCGACTCTCCAACCCTTCAACAATCCAACCCCGCCCCTCCACAAAATCCCACCCCCGACTCTCCAACCCCTCCCCAATAATCCCACCCCCCCGACTCTCCAAAGCCACCCCTCCACAAAAATCCCACCCCCCAACTCTCCAACCCCACCCCTCCACAACAATCCCACCCCCCGACTCTCAACCCCACTCTTCCACAACAATCCCACCCCTGACTCTCCAACCCCTCCCCTTCACAACAATCCTACCCCCGACTCTCCAACCCCTCCCCTCCACAACAATCCCACCCCCGACTTTCCACTCCACAACAATCCCACCCTGACTCTCCAACCCATCCACTCCACAACAATCCCACCCCCCGACTCTCCAACCCCGCCCCTCAACAATCCCACCCCGACTCTCCAACCCCACCCCTCCTCAACAATCCCACCCCCGACTCTCCAACCCCTCCACTCCACAACAATCCCACCCCCCGACTCTCAACCCCACTCTTCCACAACAATCCCACCCCTGACTCTCCAACCCCTCCCCTTCACAACAATCCTACCCCCGACTCTCCAACCCCTCCCCTCCACAACAATCCCACCCCCGACTTTCCACTCCACAACAATCCCACCCTGACTCTCCAACCCATCCACTCCACAACAATCCCACCCCCCGACTCTCCAACCCCGCCCCTCAACAATCCCACCCCGACTCTCCAACCCCACCCCTCCCCAACAATCCCACCCCCGAATCTACAACCCCTCCCCTCCACAACACTCCCACCCCCTACTCTCCAACCTCTCCACTCCTCAACAATCCCACCCCGACTCTCCAACCCCGCTCCTCCACAACAATCCCACCCCGACTCTCCAACCCCTCCCCCCCATAACAATTCCACCTGACTCTCCAACCCCTCCCCTCCCCAACAATCCCACTCCGACTCTCCAACCCCTCCCCAACAATCCCACCCCTGACTCTCCAACCCCACCCCTCCTCAACAATCCCACCCCGACTCTCCAACCCTGCCCTCGATTCTCCAACCCCACCCCTCCACAACAATCCAACCCCCGACTCTCCAACCCCACCTCAACAATCCCACCCCCAACTCTTCAATCCCTCCCCTCCACAACAATCCCACCCCCTGACTCTCCAACCCCTCCCCTCCAACCCCTCCCTTCCACAAAAGTCCCTTACCCCGACTGTCTGTGGGTTGGAAGTGGACGGGTCACACACTTGCAGATCTGTACATCCAGATGGGGTAAGGGTGGTTCCCGGTGTCCTGGATTGGTCGCTCCCTTTAGGACTCGCTTGGCAGTCAGTCAGGCGGGAGGAGTTGTGGAATGGCCCTGCATTCATTTCCTCCGGGGTGGAGCCCCCACCGGCTCGGTTCTCCGGTCTCCTCACCTCTTCAGCGACGGCATGTGACAGGACATAAGAACGGGCGCGCTCTCGGTCATGGACGGCCTCGCGCACTACAGCTCGGCTGCTCCCCATTGGCTGGAAAAGAAGGGAGGAGGAGACACGAACCATCACATGACAAGGGAAGGCGGTGCCTGAAGCTGCAGAGGAGATAAGACATCGTAGAGCAGGGATATGCAATTAGCAGACCTCCAGCTGTTGCAGAACTACAAGTCCCATGAGGCATAGCAAGAGTCTGACAGCCACAAGCTTAACACCCAGAGGCAAAGGCATGATGGGAGTTTTGCAACAGCTGGAGGTCCACTAATTGCATATCCCTGCCATAGAGGACGACGAGGGGGGGGGCGTGGCTACAACAGAGGGAGGCAGACCCCTAAGCGGATGGGACAAGTGATGACATATAGGGGAGCAGCTATGGCGGCCATGTTGGAAAAGGGCAGATTGTTTACAAGTGAAACAGAAGCGCGGAGTTCTATCAGATTAGTGATCCCGTCATGTAATGTAATTTAAGTGACGTTCCACCCCTACCAGACGGGATCGCTAATCTGAAAGAACAGCGGCTGTTTCATCAGAATCGGTGTTTCGTCAGATTAGGCGACTCGTCAGAATGTGTAATGGAAGTGACGTTCCGTCACCGCCATCTTGCTACACCCCGCGCTCCTCCACAGTAAACATACAGTGAGAAAGCGGGAAGCGGACATCGTGTTACACCCAAAGGAGTTATACATTTGACTGTTATCTTTACCAGTAAACTCTGATTAAATCCTGTATTTTACGATATACAATTTTTGAAAGTAGCGGTGTTCTGTCAGATTAGAAAACCTGTGAGATCAGCAGGCTTGCAGCTGCTTTCAAAAATAAACATCTAAACAGTCGGACAGAATTGTAAATCTTGTATTTCACGATATACACCACCACTCCACTCTCCCCCCCGCCACACCACCCCTCCGCTCTCCCCCCTGCCCCACCCCCCCCTCCGCTCTCCCCCCCACCACACCACCCCTCCATCTCACTCTCCCCCCACCGCACCACCCTCCACTCTGCTCTCCTCTCCTCTCCCCACCCAACCACTCCACTCGCTGCACCACCCCTCCACTCCGCTCCGCTCTCCCCCCGCCGCACCCACTGACACTGATGGGACACTATTCCTTCCACTGACACCAACAATGGAGCGCTATTCCTCCCACTGACACCAATGATGGGGCGCTATTCCTCCCACTGACACCAATGACGGGGCGCTATTTCTCCCACTGACACAAATATTGGAGCGCTATTCCTCCCACTGACACCAACAATGGAGCGCTATTCCTCCCACTGATACCAAAGATGGGGCGCTATTCCTCCCACTGACACCAATAATAGAGCGCTATTCCTCCCACCGACACCAATAATGGGGCCCTATTCCTCCCACTGACACAACAATGGAGCACTATTCCTCCCACTGACACCAACGATGGAGCACTATTCCTCCCACTGACACCAATAATGGGGCACTATTCCTCCCACTGACACCAATGATGGGGCACTATTCCTCCCACTGACACCAATAATGGGGCACTATTCCTCCTCACTGGAGCATTTTTTCTACAACTGACACCAACTAGGCATTATTTATACAACTGACACCAATGATGGGGCATTATTTATACAACCGACACCAATCATGGGGCACAGTGTCCTATTAGGGACGGTTCACACCAGAACATGGTGCCGGGAAGGCATGCATGTTCCTTGTGCATTTCCTGAACCTGTCCAAAACGCATTGTCTTTGCAGTCTACTGTGGGTGCAAATACATTGTTATCCCCAAATGTAGATGACAAACGCAATGCTCTTGTGGACACAAGATCACATGGTACTGCAGTAAGGGGATTTGGCACAGTACATTTTTAGAAGTGCATGAACTACTTTTTGTGCAGTCTGATACAGTTTGCAGGTCATTCAAATGAATAGGTTGCAAAATCGCACCACACTGAATCACACAAGAATGCAGAGCAAGTTCCTCTGAAAAATGATCCACATGCAGATTGCTTTTTAGAGGTGTCGGAGAGGTGGAGAGGAGGAGATATGTCACCCCTTCATCACTTGGTACTTGATACTACCAAACTGCAATAGTGTGCATTGCGCATCAATTCTAGGTGTAAATCAGCCTTTTCACCACCTGTCATACATACCTAAGCCTCGTACACACCATGAGAATATCGGACGAATAATCCTCTGGTTTTTTTCTTTGTCTGCTAGTCTCATATGGAAAATGAACAGGTTACTAAACTTATGAAAATTTTCATACGACAGAATACAACTTGGTCTTCCGATTATTTTCGGACTAATACTGTTCTGATTAAACGCAAAATTGTAAGAAAATTGTATTCTTCATCCGATTTTCTGATCATGTGTACTAGGCATTAGATCGCTTTTCATAGGAGCAGCAGTGCCTGTCACACGTGTAAACCAGCCCCTCATTGCAGTTGGTGGTGGCACCCTTAGGGCTTGTTTACATGTGAGGTTAGGGTTGGTAAAAGCCTGTGGATCAGCTGCTGTTCCCCCAATCCCAGAGGAAGCAGCCAAAGGCGTACATGTGCCGCAGCCGGAATAATACCCCTTGTGACTTTGGGTGAGTACTACTGCCCATCAATTGTGACCCATTCTAGTAAATAGGGCCACTCCGCAAGCAACCCGCAACTGCATGGTTCTGTGGGGTTTAAGGGGTTAAAGCAGGTAGTGAGGAGGAGATACACCAACTCTTCAATGTCTGCTTTAACCCCTTAGTTGCTGTACTGCACAATGTTGCGGGGCGATTGCAGAGCTGCCTCGTTCACTTGAATGGGTCGTGCTGGGTGGGTGCCACACGCAACAAACGTGACTGGGTGTGTAACTCATACTGTGGCCCAACATATGTACACCCCTGGCCACTGCAGCTAAAGGGGGTGTAGTTGTAGAGAAGTGGTGATAAAAACATGGCTCAACTATGCGATTTTACTACCCCCAAACCACAAAAAAAAAAAAAAAAATGAGCCCTTACTGTCTTGAGGCCTCTACAGCTTTCCTGCAGGTTAGCTGCGCTTTGCCTTCGACTTCTGTGATATCTGGCGGGTTTGCTGCACTTTCTGAAACTGCACCAAAACTCCTTCAGACATTTCGGTGCATATTCAGAAATACACAGGAGTGTGTGTATATATATATATATATATATATATATATATATATATATATATATATATATATATATATATATATACACATACACACACTCCTGTGGATTTGGTGCATTTTCGGAATATGCACCGAATTTCTGAAGGAGTTTTGGTACAATTTCAGATATAGATAGGAAAATACAGAGGACCTATCATGGCTCTACACATGTATATAGGAGTATAAAGAGGACCTGTCATGGCTCTATACGTGTATATAGGAGTATACAGAGGACCGGTCATGGCTCTATACATGTATATAGGAGTATATAGAGGACATGTCATGGCTCTATACATGTATAAAGGAGTATAAAGAGTACCTGTCATAGCTCTATACATGTATAAAAGGTGTATATGAGAACCTGTCATGACTCTATACATGTAAAGGAATATAAAGAGAACCTGTCATGGCTCTATACATGTATATAGGAGTATATGGAGGACCTGTCACGACTCTATACATGTAAAGGAATCCAAGAGGACCTGTCATGACTCTATACATGTATATAGGAGTATATAAAGGAGCTGTCATGGCTCTATACATGTATATAGAGGACCTGTCATGGCTCTGTACATGTATAGGAGTATAAAGAGGACCTGTCATGGCTCTATACATGTATATAGGAGTATACAGAGGACCTGTCATGGCTCTATACATGTATATAGGAGTATATGGAGGACCTGTCATGGCTCTATACATGTATAGGAATATAAAGAGGACCTGTCATGGCTCTATAAATGTATATAGAAGTATATAGAGGACTTGTCATGGCTCTATACATGTATGCAGAGGACCTATCATGGCTATATAGATGTATCAAGGAGTATATGAGAACCTGTCATGTCTCTATACATGTAAAGGAATATAAAGGAGGACCTTTCATGGCTCTATACATGTATATAGGAGTATACAGAGGACCTGTCATGGCTCTATACATGTATAGGAATATAAAGAGGACCTTTCATGGCTCTATACATGTAAAGGAATATAAAGAGGACCTGCCATGGCTCTATACATGTATATAGGAGTATAAAAGGAACTGTGCTTGGCCTGGAGGCCATGATATCCACCGGCCACCCGCGCTCTCTGCACAGAGCCAGAAACAGATAGATCCCCATTCTGACGGGGAAGAGACACAGATCTGCTGTTCCTAGTGATTAGGAATAGCAATCTCTCTCTTCCTCCAGTCAGTCTCATCCCCCTAAAGTTAGTACCACCTCCCAGAGAACACATTTAACCCCTTGATCGATCCCTAGTGTACTGCATATAAATATGCTGTGTATTGACACAAACTTTACCATGCTTGATCCTAGTGGAATCTTGTATGCATTTGTGCATTTAAAAAAAGAGTCAACGTGCTTTTTTCATTGATTCAGAGAAAATGTTATGTGCTGAGAAACAGAAGAGTAAATGAAGCCTTAAAATAGTTGTAAGCCTCAGATAGGAAAAATTAACAAAACATATCCCTCTATACTGTGTACTTCTCAATTAAAAGGTGTATACCCACAAAACAAAAAATAAAAAATCTGTAAGGCAAGAGGCATAATGAGCTAGTATGCGGTGTAATGAGCTACTTGTAGTATGCACCGCATACTAGCTCATTATGAAATACTTACCTTAGAGCGAGGTACTTGAATCCTTTCCCGGTCAACACAGAGGGAGCTGATATTTTCCCCTCTATATTTCTTCGGGGTTCGCGGCTCCGGCGCTGTGAGTGTCCGGAGCCGTGATGACGTCCTCAGTTCCGGCAAGGTCCGGCATGATACGGTGAACCTTCGCTGCACATGCACCGCTGTCAGCGGCTGCAAGCAGAGTAAATATCTCCTAAACCGTACAGGTTTAGGAGATATTCATTTTGCCTATTATAGGCTTACCTGTAGGTAAAAATATGCCAAAAGGGGTATACAAATGCTTTAAGAACACTAATGGGGAGATTTACTCAAAATTTGGTGCAGCTGTGCATGGTAGCCAATCAGCATCTAACTTCAGCTTGTTCAATTAAGTTTTGACAATAAAACCTGGAAGTGGATTTGTTTCTTTGTAGAACTGCACCAGATTTTGCACATTTCAGTTTTTTAGTAAATCTCCCCCTAAGTGTAATTTCTATTTGCTGATTCATTCCTGTGCTATCAGCTTGAGTCACTTTTGACAAGTTCCTGACACCAAGAGAAAAATGGTGACGGAAAACACCAGCTGATTGACATCTTAAAGCGGAGTTTCGCGAAAATTTTTTTTTAGATGTCAGCAACTGCAAATACTGCAGCTGCTGACTTTTAAAATAAGGACACTCACCTGTCCCGGGGTCCAGCGATGTCGGCACCCGAGACTGAACCATCCCCCGATCCTCGGGTGCCGCCGCCGCCATTCTCAGTGAGGTTATCAGGAAGTGAAGCATTGCGGCTTCACTGCCCGGTTCCCTACTGCGCATGCGCGAGTAGCGCTGCGCGTCTACACTGGTCCCCGTTGTGTTGTGGGAACTGTGTATTTCCCACAACACAACCGGGGTGGGCGGGGGTTTTGCGGCTAGCTGTGGCTAGCTATTCCCGGAAGTGGGTGCAGATACCTGTATTATACAGGTATCTGCACCCCCCTCCCCCCTGAAAGGTGCCAATTGTGACACCGTGGAAGGGTGGAACTCCGCTTTAAGCTCTGTTCCTGTGTGCAGGGGTGTGTCCCTTCCCTCCAATCAGCTCTCAGAGCTCTCCTCACTGAACTCTGCAGAGTGTAACTTTAGATTTCCACCCCCTTTTTTTCTGGCAGCTCAGAAAGGCTTTGTAAATTCTGGACTTTGAATGGATGTAGAGAAGAATACCACAGAGAGGTACCACTTAGACCCCTTTCACAATGGGGCGCTTTAGCGTTAAAAATAGCGCCTGGAAAGCTCCCTGAAAGTGCCGCTGCTGTCTCTCCAATGTGAAAGCCCCGAGGGCTTCCACACTGGAGCGGTGCACTGGCAGGACGCTAAAAAAAGTCCTGCTAGCAGCATCTTTGGAGCGGTGAAGGAGCTGTGTATACACCACTCCTAAGCCGCTCCTGCCCATTGAAATCAATGGGGCAGCGCGGCTATACCGCCGGCATAGCGCTGCTGCAGAAGCTTTGCGGTGGTTCTAACCCTTTCTCGGCTGCTAGTGGGGGAGTTAAAAGCGCCCCGCTAGAGGCCGAATAGTGCCGCAAAATTGACGGCGTTTTACCGCCAACGCACCCACTGCCCCAGTGTAAAAGGGGCCTTGGAGTAGAAAGATTTGTTTCATCTCTGTGTATCACCAGAGGCCAGTCACTTCACTGAGAAGATGTGAGGGTTTACAAACACTTTAACACAGAACTCTAGTCAAGAATAACAAGATAAAATTAAATTGCCCATTAAAAAGATATGAATAAATCTTAAGCCTCATAAATAGTATAAATATAAAAAGGTGAGGGGTACCCTCATCCAGAATAATTGAGAGGATTGGGGCAACGAAACCGGTCCCCGACAGGTCACCAAGAAGAGGAATGGGGAGAGAAGGATGGACTATGACGGTATCAACTTCAACAGGGTTCACAATTTGTTATAAAAGGTGTAAGTTTTATTTATACAAAATATTAAAATTTAGGATACATATCCCAAAATATCATAAAAAGTTATACATTACACATTCTAATGCCATTTGGAAGTATATACCAACATAACATGTGTGTCACTACTACTAGATGTTCTCCAAGGAGGGGACGGATACAAGTCACAAGGCTGCTATATACTGCTAATGAGAAAAAAGGTATTTATCTATTTATATTTACTAAAATGATTGCATTTCCATGCTCTGTGTACTGTGGGAGACCAAATATAGTGAATGCAGTGTCCTGGGTTTAGTAACACTTTAAGTACAAAATTTAAGTGCAGCACAATCACAAATTAAACATAAGACATACATAATCTCATAGCTGAAATAAGTAATGTACTATCAACAGTGTAAAAGTCCCAAATATCAGGATTCCCCCGTAGTGGAACTATCAAAGTGTGAATCTCAATCAAACGTATGACATACCAAAGAATACAAATGGACAAACCATAGTGCTCTCTGCTACCAATTTATTAAAAATTGGATCAAGGGATTAAAAACACTCACATAAATATGTGTAAAACAAGCATGTATTCAGCTCACCACGCTGATACTGAGGTGAATAGTGATGTCACGGACATGGGCTGAGTTGAGTGGCATCTTGATATAGAGCGGTCATTTACCCCGTAGGATCCAGACGCGCTTGGGACACACATAGATACATATACTAGGGCCAATTTGGACAAGATCCAATAAACCTACCAGCATGTCTTTGGAGTATGGGTGGTTCCTCCCACCCACACGCGTTACGCCCTTCTCATAGGCTTCTTCAGCAGGACTTTGGTATGTCATACGCTTGAGATTCAAGAAGTGGAGTAGCGTGATTCAGGGATGCCATTTTAGGAGTGTTCCAGTACCATTCTGGGTGGAGTTCACGGAGGCCTTTGCGACTCTGTGGTGGGGGTCATACCTTGGGGGTGAGCAGGCATTTTTTACGGAGGTGGTGGGCACTGAACACATTGGATGTTTTTTTAAGGACTGTCACATTGATAGTTCCACTACGAGGGAATGCTGATATTTGGGACTGTTACACTGTTGATACTACATTAGTTATTTCAGCTATGGGATTATGTTTAATTTGTGATTGTGCTGCACTTATATTTTGTACTTTTATGTGTGTACTTGTATGGCTGTGTGAATGAAACCTTAGGCAAGAAGGAAATGCACACAAGGTCCCTCCAATTTCCCACAATAATCTGATATTTAGCGTATTTCTGAACCCTCAGGAGCATGGTGGTCTTTTTGTCTGCTGTACCAATACAGTATACATAATTTAACTATAAATATGGCTGACCATATGATTATATACCAAACCTAATTGGACTCAATACTCCATTTAGAAGTGGAAAAGAAAAACTAAAACAAATCAGGACTGACTGGTGTGCAATAAATCTGTAAGCTCACCTCATCTACTGTACCTGCCAAAAAAGATGTAGGGGTGTAGCACAGGTAGCCAGTTTAAATACTGTGCAGGTGATGGCAGTAATACAGATCGTACAAAAACATCAGTTATCTTCTTTAGGGCAGTAGAAAAAAACAAAGCAAAAGTGCAAAGTGTAGTATCCTATATCATTTAATAAGATCTTTGTTTATTAATGACAGATCAATGAAAGGTCAATTCTTCTGCATTTGACAGTTCCTCATTTGTATCAATTGACATAGCTATTTATCACATGATATAGCTAGGTGTTATATTATAAGAAGCAACATGGCTGATCTTTACAGTTCTACAAAAGTTTGCAGTAGATTTCTCACTCCTGTGGTGCTTACAAAACTATTAGTCTGTTAATGTAACTAAAGCTATCCATACATGTTACTATCCAATCAGGTAGGCCATTGTAATTGTATAGTAGAGCTAAAGGAGACTGTACAATCTGACTGTAATAGCGTATATATATATATATATATATATATATATATGGTCAGCTTCACAGTTGGAAAAGTAGCCTCATTAGAATTCATTACCCACTTCAAAACCTTAGGATGTACCTTTATATCCTAAGGTTGAAGTTGTTGCACTGGGATCATGGCTGCAGCTATGATCCAGGTACCAAAATTTTCATCCAGTGATGGACATTAATTCAGAAGTGATCCGAGCAGCTCGACAGCTCCCTGCAGAGGGGGCTCTCCAATTAGGCGGTCACCTTAGGCCTCGCAGCTGCCTAGTTTACCTTATTACAGAGTCCCCTCCATCAGCACAGAGCTGAGTCAGCTCACTGCTACACATAGAGAAAACAGGCTGCGTGTGGGACAAATCACCGGGTGATCAGAGCTCACCGAGAGCTCCAGATCACAGCCAGAGAGACACTCAGCTCATCAGAACCAACTCTGACACTTCCCCCTCCCCCTGCTGTCCGTACAGCCAGACAGAGGAGAGAGCTGCTTCTACTCCTCCCCCTCCTCTCTTCTGTGTCAGCCCCGCCCTCTCCCCGACAGACACTGTTCTGCTGCCTAAGAGAAGGGGGATGTGTGGGCGGGAAGATTCAAGCTCAAGTCCAGCAAACGTAAAGGAAAAATGGAGCCTGATCCGTCCATCCATTCCCTCCTGCCTCTAATGTAGGTGTGCCCTTCCTTCCCTTCATCCTCCTCTCTTTATTCTCTCCCTTCATCCTCCTCTCTCCCTTCATCCTCCTCTCTCTTCCTCTCTCCCTTCATCCTTCTCTCTCCCTTCATCCTTCTCTCTCCCTTCATCCTCCTCTCTCCCTTCAGCCTCCTCTCTCCCTTCAGCCTCCTCTCTCCCTTCAGCCTCCTCTCTCCCTTCAGCCTCCTCTCTCTTCCTCTCTCCCTTCATCCTCCTCTCTCTTCCTCTCTCCCTTCATCCTCCTCTCTCTTCATCCTCCTCTCTTTATTCTCTCCCTGCATCCTCCTCTCTCTTCCTTCATCCTCCTCTTTTTCTTTCCCTTAATCCTCCTCGCTTTGATCTCTCCCTTCATTCTCCTCTCTAAGGATGGGCTCAGGCGTGTTCACAAGCTGCACATTCAGAGCCCGCCAGGAAGTCGGCACGGCACTGCGCTAATCACAGGCATTGAGACATTTCCCGATGTGCGGCTGCAGAGATTGGGAAATGTCTCACTGCCTGTGATTAGCACAGCGCAGTGCCGACTTCCTGGCGGGCTCTGAATGTGCTGCTTGCGAACACGCCTGAGCCCATCCCTACTCCTCTCTCTTCCTTTCTCCCTCCCTTCATCCTCCTCTCTCTATTCTCTCTCTTCATCCTCCTCTTCATCCTCCTCTCTCCCTTCATCCTCCTCTCTCTATTCTCTCCCTTCATCCTCCTCTCTCTATTCTCTCCCTTCATCCTCCTCTCTCTATTCTCTCCCTTCATCCTCCTCTCTCTATTCTCTCCCTTCATCCTCCTCTCTCTTTTCTCTCCCTTCATCCTCCTCTCTCTTTTCTCTCCCTTCATCCTCCTCTCTCTTTTCTCTCCCTTCATCCTCCTCTCTCTTTTCTCTCCCTTCATCCTCCTCTCTCTTTTCTCTCCCTTCATCCTCCTCTCTCTTTTCTATCCCTTCATCCTCCTCTCTCTTTTCTATCCCTTCATCCTCCTCTCTCTTTTCTATCCCTTCATCCTCCTCTCTCTTTTCTATCCCTTCATCCTCCTCTCTTTTTTCTCTCCCTTCCTCCTCCTCTCTTTTTTCTCTCCCTTCCTCCTCCTCTCTTTTTTCTCTCCCTTCATCCTCCTCTCTTTTTTCTCTCCCTTCATCCTCCTCTCTTTTTTCTCTCCCTTCCTCCTCCTCTCTTTTTTCTCTCCCTTCCTCCTCCTCTCTTTTTTCTCTCCCTTCCTCCTCCTCTTTTTCTCTCCCTTCATCCTCCTCTTTTTCTCTCCCTTCATCCTCCTCTCTTTCTCTCTCCCTTCATCCTCCTCTCTTTCTCTCTCCCTTCATCCTCCTCTCTTTTTCTCTCCCTTCATCCTCCTCTCTTTTTCTCTCCCTTCATCCTCCTCTCTTTTTCTCTCCCTTCATCCTCCTCTCTCATCCTTTCCTTCAATCTTTCTTTTTCCCCTGACCACTCCAGTTCTCCTCTACCCATTTCCCATCTCCTACCCACTCCCCCCTTTTTCCACCCTCCTCCTTCTTCCCTACCCCATGGTTCCCAGCCCCCACTCCCATTTTTTCAGGGACAAAGAAAGAACCCCGAGGCGGAGCATCTTACTATTGCTGCTGCTTGTGTGGGCAGGATGTGTACTGCGCCAATCCCTGACTGCATTTACGCAATAAGCGTACGTTTATAAAATGTGTTTATGCAACATATATTATGCAACACGTATCTATGCAAACATGCGGTTACACAAACATACATCCACGCAAACACATATCTATGCAACATACATATACATTTACGCACACACATCTGTACAACACGTGCCGCCTACACAACACGCGTCCACGCAAACCCGCCATCTCGGCCAGCCTTGGGGAGCTGCATGCTGGGCGGATGGCGCCGCCCGCTTGTCAGAGGCAGGGGCCACTGGGCGGGCCGGTCGGGCCCTCTGCAAACATTTGCCTATGCAAGCTTGTGTTATTCAAGAAAGCAAGCACGTGTAGGATTAGCCAAGTACATAGGCATTAAAGTGCACCGATGTCCATGCTCTTTCAAACATGTACTTATGCCACATGTATCTATGCAACATCTATGCAAAACGTGTTTAAGCAACAAGTTTGTAAGCATGTATACTATACTGCACCTGCCCAACTGCACTTGGCCACATGTTAGTTTGCAAGATTAGCCAAGCACATATTGCATCTTATGCAGCCTTTTTTCTGCTTCAGAGCACCTTAAAAGTAAGCTCCTGCAGAGCAGATGCACATTATTCTGGAGATACAACACCTTACAGTCCAATGATACCCATATAGGGGTGCATCGACTTACAGTTATACAGGCCCCTCGGATTAAGCAGTAAGTATGCAGTATATCATCATGACTTTTCTGGCCACACAGTTCTCCCATAGTAAAAACTCACTTTATTAGTTTTAATGGGCTGCTGTTATGTCTCAAGAGGCCTTGCTGGACCTGCCATTCACACATAAACATGGCCGCCTCTCCACTTCCTGTCTATATAAAAATAGGCCATACGGAGCGAGCCTGCACCCTCTAGTGGTTGGAAGAGACACAGCAGCCCACTCTCCTAAGAAGTATACAGAGCATGATTAAACAGCACACTTCCCCCCAGTGGCTACTCAGAGAAAAACAGATATTTTTGTTTTTAAAAAGAAACTGCAAAAAAACAAAAAAAAACAAAACTTACCCTTCCTGGTGCAGGACTCTGAGCACTCTGACTGACGGCAGCCTGTGTCATAAAAAGACCTTCAGAGACTGGGTCCCCCTAATCTGGGGTCAACTCCCCTGGACCTGTATAGCACCCTGCAAGAAAGTACCTTGGTCAGAACAAACACTGCACAGGGTTCCATTACGCAGGGTCCAGCGCCGTAAGGCTGCATTAAAGGCAAACCTTGAGGAATTTTCTCTCCTTCCCATGAGACTCGGGTACCATCCATTTTGGCTGACAGTTTTTTCGAATGAATCCAACTAAAGTCCATGATTCTTAATAGAACCATCCAGACCTCCAAGAGCACATGTATCACATCAGTGACCACCACCTTACAGACACTGCTGAAAAAAAACTGAAGTACTTCCTGTGTAGGAGGGGTTATATAGGGAAGGACTTCTTGTTTGATCTGAAAGGGGCCATTCACCAGTAGGTGGCGTATAACCCAAAGTAATGGCTGCTCTGTGTTCCATGGTGTGCGATAAAGAAAATGTCACGTGTTAAATACTTATTTTACCCGCTGCATGACTGCTTGGACCTTGAAGAAGGGGACATACCCTGAAAGCTTGTCCTAAAAAATTGTATGTTAGTGCAAATAAAAAAGTATCAAGGACAGTACTCAATTTTTTCTGTCACAATTGCACTAATATGGCTACAATCACATCAAGTATTTTAGGTATAAAAAGGAGGTCATCTGGCTCCACCCACTGGACACATATAGGTATTACACTACATATAAAATTTTTATAGATATATAAAGAAGTCCTTTAGTGCAACCCAGTGGAGAAAAAGGAATTTAAATAAATCTTTTTATACATATCTAAAAAGGAGGTCATCTGGTGCCACCCAGTGTACCCAAAAAGACACACTATACATTTTTATAGCTATATGCACTATTTATATACACTCTCCCCTGACAGAACCGGCATTTGTGTGTTTACACACCACAGATCCCAGTTCTCGCTCTGTCACAAGCCATCGGGGGGTGCCTGGCGGTCATCGTGCCCAGCGGGCACATGCATCAGCTTCGCGGGCGTGTGCCTGCTATAGCGTCTTAAAGAGCCTACATACAACTACGACGGCTCGCGCAGCAGTGCCAACCTTACGCAGTATAACTGCGGCGGCTGGTTAGGGAAGGGGTTAAACTTGTAAACAAAATGTGCCAGAAAAGGCCTGGTCTTCAAGTGGTTAAAATGCTTCCCTAAATCTGAAGTCACAGGAAGTGTTGGGCCATGAGTCTTCTTTCTTCTGTGAGGGTCCCTTTTTGTCACTGCTTGGGTCACAGGGACACTTGTCATTGGCTGTCATCACATAAAGGGCCGGCAACAAGTCTGGCTCGTGCTGGGCCTACCAGTTTCCACTCCTGGAAGAAGTTCTGCCGAGGGCCATGTGGTGGCACACCCTGGTGTTAAAATGGGTTGTAAAAAGCGTGTAAATGATCCCGCGCTTAAAAGGCTAAAAGTTACTGATGGTGATGAACTGCTGCCCCTACCGGTACAACCACCTAGGTGGAGTGTAAAATGCAAATATAAATTTCAAAGGTAGGTGTGGCGCTATTCATGTGTTGCAACTCCTGCGTGAGTTGGAGATATGCCAGTGAGGCACTGTCACTTTTACATGTCATATTTTTGTTTTTTATTATTTTTTATTCCAATCTGGTTTTAAAAATGGACAGTATATGAGCGCAGTTTATTGATTTGTTCACATATGGACTGTATATGAGCACGGTATCAATGATGAATTTGTATAATACCAGCACTATGTTTCATACTATTAAATCACTCAGCACTTGGCACTTTGTGTACACTTGAATTTATGCATGTTGGATTTTTTGCTTATATATATTTTTTTTGCTTTAATATTTGCATATGAGAGTTATGTTTACACTACAGACTAGAATTATTTGCTACAGTGTCACTATATTGTGGAGATAGTGCCTCACTGGCATATATCCAACTCACGCAGGAGTTGGAACACATGAATAGCGCCACACCTACCTTTGAAATGTATATTTGCATAAAATGAGTTGTATAAATAGGTCCACCATACTCTAATACAGCAGGATGCCATGGGGGCTGGGGGTCTTCCTGGAGAGAGAGGGATGGACCGTGGTGCAAAATCCTAGAGAAGGTAAAGTCAAAGCAGCCCACCGAAAATCCCCGAAATCAGATCCTTCTAGGTCTGAAGGTCTGATCCGGTCTTTCCTTTTCATACTCTTCCCCACCTGAAAAAAATCCACCTCTGATGGCACACTTACTTCATCTCCGACTCTCATCACCGCTGTTGGCGGTTTTCTTGGTTTTTCTGGCTTCTCTCCTTCCTGCACTCCCTCCACCTGGCTTGTCTCCGCCTCTATCGGACTTCTTTGTGGTTTTACCACCTGGCGCCAATCTTCTACTTCTCTTCCCCAACACCTTCCCGTCATCGGAAACGTCTTCCTTCTCATCTGTCAGGTCAAAGCAGAAACCAGAAGATGGTCACAGATGATAAACCTCCCATACAGGAATATGTGAGACACAAGCAACTGTCGGTACAACAGTCTCCCAGGGACTACAAGGCTCAGCCAGAACAAGTGCTGCATGGAGGAGGGGCGCTCCAGCCCCCCACCCCCAATTACTGTCCTCACAGCTCCGCCTCCATTAATCTCCTCACATCTCCCCTTCATTAATGTCCTCCAGGGGTAGAAGGATAACTCATGGGGCGATAGGAGATCATGAGGACCTGCCAACACCCAAGCCACACAAAGCCCCACCTACATATTGTACAGCCCACATGACATTCATTCGTCACACACTTCCTCCACACTATGTTCAAAATTAACATTCAATAAGTTAAGAAAAATAAAAAAAAGTGCAAAAATGATAAGTCCTAATTTGACAGGCGCGTGGATGTGCATGTATGGCCCCAAACACAGACAGTGTGCATTAGACAGTGTTAAAAAAACATTTTTTAACAGGAATTCCAATTTCTTATCAGTTGGATCCCTGAGCATCTGAGCGTTGTCAACAGGACAAGTCAGACTTTTATTTACGGAGGAAATGGCGGCGTCAATTGCCGGTATACCCCACATCTTTGTACATTTTTCCTCCATAGGATTAAGTTTTGAAAACTTTTTAGGAGGAAAAAAATGTTTATCTGGGTGATCCCACTCAGAATAAATAAGCTTTTCCAGTAAACTATGAACAGGAAAGGCATGTGTAGTTTGAGGAGGCTTCAGTGAACCCAAACAAGAAGAGGGTTCTTTAACTGACTCAGATACGGGTAACTTAAATGTGGAGCGGACCAATCCAGCAAGAATTTGCCCCAGCAACTTCTCCTCCTGAGACGCTGAAGAGGGCCCTTCTCCACTTGATTCCTCAGAAGGGGAGTCATCAGTTACCTCCCGATCCTCTGAGGGGGATTCCTCTCCTTTTTCCCCAGAGTTCCTCTGTTTGAGGGTCCTGGGTAGCAGAGGGGGACCT
The DNA here is from genome assembly GCA_037953035.1 of Aquarana catesbeiana. Lineage (NCBI taxonomy): Eukaryota > Metazoa > Chordata > Amphibia > Anura > Ranidae > Aquarana > Aquarana catesbeiana. Next base: position 4,350,492 of record JBBHAA010000095.1, read on the forward strand.
AGTGCGTTTTCTTCCACTGAGTGAAGATGCGACTAAGGCCACTAGTCTTTCCTCTAATCCATTAATGGTTGAGGAAAAAACCTGAGTAATGTATACAGGGGCTGAAGTGCCAGAAGCATTTGCGGCTCACCCTGGCCAGCTTCCCCAGGTCCTTCAGGGGGGGAAGGTGCTGCAGAAGGGGGGGGTCCTCAAAGCCTGAGGGAGATCCCCTAGAGCCCCTATTTTTCGGGGGAATTTGTACCTCTTCTGGCCATAGTACAAAACAACAAAGGCAGAGGCACTACCAGAATGCACTGACTGCTGAGCAATGTAGTTCAGCAACTGCCGCTGCTACCAAGTCTCAGTCTGGTGCTCAAGTAAATGTTGCCTGGGAATGCCTGTGTCTCCCATCTCACATGCGCCCATCTGCTCTGTGTCCCTCCATAGGCAGCGTGCATCTAAAAAAGAGTGCACTATATAGCCTGTGTGCAGCCTGCACAATGTGAGCCCCCCCTCCTCCCCGTCTTTTCAAAAAAGACCGCTTTCCCACGCGAGCCGAGGCTCCGATCCAGGGAACCAGCATGGAGGGGAGGCTGGGGCGGAGGAGAGAGGAGGGCCGGTGGATAGGAAGCTGCTGTAATGGCGGCGGTGTATATTACTGCTTCCCTGTGCCTTACCTAAGCAGTGGGGGGAGAATCCCTGCATGAGAAAACCCCCCTACCCACATCCTACCTGGAGCATGGCTTGGAGGAGCGTACAGCGTGGACACTGAGACAAGACAGATCTAGCATGAAAAGGTATGTGCTCTTCACAGCCCCCGGTGGCGACTATAGGCATAGCATACATTTACTTAAAGGGGTTGTAAAGGTAAAAATTTTTTCACCTTAATGCATTCTATGCATTAAGGTGAAAAAACTTCTGACAGAACCGCCGCCCCCAGCCCCCCCGTTTTACTTACCTGACGCCTCGAAAGTCAGCTTCGCGTTCCCGACATCTGTTCCTCCGCTCACCCTGGCCGCTGATTGGCTGCAGTGGATGGATTGAAAGCAGCGCAGCCATTGGCTCGCGCTGCTGTCAATCACATCCGATGACGCGGCGCGCCGGGGGGCGGGGCCGAGTGATACAGCGAGCGGCTATAGCCGCCGGCTGTATCACGGGAGCGCGCCCGCAAGCACTCACCACCGTGCGAGGGAGCTCGCATTAAGGTGGTGAATGCTTGCGGGGAGGAGCTGAAACAGCCGCCGAGGGACCCCAGAAGACGAGGTTCGGGGCCACTCTGTGCAGAACGAGCTGCACAGTGAAGGTAAGTATAACATGTTTGTTATTTAAAAAAAAAAAAAAAAAACACCTTTACAAACGCTTTAAAGGAGAAACCTATTAGAACTAGAAAAATTCTTAAAGTGGAGTTCCACCCACTTTTACAACTCTTCAGCATCCCTTACTAAACTGTGCACTGTAAACAAATTGGATATTTTTTTTTCTCAGCACCTACTGTATATCTGCTGTATTCATTTTTCACTTCCTCCTCCCTGGCCGCGGCCCATCGCATAATTTCCTGTTTGCAATGCCTTCTGGGAAGGGGCGGCAACTTCCTCTGACACTGTCGTTGCTATGGAAACCTGACCTGAAACCTATTACACTGCTTGTGCTGCACTGAGCATGTGCGAGATCTGCAAGCATGAGATGCAGGAAGAAATACAGTCTGGCTTCAGATGCCCACACTTAAGATGGCCACGGCCTGCTGTAAGTTTATAAAATAACAAACTACTGCTATAAACTAACAAAACAGACCTTAGTTTACAGACTAACTTTACTAGAATACATTAAGCTTGTGTATTATAGGGGTATTTTTATTTAAAAAGTATAATTTCGGCTGGAACACCACTTTAAGGAGTCTCCCTTACCTAATCCAGCTGCAGGGTTCTGTGTAACAGACCCAATCTTCACCTCTCACGGTGGGCTCAGTTTAGAGAAAAACCTTCAGAGACTGGGGCCCCCTATGTATAGGGGGATCCACAGTTCTGGGCCTGTAAAGCACCCCACCAGGGATATGGCTGAAAAATACAAATACTGGATCCCGGGTCCAGCTCTCTAAAAAGAGAAGCGTTACAGGTAAAACCTTTTCTTCGGACACGAGGCCCGGGTACCATCCAATTCGGCCTGGAAAAGACACTATGAATGGATACGGTTGCATGGCTTGCCCCAGTATAGGATATTCCAGTGGAGCTCAGCACAGCACATCTTTACTCGTGACTAACACCTAAGACACTGGCGAAAAAACTGAGGTACTCCCAGTAAGGGAGGGGTTAAATAGGGGGTTGAACTTCCTGTCTAGGGTATGCCAGTGTCCAATCACCTAGTAATACCCTATAACCCATCAGTAATTACTGAGGCTCTGTGTCCCATGATGTACGAGAAAGAAAATGGCCTGGTCAGGAAGGGGGCAAATCCTTCCAAATCCAAGGATCTTAACCACTTAAGGACCGAGCCTCTTTCTGAGATTTGGTGTTTACATGTAAAAAAGTTTTGTTTTTTTTTTTGCTAGAAAATTACTTAGAAAAAAATATATAAAATGTTTGAGGGTTCTAACACCCTAGAGAATAAAATGTCGGTCCTTACAATACTTTTTGTCACACTGTTGGCTCAGGCTCGCTGAGAGGCTGAGCGCTGGACCAGGCATGTGGGTGGATCACAGGAGTACAGTTTCTTCGGCACTCCTGTGACCCGTTTTCAACAGACAGCGGGCTGAAGTCCGCCATCATCACAGAGCCAATCCAAGCTTGGAAAAGATCACAACCATATGGTCAGGATCCGCCCACACGCCTGGACCAGCGCTCAGCCTCTCCGCGAGCCTGAGCCGTCCGCTCCTGTCCCCCCATCATCCCCCCATTATTCACATCACCCCTCATTACTGTCCCCAGCCCCCCCACTATTCACATCACCCTTCATTACTGTCCTCAGCCCCCCACTATTCACATCACCCCTCATTACTGTCCTCAGCCCCCCCATTATTCACCTCACCTCTCATTACTGTCCACAGCCCCCCTCATTCACATCACCACTCATTACTGCCCTCAGTCCCCCCATTCAAATAACCCCTCATTACTGTCCTCAGCCCCCCATTATTCACCTCACCCCTCATTACTGTCCTCAGCCCCCCCCATTATTCACATAACCCCTCATTACTGTCCTTAGCCCCCATTATTCACATCACCCCTCATTACTGTCCCCACCATTATTCACCTCACCCCTCATTACTGTCCTCAGCCCCCCTATTATTCACCTCACCCCTCATTACTGTCCTCAGCCCCCCATTAGTCACATCACCCCTCATTACTGTCTTCAGCCCCCCATTATTCACCTCCCCCCTCATTACTGTCCTCAGCCCCCATTATTCACCTCACCCCTCATTATTGTCCCCAGCCTCCCCCCATTACCGTCCTCAGCCTCTCCATTATACACATCACCCCTAATTACTCTCCTCAGCCCCCCATTATTTACCTCACCCCTCAGTACTGTCCTCAGCCCCCATTATTCACATCACCCCTCTTCACTGTCCTCAGCCCCCATTATTCACCCCACCCCTCATTACAGCCCTCAGCCCCCCATTATTCACATCACCCCTCATTACTGGCCTCAGCCCCCCCCCATTATTCACATCATCCCTTATTACTATCCTCACCCCCATTATTTACATCACTCCTCTGTTACTGTCCTCAGCCCCTCCATATCTCACATTGCCCCCCCACCCATATTGTCCCCCATTACTCACAGTGCCCCGATTAGTGTCCTCAGCTTTGCTCACATCACCCCCCATTGCCCATATTGCCTCCCATAAGTGTCCTCAGGCCCCCCATTACCCATAATACCCTCATTATCATTATTCACAACGACCCCCATTACTGTCCTCAACACCTCTAAATATTTTTCTCAGCCCCTCCCCATTACTGTCTTCTCCTTCGTTCTCACATCATTAGTGTCCTTAGCACCCCCTTTTCTCACATCGCCCCTCACCCGTGACCAACCCCCCCATACTCACATACCCCCATTAGTGTGGTTAGCCCGCCATTCCTCACATCACCCCCATTACACTGGTCAGCGCCCCCACGTTACAGAGCTCGGTCCCCCCCCCCCATATTACAAAGGTCAGTCCCCCATATTAAAGTGGTCAGCCCCCCCCATATTACAGAGGTCAGCCCCCCCCATATTACAGAGGTCAGTCCCTCCCCCATATTACAGAGGCCTGTCCTCATTACTCAAATCTAAGAACATAAAAAAAAATGATCTCATACTGGATTAGATCGATTCATAAGCTGCAGCTTTACAAAAGGCCTATGAAGCTAATTAGCATCTCCTAGCAATCCCAGATTTGTCTCCAAAGGGGGATGAATAATTAGACACAGAGTATAAGATTGTGTCAAATGATTTGTGTCCAGCCAAATCAGGGAAATGTTGTTGGAATCATTCCCCAAGTCCTGTATGAACAGCTCTCATAGTCCCTTATCAGATTACCAAAAAAACCTTCCTTGAGTATAAGAAGATGGAATCATTGGTATGAGGATCAGTCAGTAACCAGTCCTTATAACAAACTGATAATGGCTGCATATCTTAAAGCCAAATTCCGCCAAAAAAAAATTTTTAAAAGTCAGCAGCCACAGTATTTGTAGCTGCTGACTTTTAAAAAATGTTTTTTTTTTTGGCGGAACTCGGCTTTGAGATATGCAGCCATTATCAGACTTACCTGTCCTCACCCAAAGCTGATCTGTCCCTCGGCTCCGGCATCTTCAGTATGGGAATCAGCAAGTAAAGCCTTGCGGCTTCACAGTCTGGTTCTCTACTGTGCATGCGCGAGTGGCGGTGGGCATCCTGGCTGGTCCCTGCTGTCTTCTGGGACCTGTGAGTCTCTCAAAAGACTGTGGGGGGGGAGGGGCCAGACATGCTGTAGATCGCCGCAGATTCTGGGGGGAGGAACCGGAAAAGTGGAAGTTCCATTTTTGGGTGGAACTCCGTTTTAATTACTCCATGCCAATTGAAGAGCCAACAGATAAATGGATCCTTACTTCCAGGAGAATGGACTGGCACACAGTTTCAGGAATGTTCCACTTTCTCATATGGAGAGAACCAGTACTGACCCCATACTGACAGCGGGGTTGGCTCTGTGTCTACACTTTACATACAGCGCCGGTGGGGGGTGAGTAGGGGAAACCACATCACAGCTGCCCGGAGGATCTCACCACTCCGCAGTGCCCAGTGTCCTTGGTCCTGGTTGTCCTCCTATCGCCCCCCTGACTGGCGGTAATGCGGCTTAACCTCTTTCCAACTAGCCGCCGCAGTTATAGTGCATCAGGTTGGCCCAGCTGCACAAATCACCATAGGTGTACGTCGGTTCGTGCACGAGGTTCTGTGGGCATGCGCCGATTGTCCAGCTGGGGGGGGGGGAGAGTCAATCAGCGGGTTGCACGGACTCCACGTCTACCATGGCTCCCCCCCCCCCCCCGAGACAGAACGGGCATCTGTAGGGGTAAGCAAAACAGATCTCTGTTCTGTCAGGGGAGGAGACAGAGATCTGGTCTTTCTGCTATGCAGGTAGACGGACAGATCCGTGTGTTGTCCCAGGCAGCCCATCCCCCATACAGATAGAAACACACTAAAGCCTCGTACACACGGTACGATTATCCACAAATTGTCGTTTGACAAACAGGAAAGTAGTGACGTACTACGAGAGTATGAAGAGAAAGTTCATTTCTCGAGCGCCACCCTTTGTGCCCCTTCAGCTAATTCCGTGTTAGTAGAAGTTTGGAGAGCGTTGCCGCGTCACAAATGTTAGTTCTAGATTACAAACGACAGTTTACAAGCGCAAACTCTTCCCAGTCGTTCCTTGATCCTGAGCATGCGTGTTTGTACTTTCGACTTTTGCGTGACAGATTTTTGTACTGACCATCCGAAAATAAGACGTGGAGCCGTCGTTTGCCAAAAATTTACTAGCCTGTCATCCAACATTTGCTGGCCGAAAACTGGAAGACAATTGTCGAAAGGAGCGTACTAACGGTAAGAACTTCGGACAACAAATGACAATCCCCTTTTGATTTTTCTACCGTGTGTACGAGGCTTAAGGGGACACATTTAACCCTTTGATCGCCCCTGATGTTAACCCCTCCCCTGCCAGTGTCATTAGTACAGTGACCGTGCATATTTTTAGCACTGATCACTGTATAAGTGTCACTGGTTCCCAAAAAAGTGTAAGAAATGGCATTTAAGTGTCCGCCACAATCCCGCATCAAAAAAAAAAAAAAATATCGCTGCCATTACTAGTAAAAAAAAAAAATATATATATATATATATATATATATATATATATATATATATATATATATATATATATATATATATCTCTCTATATATATATATATATATATATATATATATATATATATATATATATATATATATATATATATATATATATATATATATATATATCTCTATCTATATATATATATATATATCTATATCCAAAATAAAAATAAGCGTATATGGATTGGTTTGTGCAAAAGTTATCTCGTCTACAAAACTATGGGAGATTTTATAGATACATATACATACATACATATATATATATATATATATATATATATATATATATATATATATATATATATATATATATATATTTAAATCTCCCATAGTTTGTAGACGCGATAACTTTTGCACAAACCAATCCATCCGCTTATTGGGATTTTTTTTTTTTACCAAAAATGTGTTATAAATTATATAAGAAAGCTCTATTTGTGTGAAAGAAAAGGACATAAATTTTGTTTGGGTACAGTGTCACATGACCGCGCAACTGTCAGTTAACCACTTCAGCCCTCAGAAGGATTTGCCCCCTTAATGACCAGGCCATTTTTTGCAATATGGCACTGCGTCACTTTACCTGACAATTGCGCGGTCGTGCATTGCTGTACACAAGCAAAACTTATCTCCTTTTTTTCCCACAAATAGAGATTTCTTTTGGTGGTATTTGATTATCTCTGCAGTTTTTATTTTTTGTGCTATTAACAAAAAAAAGACAAACAAACACCACATTTTGTACTTTTTGCTATATTATCCCAATTTCATTTTAGGCCGATATGTATTCTTCTACTTTTTATTTTTTAAACAAAATCGCAATAAGTGTATATTGCTTGGTTTGCATAAAAGTTATAGTGCCTACAAAATACGGGATATATTTATGGCGTTTTTATTATTACATTTTTGTAGTAGTAGTAGTAATGGCGGCAATCTGCGATTTTTAGCGGGACTGCGACACTGCGGACAGATTGGACACTTTTTTGGGACCAGTGACATTTATACAGCGATCAGAGCTAAAAATAGCCACTGATTACTGTATAAATGTCGTTGGCAGGGAAGGGGTTAACACTAGGGGGCGATCAAGGGGTTAAGTGTTCCCTCAGTGTGTGTTCTAACTCTGGGGGAATGGGACTGACTGGGGGAGGAGACCGATCGCTCTTCCTAAATACTAGGAACACACGCTCTTGTCTCCTCTCCCCTGACAGAACCGGGATTTGTGTGTTTACACACACACACACACACACACACACCTGTTCAGGCTCTGTCCGAGGCGGACATCACGGCTGCCATGCACGCACATTGGCTCCGAAGTGACACGGCGGGCGCACGCCCCCTATACACCTTGAAGCGGCCTCTGTACAGCTATGCTGATTCACACAGTTGACCTGCTGACTTATAACGACGGCGGCTGGTCGGCAACTGGTTAAAGTAACGCAGTGCCGTATCACAAAAATGACCTGGTCATAAGGGGGGTAAAACCTTCCAGTCCTTAAGTAGTTAAAATGTAAGTTCACCTTTACAGAAAATCTGTAAGGTGAACTTACAGTGGATCCCCTCCCCACCCCTCTGTACAGAAGTCCCGCGATCACCCGCTGTGACACATTCAGTCCCCGGGGATTTGAAATTCCTGTGGCTTAATCCCCTAAACATATCTCAAAAAAGGAATGTATAGGAGGCGTTCTAATTGGTCGGTGCCGTCCACAACCCGACTAGCCCGTCCTGTCAGTGCTGGAGAAGAGGAGAGAAATCCGCAGAGAATTCAAATCCCTGAACCGGTAAAAGTGTAGACCCCGATGTCTCAGAGCGGGACTGGAGGGGATCCAGTTTAAGTTCACCTCATAAATTTTCTGTAAAGGTGAACTTACACTTTAAGGTGCAGATGAGGAACTTGGGGGTCTTACAGACCTCAGAACTCTCCATAAAGAGTACCTGTCACATATCTATTGCAGTCACAACATTTGTTTACATTCCTAGCGACAGGAATACAAGTGAAAAAAAAAAATAAAAAAATAGTAATAATTAAAACAAAAAACAAATATAAAGTGCCCCCGCCGTCCCCCCGTGTTAGTCTATCGGTCCCATGCAAATATCTATCAGCTCACACATGCGAGGTATCGCCATGAACGTCAGACCGTGGGCAGTAATTCTAGCTCCAGAACTCCTTTGTAAATCTAAAGCAGTAACCTGTCAGGGCACTTTCATACTGGGGAGGGGGGTATTGGCGGTAAAGCACTGCTATTTTTAACCATTGTTTTAGCGGCACTTTTTGGATGATAGCGGGGCGCTTTTAACCACCGCTAGCAGCCGAAAAAGGTTTAAAGGCGCTCGCAAAGTGGCACTTTCGGCAGCGCTGGCAAATGATTTCAATGGCTGGGGCGTTTTAGGAGCGGTGTATTCACTGCTCCCGCAATGCCCCAAAGATGCTGCTTGCAGGACTTTTTTTCCCGTCCTGCAAGCGTACCGCCCCAGTATGAAACACTCGGGCTCTCACACAGGGGAGGCGTTTTTCATGCGCTATTTTTAGCCCTTTAGCGCCTAAAAAAAACAACTCCTCAATGTGAAAGTAGCCTTAAGGATTTTAAAGTGTCGCCTATGGAAAAATAAAATTGACATTGTTGACGTTCCAATGTTTAAGCATGACATGTTAGGGATCTATTTACTCGGAGTGACATCATCTTATATTTTTTACCAAAAAACAGGGTAATATATTGCGCTTTTTTTTACATTAAAATTCATTAAAGTCCCAAAAAAAAATTGTGTTTGAAAATCCACTGCGTGAACACGGCATGACATAATATATTGCAATTTTATAATCTAGGGTCTCTGCTAACAAGAATATATAAATCTTGGGGGGTTTATAAGTAATTTTCTAGCAAAAAATACGTATTTAAAATTGTAACAGAAAAAGTACCAGAAAAAGCCAGGTCAGTCAGTATGGTAGTATCGGTATGCAGGTGCAGTCAGTGAGCGGTGCGGTAGGTGCAGTCAGTGAGCGGTGCGGTAGGTGCAGTCAGTGAGCGGTGCGGTAGGTGCAGTCAGTGAGCGGTGCGGTAGGTGCAGTCAGTGAGCGGTGCGGTAGGTGCAGTCAGTGAGCGGTGCGGTAGGTGCAGTCAGTGAGCGGTGCGGTAGGTGCAGTCAGTGAGCGGTGCGGTAGGTGCAGTCAGTGAGCGGTACGGTAGGTGCAGTCAGTGAGCGGTACGGTAGGTGCAGTCAGTGAGCGGTAAGGTAGGTGCAGTCAGTGAGCGGTATGGTAGGTGCAGTCAGTGAGCGGTACGGTAGGTGCAGTCAGTGAGCGGTACGGTAGGTGCAGTCAGTGAGCGGTGCGGTAGGTGCAGTCAGTGAGCGGTACGGTAGGTGCAGTCAGTGAGCGGTACGGTAGGTGCAGTCAGTGAGCGGTGCGGTAGGTGCAGTCAGTGAGCGGTACGGTAGGTGCAGTCAGTGAGCGGTGCGGTAGGTGCAGTCAGTGAGCGGTGCGGTAGGTGCAGTCAGCAAGTGGAATGGAATTGGCAGTCAGTAAGAAGTATATGGTATGTAGTGCCAGTCAGCAGGCGGGTGAGAAATCCCTGGTGTAGAGTACAGTACAATCACCTACCTGGAATAGATGGCGGCAGTAGCCCCGGATGGCGGCAGATTCTGGGTAGATCTCCTCGTATTGCAGACGATGTCTCCTCAGATCTTCTGGTCTGTGACGGAGGTCGGCAGCGGCTGGTGGAGTCATTCAGCTTCAAACTGGCAGCAGAAATATACGAAGTCATTACAGACACTCAGACGTGTCATGTGACCTGCAAAGATCAGAGCAATGTTTATCAATCTGTTTTATATCAAGGCATCCATTAGAATTCTTCACAACTTTGGGAAGATCCGGGAGCTGAAGTCAGTGAGCGGCATGTACTGTCAGTCAGCTGGAGAATCTACAGCGGTATTGAATAGCATAGTTAAAACTTTACTTGTATGCAAAAAATATATTAAAAAAATAGCATGCTAAATAGCCCGCCCCTCCAAACACCAATTAAAAAAAAGGTTAAAATGACAAGGTTGTCACTGATACTCAGCACACCAGGACCCCACTTACACATGCAAGCATATCACATCAATCACCATGAACCTCCTAGTATCCAATCCTTAGAGGTCTGGGTAGGGGGGTCAGTAAGTGCCAAGCAATTCTTGCCCTGTACAGGGCTGGTTGTAAGCTACTAGCACCACTGACACCTCTACTACCATTGACACTTCTGTGATGTCACGGCTCTCAGCCCATAGATACTTAACCACTTCAATACCAAGGACGTCATATGACGTCCTTGGCTTTGAGCAGGTATATCTGAATGATGCCTGTAGTTACAGATATCATTCAGATATTGCCGGTTTCAGCCGGCGAATCTCTACACCATAGGAATGATCATAGGGGCCGTTGCGCCGCTTGATCGTTCCTATGGGAGGCGAGAGGGGACGGCCCCCCCCCCTCCCGCCGCCCTCCGGTGCCTGCTCCGACTCACCGTTACGATCGGTGAGGCGGAGAGTGGATCCGCCAGCGCTGGATGTAGATCATAGAGATTTCCGGCTGACCAGATGGTCCCCGGAGTCTCTATGATCGTCGGAGGCCGGGCGCGATGTTATGACGTCACGCCCGGCCTCTCCATTCAAAAAAACGGCGCCTCTTCGGCTTGGAAGCAGCGATCGTTTTATTTTTTTTTGTTTATTTTAGGCTTCCCAGCCTAGTGGTGAGATATGGGGTCTTATTGACCCCATATCTCACTATTAAGAGGACCTGTCATGTCATATTGCTATTACAAGGGATGTTTACATTCCTTGTAATAGGAATAAAAGTGATCAATTTTTTTTTTCTTCAAAAAAGTGTCAAAATAAAAAATATATATATATATATAATTAACCATAAAAAAAAAAAAAAAAAATTTTTAAAGCGCCGCTGTCCCCGTGTGCTCACACGCAGAAGCGAACGCATACGTAAGTCCCGCCCACATATGAAAACAGTGTTCAAACCATACATGTGAGGTATCGCCACGAACGTTGGAGTGAGAGCAATAATTTTGGCCCTAGACCTCCTCTGTAAGTCAAAACATGTAACCAGTAAAAAAATTTTCAAGCGTCGCCTATGGGGATTTTTAAATACCGAACATTGGCGCCATTCCACGAGCGTGTGCAATTTTGAAGCATGACATGTTAGGTATCTATTTACTCGGCGTAACGTCATCTTTCACAAAATGCAAAAACATTGGGCTAACTTTACTGTTTTGTTTTTTTTTTAAACACAAAACAGTTTTTTTCCCCAAAAAAACGCGTTCGAAAAATTCCTGCGCAAATACTGTGTGAGATAAAAAGTTGCAACAACCGCCATTGTATTCTCTAGGGTCTTTGCTAAAAAAACATATATAATGTTTGGGGGTTCTATGTAGGGCTGCAACTAATGATTATTTTCATAATCGATTAGTTGGCCGATTATTGTTTCGATTATTCAATTAATCGGTTAATAACCTTAAGAAAAAGTGTGGTGCATAATTTAGTTAATATGTAAAGTTTTTAAAAAAAGGCAATTCATTATAAATATCTCTATGCAGTGGTAAATATAAATAACCAACTATATGGTTAGGGAGCAAAATATCTAATCCACTCTGAGAATAACAGACAGAAGAGATATACTGTATATACTATAAGAGGAGATATACTGTATAAACTATTAGAGGAGAGATATTCTGTATATACTATTAAAGGGTGAATCTGGTAAATATCAGACACAGAGATCAATTTTTTTTTATTAAAAAATCAATGTCTTCCTTCAAAATAAATTTCATTTTAAAAACGTTCGTTCGATTTTCTAATCGTTAGTGGGGTCAAATCGACGTTCATTTTCAACCACAGTGACGGGAAAGTTTGGAAATAACAGAAAACTTCTCGGTCAAAGGAATTTTCAGACATTATATGTGGTTTTCGTTCAGAAATTCATTCATTTTAAAAACAGAATGTTAAAAACAAGTGAAAATTTCAAACAACTTTCTTTCATTCAGCGAATGTACAAAAATGTTTTGTCTGAATATTCTCGTCTGAAAATTGATCGGTGTGGCCAGCATAAGGCTCAGTACACACCTATGCAGTTTGCTTTTTATCTGTTTCTGCAGTGCTTTTTGCTGTGTGTTTTGATTTTTGCGCACGTGATTTTGCTGCGATTTGCATTTTTTTTGGCCAATTTGTTGTTGGGCAGATTAAAAAACAAATTGCTGCAAAAACGCATTACATGCTTTTCTGCAGCTTCTCCATTGAAGTATATTGAACCAAAAAAGCACCGTTTTGTGTTTAAAAAAAGTCATTGACCCTTTCCAAATACGCAGCGGCTGAAAAAAGCATAGATGTGAACGTGTCCCATAGGAAACCATGTAAATAAACTGAAGTGCGTTTCTGCAAAAAGCACCAAAAAACACATAGAAGTGAACCAGGTCTAAGATGTTTAGTAACATAATGGGATTAAAAAAACGAAAATTAGCCCTTTATAGTACAACAAAAAGCAGATAATCACTACTGTAAGGGGGTCATTTTTTTTACTGTAGAACTGTGAAAGTTCTATATACAGTAGCGATTATTTGCTCTTTTTGTACTATAAAGGGCTCATTTTCGTTTTTTGAACCCCATTATGTTTCATGGTCGATTAATCGACTATGAAAATAGTAATCGATTAATTTCATAATCGATTAGTTGTCGATTAATCGATTAGTTGTTTCAGCCCTAGTTCTATGTAATTTTCTAGCAAAAAAATTATGATTTTTACATGTAGGAGCAAAGTGTCAGAAGTGGCCCGGTATTGAAGCGGTTAATAAGAAGAAATACAATGTATTATGGATTAGATCAATTCATAAACTGCAGATAATTAGCATCTCCTAGCAATCCCAGATTTGTCTCCAAAGGGGGATGAATAATTAGACACAGAGTAGAAGATTGTGTCAAATGATTTGTGTCCAGCCAAATCAGGGAAATGTTGTTGGAATCATTCCCCAAGTCCTGTATGAACAGCTCTCATAGTCCCTTATCAGATTACCAAAAAAACCTTCCTTGAGTATAAGAAGATGGAATCATTGGTATGAGGATCAGTCAGTAACCAGTCCTTATAACAAACTGATAATGGCTGCACATCTTCATTACTCCATGACAATTGTAGAGTCGGCAGATAACTGGAATGGATCCTTACTTCCAGGAGAATGGACTGGAACACAGTTTCAGGAATGTTCCACTTTCTCATATGGAGAGAACCAGTACTGACCCCATACTGACAGCGGGGTTGGCTCTGTGTCTACACTTTACATACAGCACCGGTGGGGGGTGAATAGGGGAAACCACATCACAGCTGCCCGGAGGATCTCACCACTCCGCAGTGCCCGGTGTCCTTGGTCCAGCTTGTCCTCCTATCATTTCCCCTGACTGGCGGTAATGCGGCTTAACCTCTTCCCAACCAGCCGCCGCAGTTATATTGCGTCAGGTTGGCCCGGCTGCGTGAATCGCCATAGGTGTAGGTCTGTTCATGCACGAGGTTCTGTGGGCACACGTACGTGCTGATTGGCCAGCAGGGGGGAGCCAATCAGCGGGTCAAGCCAACTCGATGTCTGCCGGTCGCTCCCCCCCACCCCTGCAGAGACAGAACGGGGATCTGCCTGTGTAAAGAAGACAAATCTCTGTTCTGTCAGGAGAGATCACAGAGATCTGATCTTTCTGCTATGCAGGATGACGGATCTGTGTGTTGTCCCAGGCAGCCCATCCCCCACACAGATAGAAACACACTAAGGCAAGTCTCAAACTGGTGGCTCTCCAGCTGTTGCGGAACTACAAGTCCCATGAGGCATTGCAAATAGTAGCTGACAGTTACAAGCATGACACCCACAGGCAGAGAAATAACGGGACTTGTAATTCCCCACACACTGACCCCCCATTGGAAGGGGTCACCTCCACACACTGACCCCCCATTGGAAGGGGGCAGACTCTCGTTGATTAAGGTGGACATTATATGATGTCCTCGCAGGGGCCGCACAACGGCGTGATCTGCCACCAGCTGCATCCACCGGACACAGCCGATGACTGATCACTCTACCTACCCGATGTCGATACCATGTGACTGCTGTAACCAATCATAGCAGGTCACATGACAGTTGTAAACAATGGATGGCTTCCTTTCAAGTCATCCATTGTGTACAACTGTGTTGCTAGTTGTGATTGGTCACAGTGATCACATGGTACAAACTGTCCCAAACACAACAAATCACAAAACAAACTGAATTAATCGATTTCATTCTGTAAAATGCTTGCAGATAGAAATGAATTTCATTTCTATATACAAACATAGGGGTTTATTAACTGAAGGCAAATCCACTTTGCACTACAAGTGCAATTGGAAGTGCAGTCGCTGTAGATCTGAGGGGGGGACATGCAAGGAAAATAAAAAACAGCATTTTTGCTTGCACATGATTGGATGATAGAAATCAGCGGAGCTTCCCCTCATTTCGATCTTCCCCTCAGATCTACAGGGACTGCACTTCCAAGTGTACTTGTAGTGTAAAGTGGAGTTGCCTTTAGTAAATCAACCCCATAATGTGTACAAAAATAATGACTGATCACTTCCCCAGAGTAGTACAATGTTACTATGGTAACTTTATATTGCTCTGGTCAGGACTGATCAATTTTCACCTACATACCATAGTTTGTGGACTCTATAAACTTTCCTACACACTAAATAATATACACGGATTTGTGTTATTTTCATGAAAGAAATGCAGCAGAATAGATTTTAGCCTAAATTTATGAAGGAAAATAATTTCTTTGCAAAACAGAAAATTGTATAACCGAAACTAAGAAAATGTGTTTTTATTTGCTCAAAATTTTCGTACTGAAGTGGTTAAAGGCCTGTTTTTTTTTTTTCTAATAACAAAGACGTCCCCTGCCAGTGCTCCTGGCCCCTCCCTCCTGCCGACAAAACACAGCGGGGGGCACCCAAACAAACTTACTGCCGAGCTGCTGCTCTGAGTGTCCATTCACAAACAGAGCCATAGCTTGGCCCCGCCCCCTCTCTCTCTCCTCACTGGCTGTGATTGACAGCAGAGAGAGACGATGCCTCCCGCCTCGTGCACACTGCCTGATGGCGATGGGGCTCAGGTAAGTATTGGGGGGATGGGAAGCTGCTGCACACAGAACATTTTTTACTTCATGCATAGAATACATGAAGGTATAAAACTTTAGAACCGCTTGCTGACCACAATACGAATATATATGTTGCAGTTTGCAAACACTTTACCGGGGTTATGGCAGAAGAGGTCATCCATAACCCTGCTATTTTTATTTTTTTTTACCCGGCGGCTGGTTTTCTCATGAAAAGGATCCGAGTGGCTCAGTAGACACTGGATCACTTTCCAAAGCGGCGGGAGAGGACATCCCCACTCCCGCTTTTTGCCGGTGTTTCTCGGGCTTACCGTTTCCATCGGTGTGCCCCAGAAACAATCCGACAGTGTCCCTGGCTGGCCAAAGAGGCGATAAAACACTACATCAACTTTGATCGCCTCAATGCCCTCGAAGGACCAGAACGACATCTTAAAGCGGAGTTACACCAAAAAAAATTAAAAGTCAGCAGCTACAAATACTACAGCTGCTGACTTTTATTATATGGACACTTACCTGTTCTGGGCGCCCACGATGTCGGCACCCGAAGCCCATCTGTCTCTCGGCTCTTGGGAGGAGGCGGCGCCATCTTTGGTAAAGGAATCAGGAAGTGAAGCCTTGCGGCTTCACTTCCTGGTTCCCTACTGCGCATGCGTGAGTCGCGCTGTGCGTCCTGATTGGTCCCTGCTGTCTTCTGGGACCTGTGTGTCTTCCAGAAGACAGCGGGGGGGACGGAGTAGGCGCCCGACTTGGCGTAGGTCACCACGGTGATCTATGCCCGGAAGTCGGAGCAAATACCAGGAATACCCAGGTATTTGCTTCCTCCTCCCCCTGAAAGGTGACAATTGTAACTTCCCTACATGAAGCAGCATGTTTGGGATTCCAACTCAGACGCTCAGGGATGCTAAGCGGAAGTTCTAACCTCTAAGCCACAGAGCTGCCACATGTGAGAACCTCCTACACATAACTACACATTAATACGGCATTTCTTTGGACATACAGGTGATGGAATTACATTACTCAAGAGTTATTCTTCTTGGTTTATTCTGTGATATTTGGTGGTTCTTTGTGGGTGAGAGTAGAATAGTGATATTATCCTCAAATTTTTGGGAATTATATTTTGATTTTTGATGTTGGTACACATATCACATTTTTTGGGCTCAGATTATGATTATTTGGAAATAATAAAAAGCACAAAAACAATTGTGACTCATTTTAAATTTGCATCAGCAATGGTATTGTTTGTGATTTGTAAAGACACCTGTGTGAGTTTGGGGTAAAGATTGTTATGAGATGGAGAGTAACAAGTGAAAGTGACAGAGAAAAATATATTTTACCAAAACATCACAACATTCCACATTCTAGTATTCTTAAAAACAAAATAGATGAGAAAAAACAAAAAATAGAAGCAGCAACATTGTTGCAATGATCGTTTATTTCAGAGAAAGATGCATTTCATTTCAACATTAAAAGTATTTATGTGGGTAAGTTACAAATGTATCATTAGAATCAATGGCTGAAACTCGCATTGGACTACAACAGAGCCAATTTTCATTCTCAAAAACGCATTTTAGCCAAGCGCTAATTTTGGTTTTTACTATAGCACCTGGTTAAAAAAAAAAAAAAAAAAAGAGAAGACACTTGAGCAAAAATGAGAAATTTGCAGGTCTGAGCATGCTCAGTTGTGTTGGCACCTAGTTGTACAAAAACGTGGACTTTATCTCTTCTCAGACTTTTAAGGATATTTCAGTGTAGAAATCACTTTTTCACACAGTTTAAAAGTAGATTATCTATAAATAATATACCGCATATTTCAGTACTATTTAGGCAATTATATCATGCTCTAAATGTTATTAACACGTGCAATTCTCCAGCTTTTAGCATAGTAAGGATTTTGGCGC
This sequence comes from Aquarana catesbeiana, assembly GCA_037953035.1. Lineage (NCBI taxonomy): Eukaryota > Metazoa > Chordata > Amphibia > Anura > Ranidae > Aquarana > Aquarana catesbeiana. The sequence continues at coordinate 4,367,864 of JBBHAA010000095.1, forward strand.
TATTTCGTTCCAGGGAACTATAGTAAAATCGATTTTGGGAGTATCTTCTCACCAGAGCTAAAGTGAATACCGTTTTAGCACTAATTCAATTAGCTATTAGCTCCGCAGTGCTATAGTAAATGACCCCCAATGACCCCCACTGTAGCAAATAATTCTAGTCTGTAGTGTAAACATAACTCTCATATATAAATATTAAAGATTGTGTATATATATATATATATATATATATATATATATATATATATATACACACACACACACACACACATATAAATATAAATAAAAGCAAAAAATCCAACATGCATAAATTCAAGTGTACACAAAGTGCCAAGTGCCGAGTGATGATTCAATAGTATGAAACGTAGTGCTGGTACTATACAAATTCATCATTGATACCGTCCTCATATACAGTCCATATGTGACAAATAAATAAACTGTGCCCATATGTGAACAAACAACCCATGCTCATATACTGTCCATTTGTAAAACAGGCATATACAGCCCCAAACACAGACATGTGCATTGGGGGTCCCTCACCCCACACCTTTCAGATTAGGACCTGCAGCTGTATTTGTACACCCGCCGCGTCCCCCACAAGCGTCTCCAGCCGTACTAACAAACCCCTCATTCACACTGCGTGTGTGCAAGAGTACCTATGTGAATGAGCCCTTCATTTCTTTCCAATTAATTTTTACATTTTTAATTTTCTTTTACTTTTATTTGTTGCAACTTATTTTTTAATTTATTTTTTCACAAAGCTTTATTTTTTTTTAATATAGAGCAGTGGACCGTGTCAGTAATTTATTTATTACAATTTTATATAATTAAAAAAAAAAAATCTTTAAATGCTTTTCTTTTTTTTGGGGGGGGGGGGCAGCAGTGGACAGAGTCAGTTTATTATTATTTTATTAGTTTCTTTACAATTACATTTTTTATTATTTTTTTCACAATGGTTTGTGTGGGGGGTGCAGTGGAAGATGTCATTTTATTATTTTTTTTTTTTTTACAATTTAATTTTTTTCAATTAAAATTCTGACATTTTCACTTTTATTTGTAGCAATTTATTTTTTACATTTTTTCACAAAGCTTTTTTTTTTTTATTGGGGGGGGGGGGGGCAGTAGCCATTGTCATCTTTTTTACAATTTCATTTGTCTTTATATTTTTTACAAATACATTTTTCACTTTTTTGCAATTAATTTTTTACATAAAGTTTTTTTTTGTAGCTGGTGTCATTAAAAAAAAAAAAAATACTATTTAATTTGTTTTTGCTTCTTCATACAAAGCCATACAGAGGATATCTTGTGTGTTGTGAAAACCTCCAGTACAACTAAAGTTGTGTAGAAATATAATAAAGCACGTGTGTATTGTATACAGAACTCTCCTTTGTAAAACCTAAACAATGTGTAAAGGTGGAAATACCTCCCATTTCTATCACATGTCTCATCTATAATCCAATGATAAGAATTCTATGTTGGACACAGATGCCGCTATATAGACACAGAAATGATACATTGTATTGTAATGATCTCTATTATATAAAACATAACAGGAGATCACAGTTTGTAACCCCCCCCTCCAACTGTCAGTCTACAAGAGGAATCCAGTGTATGCCCCTCCCCCTCCTTCATACAAAACCACAGACAGATCACGGATTTATAACTGAATTCTCCACCCCCCCCCCCATGGTTAGACTGTTTTCTTGTTTATCAATGGAGAGCACATACTTGTTAACAACTTAGAGACAGGGGGTGGGGTTTATGAAAAGGGAGTGGAGCCTAAGCTGTCACTATAACGACAGAGCCACAGTTCATACTTGTTTACAACTTAGAGACAGAGAGTGTAGCCTAAGCCGTCACTATGAGACAGAGCCTAAGCAGCCTCTATGACATCATAGCCACAGCTGGTAATATCAAGCACACAACAGCTGTTAGAGACAGTGTAGCCTAAGCTGTCACTATGACGACAGAGCCAGGGGGCGGAGCCTAAGCAGCCTCTATGACATCATAGCCACAGCTGTTATAATCAAGCACACAACAGCTGTTTGTCAGTTGATGATCAGAGAGCGAAGAGAGCAGACGTGTCTGAGTGACTCTCCCTGATTACTGTACAGAGTATTTGAGCGAGGAGATTATTATACAGATTATTACAAGGAAAAAAAAGACTTTTATTTCTATAAAGAAGATAAAAGCAAAAAAGATGACGACGAGAAGAATTACTAGAGCAATGAGAATTAGACTGGAAGACTTTGACTTCCACGACCAGCTTGGAGAAGGAGCTTATGGGAAGGTAGTATAGGATTATTAACCATTAAATCACCAGAAGGCTCCATTCACACCCGGAGCGTTTTCTGCCTGATATCTCATAATACACTACAGTTACAAAACGCAGAGTCAAGTATCTCTATTATCAACTTGCGGTTTTGCCACAAATATATTGAACCGCAATCGCTGTGATGCCAGTCTAAAAAAGGAGCAAGAGCTTCTTATGGGCAGAAAGCTTCACTTCAACACCACAATCCATCTCGATAGATAGATAGATAGATAGATAGATAGATAGATAGATAGATAGATAGATAGATAGATAGATAGATAGATAGATAGATCTATATATAGAGCTCTATGTATTAGAGCTGCACAATTAATCAAGATCACAATCCCCCCCTTATAATCCTAAAGCATTTCCCCTGATTCTTTCTATGAAATTCTCTGCACAAGCCACAGCCCATAAAGCCGAGTTCCACCCAAAAGTGGAACTTTCCGCTCATCTGATTCCTCCCCCCCTTCGGTGCCACAATTGGCACCTTTCAGGGGGGAGGGGGGTGCAGATACCTGTATTAGACAGGTATCTGCACCCACTTCCGGGAATAGACTCCCGCAGGAGTCACGCCCCCTCCCGCACTGCCCTGCTGTCTCCTGGGAAACACACAGGTCCCAGGAGATAATGGGGACCCCTTAGGATGTGCAGCACGACTTGCGCATGCGCAGTAGGGAACCGGGAAGTGAAGCCGCAACGCTTCACTTCCTTATTCCCTCACTGAGAATGGCGGCGGCAGCATCCGAGAGCCAAGCAATTGCTCGGCTTCGGCTGCCGACATCGCTGGACTCCTGGACAGGTAAGTGTCCGTTTATTAAAAGTCAGCAGCTGCAGTATTTGTAGCTGCTGGCTTTTAATATTTTTTTCAGGTGGACTCCCTCTTTAAGTGTCAGAACATTCCTCAGCTGTTGAGTTAAATATAAACATTGTAGTTTTATTTCTGTAGATCAAAGGGAATAAATTCTGTGTGTAAAATAAAAAAGATTAACCTCTTAAATACTGAACCTTTTTATAACACTTGTTGGTTTCAAGTTAAAATGTATTTTTTTTTAGCAGAGACCCTAAAAAATAAAACGGCGATTGATGCAATATTTTATGTCGCACTGTATTTGCGCAGCAGGTCTTTCAAATACAAATTTTGGGGAAGAAAATACACTTTAATGAATTTAAAAAAAAAAAAAACGTAAAGTTAGCCCAATTTTTTTGTATAATGTAAAAGATGATGCTATACCGCGATAATCAGGATCTTTATTCAAAGCAAAAAAATTGTGATTCTCATTTTGGCCCAAATCGTGCAGCTCTAAATTATATATATATATATATATATACACACATACATACACACATACATACATATATACACACATAGATAATAGTGGTTTGAAGCGGTTTACCGGGACTCTGGTCGCAGCTCTCAGCCATAATCCCGGAATTATTGTTTTCAGACAGCAAATTTTTCTTTTTTTTTTTTGGGAAAACATCAGATCAATGGAGTTTTTTTTTTATTCATGCTTTCCAGTTTACATTTCCTGTGAGAACAATAAAAAAAAGTGATAATAAAAATTTAAAGGGACAGTGTCAAAATATTTTTTTTTTTTTTTTTTAATTAAAAACAAATAAATGCGCCCCAATCCGTAGGTCACACACACACATATGTAAACAGCGTTCATAGTACACATGTGAGGTATCACCACAAACGTTATAGTGAGAGCGACAATTCTCGCACTAGATCTTCTCTGTAACTCTAAACTGGTAACCTGGAAACATTTTTAAAGAGTTGCCTATGGAGATTTTGAACCGCTACCCGCCCGTAGGACATCATATGATTGTCATCCCTCATTTCTATCACAGGGGGTGTTTACAGTGTAAAAAATAAATAAAATTAAAGCGCCCCTCCGCCCCCTTATGCTCACACGCAAAAGCGAACACATACGTAGGTTGCGCCCGTATATGTAAACGGTGTTCACACCCCACGTGAGGTATCGCCTCAAACATAGCGAGAGCAATAATTCCAGCGCCAGACCTCCTGTGACTCTAAACTGGTAACCTGTAATAATATTTAAAGCGTCTATGGATATTCTATCAATGGATATTTTTAAGTACCGTAGTTTGGCAGCATTCCACGAGTGTGCGCAATTTTAAAGCATGACTTGTTAGGTATAAAGTAACTCGGCGTTATATCATATTTTATGTTTTACCAAAAAACTGGCTATTATAGTGTTGTTTTTGCATTAAAATTCAATAAAGTAACAGCAATAGACATGTGACAGGTACTCTTTATGTAGAGATCTGGGGTTTATAGGATCCCTCATCTGCCCTTCAAAGCATATGATTACATTTTTTTTTTTAAAACTGCGCCGTTTACTTCCGGGGAAACCGGAAGTGATGTAAGCTCATCGCTTTCAGGTTCCTATATCAGAGAGGCAATCAGAGCCATTCTGGTCTTTGTTCCCCTCTATGATCAGCTGGTGGGACAGGACAGAATGTTAAAGCCACGGAAGGTGGCAGGAGACAAATGACAAATGGACAAATGAATGGGCTCTCGTGCCCCATGCAAAGTGCGACCCACACAGCCACATAGGTGTGACCCTACGGTAAGACTTAGGTTAAGTTGCAATATAAAAATAGTTTGCTTTACACACAGAGGGTAAAGAGATAATCACAGAACATGAGAATGTCTAATAATGGTGTTACTGCTACACCACATGGAAAACATGATGTACTAATTGTTTCTCTCCTATAGGTGTACCTGGCGACCCACCGTGATACTCTTACACGGGTGGCAGTGAAGATGGTGAAGAAAGAGTCGATGGTTGGAAACCCCACCTCCACCCTGAATGAAAGAGAAGTCCTAGAAATGGTGCAGGACAACCCATTCTGTGCCCAGGCCTACGCCACATTCCAGACAGAGGTAAGTCTATTGTTGGAAAATGTAATGTATAGAAGAACATTAGGATATCTGCATTTCACCACTTGCCACCCAAAGATGTCCCTGTACATCCTTCAGCTGCAGTGATTATACCGGGATGATGCCCGGGCATCAGGCGGTAACTTTTTTTACAAGCAGGGAGGTGAAGGTCGTGTCTCCCCCATCACCACCGTCCTGGGCACACCCGTCTCACCGGTCAACCCAGGATTGCAGCCAGCTGACCATAGAAGGTCCCCAAAGACCTCTATAGTCTAACCGGAAGTAACAAGTATTTTGTCACTTTTGGCTTTGTGTTTACTGGCCGGGTGCAGGCACAGATCGGTCTGATCGGCTGCTTTGGAGGCCAGAAGAGAGTCTGGGGTCTAATAGATCCCTGATCCCTCCATAAAGAGGACCTTGTCAATGCCTATTGCTGTCACAAGTGATAATTACATTCTTTGTGACAGCAATAAGTAATATATAAAAAAAGGAAACAGCGTAGCAAAAAAATAAAATAAAAAAAAGGGAAACAAAACAAAATTTTAAAAAATTAATTTTTAAAGTGCCCCCGTGCAAAGGCAAACACATATGCTAACAGTGTTTGCACCACACACGTGAGCGATCGCCATAAACGGTATAGCCAGAGCAATCATTCTAGCACCTGACCTCCTTTATAAAATGCTAAAGTGGTCACCTGGCAAAGGCTTTTGAGGCGTCACCTTTGAAGATTTTTAGGTATCGTAGTTTGGCACCGTTACACGGGCGTGCACAATTTTTTACATGTATGGTATCCATCTACTCAGCATAACATTATCTTTTATATTTTACCAAACAATTGGTTATATTTTGTTTTTGCACATTAAAACTCATTAAAATGTGTTTGAAATACCGCTGTGCAAATATTGTGCGACTTAAAAATATACAACATTCACCATTTTATTCTCTAGGGCCTCTGCTTAAAAAGAAAATACATATGTTTGGGGCCTCTAAGTAGTTTTCAAGCAATAAAAAAAAAAAAATGCAGATTTTTACATGTAGGAGAGAAGTGTCAGAAATGGCTAATTTTTATTGGCTATATTAAACTGGTTCTAACGCTTCAAGGTTTTTTCACCTAAATGCATTCTATGCGTTAAAGGGTTTGTAAACCCTCGTGTTTTTTCACCTTAATGCATCCTATGACCTCCCCTTTTTACTTACCTGAGCCCCGAATTTCCCTCGGCGGGGACGCGCTGTCCCTCTCTCCACAGAGTCCCAGCTCTTGACTGGATAGATTGATAGCAGTGCAGCCATTGGCTCCCGCTGCTGTCAATCAAATCCAATGATGCGGGCACTGGGGCAGAGTCATATATTTGGCAGGTATGGACACCGAATTATGGACTCGGGAACGTGCCCGCAAGCTAACCCCCAGGGAGAGCGCTTCTCCTAGGGGGTTAGCTGATGCGGGGAGGAGCCACGAGAGCCCCCAGAAGAGGATGTTCGGGGCCACTCTGTGCAAAGAGAACTGCACAGTGGAGGCAAGTATGACATGTTTGCTATTTTTTTTTTAAATAAAATCGAAGCTTTAAAATCACTTTAGGATAAAACAAAAACCTTCCATGTCACAGACTCCCCCCATACTTACCTGAGCCCCATCTCGATCCAGCGCGGTGCATGGAAGCTGCGGCTCTCCTGGCTTTGTCCCTCCTCCCTGGGGGATCGATCGCAGTGGGAGCCATTGGCTTCCACTCATGTTAATCAACTCCAGTGTCAAAGGAGCGGGGGGCAGGGCTGAGTCCTGCTATCTGTGTCAATGGACGTAGCAGCGGGTCTCAGGAGCGAGCCAGTACGAGTGCCCCCATAAGAATCAATTTCCTATTGGGGACACCAGCAAGAGAGAGGAGCCAAGAGGGGACCCGAGTAGAGGAGGATTGGGGCCGTCTGTGCCATTCTATTGTGCAGAGCAATAAGTATAGAGATATTTGTCATTTTATTTTTTTCCTTTACAACCACTTTAAAGGAAAGAGAATTATTGAAAAAAAAACTATATATGTACAAATTTTTTTTCTTTTTTCAATAATTCTATTTCCTTTAAAGTGGTTGTAAAGTAAAAAAAATAAAATGACAAATCTCTCTCTCCCTCTCTATATCATATATATATACACATATACACACATATATAACTGGAGCCAAGTGATGATTTATATACTTAATGATGTACAGGACTTGTAGGTTTAATCTATGTGTCCTTTCTCCATGGAACCCCCCCCAGTATTTGCTGCAACTGTCTGAAAGTGAGACCGTGCAGCAAACTGGATAATTGTGTCCCCGATATCTGATCATGGAGGGGAGAGGATTGGGGACAGATGGAGGGATGTATGTTGGATGGATGGCAATATATAAGCAGAGAGAAGTAGATATAGGGAGATGTCATGCAGGGTATTCTGGTAGAGAATTATAATTTTACATTCATTTGATCCTTCTAATGGACCCCATTTACTGACCTGTCTATTTCTTTCCCCAGAAACATTTATTCTTTGTGTTGGAATATATGGGACAAGGAGATCTGGCAGAGCGAATAGAGAAGACATCGTTACCCCTCCCCACCATTAGACGCATGTCGGCAGAACTCCTGTGCGGTCTACAACTCTTACATTCCAGAGGAATATTTCACAGGTAAGTATCTTTACTATAATCTTCAATCATTTCCCCTTCCGCTGCCTAAACACCTAAACCATTACTAAACCCCATTTGTGAGGAGGAGGAGGAGGATGGTGAGCGCACACTTACCCCTTCATCCTCCTCCATCCAATGTCTGCCCTTCTGCTGGCCGTACACAAAGGGATAAGAGGAAGGTTGGACGTACATTGGATGGTTTGAATTGTTTTGCTATAATAAAGAAGTGTCACTTTGGTCAGATTTGATGGAATTCTCCACCAGGACTGATCAATTCTGATGAAAACAATAATTTAATGATCAAATCGCAAATATAGTACAACCGTTTTACAAAAGATACGATCGTTTCCTGGATTGTATCATTCTGTGTATGGGCAGCGCTAGGAAAGGGAACTTTGTGAATGTTGATCCATCTATGAACCTGTAATATTGGGATAAGGGGAGGGGGGGATTTGTCTGAACCACAGAGCTAACACTCTTTTTCTCCATAGGGACCTGAAGCCTGCAAACATCCTTATACATCTCAACGGTCATGTGAAAATTGCGGACTTCGGAGCGGCAGTGACTGGAATGTTTGGACGCTACCTGGAGGAAGACAATGGAACGATCCTATACTACGCGCCGGAGGTAAGTAAAGGTCCAGTGATCGGCTGGTGCAATGTGCTCATACACAGGACAAATATCAGACAATCTATGTAAATGTATGCTGGAAATTAATCAATCTCTCTCTGATTTTCCTACAGCTGATCAACGAAGAGCCACACAATCAACGGGCAGATTATTTCTCCCTGGGGGTCCTACTATATGAGGCAGCCTTTGGTGCCCATCCATTTTTAAGAGGTGGTATTTCATACCTGCTGTTCTCTATAGTGAATGAGACACCATTTTACCCGGACGACGCCGACCCCAACCTGGTGGATTTTCTACAGAGGGTAAGTAGTGACAGTCCCAGCGGGACAAGGACAGTAGACAAATAGGCTCAACCAATGAGTCCGTCTGCTTTATAAATGGAAGATGCCGATCTTTTTTCTACCATTACGGTCATCTTATATTTTCCTGTTCTCTTTTCCCCCATAGCTCCTGTGCAAAGAACCTGACGAGCGTGAAAGAGCCATCGCCGACATTCAACACCACCCTTTTTTCCAAGAAATAAATTGGGTGGAGCTGGCTGCAGGGGAGACAGACCCCCCATTCCCACCCCTTTGGAAGGTAAGTAGAAATTTGGGTTCACCTGATCTGATTCCATACACACAGCTGGGGCCCATCAGAAAAGAAATGACGTTTGTGAGATGTATCATTGTGCTTACAGAGAAGCCATCAGGACCAAATTCATGAAAAAAGCTGAATATTCCGTCTTCCCTTATTAGAATTGTGCAGCATTGTTATTTCCCACATTAGATTTACTGAAATCTGATTCGTCAGTTTGAGGGGAGGAGTCACCTAAGCTCTGACAGCGCTGTCTCCCAACTCCTGAGTGTGCATGACAATAACAAATAACAGAGCTCTGTACATACTCCCATTTCTCTTAGGGCTCTGTTATATGATAGGTTGTACACTGGTAGACCTCAGGAGAGCTCTCACCCCGACTCTCAATCTGAAGGCTCAGGGGACACAAAGTAAAATAATGGGACAAATATAAACCTTTCAGAGGTGAGTTTGCACAATTATAATAGTGAAGATCCAGATCCTTGCTTCTGCACAGTGGTTGCCGGTATCTGACATCTCAGAGTCATATGGGCTTGGATGACCCATAGAGGGGGAAATGGCCCTCAGAGGTCATAGAGGGATTTCTTCTACCCGTTCATGGATCTCATTGTTCTCTCTCTCTCTTTTTTTTCAGTGCCACAGATTTCAAGCAAAGAAAAGAATAAATCTGCAGGACATCATGGACATCATGGACAAAGACAAGGCCATCTCAGCCAGAGAACAGGACCTGTTCAATGGGTTCTCATTCATCAGTGAGGAATGGATAGCCATGCAGGAATAGGAATGGACAGTAACACCCAAAAACACAAGAGGTACGAAAGTAAATTATGGAAATCTGACATAAAACACACCATATCAGACCAATTTCACCCGCATCTACCACCATTATAATCAGCAAACATCATATACCCCGGGACATACAAAGCTCAATTCACTAAACATGAAATCCAAAATTGCGATAAAAGAGCACATGTGGTATTTTTCAAAAATGTTATCAATCCATTAAAACCATTAATATTGGGCATGTGCTATTCCTGCGGTATTTCAGGATAGAAATATACAATGTTCTTTGCACATTTAGCTGGTTGCTGAGAAGCCGGCACCCATAAGCCATCGCTGCTGTCAGCCTCCTAACATACCCACAATAGAGATAACAAGGAGTAGATACATTGATGATGAGCATGATGGAAATCAGATGGAATAGTAGAAGACAGTCACATGTGTCCATTATTAGGGATTCCTGGAGACCCCTCTGTACTGAATGGGGTGTCAATAGTGACAGAGGGGGGAAGGGGGGTGTACACTGGCTATACATTGGGAGAATGTCACTCAGTGTGCCGTACGGCCAGACACGCTCCATTTAACAAAAGTTGATTCAATTGACTTCTGTTAAAGGAAACAACCAGAAAATGTTCACCTGTCCAGTGGCTGCATCCAATCAGACAGATGCTGTTTGGGCTGGCTGTCAAAATACACCATCCACAGCAGGGGATTCAGTCTTCCGCACTCAATAGCCTGGAAGGAAGAAACCGGTTTGTTTCATTCGGCCTCCAGGCTGAAGAAAAATCTATCCATGTATGTCCGGCTTTATTCTCCATGTTGAATAGATATTATAGAGAATGCCATAGTGTGACATTATGTCTGTCTGAGGACGATATCCCAAGGTCACCGCCGGGATTTTATACTAATGAAAGTAAAAAGAGTGTGAAATTTGTCTTCATCATTGGTCAGGAGGAAAGTAACATCCATTTACTAAACATCACTGTCTCATTTATTACAGAAGAATCGCTGCCCTACAGATCTACATCAAGGAAGAGGTTTCCAAAGAAGAAGACCACAGAACATGGATCTTCCATGGACCATGGGGGGGGGGGGGGGGGACAAGGGGAAATAGACAAGAGAGGACAAGGGGTCATAAAGGGGTTTTGGGTTAATGGGGATACCATTGGAGGAACGTGATAGGTTGACACTTGGGGTGTGGGGTTGGACAGAACTACGCCATATACATCTAAAAAAAGGATTCCAAAGAAGAAGACCACAGAAAATGGATCTTCTATGGACCATGGGGGGAGTGACATAGGCAAGAGGGGACCATGATGGGGGTAGGGGGGTAATAGTGACACCATAGGAGGAATTTGATAGGTGGACACACAGGGTGTGGAGTTGTACGGATCTACACCATCTAGATCAGGAAAAAGGATTCCAAAGAAGAAGACCATAGAAAATGGATCTTCCATGGACCATGGGTGGGGGTGGGGGGGTGGGGGGGTGACATAGTGACATAGGCAAGAGGGGACCATGATGGGGGTAGGGAGGTAATAGTGATACCATAGGAGGAATTTGATAGGTGGACACACAGGGTGTGGAGTTGTACGGATCTACACCATCTAGCTCAGGAAAAAAAGATTCCAAAGAAGACCACAGAACATGGATCTTTCATGGACCATGGGTGGGGGTGGTGGGGGGGTGACATAAGCAAGAGGGGACCATGATGGGGGTAGGGGGGTATTAGTGATACCATATGAGGTATGTGATAGGTGGACACACAGGGTGTGGGGTAATACGGATCTACACCATCTAGATCACGAAAAAGGATTCCAAAGAAGAAGATCACAGGACATGGATCTTCCATGGACCATGGGTGGGGGGTTGGCAGTAGTCGGGGGGGGGGGAAGTGACATAGTGACATAGGCAAGAGGGGACCATGATGGGGGTAGGGAGGTAATAGTGATACCATAGGAGGTATGTGATAGGTGGACACATAGGGGTGTGGGGTTGTACGGATCTACACCATCTAGCTCAGGAAAAAGGATTCCAAAGAAGAAGACCACAGAACACGGATCTTCCATGAACCATGGGGGAAGGGGACATAGACAAGAGGGGACATGAAGGCATTAAACCAAATAACCCAGAAATTTCAAAACCATTTTCACCTGAAAGGAAGGAGGAGATCTTTAGGCTGAAGATGTATGCACAGATGGACAGAGCATGCGATTCCTTCATCCTCAAATCGGGAGGACCGAGATTTTTTGACCGAAGGCAAGATGAACGCCAAATTGCAGATCAGTTTGGCTATGTGCCCAGGTAAAAACAGGACTAACATTTATTTACTGACACACACTGGTCAACATACAATGACTGGCATGCACTGACCTACACTAACAGAGGACGTCCAGATGTACATAAACTGACCGGTCCATGCTTTAGATAGATGTACACAGACAGACAACCAAATTAGGAGAGAGTAGATCGCACACACAGATTATAGGATGAGGCCTACTACAAACATACATCCAACATTAGAAAAAGGATGACTAGCATCCAGTAGGGTAGCTTAGTGTAGTTAGTGTAGGTCCTGCCCTAGAAGAGTCTACCTTGCCGTGGTGGGCAGGCTTGGAATCTCTTGGTCAAAAGTGTGTCAGCGAATAGGCGAGAGAATCACTAGATCTTCACTTCTGGCCAATTGATTTTACCAAAGGACTCTTGGTTTAATCAGAGTATATAAAGTTGGAAAAGGAAAAAATGTGTATGTCCAAATTTATACCTTCATAAACACAATAAAAATTTTGTATAATTACATTTGAATTGCTTCCTCTTTTATTTAATCCTTTCATGACCAGGGGTCATTACCACTTGGATGCACAGGCCACATTTGCAAGGCTGGAAAGGGCTCTATGGCTACTTCTTCCACTACTGGTGTGTAGGGATGTGTAATAGGTGTTTATGTATTAACATGTGTCCTAACCATGTATATATGTATGTAATGACAAGCCCCTTATGTGACAGTAGTGACAAGGTCCTCTCAATGGAGAGATCAGGGGTTTTCTAGCTTCACCCCAAGAACAGGATATACGATTAAATCCCATAATGAAACATTCCAAGTGATTGTAAAGGATCGTTTTTTATTTTTTTTAAACAATGTCATACTTACCTCCACTGTGCAGCTCATTTTGCACAGTGTGGCCCCAAACATCCTCTTCTGGGGTCCCTCTGCGGCTCCTCCCTGCATTAGATAACCCCCTAGGAGAAGCACTCTCCCGAGGGGGGTTACCTTGCGGGCACGCTCCCGAGTCCAGCATTTGCGTCCATAGACACGAATCCTGGACTCGGCCCCATCCCCCGCGTCATTGGATTTGATTGACAGCAGCGGGAGCCAATGGCTGTGCTGCTATCAATCTATCAAATCAAAAGCCGGGGCCCAGTGGAGAGAAGGACGGCGTGTCCCCACTGAGATGAAGGGGCTCAGGTAAGTAAAATGGGGGGATGGGAGGGCCGGAGACTGCCAGGTGTTTTGGTATCATGAGGGAGGACATCAGTAAAAGGAATGATATGACAGGTCAGGGTTCAGGCAGTGACATGGGAGATGGAGGGATCACACATTGCCTTTCTAGCTGGTGATCCACTTTCCCCGTACAGCTGCCTCCTGCTATACCAATTCTGTATCATCACACCGCAACCTCGTCCTGAGGTCCAGTAACCAGAAGTGATGCAATGGGGAGGCTGGTCCGAGAATTCTGAAACTCACTAGCTCCTCCCCTTCCACCAAGGAAAGCTTCCCTACTTCATAAGAATCTGCACTACACTGGATGTGGGCGGAGCCAGGGAGGAACACACCCCCTGCCAGATCTCATCACTATGTGTGTCCCCGGCTGGAAAGATTTACATCCTCCATGTGTCTGTATACAACACTGAAATTATCACATAGAATACATTCTCCATGTGTCCGTATATAACACTACTATCATCACATAGAATACATCCTCCATGTGTCCATATATAACACTGCTATCATCACATATAATACATCCTCCATGTGTCCGTATATAACACTGCTATCATCACATATAATACATCCTCCATGTGTTCGTATATAACACTGCTATCATCACATAGAATACATCCTCCACGTGTCCGTATATAACACTATCATCACATAGAATACATCCTCCATGTGTAATGGAAGGAGGAGAAGTCTTTTATTGTGGATTTGACAGATTGGAGTCACAGCAGCTTTGAGCCGTGATTTGGTCCTCAGCACTGCCAGGACCAATAAATCCGGTCACCTAATCCGCTATGGCTACACTTAGGAAGGCCATACATTACACAACAGATTCCAGGAAAGAAAAATCACTTGATTCCCCCATCAGCACAGTCAGTGTTAATGGGGGAATCCCTCCAAACAGTGATATTGAGTTCTGCCGCCACCGCTGGTGACAATAACCGCCGGCAGAGAAAGTATGAAATAAATCTGACAGGTTCATTGTACAGAGGTGGATCAACCTCAGTACAACCAGCCTGCCCATAGATGGATCGAATCTCCACCGACCCCCGCTCAACCAGCCGAGCTTCCATCCATCTATGTACAATAACGCAACTTCCACAGGAGCCCAGAACCCCCCTTCTCACCTGCAGAGCTGACAGCTCGTTGTCACCCGGGTTGCGAGCTGGCGGGTCAGAGGTCATTCTTCCTGAACGCTGGAGGAGACGCCAAAAGGTGTGAGGTCACAGCACAACGCACGCTGCTCCAGAGATGACATGGACTGCACACAACCTAGAGACACCGACAGACACAACGTTCTGAAAAGAGAAAGAAACACAACATCAACCCCTCCCCTTCACAACAGTCCCCTCCGCCTGACTCTCCAACAGTCCTCTCCGCCTGACTCTCCAACCCCGTTCCTTTACAACAGTCCCCTCCCTCTGACTCCCCAACGCCGCACCTTTACAACAGTCACCTCCCCTGACTCTCCAACCCCACCCCTTCACAAGTCCCCTCCCCCAACTCTCCAACCCCACCCCTTCACAAGTCCCCTCCCCCAACTCTCCAACCCCACCCCTTCACAAGTCCCCTTCCCCTGACTCTCCAACCCCGCCCCTTCACAACAGTCCCCTCCCCGACTCTCCAATCCTGCCCCTTTCCAACAGTCCCCTCCCCCTGACTCGCCAACCCCGCCCCTTCACAACAGTCCCCTCCCCCTGACTCTCCAACCCCACCCCTTCATAACAGTCCCCTCCCCGACTTTCCAACCCCGCCCCTTCACAACAGTCTAATCTCCGACTCTCCAATCCTGCCCCTTCACAAGTCCGCTTCCTCGGCTCTCCAACCCCGCCCCTTCACAAGTCCCCTCTCCCTGACTCTCCAACTGTCCCCTCCCCCTGACTCTCCATCCCCGCCCCTTCACAACAGTCCCCTCCCCTGACTCTCCAATCCTGCCCCTTCACAAGTCCCCTTCCTCGGCACTCCAACCCCGCCCCTTCACAAGTCCCCTCCCCCAACTCTCCAACCCCGCCCCTTCACAAGTCCCTTCGCCCTGACTCTCCAACCCCACCCCTTCACAACAGTCTCCTCCCCCGACTCCTCAACCCCACCCCTTCACAACAGTCCCCTCCCCTGACTCTTCAATCCTGCCCCTTCACAACAGTCCCCTCCCCTGACTCTCCAATCCTGCCCCTTCACAAGTCCTCTCCCCCAACTTTCCAACCCCACCCCTCCACAACAGTCCCCTCCCCCGACTCTCCAACCCCGCCCCACCACAACAGTCACCATCTATCTGTGAGTGGGCTAGCCTGTCGGTCACTCTATTGGTGGGTTGGTTGCTCGGTCAGGTGGGGGGGTCTGTTAGCAGTGGCGGCTTGGGGGGGCGCAAAAAAAATGAAAAAATACTTGAAAAAAAAAAAAAAAAAAGTGCCCCGTGCCCGCTATCTGCCCGGCACTTACCTCAAGGGACGGGTCCTGTGTCCTCCATGCATCTCTTTTAGTTCTGCTAGGCATCCAATAAGGGCACCTGTGCCTTCAGCCAATCAGGTGATGGGTATCAGACCCGCGCCTCCTGATTGCTCAAAGTTCACCTTTTTTGAAGTCTATTAGAGCCTCTGGCTAATCAGGTGTTTCAAAAATACAGATCCCCCCCTGTAATTCATGTGCCCGGCGTCCTGAAAGGGGCAGACACCTGAATAGGGGGTGGTGGACATGGATAGATTAATGCAATGCACAAATCTATACATAGAGGGGACGGCGCCCGTGTGCCAATAATGGACACACCGCCACTGTAAGCTGGTTGGTTGGTGGGTTGGAAGGGTCTGTCAGGTTGGTGGTTGGATCGATCTGTGGGTGAGTGGGGGGTGTGGTAATGAGTTGGTTGGTCGACGGGTCACACACCTGCAGATCTGTACATCTGGATGGGGGAAGGGTGGTCCTTGGTGTCCTGGATTGGTCGCTCCATGTAGGACTCAGCTGGCAGTCAGGTGGGAGGAGTCTTGGAATGGCCCCGCCTTCATTTCATCCGGGGTGGAGCTCCGTTCTCTCTGGTCTCCTCAGCTCTCCAGTGGTGACAAGTGACAGGACGTAGGCAGGAAGTGAAGGGAAATCTGCAATGAGACAGGGATGGTAAAAAAATAAACTGACAGGGGCTAAAACCCTCCCTTACTCTATCCAAAATAAAAAAAAGTGTTGCCTCTAGTTCTAACTCTAACCACTTCAATACCAGGCACTCCCCCCCTTCCTGCCCAGGACAATTTTTAGCTTTCAGCGCTATTGCACTTTGAATGACATTTGCGCAGTCATACAACACTGTACACAAACTACATTTCTATCATTTTCTTCCCACAAACAGAGCTTTCTTTTGGTGGTATTTGATCACCTTTGCGGTTTTTAATACTTGCGCTATAAACAAAAAAAGCCGACCATTTAAAAAAAAAAAAAAAAAAAAACATGGCCACTGGCAGCACTGATGAGGAGCTACTGACAGGCATTACTGAGTGGCACTGATTGGCACTTTTTTGGGCACTGACATCTGTTTATTATGGGGACAGGCTGGCAGGTGTTGGGCACTGATTGGCAGCTGATGGGCACCTTTTGATGGTGGAAGTGCTGATAATCAATGTGCTGATTATAAGCACAGACCCCTCCTCTGACAGGGAGAGCCGCCGAAGAAAGACGTTTACCGGAACTTCCTGGTTCACGCGATGATCAGCTGTTATTGGTCACAGCTGATCACATGGTAAGAAGCCTCTGTCAGAGGTTTCATACCACGATCGAAGTTGCGGTGTGTCAGACGGCGCGCGCTGGCTCTGTTATGCTGATCTCATCATATGACGTCCAATCAGAATAATACAACCACTTTGCTGCCGTCATTCTGGTGGTGACAAGTGTTTAAGCACAAATTTCTGATACTTTTACGGAGAGGACTAAGAAGATATAACCATGCCAATGGTGCAGCAGAAAACCAATAGCACAGTGTGGAAGGTTTGTGGTCCAGGACGATAGGACAGTCAAAATTAGAAGCGGCGCTGCCCCTCCCCCCCCAGCTGCGGAATGCCAGCCACCTGCAAACCCGGGGGCAGTGGAGCCGCTTTAAGGGGGCACTAGACTAGATTGCCTCTCAGCCCAGTCCGCCCCATAAGACTGGCGCTACACTAACAGTGTAGCGCAAGCTGGCAGGGACTCTTTCTGTGCTGCCCCCCTGCAAAGTGCTGCCCTACGCCTTGTCGGCCTAGGCCAGGATACAGCGTTGGACGTAAGAACATGCGCACCCTCGCTCATAGACGGCTTTGCGCACTACAGCTTGGCCACTCCCCATTGGATGGAAAAGGAGGGAGGAGACACGAACCATCACATGACAAGGGAGAGAGGGGCCTGAAGCGACGGGGGGGGGGGGGGGGGGCGGCTACAACAGGAGGAGGGACCCCTATGTGGATAGGACGAGCGATCACATATAAGGGGGGACGCTACGGCGACCATGTTGGAAAAGGGCAGATTGTTCGCTAGTGAAACAGAAGCGCGGAATCCTATCAGATTAGCGAATTAGAGTTAATCTGATAGAACAGCCCCGACCTCTGTGACGTCACAGCGCTACAGGGAGCCTGTTTACATGCCTACTCATGGTGTTCTGTCAAAAGCTCCAACCTGTCAAAAACTCCAACCGCATGTAATGCGCATGCGCGAGCGTGTGCACGAAAAGGGGTTTCTTCTTCACGTTGGACTGCGACATAAAAGCTAACTACGCCAACTCCTCTCAGCGCCGGATCGTGCCTGCGCAGCTTTTAGGGGTGTTGAATTTAATCGCAGCATTGATGCGTCGCGTTTCGGCCGTCTGTGATTCAGCATCGATGCTGCGACCAAAATAATTGATGTTTGGATGATGCCATCCGTGCCGTGCTCTGCCACTCCGAACGGAGCCGAAATGAGCCGTGGGCGTTAGCTGTGAAAGCAGCCAAAAGGCGCTGTGCCCTGCCTCTGCAAACAGAGCCTAAGTGACCTGTGTGTGGTTACTAGCCGCGCCCTCTTTTCTCCCTCCCGTTGACGTCATCCCCAACTGCCCGGTGTCGCCGTGTGTTCAGCTGGCTGCCACAGGAGAGGAGACATGTGGAGCAAGTGTCCCCGACTCCCGGTCTCCAGAGAGTCCTCCTCGGCTCACTGTCACACAGGCTGCTGCAGAAGACCTGAGCCAGCGTCCCACGCTTGTCCTCCTCACAACAGGCTATTGCGGCCAGCGGGAAACCAGTGCACTCATCATCATCATCATCAGGTACTTCTCAGACACTGACAGTTTATAGCTGTGGCACCATTTATGTGCAAATTTGCCAAATTATGACCGATTGACCGTAATAAAAATAATAAAAAAACTTGATGGTGGACCTAAACATTAACCAGTTGCCGACCGCCTCACGCTGATATACGTCAGCAGAATGGCACGGGCAGGCAGAATCACGTACCTGTACGTGATCTGCCTCCCGCGGGCGGGGGGTCCGAGGCGGTCGGCTTCTGACTGGGAGCGTTCAGAGATGTGGGGGAGGCCATCCATTCGTGGCCCCCCCCTCGCGATCGCTCCCAGCCAATCAGATCATTCCCCTGCCTCCGTATAGTACACAGAGGCAGAGGAAATGATGTCATCTCTCCTCGGCTCGGTATTTTCCGTTCCGGCGCTGAGGAGAGAAGACTGCAATGTGAGTGCACAACACACACACACTCAGTAGAACATGCCAGGCACACAATACACCCCCCTTTACCCCCCCTGTCACACTAACACCAAGCAGTTTTTTTTTTTTCTGATTACTGCATTGGTGTCAGTTTGTGAAAGTTAGTGTGGTAGGGCAGTTAGTATTAGCCCCCTAGGGTACCCCCCTAACCCCCCCTAATAAAGTTTTAACCCTTTGATCACCCCCCATCGCCAGTGTCACTAAGCGATCATTTTTCTGACCGCTGTATTAGTGTCACTGGTTACGCTAGTTAGGGAGGTAAATATATAGGTTAGTCGTCAGCGTTTTATAGCGTCAGGGACCCCCATATACTACCTAATAAAGGTTTTAACCCCTTGATTGCCCCCTAGTTAACCCTTTCACCACTGATCACCGTATAACTGTTACGGGTGACGCTGGTTAGTTCCTTTATGTTTTATAGTGTCATGGCACCCGCCGTTTATTACCGAATAAAGGTTTAGCCCCCTGATCGCCCGGCGGTGATATGCGTCGCCCCAAGCAGCATCAGATTAGCGCCAGTACCGCTAACACCCACGCGCGCAGCATACGCCTCCCTTAGTGGTATAGTATCTGAACAGATCAATATCTGATCTGATCAGATCTATACTAGCGTCCCCAGCAGTTTAGGGTTCCCAAAAACGCAGTGTTAGCGGGATCAGCCCAGATACCTGCTAGCACCTGCGTTTTGCCCCTCCACCCGGCCCAGCCCACCCAAGTGCAGTATCGATCGATCACTGTCACTTACAAAACACTAAACACATAACTGCAGCGTTCTCAGAGTCAGGCCTGATCCCTGCGATCGCTAACAGTTTTTATGGTAGCGTTTTGGTGAACTGGCAAGCACCAGCGGCCTAGTACACCCCGGTCGTAGTCAAACCAGCACTGCAGTAACACTTGGTGACGTGGCGAGTACCATAAGTGCAGTTCAAGCTGGTGAGGTGGCAAGCACAAGTAGTGTCCCGCTGCCACCAAGAAGAAGACAAACACAGGCCCGTCGTGCCCATCATGCCCTTCCTGCTGCATTCGCCAATTCTAATTGGGAACCCACCGCTTCTGCAGCGCCCGTACTTCCCCCATTCACATCCCCAAACAAATGCAGTCGGGTGCATGAGAGGCATTTTCTTTATGTCCTACCCAACGAACCCCCCAAAAAAGATGTTGTATCTGCAGCAAGCGCGGATATAGGCGCGACACCCGCTATTTTTGTTCCTCCTGTCGTGACAATCCTGGTCTTTGCATTGGTGAATGTTTTGAACGCTACAATTCACTAGTTGAGTATCAGCGTAGGGTACAGCATTGCACAGACTAGGCACACTTTCACAGGATCTCCCAAGATGCCATCGCATTTTGAAAGACCCGAACCTGGAACCGGTTACAGTTATAAAAGTTACAGTTACAAAAAAAAAAGTATAAAAATATATATATATATATATATATATATATATATATATATATATATATATATATATATATATATGTAATAAAAAAAATAGTTGTCATTTTATTGTTCTCTCTCTCTCTCTATTCTCTCTCTATTGTTCTGTTCTTTTTTACTGTATTCTATTCTGCAATGTTTTATTGTTATTATGTTTTATCATGTTTGCTTTTCAGGTATGCAATTTTTTATACTTTACCGTTTACTGTGTTTTATTGCTAACCACTTTTTTGTCTTCAGGTACGCCATTCACGACTTTGAGTGGTTATACCAGAATGATGCCTGCAGGTTTAGGTATCATCTTTGGTATCATTCTTTTCAGCCAGCGGTCGGCTTTCATGTAAAAGCAATCCTAGCGGCTAATTAGCCTCTAGACTGCTTTTACAAGCAGTGGGAGGGAATGACCCCCCCCACCGTCTTCCGTGTTTTTCTCTGGCTCTCCTGTCTCAACAGGGAACCTGTGAATGCAGCCGGTGATTCAGCCAGCTGACCATAGAGCTGATCAGAGACCAGAGTGGCTCCAAACATCTCTATGGCCTAAGAAACCGGAAGCTACGAGCATTTCATGACTTAGATTTTGCCGGATGTAAACAGCGCCATTGGGAAATTGGGGAAGCATTTTATCACACCGATCTTGGTGTGGTCAGATGCTTTGAGGGCAGAGGAGAGATCTAGGGTCTAATAGACCCCAATTTTTTCAAAAAAAAGAGTACCTGTCACTACCTATTGCTATCATAGGGGATATTTACATTCCCTGAGATAACAATAAAAATGATTAAAAAAAAAAAAAAAAAAAAATGAAAGGAACAGTTTAAAAATAAGATAAAAAAGCAAAAAAATTATAAAGAAAAAAAAAAGCACCCCTGTCCCCCCTGCTCTCGCGCTAAGGCGAACGCAAGCATCGGTCTGGCGTCAAATGTAAACAGTAATTGCACCATGCATGTGAGATATCACCGCGAAGGTCAGATCGAGGGCAGTAATTTTAGCAGTAGACCTCCTCTGTAAATCTAAAGTGGTAACCTGTAAAGGCTTTTAAAAATGTATATATTTTGTTGCCTCTGCACATTTGTGCGCAATTTTAAAGCATGTCATGTTTGGTATGCATGTACTCAGCCTAAGATCATCTTTTTTATTTCATCAAACATTTGGGCAATATAGTGTGTTTTAGTGCATTTAAAAAAGTGTGTTTTTTCCCCAAAAAATGCATTTGAAAAATGGCTGTGCAAATGCTGTGTGAAAAAAAAAAAAAATGAAACACCCACCATTTTAATCTGTAGGGCACTTGCTTTAAAAAAAAATATATAATGTTTGGGGGTTCAATGTAATTTTCTTGCAAAAAAAATAATTTTTTCATTTAAAAAAAAGTTTTAGAAAGGGCTTTGTCTTCAAGTGGTTAGAACAGTGGGTGATGTGTGACATAAGCTTCTAAATGTTGTGCATAAAATGCCAGGACAGTTCAACCCCCCCCCCCCCCCAAATGACCCCATTTTGGAAAGTAGACACCCCAAGCTATTTGCTGAGAGTCATGTCGAGTCCATGGAATATTTTATATTGTGACACAAGTTGCGGGAATGAGACAATTTTTTTTTTTTTTTGTGCACAAAGTTGTCACTAAATGATATATTGCTCAAACATGCCATGGGGATATGTGAAATTACACCCCAAAATACATTCTGTTGCTTCGCCCGAGTATGGGGATACCACATGTGTGAGACTTTTTGGGAGCCTAGCCGCGTATGGAACCCCGAAAACCAAGCACCGCCTTCAGGCTTTCTAAGGACGTAAATTTTTGATTTCACTCTTCACTGCCTATCACAGTTTCGGAGGCCATGGAATGCCCAGGTGTCACAAACCCCCCAAATGACCTCATTTTGGAAAGTAGACACCCCAAGCTATTTGCTGAGAGGTATAGTGAGTATTTTCCAGACCTCATTTTTTGTCACAAAGTTTTGAAAATTGAAAAAAAAAAAATGTTTTTTCTTGTTTTTCTTCATTTTTAAAAACAAATGAGAGCTTACTCAGGAGAAGCAGCTAAATGTATTTTGGGGTGCAATTCCACATATGCCCATGGCCTGTGTGAGCAATATATCATTTAGTGACAACTTTGTGCAAAAAAAAAAAAATTGTCACTTTCCCACAACTTGTGTCAAAATATAAAATATTCCATGGACTCAACATGCCTCTCAGCAATTTCCTTGGGGTGTCTACTTTCCAAAATGGGGTCATTTGGGGGGGTTTTGTACTGCCCTGCCATTTTAGCACCTCAAGAAATGACATAGGCAGTCATAAACTAAAAGCTGTGTAAATTCCAGAAAATGTACCCTAGCTTGTAGACGCTATAACTTTTGCGCAAACCGATAAATATACTTATTGACATTTTTTTTACCAAAGACGTGGCCGAATACATTTTGGCCTAAATGTATGACTAAAATTGAGTTTATTTGATTTTTTTATAACAAAAAGTAGAAAATATCATTTTTTTTCGAAATTGTCGGTCTTTTTCCGTTTATAGCGCAAAAAATAAAAATGGCAGAGGTGATCAAATACCATCAAAAGAAAGCTCTATTTGTGGGAAGAAAAGGACGCAAATTTTGTTTGGGTACAGCATTGCATGACCGCGCAATTAGCAGTTAAAGCGACACAGTGCCAAATTATAAAAAGTGCTCTGGTCAGGAAGGGGGTAAATCCTTCCGGGGCTGAAGTGGTTAAAGTGACCATTTTTATTAAGAATGGTTTATGTATGTCTTATTGTCTTAGTGATTGATTCACATCACATCACATTGTATGATTTATGGTTTTGCTCATCACTGCCCCACATATGCAGCCATGAGCAAAACCATAAATCATAACAAAAAAAAAAAAAGGTATCAATGAAGTTGTGATGTGAATCAATCACTAAGACAATAAAACATACAAAAACCATAATTAATAAAATGGCATACATTGTCATTTGGGGGGACGTTATGGGGACATTGTCCGCGGTCTCTGATCATCTCTTGTATCATGTCCGCAGTCTCTGATCATCTCTTGTATCATGTCCGCAGTCTCTGATCATCTCTTGTATCATGTCCGCAGTCTCCGATCATCTCTTGTATCATGTCCGCAGTCTCCGATCATCTCTTGTATCATGTCCGCAGTCTCCGATCATCTCTTGTATCATGTCCGCAGTCTCCGATCATCTCTTGTATAATGTCCGCAGTCTCTGATCATCTCTTGTACCATGTCTGCAGTCTCTGATCATCTCTTGTATAATGTCCGCAGTCTCTGACCATCTCTTGTATCATGTCCGCAGTCTCCGATCATCTCTTGTATCATGTCCGCAGTCTCCGATCATCTCTTGTATCATGTCCGCAGTCTCCGACCATCTCTTGTATCATGTCCGCAGTCTCTGACCATCTCTTGTATAATGTCCGCAGTCTCTGATCATCTCTTGTACCATGTCTGCAGTCTCTGATCATCTCTTGTATAATGTCCGCGGTCTCTGACCATCTCTTGTATCTTGTCCGCAGTCTCTGATCATCTCTTGTATCATGTCCGCAGTCTCTGATCATCTTTTGTATCATGTCCGCAGTCTCTGATCATCTCTTGTATCATGTCCGCAGTCTCTGATCATCTCTTGTATCATGTCCGCAGTCTCTGATCATCTCTTGTATCATGTCCGCAGTCTCCGATCATCTCTTGTATCATGTCCGCAGTCTCCGATCATCTCTTGTACCATGTCTGCAGTCTCTGATCATCTCTTGTATAATGTCCGCAGTCTCTGACCATCTCTTGTATAATGTCCGCAGTCTCTGACCATCTCTTGTATCATGTCCGCAGTCTCCGATCATCTCTTGTATCATGTCCGCAGTCTCCGATCATCTCTTGTATCATGTCCGCAGTCTCCGACCATCTCTTGTATCATGTCCGCAGTCTCTGACCATCTCTTGTATCATGTCCGCGGTCTCTGACCATCTCTTGTATCTTGTCCGCAGTCTCTGATCATCTCTTGTATCATGTCCGCAGTCTCTGATCATCTCTTGTACCATGTCTGCAGTCTCTGATCATCTCTTGTATAATGTCCGCAGTCTCTGATCATCTCTTGTACCTCCGCAGTCTCTGACCATCTCTTGTATCATGTTCGCAGTCTCTGATCATCTCTTGTATAATGTCCGCAGTCTCTGATAATCTCTTGTATAATGTCCGCAGTCTCTGATAATCTCTTGTACCATGTCTGCAGTCTCTGACTATCTCCTCTAGTATTTGGGGGAGCCTGGATCTGCTCTAAGTTGTCTGCTGTGTTTTTTTTAAGAACAGATAGAATAAAAAAAACGGTGCATGGGGTAGTAATCGTTAGGGGTGCAACGAATCAAAAAACTCACGAATGGGATCGTTCCTCGGATCAGAGTTACGAATCGGATCATTTTTCGGATTAGCAAAAAAAAAAAAAAGACAAATCTTGTTACACCCACCGGAGTTTTAGATTTCACAGTTATTTTCAACACAAAACGGAGCTTATATGCTTAAATACAGCATTTATAATTCTGACGGACTGTTTAGATGTTTAATTTTAAAAGCAGCAGCAAACCTGCTGACCTTACATGGTTGCTAATGTGACAAATCAGGTGTTCTGTCACATTAGCAACCATGTAAGGTCAGCAGGTTTGCTGCTGCTTTTAAAATTTTTCTAAATAGTTTGTTGGATTTACAAATACTGTATTTAAGCATATAAGCTCCGTTTTGTGTTGAAAATAACTGAAATCTAAAACGCTGGTGGGTGTAACAAGGTGTCCACTTGCCCCCTTCTCACTCTATCATTACTGTGCAGGAGTGTGGGGTGTAGCAAGATGGCGGCGACGAAACGTCACTTCCTGACGAGACAGCGGCCACCGCCGGGTGTACCAAGATGGCCGCCGCTCCGGAGCTAGGCTGAAGCCACAGCCTTTCCTATGGCCGGGGCAGCGGATCGCGTGGTGTGCCGATCCAAACAGGTTGACCCGTTCGGATCACGGATCGGTTATGATCTGTTGCACCACTAGTAATCGTGATGCATCGCGGAATCTAATCATTGACAGGGTAATCGAATCATGAGACCAGTGAAGATGCGCACCTCTAGCGGCTTTCCTAACACACATCAAATAGTCCAACTGATATCTCAAACTTTATACATGTATATAGGAGTATATAGAGGACCTGTCATGGCTCTATACATGTATAAAGGAGGAGTATATAGAGGACCTGTCATGGCTCTATACACGTATATAGGGGACCAGTCATGACTTTATACATGTATATAGGAGTATATAAAGGACCTTTCATGGTTCTACACATGTATATAGGAGTATATATATAGGACCTTTCATGGCTCTATACAAGAGAGAAAACCTGTCATGGCTCTATACATGTACACATTAGTATAAAAAGTCCCTGGTGGCTGTTTTGGGTTGTCCCTATGCAGGGTCCCTGGTGACTACGTGGGGTCTCTGGTGGCCGTTTTGGGTTGTCCCTGGTGGCTGTGTGGGGTCACTGGTGGCTGTGCGGGGTCACTGGTGGCTGTTTTGGGTTGTCCCTGATAGCTGTGTGGGGACCCTGTGGGGGGTCCCTAGTGGCTGTGTGGGATCTCTGGTGGGTGTATTGGGTTGTCCCTAGTCCCTGTGCGGGGTACCTTGTGGCTGTATAGGGATGTCCCTGTGTGGGGTCCCTGGTGGTTGGGCAGGGTTACTGGTGGTTGTGAGGGGTCCCTGGTAGCTGCGTGGGGTCTCTGGTGGCTGTTTTGGGTTGTCCGTGTGGGGTCCCTGGTGGCTGTGTGGGGTCTCTGGTGGGTGTTTTGGGTTGTCCTGGTTCCTGTGCATGGTTCCTTGTGGTTGTGTGGGGTCCCTGGTCCCTATGCAGAGTCCTTGGTGGTTGTCCCTGGTCCCTGTGTGGGGTCGTCCCTGGTCGGGGTCCTTGGTGGTTGTCCCGGGTCCCTGGTGGTTGTGCGCAGCCCCTGTGTGGGGTCCCTGGTCCCTGTGCGGGGTCCCTAGTGGTTGTGCAGGGTCCCTGTGCTGGATCCCTGGTGGTTGTGCGGGGTCTATCTCTGGTCCCTGTGCGGGGTCCCTGGAGGCTGTGCGGGGTCCCTGCGCGGGGTCCCAGGTGGCTGTTTTGGGTTGTTCCTGGTCCCTGTGTGGGGTCCCTGGTGGCTGCGTGGGGTCTCTGGTGCGTGTACTGGGCTGTCCCTATGTGGGGTCTCTGGTGGATGTATTGGGTTGTCCTTGGAGCCTACGCGGGGTCCCTGTGCAGGGCCCCTGGTGGTTGTGCGTGGCCCCTGTGTTGGGTCCCTGGTGACTGTTTTGGTTTGTCCCTGGTCCCGGTGCGGGGTACCTGGTGGTTGTGCAGGGTCCCGATGCGGGGTCCCTGGTGGCTGTTTTGGGTTGTCCCTGGTCCTGGTGCGGGGTCCCTGGTGGCTGTTTTGGGTTGTCCCTGGTCCAGGTGAGGGGGTCCTGGTGAGGGGTCCCTGGTGGTTATGCAGGGTCCCTGGAGGATGTTTTGGGTTGTCCCTGGTGGCTGTTTTGGGCAGTCCCTGTTGGTTGTCCCTGTGTGGGGTCGTCCCTGGTCAGGGTCCTTGGTGGTTGTGCAGGGTCCCTATGCGGGGTCCCTGTTGGTTGTGCAGGGTCCCTATGCGGGGTTCCTGGTGGTTGTGCGCGGCCCCTGTGTGGGGTCCCTGGTGGCTGTTTTGGGTTGTCCCTGGTCCCGGTGTGGGGTCCCTGGTGGTTGTGCGGGGTCCCTGGGGGCTGTTTTGGGTTGTCCCTGGTCCCGGTGCGGGGTCCCTGGTGGCTGTGTGGGGTCCCTGGTGGCTGTTTTGGGTTGTCACTGGTCCCCGCGTGGGGTCCCTGGTGGCCATTTTGGGACATCCCTGTTTGGGGTCCCTGCGCGGGGGGGTGTCTCTGGTGGCTGTTTTGGGTTGTCCCCGATCCGTGTGCGGGGTCCCTGGTGGTTGTACGGGGTCTCTGGTGGCTGTTTTGGGTTGTCCTTGATCCCTGTGCGGGGTCCCTGGTGGCTGTTTTGGGTTGTCCCTGTGCCGGGTCCCTGGTGGTAGTGCGGGGTCCCTGCTGGCTGTTTTGGGTTGTCTCTGGTCCCGGTGCGGGGGTCCCTGGTGGCTGTGCGCGGCCCCTGTGTGGGGTCCCTGGTGGCTGTTTTGGGTTGTCCCTGGTGGTTGTGCGGGGTCCCTGCTGGCTGTTTTGGGTTGTCCCCGGTCCAGTGTGGGGGTCCCTGCTGGCTGTTTTGGGTTGTCCCTGGTCCCGGTGTGGGGTCCCTGCTGGCTGTTTTGGGTTGTCCCTGGTCCCGGTGCGGGGTCCCTGGTGGCTGTGCAGGGTCCCTGTGTGGGGTCCCTGGTGGCTGTTTTGGGTTGTCCTTGATCCCTGTGCGGGGTCCCTGGTGACTGCGTGGGGACTCTGGTGGCTGTATTGGGTTGTCCCTGGTTCCTATGCGGGGTCCCTATGTGGGGTTTCTGGTGGCTGTTTTGAGTTGTCCCTGTGTGAGGTCCCTGCGTTTTGGGTTGTCCCTGGTGGTTGTGCGGGGTTTCTAGCAGCTGTTTTGGGTTGTCTCTGGTCCCTAGTGGTTGTGCGGGGTCCCTGGTGGCTGTTTTGGGTTGTCCCTGGGTGGGGACTCTGGTGGCTGTATTGGATTGTCCCTGCGTTTTGGGATGTCCCTGGTGGTTGTGCGGGGTTTCTAGCGGCTGTTTTGGGTTGTCTCTGGTCCCTATGCAGGGTCCCTCGTGGTTGTGTGGGGTCCCTGGTGGCTGTTTTGGGTTGTCCCTGGTGGTTGTGCGGGGTCCCTGGTGGCTGTTTTGGGTTGACCCTGGTCCCGGTGAGGGGGTCCTGGTGAGGGGTCCCTGGTGGTTATGCAGGGTCCCTGGTGGTTATGCAGGGTCCCTGGAGGATGTTTTGGGTTGTCCCTGGTGGCTGTTTTGGGCAGTCCCTGTTGGTTGTCCCTGTGTGGGGTCGTCCCTGGTCAGGGTCCTTGGTGGTTGTGCAGGGTCCCTATGCAGGGTCCCTGGTGGTTGTGCAGGGTCCCTGGTGGTTGTGCAGGGTCCCTGGTGGTTGTGCAGGGTCCCTGGGGGCTGTTTTGGGTTGTCCCTGGTCCTGGTGTGGGATCCCTGCTGGCTGTTTTGGGTTGTCCCTGGTCCCAGTGCGCGGCCCCTGTGTGGGGTCCCTGCTGGCTGTTTTGGGTTGTCCCTGGTCCCGGTGTGGGATCCCTGGTGGTTGTGCAGGGTCCCTGGTGG
The DNA here is from genome assembly GCA_037953035.1 of Aquarana catesbeiana. Classification (NCBI taxonomy): domain Eukaryota; kingdom Metazoa; phylum Chordata; class Amphibia; order Anura; family Ranidae; genus Aquarana; species Aquarana catesbeiana. The sequence continues at coordinate 4,396,596 of JBBHAA010000095.1, forward strand.
TTGTGCAGGGTCCCTGGTGGCTGTTTTGGGTTGTCCCCGGTCCTGGTGTGGGGTCCCTGCTGGCTGTTTTGGGTTGTCCCTGGTCCCAGTGCAGGGTCCCTGGTGGTTGTGCGCGGCCCCTGTGTGGGGTCCCTGCTGGCTGTTTTGGGTTGTCCCTGGTCCGGTGTGGGGTCCCTGCTGGCTGTTTTGGGTTGTCCCTGGTCCCGGTGCGGGGTCCCTGCTGGCTGTTTTGGGTTGTCCCTGGTCCCGGTGCGGGGTCCCTGGTGGCTGTGTGGGGTCCCTGGTGGCTGTTTTGGGTTGTCACTGGTCCCCGCGAGGGGTCCCTGGTGGCTGTTTTGGGACATCCCTGTTTGGGGTCCCTGCGCGGGGGGGGGGTGTCTCTGGTGGCTGTTTTGGGTTGTACCCGATCCATGTGCGGGGTCCCTGGTGGTTGTACGGGGTCCCTGGTGGCTGTTTTGGGTTGTCCTTGATCCCTGTGCGGGGTCCCTGGTGGCTGTGCGCGGCCCCTGTGTGGGGTCCCTGGTGGCTGTTTTGGGTTGACCCTGGTGGTTGTGCGGGGTCCCTGCTGGCTGTTTTGGGTTGTCCCCGGTCCAGTGTGGGGGTCCCTGCTGGCTGTTTTGGGTTGTCCCTTTTCCCGGTTCGGGGTCCCTGGTGGCTGTGCAGGGTCCCTGTGTGGGGTCCCTGGTGGCTGTTTTGGGTTGTCCTTGATCCCTGTGCAGGGTCCCTGGTGACTGCGTGGGGACTCTGGTGGCTGTATTGGGTTGTCCCTGGTTCCTATGCGGGGTCCCTATGTGGGGTTTCTGGTGGCTGTTTTGAGTTGTCCCTGTGTGAGGTCCCTGCGTTTTGGGTTGTCCCTGGTGGTTGTGCGGGGTTTCTAGTGGCTGTTTTGGGTTGTCTCTGGTCCCTATGCAGGGTCCCTCGTGGTTGTGTGGGGTCCCCGGTGGCTGTTTTGGGTTGTCCCTGGTGGCTGTATGAGGGTTGTCTCTGGTCCCTGTGCGGGGTCCCTGGAGGCTGTTTTTGGGTTGTCCCTGGCAGTTGTGTGGGGTCTCTGGTGGCTGTTTTGAGCTGTCCCTGTGTTTTGGATTGTCCCGGTGGTACGGGGTCTCTGGTGGCTGTTTTGGGTTGTCCCTGGTCCCTGTGTGGGGTCCCTGGTGGTTGTGTAGGATCCCTAGTGGCTGTTTTGGGTTGTCACTGGTCCCCGCGTGGGGTGGCTGTTTTGGGTCGTCCCTGGTGGTTATACGGGGTCCCTGCGCGGGGGGGTCTCTGGTGGGTTTTTTGGGTTGTCCCTGATCTGTGTGCGGGGTCCCTGGTGGTTATGCCGGGTCCCTGGTCCCTTCGCAGGGGGGTCCCTGATGGCTGTTTTGGGTTGTCCCTGTGCGGGGTCCCTGGTGGCTGTTTTGGGTTGACCCTGGTCCCGGTGAGGGGGTCCTGGTGAGGGGTCCCTGGTGGTTATGCAGGGTCCCTGGTGGTTATGCAGGGTCCCTGGAGGATGTTTTGGGTTGTCCCTGGTGGCTGTTTTGGGCAGTCCCTGTTGGTTGTCCCTGTGTGGGGTCGTCCCTGGTCAGGGTCCTTGGTGGTTGTGCAGGGTCCCTATGCAGGGTCCCTGGTGGTTGTGCAGGGTCCCTGGTGGTTGTGCAGGGTCCCTGGGGGCTGTTTTGGGTTGTCCCTGGTCCTGGTGTGGGATCCCTGCTGGCTGTTTTGGGTTGTCCCTGGTCCCAGTGCGGGGTCCCTGGTCCCAGTGCGCGGCCCCTGTGTGGGGTCCCTGCTGGCTGTTTTGGGTTGTCCCTGGTCCCGGTGTGGGATCCCTGGTGGTTGTGCAGGGTCCCTGGTGGTTGTGCAGGGTCCCTGGTGGCTGTTTTGGGTTGTCCCCGGTCCTGGTGTGGGGTCCCTGCTGGCTGTTTTGGGTTGTCCCTGGTCCCAGTGCAGGGTCCCTGGTGGTTGTGCGCGGCCCCTGTGTGGGGTCCCTGCTGGCTGTTTTGGGTTGTCCCTGGTCCGGTGTGGGGTCCCTGCTGGCTGTTTTGGGTTGTCCCTGGTCCCGGTGCGGGGTCCCTGCTGGCTGTTTTGGGTTGTCCCTGGTCCCGGTGCGGGGTCCCTGCTGGCTGTTTTGGGTTGTCCCTGGTCCCGGTGCGGGGTCCCTGGTGGCTGTGTGGGGTCCCTGGTGGCTGTTTTGGGTTGTCACTGGTCCCCGCGTGGGGTCCCTGGTGGCCGTTTTGGGACATCCCTGTTTGGGGTCCCTGCGCAGGGGGGGGGGGGGTGTCTCTGGTGGCTGTTTGGGGTTGTCCCCGATCCATGTGCGGGGTCCCTGGTGGTTGTACGGGGTCCCTGGTGGCTGTTTTGGGTTGTCCTTGATCCCTGTGCGGGGTCCCTGGTGGCTGTGCGCGGCCCCTGTGTGGGGTCCCTGGTGGCTGTTTTGGGTTGACCCTGGTGGTTGTGCGGGGTCCCTGCTGGCTGTTTTGGGTTGTCCCCGGTCCAGTGTGGGGGTCCCTGCTGGCTGTTTTGGGTTGTCCCTTTTCCCGGTTCGGGGTCCCTGGTGGCTGTGCAGGGTCCCTGTGTGGGGTCCCTGGTGGCTGTTTTGGGTTGTCCTTGATCCCTGTGCAGGGTCCCTGGTGACTGCGTGGGGACTCTGGTGGCTGTATTGGGTTGTCCCTGGTTCCTATGCGGGGTCCCTATGTGGGGTTTCTGGTGGCTGTTTTGAGTTGTCCCTGTGTGAGGTCCCTGCGTTTTGGGTTGTCCCTGGTGGTTGTGCGGGGTTTCTAGTGGCTGTTTTGGGTTGTCTCTGGTCCCTATGCAGGGTCCCTCGTGGTTGTGTGGGGTCCCTGGTGGCTGTTTTGGGTTGTCCCTGGTGGTTGTGCGGGGTCTGTGGTGGCTGTATGAGCGTTGTCTCTGGTCCCTGTGCGGGGTCCCTGGAGGCTGTTTTTGGGTTGTCCCTGGCAGTTGTGTGGGGTCTCTGGTGGCTGTTTTGAGCTGTCCCTGTGTTTTGGATTGTCCCGGTGGTACGGGGTCTCTGGTGGCTGTTTTGGGTTGTCCCTGGTCCCTGTGTGGGGTCCCTGGTGGTTGTGTAGGATCCCTAGTGGCTGTTTTGGGTTGTCACTGGTCCCCGCGTGGGGTGGCTGTTTTGGGTCGTCCCTGGTGGTTATACGGGGTCCCTGCGCGGGGGGGTCTCTGGTGGGTTTTTTGGGTTGTCCCTGATCTGTGTGCGGGGTCCCTGGTGGTTATGCCGGGTCCCTGGTCCCTTCGCAGGGGGGTCCCTGATGGCTGTTTTGGGTTGTCCCTGTGCGGGGGTCCCTGGTGGTTGTGCGGAGTCCCTTGTGGCTGCATGGGGTTCCTGGTGGCTGTTTTGGGTTGTCCCTGTGTGGGGGTCTCTGGTGGCTGTTTTGGGTTGTCCTTGATCCCTGTGTGGGGGTC